>CM060448.1:133565050-134765050 GCA_030545235.1 Helianthus tuberosus | reverse complement strand
GGAGGGGGGTATAGCTAATGTAAATTTGGGTTATTATACTAACACGTGTGCATTTTGTAAATTATTAGATTATACCCAGGAAGTCACAAGGAAATACTTAAACTAGCAATGTGAGTTTATCCTCTTTTTGTAAATTCTTTTTGTAAACTATTTTTACAAAACCTCAATTGTTTTACATTATAATTAGCAGTGTTTGAGTATTTGTAATTCTACAATTATCGTCGGTAGTTGGGGTTTTGTATACAAAATGAGTTACTACATTGTGAGTAGTAACATTTCCATAAGTCAGGATTGACAGTGCCATGGGTGGTAATTGAATAGATGTAAATAAATGTAATTGCTGGATTGCCCTCAATGCTGCAAAAGGATAAAACTGTTTTTATTAAACTGGGATTCACTCACCAGTAGTTCCCACTGACAAATGTTTTTAAAACGTGTTTCAGGTAACAAAATGTTAAAGCCAAATAGAAGCCAGCTGGAGAGCACTAAAGGCTTGGAAAAGTGGCTATAAAAGTTACCTAAATAAAGAAGAAGTTTTATTTGAATAAAATAGGGTTTATCCCTATAAACTGATTAAGATTGGAAACTTGGGTTTTACCCATGTATTTATTATTTATAAAATGAGGTGTTTTACTCTGATAAAATATTTCCTAACTACGGTCCTGATGTAAATTCCGCTGCCAAATTAAATAAACACCGATACCACCGAATGTGCAAAGCTCGTGGCCGCCCGCCTCCCGGGGCAAGGGGTCGGGGGTTGCGACACAAAAAGTCCTAAAATGAAACTATAAGCCTCCTATTTATAGGGCTCTCATAAGGAGTTTTTCCTTATTTACAAAATTGCCATTGCCCTATGTTTAACAATATAAAACCTAGTTTCATTCAGTTTTCTGCTACGTTTTGGATTGACGGAGGTGATAGATATTAGTGAACTCACAGACTACCCCTTGGATATTGTCGCGGTCAATCTCGTAGCATCTTGTCTTTCTCTCTCTCTTAGTCTTCTTGAAGGTTTGACATCTTCAGCAACCACAGACTCCCTCTTGGTCGAACAGACTCCCCGTGGATCTGTCTTCAGCCTCAGCTCCCCCTGTCGTTTAACTCTTTCTTCAGGCTCCCCCTTTCGTTAAGCTTCTGTGCTTTTGGGATCGACACCTGGCTTTCCAATTATAAGCTCCCCCTTGAGTTGAGCTCGTCTTCAGACTCCCCCTTAGACTCAGCTATCGGGATCGTAATCTGGTATAACATCTGCAATATCTCAAACATTTATAAGAATTTTGACAATATAAGCTTGAAAACCTAACTCTCAGCATAAGCTGGAGCATTTCAAATATATGATAGTGAATTTTTTTGGTTTTCCAGGAATGATAACCTGGTTCTTAAAGAATTTTTGAATCAAGAACCTGGCTCTAATCACAAATATGACAATATGAATATATCCAGGATTAACTTGACTCTCTCCCCCTATCAAATGACTTCATGAATTTGACAGTTTTAGAATCCAAAACCTTCACGATTTATCACCCAAGTCCAAATTAATGACCTTGGAGATCTCACAAACAGTTTTTGATTTTGATTTTGATTTTAAAACGTCAAGTTTCAACTTAATGAACTTGTTTTATTTTCAGAATCACGTTTAGCATACTTAGATTTTGGAACTCAGCTTTCAGACATCGGTTGTCGAAAATAAAGATGAATCAAAATCTTTTTGTAATTTTCTGAAATATAAAGCAGTAAACAAATATTTACAGACAATATCTTTGTTTGAGTTCATGTCAGAGGATCATATCAGTTTATGACAATTCACTAGCACCATTGAGCTTTAAACACTATAAGTTCTAAACGATTCACTTACTGGTCCACTTAAATTTTCAAACAAAGTTCAACTTATTCGAGATACGAGATTTAGTGTTTTAATCACTTAAACTTATTCGCGTGTCCCACCTCAGAATATACTCTCGTATCAAAATTCCCTAGATTCAGTCTTACAGGTGAATATACTATATTGATATCTGTTCTCTGGGTTAGTGCGAGACCTTGAGAGCTCAGGTATGAACTTCCGTTCAGTCAAAAAGATGAAGGCTCGACTTTAGGTGTGTTCCCTTTGGGAATCTTCTTTACAACTGCACTTGAATTACATCTTTCGATATTTTTCAATTTTTATGCAGAGGGTAAGCTTTTTAAAGCGCGTAAAGTATTATACGAAGTCTAGGCCATTGCTTTCGCAATATTAGAAGACCAGGTATAATACCCCAGATATCAAACAGTATAAAGACCTAGTATCTCAGAATCAGGCAATCTCTCAAACAAGATTTCGGGGGTTACCCATATATCCGAGAGATGTTCCCCACGAGATAAGCAAGTTATTGATATGTAGGTTTATATCTCGAAAACAATCTACTAAGCGTGTAAAAACCTACTGACATATCATCAGTGAGATGGTTTATCACATTTTAACTTTCCATTTCTTTAGTGTACTGTGATTGTCTACTGATGTACTATCATTTCCTCTTTTTACACAAAACTCTTTTTGATTTTTTTTTGTTTTTGGCTTTTTCAAATTTTCAAATGTTTTTGTATTTTCTGACAACGCTTACTCCCCCTAAAATTCAAAACATTTAAATAAAATTTGATAACCGATGTAGATAGCTTTGTTTCGCCATTAACTTTCTGCTTCACATGCTCTGTTTTGCAGAAAATATACCCCCATGATTTATAACACATTGATATTTGATAGTTTGAAAACCGTTTTTCAGTCTTGTGAAATTAATCATGTTTGTTCCGCCGTGAGGGTTTCGGCATATTCAATCAACATATTTTTGAAATTTTTGATTTTTGACAAAATTTAAAAACACAAACATTTTTTTTTCATTTTTCAATTTTTGACAAAGTAAAAAAAAACATATTTTTGTTTTTTTTTTATTTTTCAATTTTTAGGATTTTTGAAATATGGTTTATTTATGTACAGAAATGAACAAACTCCCTGTTTCAGTTGCAGGGTTCAGCAGCCTCCTTCCGTGCCAGGCTGCTCCGCTCTTCATTTTGACAATCATCCTCTTTCTGGAGCACCTGCACATTCAAACTAATTTTATCATTTGAACAATGCAACCCAGGCCTGTTTGACCTTGGGTATTGTTACACAATAAGAATCATTCAACTTCGGAAAATCTTTATCATTTTTCACACATATATTTTCATTCGAATTATCACTCATAGAAGCCTTTTGTTTCTTTTCCACCCAAGCTTGTCCTTTTGAAACATTTCTTTTATAAAATCTTGATTATTTAGATTTTGAACAACAACTTTTGGTTTCCAAAACTGGTTTGGTTTTGTTGCATCAACAGTTGTTTTCCAACTTTGTGTTGTTCTAAATCTAGGTGTCACCGATTTCCATGCTTGTTGTGAGTCAACCTTTGACATTTTCGACTTCCAAGTTTGTTTTGATTCAAACTTGGTTGATTTCTGATTCACAACATCAGACTTCTTTATCTCAACACCAACAGGTTTAGGATTTGGACACTTGCGTGCAAGATGTCCAGTTTGATCACATTTGAAGCATGTTCTCTTGGACACATCTTTAACCTATTGTTGTTGATTTTTCCTTTGAGCATAGATGTCACACCCCCAAAATCCACCATGCGGGGTATCACCGCTTGGAGGCGTGACGTGACCAGGATCGAGCCACCAATCATACTGAACAACGTACTTAAGTAAATAAAGACAACCACAATACGATTGGTGACCAAAAGCTACTTAACCAAGTTTTTAATTTAGACAGCGGAAGCATAAACGTAAGGTTCAAAACATAAGTTCGCAGTTCATAAGTTTAAAGTCCAACACATAGGTTTAATAAGTTCATAATGTTTTAAACATTAAACACTGGACATAACCGTCAGCACACCACAATGACTCCTTCCTCGTGCAAGCTCCAAATGTTTAGCGACCTGTAAGGCATGTAACAACGAGTCAACAACAAAGTTGAGTGAATTCATAGTTGGTTGTTTAGTTATAGCATTCGTTTTATAAATCATCCGTTCGTTTTGAAAACCATGTATCCTATAAGTTTGCATCGCGGTCTTTCTGACATGTTTGCGAAGATTAGTGGGGGTTTCCCATATGTTACTAGACCACGCGTATCGACTGCTACGAAAATGTAAGAGGTGCCCTAAGTCAATGTCTATCAGCATTGACCCTTTGCCCATAGTCCATTAGTACACGCCCGTCCGACTGGCACGGTGTGAGGTTTGTTAAACCTAATAGCGCTATTAACTAATGACCCGCTCGCCATAGGCCTCGGCGATTAAGTCGATAAATGAGGGACTTAAAGTGATAGAGTTGATGGTCTTATGATCGTGTACGTAGGTTTTACGTACGTGCCCTTCAATCCGAGGACAGTAGTAAGTATTAGTGTACGTAGGTTTTACGTACGTGCCCTTCAATCCGAGGACAGTAAAAAAAGTAGTTTAATAGTAATGATAGTACAAGTAGTTATTCAATCCCATTCCCAACCCCTGGGAATCCCATGCCTTAGAAAGAGTGTGAACTCACCTCGGTTTGCTCGGTTAGGTTCTCAAATATAGTTAACAGTCAAGGTCGGTCAATCACGTCCTAATAAGGTACGGATAACAATCAGTTTCTAATGCATAACACGTATCCTACGTATGGTTTATTTGCACATTACTTCGTCCACATAACAGGTACACACTTTAACGATTTATGCCCATATAAACTTCCCATCCATTCCCCACTCATAAATAAACATACGATATTGCACGTAACACATAATACATGTTAAATCATTCACTGATAGCATACTCGACATTTAGACACGCAAGTCACAACTTATGTCAATTCAGCATTAATATTCAAAACCGGCTGTTTTTCGGACCTTTAAATAAAATAGTTAAATTATTCCAAATATTCCCAAATTTTTACAGGATGTCTTAAACGTTCCATATTTTATTGTGTAAAAATATCCGGGTCCAGTTCATTATCAGTAATTTATAGAAATTCGTTTACCGGACTGAAATCAGATTTACTACATTCTGATTGCAGTTCACGGAATAATTCGTCTAAAATTCCTCGGAAGTCCGTTTGACAAAATTCCAGTTCGAGGGTCACAAATACATCAGTGAACAGCTATGGTATGAATTTTAGGGGCTGGTTCAATTCAGGTTTCATGTTGTGACTGAAAACGTATGACCCATTTTACTGCAGTTAAAATCAGCCTTAGCTGCTGTCACAAAAACAGATTTTTAAAATAGTAAACGACCTCAAAAAAATACGATTCCAGCGCCATTTTCTTTGTTTTTCGAAAAGACCCGATTTAGGCTTCAGAAATTCTGTTTTTCGATTTGTTAAAGTCTGTTTACAGCCTGTTGAATGCGGCTGAAAAAGTACATCAGAATGCTGTTTCGTGGTTTAAGCATTACTAAATCGCATCAACGAGTGTCCGAACAATGGATTTAACAAGAAACCAACAATCAACATCAAGTATGATTTAACCAACCCTCAACCGACAAGATTCCACTTCATAATTCATACATAAGTAAACTTTTATGTAACTTTCATATTCTTTAATTTTGTTTAACATCTTCTAGTCTTTTGTTCTTTTAGTGATTTAAACAACAACACATCATACTACAAATTATAATTTTGAACAAGATGAAACAAGTTAAAATGAGACTTACTACTAGCTTATAGCTAGGGATGAATCTAATGCAAGGTGATGAGAAAATGATGGTGAAAAAGACTAGAACAAGCTCCTTTGTTGGTCCTTCAAGATGTAACCTCCATTGATCCTTCTAAGCTTTGAATGAGACTTGATAATGAAGAAGATGAGAATGTTTGAAGGTGGTTGTGGTTTCGGTTATGTGTAACCGTGAGAAGAGAGAGAGATAAGTGAGGTGGAGTGTAAAATCTTGAGAATGATCAAGTAATCTTGATGGCCATGCCTCTTATAGATCATCCATATATTTTGAGGACTTACACAAGCAACAATCAATTAAACAATTTGATTAAATCATGAAGGTATGGTGAAAATCATTTGGTGGGTCCACAAGGGACCAAAACTCAGTTGGGGGGGGGGGGGGTATAAGGTAAAAATGTAACTAAATTGGTAAAGGGTAAGTTAGGATGTAAGTAATGTGGTGAATTGATTTCTAGCGGGTGTTATGCCATACGGGGATCATGACAAGCCATAATTAGTGAAATAATGTTATTGACAAAAATTTAGTGTCCCGGGTAATGTCCGGTTGTTCGGTCGGTTACTGTTCCGTTAAACTGCTTAATTAATCCGTAAAGCGTCCTACATATATATTTTTGCAACGTTTTTAATTTTTAACACTCAGGAAGGCATACCGGACTATTTAGTAACTTTTCTGTATCCTACTAGTATGTTAACAAATACATGTAAGTATAACACAGATATCAGAAAGCAGTTAAGTATTTCCACACAGTCGTCAAACACTTTAATTATCATTAATGAATTGTACGGAATACATGGGATTTTGAGGGTTGTCACATTCTCCCCCTGTTAAGAGAATTTCGTCCCGAAATTTAGCGCGTGGTTACTGAGGAAGCTAGTTAAGTTGCGTTGTTTTCCTGATTTTCCTGGGGTGTCACATCATCCCCCCGTTGATTTGGAATTTCATCCCGAAATTCTGCAGTAGCTTCAGCCTCAGTAGTGGTTGCGTTTTTCTTAAACAGTTGGGGATACTTGAGTTTCATTTGGTCTTCTCATTCCCAGGTATACTCTGGGCCACGACGAGCATTCCAACGAACTCGGACCAGAGGTATCCTGGTATGCTTAAGGATCTTAACATCTCGATCAGTAATCTCTACAGGTTCCTCGACGAATCGCAGCTGGTCGTCGATAGTGAGTTCCTTCAGAGGAACTATGAGGGTCTCATCTGACAGACACTTCTTCAGATTCGACACATGGAAAACATTGTGAACTCCGCTGAGTTCTTAAGGTATATCTAACCTGTAGGCGACTTTGCCAATTTTCTCAATGACTTCGAATGGTCCGACATAACGCGGATTGAGTTTGCCTCGTTTGCTAAAGCGGACTACACCTTTCCAAGGTGAGACTTTGAGTAGCACTCGATCCCCAACCTGGAGCTCGAGTGGTTTTCTTCCCTTATCAGCATAGCTTTTCTGACGGTCACGAGCTGCCGCCATTCGCTGTCGTATCTGAGCAATTTTCTCGGTGGTATCTACCACAAGTTCTGGGCCAGTGATTTGGCTGTCACCAACTTCTGCCCAACAGAGAGGTGATCGGCATTTGCGTCCGTACAATGCCTCAAACGGAGCGGCTTGGATGCTGGTGTGGTAGCTGTTGTTGTACGAAAACTCCACTAGCGGGAGATGCCTTTCCCAGCTATTACCAAAATCGATTACACATGCCCTAAGCATGTCTTCAAGGGTTTGGATGGTGCGTTCAGATTGCCCATCCGTCTGCGGGTGATAAGCGGTGCTCATATCTAAACGTGAGCCAAAGGACTTGTGCATTGCTTGCCACAGTTCAGAAGTAAAACGTGCGTCACGATCAGATATAATAGAGGTTGGCACTCCGTGCCTTGATACCACTTCCTTTAGGTAAATGTCTGCAAGAGTAGAAAACTTATCTGTTTCTTTGATAGCCAGAAAATATGCAGACTTGGTCAGTCGATCTACGATCACCCAAATGGTATCGTTTCCGCGTTGAGATCTGGGCAGGCCAGTAACGAAATCCATGGAAATTTGCTCCCATTTCCATTTCGGGATCTCCGGTTGTTGAAGTAGGCCTGATGGTTTCTGATATTCAGACTTGACTCTCGCACAAGTCAAGCACTTGCTGACGTAGGTTGCTATGTGGGCTCTCATGCCAGGCCACCAGTATGTGGTCTTTAAGTCGTGGTACATCTTATCCGAACCAGGATGTACTGAATAACGAGACTTATGTGCTTCATCCATCACAAGCTCGCGTAAGTTGCCATAGAGTGGAACCCAAATACGCCCTGTTACATAGTAGGCGCCGTCCTCCTTTTGTTCTAGCCGCTGCCTCGATCCTCGTAGGGACTCAGCCCTGATGTTCTTTGCTTTCAATGCTTCAACCTGAGCATCGCGAATCTGAGCGGGAAGGTTAGATTGGATGGTAAGCTGTAGAGCACGTACACGCCTAGGTATAGTATCCTTTCGACTGAGGGCGTCGGCCACAACATTGGCTTTGCCCGGATGATACTTGATTGCGCATTCATAATCGTTCAAGAGCTCAACCCATCGGCGTTGACGCATGTTTAACTCCTTTTGCTTGAAGATATGCTCGAGACTCATGTGATCGGTGTAAATGGTTCACTTGGTACCGTACAGGTAATGTCTCCATATCTTAAGCGCGAATTCAACTGCTCCCAGCTCCAGATCGTGAGTAGTGTAATTTCTTTCGTGAACTTTAAGTTGGCGCGATGCGTAGGCAATGACCTTGTCACGTTGCATCAATACGCAACCCAGTCCTTGGATGGAAGCGTCGCAATAAACCACGAAATCATCTGTGCCTTCAGGCAATGAGAGGATAGGCGCGCTACAAAGTCTATCCTTTAGGTGTTGAAATGCGGACTCCTGTGCATCACCCCAACGATAGATGACACCCTTCTGAGTCAGTGAAGTGAGAGGTTGCGCAATCTTGGAGAAGTCTTTGATAAACCTTCTGTAATATCCTGCCAAACCCAAGAATTGGTGGATTTCTGTTGGTGTGCGGGGTGCAGGCCAGTTCTTGATTGAGTCAACCTTGGATGGATCAACATGAATCCCATCCTTGTTTACCACATGGCCTAGAAAGTGGACTTCGCGAAGCCAGAAGTCACATTTCGAAAACTTGGCATACAACTGCTCCTTTCGAAGAAGTTCAAGAATAAGTCGCAGATGCTGCTCGTGTTCCTCCCGACTCTTAGAATAGATCAGGATATCGTCGATGAACACAATAACGAACTTATCCAGGTAAGGCTTGCACACTCGGTTCATGAGATCCATGAGGACTGCTGGTGCATTCGTCAGCCCGAATGGCATAACCAGAAACTCGTAATGGCCGTAACGAGTTCTGAATGCTGTTTTGGAGACGTCCTCATCTCGGACCCTCAGCTGATGGTATCCCGATCTCAAGTCAATCTTGGAGTAATAGCTCGACCCTTGCAACTGGTCGAACAAGTCGTCAATACGTGGAAGAGGATAACGATTCTTCACAGTCACCTTGTTAAGTTCGCGATAGTCAATACACATCCTGAAAGTACCGTCCTTCTTCTTCATGAACAAGACTGGAGCTCCCCAGGGCGAAGAGCTAGGACGTATAAAACCCTTTTCCAAGAGTTCTTGTAGTTGTGTGGACAGTTCTTCGAGTTCTGATGGAGCTAGACGATAAGGTGCTCGAGCTATGGGCGCTGCTCCAGGAGCTAGCTCGATTTGAAATTCAACTTGGCGGTGAGGCGGAAGACCAGGCAATTCCTCAGGAAATACCTCAGGAAAATCGCGCACAATAGGAATGCCTTCAATTCTCTTCTCTTCCGTTGATGTGTCGGTAACGAGTGCTAGAATGGCAGTGTGGCCCTTTCGCAAACACCTCTGGGCCTTAAGGAAAGAGATGATGCCTTCGACAGCACCACTCTTGTCGCCACGAATCATGAGGGGTTCTTCACCAGAACGAGGAATGCAGACGATTTTCTCCTTGCAAACAATCTCCGCTTGATGATGGGATAGCCAATCCATCCCAACAACGACGTCGAAACTACCAAGTGTGATAGGAACAAGATCGATAGGGAAAGTCTGACCAGCTAAGACGAGGCTACAACCTTTAACTACATGTGTGGCTTCAAGACTTTTACCACTTGCTAGCTCTACCGCGTGTTTGATGTTCAAAAGTGTTGGAGTGCGCTTAAGCATTTGGCTAACTTTTAAGGACACATAACTAGTATCGGCACCCGAATCGAATAAAACAGTAACAAAGAAGTCATCCAGAAGAAACTTACCCATCACAACGTTGGGATCCTTCCTTGCATGTCACGGCCCTTGGCCCCGGTTTGACCCAGTCCAGAGCCGCGAGGCAGGAAATCCGATGGTATCTAATTAAGTGACAACGGAAGTCTTTTTAAACAGGATCGATTAATATTAAAACTGCTCATTTATATATATAATATAGGGATAAATCCCATAATTTACAATAAAGTGATTTTACTAGGAAATCTTTCTTTCTCAAAACATGTTTCTTTATTTATTTACATTGAGCCACTTTTCTAAGCTTGTAGTGCTCTACGGCACTTTTCCTGTGCTCACAACAGATCACCTGAAACATGTTTGAAAAAGGTTTTGTCAGCAGGGAAATACTGAGTGAATCATTCTATTTTGCATAATGATGCATAGTTATTAATTACAGCATAAGAGCGATTACAATGGCTTCTATCTTATTTTTATCTGGCATCCTGTCACAATGGTGACATGTCACAATGGTGACGATGGTCATACCACTATTTAGATCAATGAACCTAAATAGTGATGATTATCCCTGTAGGTCAATGAACCTAACAGTGATTATCCCGAGTAGGTCAATGAACCTAACTGGGAGAAATTAGTAATGTGCACAATACCCCCACTAACCAGTAATTCAAGATATCCACGACTTAGTCCCTGTAATTATAACCTTGAAAATAATTTGAGGTATTGTAAAATAGTTGATAAAAAGAGAATGACTCACATTGCAGATTTAACGAGCAGAGTATAAGCCTACTGATTAGCCTTGATTAACCTAATTTAAATAATAATGCACGCATAAACAGGTTAATAACTAATACATCAGTTACGACAATTCACGAGATTAAACCCTCACAACGGTTTATTAGTGCAATACTTAATAATTCAGCGGATTCACAACGAATGACAGAGTATAGTCCGAATTCGAACAGCACTCAAACATTCAAGTCGAAATCACGATGAATAACAAAGTATAAACTCAATTTGAGCAGCACTTAAATAATCGTTGGATAGTTATAATCGATCGGACGTTGAATCGTAATAGCGATTGAGTTAATACCCTGATTGCGGCATCGATTATTGATCCGTGTGTGTTAATTGTGGTAAACAGAGCATAACTCCGTGTAGAATTGGAATTTCTTCGTCGTTCTGAAGCCAGAAATCAAGTCCCACAGCCGACTATTTATAGCTGGAAAATGGTCCCTGTCGCGTGGCGCGACAGGTCTCCTTGTGCCTTTCGCGTGGCGCGAGGGGTACCCTATTACCATAGGGTAGCCTCGTGTCCCAGTAGCTTAGCTGAGTTGGTTTTACGTGAAATTTCAATTTTGACAACAAACTGTCAAGATAATATCAACTAGGGTTTACCCCCCCTGAGTTTTAGGGGCCCTGATCCTGATTCCGATTGTTCTGAAAATTTTAGGGTTTGTTCAGAATCACTTGGGTTTCTCAATTAGGGTTTCCTATTGGTCAATTAAAATAATAATTAGGACTTTTTGATACGAGTTGTTACATTCTCCCCACCTTAATAAAAATCTCGTCCTCGAGATTTACTGGAATAATTGAGAATACTTTCGCTTCTTTTCTGATTCTAACTTTGTATTAGGATCATATCTTTGAATCCTACTTTACTTTAACTAACACTACTTGTTTACCTTTATATCTTGAAGAGGTACTACCAAAGATTCGTCTGATAGATATTTCTTGAGATTGGATACATAAAATACATCATGTACTCCAACTAACTCTCCGGTAATTGTAAACGATAAGCAACTAGTCCTATATGTTGGATCACTGGAAATGGTCCTACGTACCTTAGACTTAGTTTTCCTTTCTTACCGAATCTAACAACTTCTTTTCCAAAGATACTGTCAATAACATTTTGTCTCCAACTCGAACTCCAACGGCTTTTATCTATTATCTATATAATTCTTTTTGGCGATCTCTAACTGTTTTCAACCTTTTCTTCGTGATACTGAATATCACCGTTGTAGTCACTTAGGATTTTCATCCATTTCCTTTGCCTCATGTTTAATCCTTTTTGCCCAAATATATATCTTAAATTCTTATGATCCGTATAAACAGTAAACTTACTTCCATACAGATAATGTCTCCAAATCTTAAGGCAAAATTATAGTTCCTAATTCTAAGTCATTAGTGGTATAGTTTTCTTTGTACTTTTTCAACTGTATTGAAACATACGCAATTACCTTTTTGGCGTTTCATTGACACACATCCAAATCTTAGCTTTGAAGCATTACCGTATACTTCAAAATCTTCAGTTCCTTCTGGTAAAGCTAAGATTGTAGTATTGGTTAACTGCTGTTTCAAGATACTAAAGGTTTCTTCTTGTTTAGGTCCTTAATCAAACTTAAATGCTTTACAGGTTAGCTTAGTTAATGATACAGCTATTTTGGAAAAATCCTTAATAAACCTTTTATAGTATCCGGCTAAACCAACAAAACTCCTAATTTCCATTGTAGATTGCGGAACCTCTTATTTGGTAATTGCTGTTATCTTATCAGAATCTAAGTGAATACCTTCATGATTCACCATATGACCTAGAAATTGCACTTCTGGTAATCAAAATTCACACTTCGAGAATTTGGCGTAAAGCTTCTCTTTTCTTAACAAAGTTAAGAGTGCATGCAAATGCTGACAATGTTCGTCTTGACTTTTTGAATAAATAAGTATATCATCTATGAAGACAATTACAAATTCATCCAAATACAGTTTACAGATCCTATTCATCATGTCCATGAATGCTGCAGGTGCATTCGTTAATCCGAAGGGCATGACTGTAAACTCATAATGACCATACCTAGTTCTGAAAGCAGTTTTAGGTATGTCTTCTTCTTGTACCTTCAATTGATGGTATCCGGAATGTAAGTCTATCTTAGAAAAATATCTAGCTCCTTGAAGTTGATCAATCCTATGTAATGGGTATCGATTCTTAATTGTAACCTTATTCAATTCCCTATAATTAATATATATTCTCATCGAACCATCCTTTTTCTTAACAAATAACACTGGTGCTTCCCAAGGGAATGAACTAGGTTGTATGAAACCTTTACTTAGTAATTCATCTAATTGCTTTTTCAATTCAAACATTTCTGTGGGTGCTAATCGATAAGGTGCCTTAGCTATCGGTATAGTTCCTGGAATTAAAGGAATTCTAAACTCTACCTCCCTATCTGGGGTAACTTTGGTAACTCTTCTGGGAATACATCTGGGTATTCTGAAACTACAGGAATTTCCTTAAGTTCTTTACCTTTAGTATTAATGATTACTGAAATCATATATACTATTCCTTGTTTTCGTTCATAATTAGCAACTTTCATTACTGATATGAACTTCATAGGCTTACGTGGTTTATCTCCTGTAATCACAATTACTTCTCTGGTGGGTGTTTGAATTTCTATGGAATTCTTATCACAAAGAATTCGAGCATAGTTGTTTACTAATCAATTCATTCCTAACATAACATCGAATTCAACCAATATGGTTGCATGAAATTTATGACTTAAAAGTTCTATTTCTACGTTTTGCAGAACCTTATTTATTTTAACTGAATTCCCATCTGCCGTTTCTACTGTAGAAATTTTCCTAATGCTGGTTAAAAGTAAGTTAAGAGTTTGGAAGAATAAAGTATTTATAAAACTTTGGTTTATACCAGAGTCAAATAATACTTTTGTGTAAACGTTGTGAACTAAGACCATACCGGCTATCACATCTGGAATCATCTCGGTTTCTTGAGTAGTCAGCTGGAAGGCTCTTACATTCCTTTTTGCTCCTTCTGCAGGTTTAGCTTTATTGTCAGATGATTTATTCAGTTTTGGACAATCTGGCCTAAGATGTCCAGCTTCTCTACAGTTGTAGCAGACTGAAAATTTCTTCCTCCTACAATCTTCTTCTTGATGCCCCGGAATTTTGCAAAAATTGCAATATCCTTTGCATCTTCCAAAATGCTTCCTTTTGCAAAAAATTGCAAAATGGACTAGTGGTAGATTGCCCATTCCCTCCTTTCTTGAAATTGTTATGGTTACCCGAACGGAATTCTTGGGTAATCCTTTGGGCTACTTCCTTCCTTCTATTTTCTTCTCTTGTCCGGACTAGCTCATCAGTCAGAGTATTGGCTAAATCCACCGCATCATCAATTGTGCAAGGTTTTGCAGCCTTGACGATATTACGGATTTCGCCAATCAATCCCCAAATATAACGAGAAATAAGTACCGGCTCTGGCGAAGCCAGGGTTGGTACCACTCGAGCATATTCGAAGAATGTCGTAGTATACCCTCGACAATCTACATCCACCATCCGATGGTTTAGAAACTTATTTGTCATTTGTTCCTTTTCATACTCGGGACAAAATTTTCTTTCTACAAGACTCTTATATTCTTCCCAGTTCATAGCATACGCCATCCTTCTTCCTTTTGCCTGTAGCACCGTGTTCCACCATTCTAGTGCTCCTTCTTTGAAAAGGTTTGACGCATACATGACCTGATCATCCGGAGCACATTTACTTATGGCAATTACTGCCTCGGTTTTCTCTAACCAACGCAGTGCCGCAGTCGCTCCTTCATTGCCTGCAAACTCAGTGGGTTTACACGCAAGAAATTCTTTGTAAGTGCAACCAGGCGTTGCAGCTTTCATTTTCTTGGGAGGAGGAGCTTGTCGTGGTTCATTATCATGATTACCGCCTCCATTTACGCTATTACTGAAGTTATCTTCAGAAATGCGTTTGCTAGGAACGATTTGTTGCGGTTCTATTGGATTCTTAATAGCAGCAACAATTGCTGGAATAGCGTTGGCTATCCCTTGAGTAACTATTGCTGGAATAGCGTTGGCTATCCCTTGAGCAACGATATTTTCTATATCCTGCCTAGTCACATATTGATCCCCAGGTTGTTGCTCAGATTGATTAACCTCATTAACTGGTTCATTATTAGCGTTTTCCATCTGATAACTAATTTATAGATAAATAATTAGTATAAAAGAAATAATCCAATGTTACAATTAATTGCACATAATCCCGTAAACGAATATACAAACAAAATTGTAACTTTCTAAAATTTCATTTTATTTTATAGATTATATCATGCTTCTATATACAACCGTTTTATTATTTCTTTTACACATACTGATTTTACTATTACTATTACACAATCACAGTTCCATAATCCCCTATCCTTTGTCAGGTGATATTCTAGTAACGGCGTTCCTTCTCATCGTATTTCCAGGAGATCTGTCCCAAAATCTCTTGGATCCTATTCCCAACATCCATTAATTCTTTGTTAAAATAACGGAGTTCAGCCATATTCTCGTTACTCATTGGTGAATTTGGTAAAGATTTTGGATTGAACTTAGGAAAAAGCCTATAGGGATGGTTTTGTAACAGTATTTCATTAGTCACCCATTCGTCTATTTGCGAGTGGATTGAAAGGTTTGGAATAGCTGGTTCTAAATTCATTGGTAGTTGTGTTTCAAGAGAATGAATAAAATCATTTTCATTAATAGGCTCAATAGTATCATCGGTTGCCATTATAAAATCTAGTTCTTCTTGAGATGGTAACCCCTCAATTTGCCTAGAACTTTCCCCAATTTTCATTTTCTTAGGCTTAGGTTTCTCGAGAGGTGAAGCGTTGAATTCTATAGGTTCTTCTATGTCTGGAATATACCTATTGAAATCTCTGGAAACTTCTATTCTTACCGGATAAAGATTTAAATTCTGGAGGGCGTCATACAAGTCACTCATGCTGTTATGCAAAATACACACAATTACTAAGTTAAAATTTATATCAAATTTCATAGAAAACCTTTAAATATTATTTCATATTGGGTAACTATGAAACAACCGAATATGAAAACATACTAGGTTTTATTTATGAATTTATTTATTTACTGAATACGGTTTATAGACTGTAGTTAATAAAGATGCTAAAACTTTGAGTCATATTATTTTAAAGATTTATACTTACTGCTACAGTGGTTAGCATATAAAAATCTGCTCATACTGTACACAATTAATCAGATAATAAAACACATAATCATAAAATGGCAATTAAATTTCCTAAGTATCTCTCAATTACTTTAATAGGCTAAAATCAATAGTAAGCTTAAATCAGTGGCTCTGATACCACCTTTTCCTGTCACGGCCCTTGGCCCCGGTTTGACCCAGTCCAGAGCCGCGAGGCAGGAAATCCGATGGTATCTAATTAAGTGACAGCGGAAGTCTTTTTAAACAGGATCGATTAATATTAAAACTGCTCATTTATATATATAATATAGGGATAAATCCCATAATTTACAATAAAGTGATTTTACTAGGAAATCTTTCTTTCTCAAAACATGTTTCTTTATTTATTTACATTGAGCCACTTTTCTAAGCTTGTAGTGCTCTACGGCACTTTTCCTGTGCTCACAACAGATCACCTGAAACATGTTTGAAAAAGGTTTTGTCAGCAGGGAAATACTGAGTGAATCATTCTATTTTGCATAATGATGCATAGTTATTAATTACAGCATAAGAGCGATTACAATGGCTTCTATCTTATTTTTATCTGGCATCCTGTCACAATGGTGACATGTCACAATGGTGACGATGGTCATACCACTATTTAGATCAATGAACCTAAATAGTGATGATTATCCCTGTAGGTCAATGAACCTAACAGTGATTATCCCGAGTAGGTCAATGAACCTAACTGGGAGAAATTAGTAATGTGCACAATACCCCACTAACCAGTAATTCAAGATATCCACGACTTAGTCCCTGTAATTATAACCTTGAAAATAATTTGAGGTATTGTAAAATAGTTGATAAAAAGAGAATGACTCACATTGCAGATTTAACGAGCAGAGTATAAGCCTACTGATTAGCCTTGATTAACCTAATTTAAATAATAGTGCACGCATAAACAGGTTAATAACTAATACAGCAGTTACGACAATTCACGAGATTAAACCCTCACAACGGTTTATTAGTGCAATACTTAATAATTCAGCGGATTCACAACGAATGACAGAGTATAGTCCGAATTCGAACAACACTCAAACATTTAAGTCGAAATCACGATGAATAACAAAGTATAAACTCAATTTGAGCAGCACTTAAACAATCGTTGGATAGTTATAATCGATCGGACGTTGAATCGTAATAGCGATTGGGTTAATACCCTGATTGCGGCATCGATTATTGATCCGTGTGTGTTAATTGTGGTAAACAGAGCATAACTCCGTGTAGAATTGGAATTTCTTCGTCGTTCTGAAGCCAGAAATCAAGTCCCACAGCCGACTATTTATAGCTGGAAAATGGTCCCTGTCGCGTGGCGCGACAGGTCTCCTTGTGCCTTTCGCGTGGCGCGAGGGGTACCCTATTACCATAGGGTAGCCTCGTGTCCCAGTAGCTTAGCTGAGTTGGTGTTAAGTGAAATTTCAATTTTGACAACAAACTGTCAAGATAATATCAACTAGGGTTTACCCCTCCTGAGTTTTAGGGGCCCTGATCCTGATTCCGATTGTTCTGAAAATTTTAGGGTTTGTTCAGAATCACTTGGGTTTCTCAATTAGGGTTTCCTATTGGTCAATTAAAATAATAATTAGGACTTTTTGATACGAGTTGTTACATTGCATCACCCTGACCAATCACGAAAGCACGACCCCTTGCTCCATTACCATTGTTGTTACCCCCGTTGTTGCCTCCATTGTTATTCCCGTTTCCCTGGTTATTGTTGTTTTGATTCTGGTTAAGCTGGGGACAGTTCTTCTTAAAGTGGCCTTCAGCGCCACACTAAAAGCATCCCCTGTTGCCCTGTTGCTGTTGTTGATTCTGCGGTGCTTGCTGTTGCTGCTGGCGATTCTGATTTGCAGGCCGTGAGCTCCTACAATCCTTGGCTTTGTGACCCATCCTGAGACACCTCTGACAACGCCCTTTGTTGCATTGACCACTATGGTGTCTGTTACATTTGTTGCACTTCAGGTGGTTTCCTCGATACCCACCCTGTCCTTGATTACCGGAGGATTGCTGACCAGGACTCTGGTAACCATCAGTCTTTCTCTGCTAAGACTGAACCGAAGCAGAACCCTTACTGGAGTTTCTATCCCATTTTCGCTTGTTGTCGGTAGGTGCATCAGAAGTAGTTGTGGCACTGATACGTTTGGGTAGCCTGTTTTGCTCCACCGCCTGGTCAGTGAGTCGATGAGCCAACTTGATAATTTGTTGAATGGTACCCAGGTTGGCTGAAGTTACGTGACTTTGAATCTCTGGTACAAGGCCATTGAGGTACAGCTCAATTCGTTTAATGGGAGGGTCCACCATAGTTGGACACAGGATGGCCAGCTCGTTTGACCTCTTAGTATACGCCTCAATCTCAGACCCCGTCATTTTCAGATTGTAAAATTCCACTTCTAGCTTGTGGATGTCATCCCGACTACAGTACTCCTCCTTGATCAGCTCTTTAAAACCATTCCAGGGTGTGGCATTAGCAACTGCCAGTCCTAGTAGTTGAACTTGCGCCTTCCACCAGGTTAACGCAGCCCCTTCAAGTGTTCCGGTAGCATATTTCACCCTACGGTCTTCGGGGCATTCGCACATATCGAAAACTGACTCAAGCTTTTCAAACCAGTGAAGAAGGCCCACTGCTCCTTCGGTGCCACTGAAAGTGGTAGGTCGGCAGTCCATGAACGTCTTGAACGTGCACACAGGAGGCTGAGCATGTTGACCTGCTGCACGAGAATAAAAGACAAAGTTAAGCACGAGGGTTGGTTTGCGAAGGTAGGATCTAAACATCCTAAGGTGAGTTGATATGGCAGGTTATACCTCCTGCAGGGACAGCTGCGAGTGCCTCAGCAACTCGTTCGTTGATCAAAGCCGTCAGCTGGGCTTGAGTTAGGTTCAAACGTCCACCCATGATCTTCATAACGAAATAACGTAGGTGAGAAAAGTGTCGCGAAAGTGCGTAAGTGTGGGACGATAGTAGAGAGTAAGCACGCAAGGTTCAAATAGCAATTACCACATTATATAATGCACAGTGAGAACTATCTAACCGACAATATAACATAAATCATACCACTTATGGTGTCGAGTCTTGCACGTGGAGCGAAGCGTCGTTGTGGATCGTTGAGCACTGTACAGGTTATAGTCTGGTTTTATCAAAAAGCTTTTCCCTTTTTAAAACCAAGTTCACTATAACCAATGGCTCTGATACCAATCTGTCACACCCCCAAAATCCACCATGCGGGGTATCACCGCTTGGAGGCGTGACGTGACCAGGATCGAGCCACCAATCATACTGAACAACGTACTTAAGTAAATAAAGACAACCACAATACGATTGGCGACCAAAAGCTAGTTAACCAAGTTTTTAATTTAGACAGCGGAAGCATAAACGTAAGGTTCAAAACATAAGTTCGCAGTTCATAAGTTTAAAGTCCAACACATAGGTTTAATAAGTTCATAATGTTTTAAACATTACACACTGGACATAACCGTCCGCACACCACAACGACTCCTTCCTCGTGCAAGCTCCAAATGTTTAGCGACCTGTAAGGCATGTAACAACGAGTCAACAACAAAGTTGAGTGAATTCACAGTTGGTTGTTTAGTTATAGCATTCGTTTCGTAAATCATCCGTTCGTTTTGAAAACCATGTATCGTATAAGTTTGCATCGCGGTCTTTCTGACATGTTTGCGAAGATTAGTGGGGGTTTCCCATATGTTACTAGACCACGCGTATCGACTGCTACGAAAATGTAAGAGGTGCCCTAAGTCAATGTCTATCAGCATTGACCCTTTGCCCATAGTCCATTAGTACACGCCCGTCCGACTGGCACGGTGTGAGGTTTGTTAAACCTAATAGCGCTATTAACTAATGACCCGCTCGCCATAGGCCTCGGCGATTAAGTCGATAAATGAGGGACTTAAAGTGATAGAGTTGATGGTCTTATGATCGTGTACGTAGGTTTTACGTACGTGCCCTTCAATCCGAGGACAGTAGTAAGTATTAGTGTACGTAGGTTTTACGTACGTGCCCTTCAATCCGAGGACAGTAAAAAAAGTAGTTTAATAGTAATGATAGTACAAGTAGTTATTCAATCCCATTCCCAACCCCTGGGAATCCCATGCCTTAGAAAGAGTGTGAACTCACCTCGGTTTGCTCGGTTAGGTTCTCAAATATAGTTAACAGTCAAGGTCGGTCAATCACGTCCTAATAAGGTACGGATAACAATCAGTTTCTAATGCATAACACGTATCCTACGTATGGTTTATTTGCACATTACTTCGTCCACATAACAGGTACACACTTTAACGATTTATGCCCATATAAACTTCCCATCCATTCCCCACTCATAAATAAACATACGATATTGCACGTAACACATAATACATGTTAAATCATTCACTGATAGCATACTCGACATTTAGACACGCAAGTCACAACTTATGTCAATTCAGCATTAATATTCAAAACCGGCTGTTTTTCGGACCTTTAAATAAAATAGTTAAATTATTCCAAATATTCCCAAATTTTTACAGGATGTCTTAAACGTTCCATATTTTATTGTGTAAAAATATCCGGGTCCAGTTCATTATCAGTAATTTATAGAAATTCGTTTACCGGACTGAAATCAGATTTACTACATTCTGATTGCAGTTCACGGAATAATTCGTCTAAAATTCCTCGGAAGTCCGTTTGACAAAATTCCAGTTCGAGGGTCACAAATACATCAGTGAACAGCTATGGTATGAATTTTAGGGGCTGGTTCAATTCAGGTTTCATGTTGTGACTGAAAACGTATGACCCATTTTACTGCAGTTAAAATCAGCCTTAGCTGCTGTCACAAAAACAGATTTTTAAAATAGTAAACGACCTCAAAAAAATACGATTCCAGCGCCATTTTCTTTGTTTTTCGAAAAGACCCGATTTAGGCTTCAGAAATTCTGTTTTTCGATTTGTTAAAGTCTGTTTACAGCCTGTTGAATGCGGCTGAAAAAGTACATCAGAATGCTGTTTCGTGGTTTAAGCATTACTAAATCGCATCAACGAGTGTCCGAACAATGGATTTAACAAGAAACCAACAATCAACATCAAGTATGATTTAACCAACCCTCAACCGACAAGATTCCACTTCATAATTCATACATAAGTAAACTTTTATGTAACTTTCATATTCTTTAATTTTGTTTAACATCTTCTAGTCTTTTGTTCTTTTAGTGATTTAAACAACAACACATCATACTACAAATTATAATTTTGAACAAGATGAAACAAGTTAAAATGAGACTTACTACTAGCTTATAGCTAGGGATGAATCTAATGCAAGGTGATGAGAAAATGATGGTGAAAAAGACTAGAACAAGCTCCTTTGTTGGTCCTTCAAGATGTAACCTCCATTGATCCTTCTAAGCTTTGAATGAGACTTGATAATGAAGAAGATGAGAATGTTTGAAGGTGGTTGTGGTTTCGGTTATGTGTAACCGTGAGAAGAGAGAGAGATAAGTGAGGTGGAGTGTAAAATCTTGAGAATGATCAAGTAATCTTGATGGCCATGCCTCTTATAGATCATCCATATATTTTGAGGACTTACACAAGCAACAATCAATTAAACAATTTGATTAAATCATGAAGGTATGGTGAAAATCATTTGGTGGGTCCACAAGGGACCAAAACTCAGTTGGGGGGGGGGGGGGGGGTATAAGGTAAAAATGTAACTAAATTGGTAAAGGGTAAGTTAGGATGTAAGTAATGTGGTGAATTGATTTCTAGCGGGTGTTATGCCATACGGGGATCATGACAAGCCATAATTAGTGAAATAATGTTATTGACAAAAATTTAGTGTCCCGGGTAATGTCCGGTTGTTCGGTCGGTTACTGTTCCGTTAAACTGCTTAATTAATCCGTAAAGCGTCCTACATATATATTTTTGCAACGTTTTTAATTTTTAACACTCAGGAAGGCATACCGGACTATTTAGTAACTTTTCTGTATCCTACTAGTATGTTAACAAATACATGTAAGTATAACACAGATATCAGAAAGCAGTTAAGTATTTCCACACAGTCGTCAAACACTTTAATTATCATTAATGAATTGTACGGAATACATGGGATTTTGAGGGTTGTCACAATAGAACTCTTCATTAGACTGTCGTCTAAATTGGAGTTCTTTCTCTTCCTCAGAACTTGTTCCGTGAACAAAGTTCATCTTTTTCTGATAGTTTGGCGTTTCATTTCTTTTCCAATTCTGTTTCTTTTTATAACCCAACCCAGCCTTCATGTTTTTCTTTCTGTAACCAGATTTGTTATAAAAAGTTTTGTGACTCTTTCCAGCAAACTTTGAAATCTCGGATTTTTCAATTTCAATCAACTTGAACACTTTGTCAATCTTTTCTGAAATCACATTCTGAATCGGGACTTCAAGATCTGAGAATAATTTGTCCGATCCAATCATGGTATAAACCAATCCCTTTGAATCATCATTCTCCTTTTTCTCAGATTTTGAGTTTTTCAGATAACCTTCATGAAAACTACCTTCATTTTCATCCTGTGATTCAGATTTACATGTTTCAACAAACTCTTCTTTCAAAACACTTTCAACGACCTTACCTACCACCTCTGAATCATCAAAATCATCAGATTTGGAATAGGTTACGTCAATATTATCTGGTAATTGATCAACCATGTTGAAAGCTTTTTCCACCTTCTCGTCATCATAGAATGTGATTTTTCCTCAAACGGTGGTGGAACCTGATGATACTCTGAGCCAATACCTTTCTTATTTTTCTCAGAATCGTTATCATCCGGTTTTATGTTGAAAATACGTTCAAGAACATATGATGAAGCGTGATAATTGTGTAACTTGTTGTTATCTTGTTCTAAATCAGCTATTTTACGCTTTAGCTTTGCAACATCTTCAATGTGAGAATTTACAACTTGTTGTTTAATTTCATACTGTCTCTTAAGCGTATCAGATGTTTCAGAACATTGTTTCAATCTCGATTGAACAAGTTTCATTTGACTCTTCACGTCTTCATATGACTCTTTTGTAATATGATATGCAAGTTTTATTGAATCATATTCCTTTTTCATTTCTTGAAAAGAATTTTCCTTTTGTAAACATTCTTTAGTCATTTTTGAAACTTTTTCTTTCAAACTCTCATTTTCTTTTTCTAAACTCTTGCATTTTTGTATTAGCATTTCATCATTCTCTTTCAAAACCTTTTTGTTTTCTAACATTTCTTTGCATTTTTCTTTGAAATTTTTTTCAATTTTAGTAAATTCTAGATCTCTTGTTCTGAATTTTTCATCTTTTTCAGTACAAGCACTGCACGTTTCCATGCATTTATTGCACTGTTCAACAATTTTATTTAAGACTTCTGAATCAGTTGAAGTATTTACCTTAGTGATTGGCACCTCAACTTTCTCTTTAGTCTGCTTCTGATCTGCTCTTTCTTCACCAGCATCATCAGCATCAATCACTTCAACCAATCTTTCAATCCCCTCATCAGCTTCTTCTTTTTTCTTCAGATCCTCTTCATTCTGTTGTTCTTCAGTAACAACTTCAACTACTTCTTCTTCCTTTTTTACCTTTACTCTTATGTTCCTCAGTAACCTTCTTCAAATCATCCACCAAACTTTCAACATTTGTGACAACCCTCATAATTACATGTATCCGTACGATTAATTAATATTAAATTGTGCTTAATGATTGTGCAGAAAATTGACTAAATAGTCCTGAATGTTTTCCTAAGTGTTGGGAATTAATAGTGTCACAAAAAGTTACATAAAAGACACTATACGGAATAAATTGACACTTTAACGAACCGGTATCTAACCGAACAACCGGACATTACCCGGGACACCAAAATATTGCAAGAAACATTGTTTAATTATTTCTTGGCTAGTTATGATCCCCGTACACCATAACACCCACTAGATATCTACTAACTAAAACATGTAACCTTATACTTGGATTTGAACTATTACTTACCTACTTACCATCAAGTTACACTTACCCCCCCCCCCCCCTGGATGATTTACGGCCCCAAGTAGGGACCCAACACTAGATTTTACTTCAATATTTTATTTGATATCTTGCTTGATATCTTTGCCATAATATTGTATGAGATCTTTATATGTATGGCTCCTTAGATCACAAAATCTCTCCATATCATTTCATATCCCACAAGATCACCCAACTCCCTCAACACCTCTCTCTCCCTCTCGGCTCACCTTAAGGCCGCCACCACCACCACCTTGTCACCACCATCATTCCATTTTTAAGCTTGTTTCAAGTGTTAGAGGGTGATACATGGAGCTTGAAGCTTGAAGATCTTGAAGAATCCTTCTCATTTGCTTTCATCATCCATCTTTGTCATCTTCTTCTCTAGTATTCTTCCCTAGCTTAAAGCTAGTAGTAAGACCTCTCATAACTCTTGTTTACTTTTATTTTTATGTTTCAAAGATGTAGTATTATGAAAATAACAAGAACACTAAAGAACATAAACTAAAAGCTTGAACATAATGTTTGCATGATGATGAAATATGATGATATATTGCTAGAATGATGTTGTTTAGTAGATGGATGATGATTGTATGTTGATTTCTAGTAATATGATGATTGATCATCATACAGAACTTGTTGTGATCATATGTGCGTGTTTTAGTAACATTTAAGCGATTAACAGCATGCTGAGTAACATTTACAGCCAACTTCAGTTGGCTGTAAACGGACCGTTATAAATCGAAAAATTGATTTTCTAAAGTCTAAATTATGTGTTTCGAAAAACGAATCAAATGGCACTGGAATCATATTTTTTCCAGGTCGTTTACTATTTTTAACCGTCTGTTTTGTACAGCAGCAAAAGCTGCGTTTTTACTGCAGAAAATATGTGTGATGTTTTTCATCATAACTTGAAATCTGTGTAGAATTAGCTCATGAAATTTATACTGTAGATGACCACTAATGTCGTTGTAATGCTCCAATGGGAATTTCATCAATCGGAACTACGATGAATTTTAAATAAATTATTCCGTGGACTGCAGTCAGAAAGTGATGAATCTGATTGTTGTCCGGTAAATGATTTTTATAAAATATTGCTAATGAATTGGATCCCGATATTTTTACACAATAATATTTGGATCGTTTAAAACATTCTTTAAAAATTTGGGAATTTTTGGAGTAAGTTAACTATTTTATTCAAATGCCCGAAACAGCCCAGTTTTGGATGTTAAAGCTGAAACGACATAAGTAGTAATTTGCGTGTCTAAATGTCGGGTATGTTATCTAAGAATGATCTAACATGTTAAATGTCAATGAAAGTGGTATGTACAATATAGTATGCTTGCTTTTGAATGGTAATAGATGGGAAGTTTATATGGGCGTGAACAGTTAAAGTGAGTGCATGTTATGTGGTAGATGCGTGTAGGAACTTCGTGCTTATTTGAAGTCACTAATAAACTAAGTGGTAATCATACTAGGACGTGATTGACCAACAACAATTATTAGCTATTTTATAGAGTTCAACCGAGCAACCCAAGGTGAGGTCACACTCTTTCTAAGGCATGGGATTCCCGGTGGTTGGGAATGGGTTAAAGAACTAAAACGGAACCTGCATATCCTACTTGGGTAGGATGCCAATATTAATCCTGCGTATTCTCCTTGGGTAGAATACGTACGTTCGTCCTCCTTGGGTAGGACAACAACCTTAAACTTACTAGACAAAACTCTATCATTAAGTCCCTCATCTTTATATCGACTTAATCGCCGGGCCAATGGCGAGCGGGTCATTAGTTAATAGCGCTATTAGGGTTGACAAGCCTCACACCGTGCCGGTAGGACGGGCGTGTACTAATGGATCTGGGCACTCAGTCAATGATGATAGACATTGACTTAGGGCACAACTTACTTTCGTTAGTTGTCGATATGGTAACGGTCTAGTGGTTCACATGGGGAAGCCCCCACTTATTAAGGATATGGTTTGGGGAAAACAAAGATACTGGTTAACTCGTGGTTTAGGAAACAACTTATGGTTTTCAAAACAAACTTGTAAAACTAAACAACCAACTGTGAACTCGCTCAACTTCGTTGTTGACTCGTTGTTACATGCCTTGCAGGTCGTTAGGTTCTTGGGGAGCTTGCATAGGGAGGAGTGGTCGTTGTGGGACATGGACTGTTGAGTCCCATGTCAAACTTTTAAACTTTATGAACTTATTAATTAGGTTTGGGTTTTACAATTTATGCTTCCACTGTTAATTTAAAGTTGGTTATTTTATTTTGAACACCAATTATATTGTGGTTGGTTTTATTTACTTAATTACGTTGTTCACTATGATTGGTGGCTTGATCCTGGTCATGTCACGCCTCCAAGCGGTGATACTCCGCTTGTGGATTTTGGGGGTGTGACAGATTGGTATCAGAGCCATTGGTTATAGTGAACTTGGTTTTAAAAAGGGAAAAGCTTTTTGACAAAACCAGACTATAACCTGTACAATGCTCAACGATCCACAACGACGCTTGGCTCCACGTGCAAGACTTGACACAATAGGTGGTATGATTTATGTTTATATTGTCTGTTTGATAGTTCACATAGTGCATTAGTTAACGTGATAACTGCTATTTGAGCCATGTGTGCTTACTCTCTTCTGTCGTCCCACGCTTACGCACTTTCGCGACACTTTTCTCACTTACGTTGCTTCGTTATGAAGATCATGAGTGGACGTTTGAACTTGACTCAAGCCCAGCTGACGGCTCTAATCAACGAACGAGGGGTTGAGGCACTCGCAGCTGTCCCTGCAGGAGGTATAACCTGCCATATCAACCCATCCTAGGACGTTTAGATCCTACCCTCGCGAACCAACTCTTGTGCTTGACCTTGTCTTTTATTCTCGCGCCACAGGCCAACATGCTCAGCCTCCCGTATGTACGTTTAAAACATTCATGGATTGCCGACCTAGTACTTTCAGCGGCACAGAAGGAGCTGTAGGTCTTCTACACTGGTTCGAGAAGATTGAGTCTGTTTTTGAGATGTGTGAATGCCCTGAAGCTCGTAGGGTGAAATTTGCTACTGGAACACTCGAAGGTGCTGCGTTAACCTGGTGGAAAGCACAGGTTCAACTGCTAGGGCTGGCGGTTGCTAATGCCACCCCATGGAATGACTTCAAAGATTTGATCAAAGAAGAGTACTGTAGTCGTGACGACATCCACAAGGTAGAGGTGGAATTTTTCAATTTGAAGATGACGGGGTCAGAAATCGAGGCATACACAAAGAGATCGAACGAATTAGCTATCTTGTGTCCTACTATGGTGGATCCTCCTATCAAGCGTATCGAGCTATACCTTAAGGGTTTAGTGCCAGAAATTCAGAGCCACGTGACCTCAGCTAATCTTGGCACCATTCAGCAAATCATCCGGTTGGCTCATCGTCTCACTGATCAGGCAGTTGAGCAGAACAAGCTGCCCAAGCGTATTAGCGCTACCACTACTTCTGATGCTCCCAGTGATAACAAGCACAAGTGGGATGGAAATTCGAGCAAGGGTTCTACTTCAGTTTAGTCTCAGTTCCAACAGCGAAAGACAGATGAGTACAGGAGACCCGGTCAGCAGTCTTTTGGGAATCAAGGTCAGGGTGGATACAGGGGAAATCACCCTAAGTGCAATCGATGTAATTTGCACCACAGCGGGCCGTGCAACAAGGGTCGTTGTCAGAGATGTAACAAGCTGGGTTATGAAGCTAAGGATTACAGGAGCTCACGTCCTGTGAATCAGAATCGTCAACAGCAGCCACAAGCTCGACAGAATCAGCAGCAGTAACAGCAGGGTAACAGGGGATGCTATCAGTGTGGTGCTGAAGGTCACTTCAAGAGAAACTTCCCCCAGTTGAACCAAAAACAGAGCAATAACAACAATCAGGGGAACGGAAACAATAATGGGGGAAACAATGATGGCAATGGAGCCAGGGGACGTGTTTTCGTGCTGGGTCAGGGTGATGCGAGGAACAATCCCAACGCTGTGATGGGTAAGTTTCTTCTGGATGATTTCTTTGTTACTGTTTTATTCGATTCGGGTGCCTATACTAGTTATGTGTCCTTAAAAGTTAGTAAAATGCTTAAGCGCACCCCAACACTTTTGACCACCAAACACATGGTAGAGCTAGCAAATGGTAAAAGTCTCGAGGCCACACACATAGTTAAGGGTTGTAACCTCGTCTTAGCTGGTCATGCCTTTTCTATCGACCTCATTCCTATCGTTCTGGGTAGTTTCGACATTGTTATTGGGATGGATTGGTTATCTCATCAGCAAGCGGAAATTCTTTGCAACGAGAAGATTATCCGCATCCCTCGTTCTGGTGAAGAACCCCTCGTGATTCGTGGCGACAAGAGTGGTGCAGTCGTAGGCATTATCTCTTTCCTTAAGGTCTAGAAGTGTTTGCGAAAGGGCCACACTACCATTCTAGCTCTCGTTACTGACGCATCAATGGAAGAGAAGAGAATTGAAGACATTCCTATTGTACGCGATTTTCCTGAGGTATTCCCTGAGGAATTACCTGGTCTTCCGCCTCATCGTCAAGTCAAGTTTCAAATCGAGCTAACTCCTGGAGCAGCGCCCATAGCTCGTGCACCTTATCGCTTAGCCCCATCAGAACTAGAAGAATTGTCCACTCAATTGCAAGACCTTTTGGACAAGGGTTTTATTCGCCCTAGCTCTTCGCCTTGGGGAGCTCCAGTGTTATTTGTGAAGAAGAAAGACGGTACCTTCAGAATGTGTATTGACTACCGCGAACTCAACAAGGTGACCGTGAAGAATCGTTATCCTCTTCCACGCATTGATGACTTGTTCGACTAGTTGCAAGGGTCGAGCTATTACTCTAAGATTGATTTGAGATCAGGTTATCATCAGCTGAGAGTCCGAGATGAGGACATCTCCAAGACAACATTCAGAACTCGTTATGGGCATTATGAGTTTCTGGTTATGCCTTTCGGATTGACGAATGCACCTGCGGTCTTCATGGATCTCATGGACCGAGTGTGCAAACCTTACCTGGATAAGTTTGTCATAGTTTTCATCGACGACATCCTAATCTATTCGAAGAGTCAGGAAGAACACGAGCAACACCCGAGGCTTATTTTGGAACTTCTTCGAACAGAGCAGTTGTATGCCAAATTTTCGAAATGTGACTTCTGGCTTCGCGAAGTCCACTTTCTAGGCCACGTGGTAAACAAGGATGGGATTCATGTTGATCCATCCAAGGTTGAATCGATCAAGAACTGGCCTGCACCACGTACACCAACAGAAATCCGCCAATTCTTGGGTTTGGCAGGATATTACAGAAGGTTTATCATGGATTTCTCAAAGATTGCGCAACCTCTCACTTCACTGACTCAGAAGGGTGTCACCTAGCGTTGGGGTGATGTACAGGAGTCCGCATTTCAGTACTTAAAGGAGAGACTTTATAGTGCGCCTATTCTTTCGTTACCTGAAGGCACAGATGATTTTGTGGTTTATTGCGACGCGCCCATACAAGGATTGGGCTGTGTGTTGATGCAACGAGATAAAATCATTGCTTATGCATCACGCCAACTTAAGGTTCATGAAAGGAACTACACTACTCACGATTTGGAGCTGGGAGCAGTTGTTTTCGTACTTAAGATATGGAGACATTACCTGTACGGTACCATGTGCACCATTTACACCGATCACAGGAGTCTCGAGCATATCTTCAAGCAAAAGGAGTTAAACATGCGACAACACCGATGGGTCGAGCTCTTGAATGATTACGAATGTGAGATCAAATACCACCCGGGCAAAGCCAATGTTGTGGCTGACACCCTCAGTCGAAAGGATACTACACCAAAGCGCGTGCGAGCGTTACAACTTACCATCCAATCTAGTCTTCCAACTCAGATACGAGATGCTCAGGTTGAAGCATTGAAAACAGAGAACATCAGGGCGGAGTCCCTACGAGGATCAAGGAAACGGTTAGAACAAAAGGAAGACGACGCCTACTATGTAAACGGGCGCATCTGGGTTCCACTCTATGGTAATCTACGTGAGCTTGTGATGGATGAGGCACACAAGTCTCGTTATTCAGTACATCCTGGTTCGGATAAGATGTACCATGATCTCAAGACTACGTATTGGTGGCCTAGGATGAAAGCCAACATAGCAACCTACGTCAGTAAATGTTTGACTTGTGCGAGAGTCAAGATTGAATACCAGAAACCATCAGGCCTACTTCAACAACCAGAGATACCTAAATAGAAATGGGAGCAAATTTCCATGGATTTCGTTACTGGCCTGCCTAGATCTCAACGTGGAAATGACACTATTTGGGTAATAGTGGATCGATTGACTAACTCTGCACACTTCTTGGCTATCAGGGAAACCGACAAGTTTTCTACTCTAGCAGACGTCTACCTAAAGGAAGTAGTATCAAGGCAAGGAGTGCCAACCTCCATCATTTCTGATCGTGACTCACGTTTTACATCTGAGTTGTGGCAAGCTATGCACAAGTCCTTTGGTTCTCGATTAGACATGAGCACGGCATATCTTCCACAGACGGATGGGCAATCTGAACGCACCATCCAAACCCTTGAAGACATGCTTAGGGCATGTATGATTGATTTTGGTAACGGCTGGGAGCGACATCTACCTCTAGTAGAATTTTCGTATAATAACAGCTACCACACCAGTATCCAGGCCGCTCCATTTGAGGCATTGTACGGACGTAAATGCCGATCACCTCTTTGTGGGGCAGAAGTTGGTGACAGCCAAATCACAGGCCCAGAACTTGTGGTAGACACGACTAAGAAGATTGCTCAGATACGACAACGAATGGCGGCAGCTCGTGACCGTCAGAAAAGCTACGCTGATAAGCGAAGAAAACCACTCGAGTTCCAGGTTGGGGATCGAGTGCTACTTAAAGTCTCACCTTGGAAAGGTGTAGTTCGTTTTGGCAAACGAGGCAAACTCAACCCAGGATATGTTGGACCCTTCGAAATCATTGAGAAAATTGGCAAGGTGGCCTACAAGCTGAATCTACCGGCAGAACTCGGCGGAGTTCACAATGTTTTCCATGTGTCGAATCTGTCAGATAAGACCCTCATAGTTCCTCTCAAGGAGCTCACTATCGACGATCAGCTGCGATTCATCGAGGAACCAGTAGAGATTACCGATCGAGATGTTAAGGTTCTCAAGTATACCAGAATACCTCTTGTTCGAGTTCGTTGGAACTCCCGTCGTGACCTAGAGTATACCTGGGAATGAGACGACCAAATGAAACACAAGTATCCCCAGTTGTTTGAGAAAAGTGCAACCACTACTGAGGCTGAAGCTACTGCGGAATTTTGGGACGAAATTCCAAACCAACGGGGGGATGATGTGACACCCCAGGAAAAACCAGGAAACCAAGCAACTTAACTAGCTTCCTCAGTAACCACGTGCTAAATTTCGGGACGAAATTTTCTTAACAGGGGGAGAATGTAACAACCCTCATAATTACACGTATCCGTACGATTAATTAATATTAAATTGTGCTTAATGATTGTGCAGAAAATTGACTAAATAGTCCTGAATGTTTTCCTAAGTGTTGGGAATTAATAGTGTCACAAAAAGTTACATAAAAGACACTATACGGAATAAATTGACACTTTAACGAACCGGTATCTAACCGAACAACCGGACTGTAGATGACCACTGATGTCGTTGTAATGCTCCAACTGGAATTTCATCAATCGGACTTATGATGAATTTTAAATAAATTATTCCGTGGACTGCAGTCAGAAAGTGATGAATCTGATTGCAGTCCGGTAAATGACTTTTTTTATAAAATATTGCTAATGAATTGGATCCCGATATTTTTACACAATAATATTTGGATCTTTTAAAACATTCTGTAAAAATTTGGGAATTTTTGGAGTAAGTTAAATATTTTATTCAAATGCCCGAAAACAGCCCAGTTTAGTATGTTAAAGCTGAAACGACATAAGTAGTAATTTGCGTGTCTAAATGTCGGGTATGTTATCTAAGAATGATCTAACATGTTAAATGTCAATGAAAGTGGTATGTACAATATAGTATGCTTGCTTTTGAATGGTAATAGATGGGAAGTTTAGATGGGCGTGAACCGTTAAAGTGAGTGCATGTTATGTGGTAGATGCGTGTAGGAACTTCGTGCTTATTTGAAGTCACTAATAAACTAAGTGGTAATCATACTAGGACGTGATTGACCAACACCAATTGTTAGCTATTTTATAGAGTTCAACCGAGCAACCCAAGGTGAGTTCACAATCTTTCTAAGGCATGGGATTCCCGGTGGTTGGGAATGGGTTAAAGAACTAAAACGGAACCTGCATATCCTCCTTGGGTAGGATATGTACCGCCATCCTCCATGGGTAGGATGCCAATATTAATCCTGCGTATTCTCCTTGGGTAGAATACGTACGTTCGTCCTCCTTGGGTAGGACAACAACCTTAAACTTACTAGACAAAACTCTATCATTAAGTCCCTCATTTTTATATCGACTTAATCGCCGGGCCAATGGCGAGCGGGTCATTAGTTAATAGCGCTATTAGGGTTGACAAGCCTCACACCGTGCCGGTAGGACGGGCGTGTACTAATGGATCTGGGCACTCAGTCAATGATGATAGACATTGACTTAGGGCATAACTTACTTTCGTTAGTTGTCGATATGGTAACGGTCTAGTGGTTCACATGGGGAAGCCCCCACTTATTAAGGATATGGTTTGGGGAAAACAAAGATACTGGTTAACTCGTGGTTTAGGAAACAACTTATGGTTTTCAAAATAAACTTGTAAAACTAAACAACCAACTGTGAACACGCACAACTTCGTTGTTGACTCGTTGTTACATGCCTTGCAGGTCGTTAGGTGCTTGGGGAGCTTGCATAGGGAGGAGTGGTCGTTGTGGCACATGGACTGTTGAGTCCCATGTCAAACTTTTAAGCTTTATGAACTTATTACTTAGGTTTGGGTTTTACAATTTATGCTTCCGCTGTTAATTTAAAGTTGGTTATTTTCTTTTGAACACCAATTATATTGTGGTTGGTTTTATTTACTTAATTACGTTGTTCAATATGATTGGTGGCTTGATCCTGGTCATGTTACGCCTCCAAGCGGTGATACTCCGCTTGTGGATTTTGGGGGTGTGACAACATTCTTCTTCATCCTCTCTTCATCTCTTTGTCTTAGACTCGCTGTCATGACAACTCTGATGATTTTATCCAGCTTTTTCACATAATCTTTATCTTTTGCAACATTTGAATAGTACTCGCCGGATAGAGGGATTACTGTAAGAACGTCGTTAAAAACCATTTCTTTTGGATGCACAACTGGTTCACCTTTGCTGTTGACATAACATTCTCGTTTCTTATCATACCTTCCATAATTCTTCACTTCTTCATATTCTTTCTCAATTTCTTCGAGTCGATACCCAACAATACATCTCTCTCTGTATGTCTTCTCTTTCAAAATCTCTTCTTTCGTTTTCTCTTTCACAACAGCAACAAAAGCACTATGTTTGTTGAATCCATATTCTTCTTCTGGAAGAATATCATTCCAGTTGAAACCTTCATCATCTTGGATCACTACACATGCTCTCGACTTCTCTTTCTCAGAATTGTTTACAATTTGTTTCATATTTGATGGTTCCTCTCTTCTCCTGTGATAGATCGCTTTACGATAATAATCGTCTTGAAATGGATTAACGGTTTTCTCAATAGCAGAGTTTCTGCATTCTCTTTTAAAATGACCCTTTTGCTTGCATTTGAAGCAGGTCAATTTTGATTTGTCGAAGCCCAGCTTTGTTGATGGTCCACCGAGTGTTTGTCTACCAGTAATTTCCATGAACCGCTGAGCTCTTCGAATGCAGCTAGCTAAGCACCATCTAAGATCGATGAGTTCCATCTCCCCCGGATCTATCTGGTCGTAATCTTCCTTTGTCAGCTCAGAATTTTCAATTTTTCCAGCCACCAGACTTTCGTATGATTCCAGAATCGATGCCAAAAAACTCATTTGCTGTTTAGCAGCATTCATGCTCATTGCTGGAGAATTTTTCAGCTTTAATGCAATGTTGCAGAGAATTTCTTCAGATTCTTTAGAGTTTGATGTTGTTGACGATGAATGATATCCTGGATCGTAGCTTGATGAGCTTTTCTGTGAGTATTTCGTCTTTTCAACACTATATGCAGTCTTTGGCCATTCACTGACTTTCACCGAAGGTACACTGCCTTTGTAGTAAAGACCGACATTCTATTGATATGAAGAACTGCTCATCTTGTTTTGCTTTTGCAGCTCAAGCTCATGACTTTCTATCTTTTCTATCAAAGCATCAAGAGTAATAGTATCATACAACACATCATTTTTCAATATAAACACAAACGTTTGCCACTGATCAGCTTGTGGTAACGCTTCAATGATTTTATCAATGATTTCTTCATGGGTTTTTATTATTCCAAACCTATCGAGTTCAATCTTAAGGTGACAAAATCTTTCAATCATTTGTCTTGCAGATTCTCCTTTTATACCGTCAAACAAATCAAATTCTTTTTTAAGTAAAGCTATTTTGTTCTTTTTTATTTGTGTTGGGATTGAACCCTATCAGAGGAACAGATAATCAAAGCCAAAATTGGATCAGAGCAGTGGATCCAGAATAAGCAAAAGTTTATATTCAAATATCTCCCCTTGAAAGTGGTTTCAACATCTGCTGACCTCCAAACTACTGATCTTTACTAACTGCTGACCTACAACTGCTATCCAAGTCAAAGACTGATGAAAGACTAAAGCTCTGCTGATTCCACCTACTGCTATGGGTCAAGCTCTGCTGATCAAGACAAGTACTGCTGGGTTTACATCAGTGGAAGGATGCAGCAGTAGTTTAGTTTATATTATGATATGTAATGTACAACAGTAGTTAGCACAGCAGAGGTTGTATAGATCAGATGTTAGAGTTTGTTAGGAGGTTAGATGTCACTTTCATGGTGACGTCAGCTTAGATGCTTCAGTGGTTTCCTCGTGCCTATAAATAGAACAGTGCTCTGTACTGTTCTATTAGCTCTTCACCATCTTTCTCCTGCATGAACAAATCACTGTGAGCTCAGGCTGAGGGGGAGTTTGTTATACACTTGCAATTGTAATTGAATCTTGTAATAAATTCAAGCATTCGGTTCAATGTTAAACTTGTGTATGAAAAGCAATTCTCCTGTTTGATTGTGAAAAGTTTGCTTCCATTACATTCCGCTGCACTACTCATTCATAGATCATTTTAATTCAAACGTAAAACACAATCAAAACCAAACTCAGATCCTAACAATTTGTTTCCCACCCTCGGCTTTTACCCATAAAGCTTCCCACACTGATTTAGATGATCCATCGTGATTAAGTAGTGCAAAGATATCACCTCTAATCGACTGTTAGATTAAAGCAATCATTCGTTGTTCATACGAAAAATTCTTTTTATCGTCAACTGATAGGCTTTTAAGTGGGATCTCTTTGTTTTTATCATCAACTGGCCTACTATAACCGAATTCCATACAAAACCAGCTTTTGTGCGCATAAGTTTTTGCCCAGTTAATGAATCGTTCTTTCCACCATGTATAATCTTCAATACTATCAAGTTTAGGTGGTTTCGAGTTAGTTCCGTAAAAATTAGCATGATTAATGTTTTCAGTTATTGCTTTCGATATGCTTTTCAGTGTGACAGTCGATGTTTCGGAAGACTCTGGCGTGTAGGCCTTGTAGAACGTGTTGTAAAACTCTTCAGCCATCTCTTTCGTATACCGCACTTTGATTTTTCACTTCGTTTATCACCTGCAAGCACAAATAAACGATCAGTTTAAATGAATTGAATACGTGAAAGTCCGTAAAAAGTGTGACTGTGGAATATTCTGAATTTTCCGGACGAAGATCGTTCTGAAACTTGTACGAATAAGACTGATTCTTTCGACCAAAAAAAAATTGTTTCAATCCTTGAGACTTGTCGGATGAAATGTTAATCGGATGGGGTCAACAAAAGTCAGAACCACTTGTCCGTATGAATAACCACTTGATCGGATGGGGTCAAATGCATATGATCGGATGAATATCCGATCGTATGAGGTCACGGCTAATGTTATACACTTGATCGAATGGGTGACCGGACGAATGATCATCCGTCAACATGCAATTGGGTCGGAAACTTTTTGACTAAATAACAACTTTCACGTGATCTGATACAACTCCTTTTAACCTTGAATGTAATTGGGCCGACCACTTAAAATAACCTGATAGGACCGATATACTGATTTTATTGGGCCTGGTAACTATTCAAGATCACATGAAGTTTTTAAACGAGCACATGCAGTATACCTTGGGCCACATGAGTTGATTAAAGGTCTGAACCAACTAAACTTTAATTGGACCACACAAATCAATTAATACACATATTATTGGACCGATTATTGAGATGATTATAATAAAACTTTGTCTGTCAACAATTAACTATTTCAATCTAATTGTGTTGACAAACCTGTTGACCGAAAAATAACTTTCACGTGAGCTTGTTACAACCAAAGTGTGATGGGGCCGACACTAATATATTCTTAGTGAATTATGAAAAACTGAGCCAACTTTCACATTAAGTATTAATGGACCGATGAACTTTGTTGGCCAAACAATCACATGTAATCTGAACTTCACATGAATAAGTCTGATGGTAATAAATGGGCCGCTCAAATCACCTTTGCAATTGAATGTTGTTGTCCAAATCAAGATAGTGGATCTGATATGAATGAAAAATTGTATTTCAATTGGACCGAATACTAATTGGGCTACATATGCAATAAATGTCCTCAAATATTATTGGACCAAGGTTTCCACTAAGATATGTATTAATTGGGCCGAAAGTCTTGGATAGATGATATTCTTGGCCGACAACCAATTCAATGATCACATGAGTTGCAAATGATTATCGATCAGATGGGTGTGACAAGTGACGAATGGATAGTCAGTCGGATGACTATCCGTTTGATGTGTCCAGTGATCTTAAATTCTATTGGGCCACCCTCTTAGCACATGGGCTGATAGAATATCAATGATTACATGCAAACGGATCACATGGGCCGCTGACAAACACATGATTAAGATGAAATTGGACCGATTATAAAGTAAATTGTTGTCGTTTGATTGGACCGAGTAAACCAAATGATCCTCCACTTTGCAATAAATGTTTATTGATTGAAACAATCTTTCACATGCATATGGGCCGACAACCTTCTGAACAAACTTTTAACTAATTGGACCAAGACTGATAATAGGACAGCACGTGAAAGAGTATTGGGCCGTGAACTTTAAAGCATATATATGAGCTGCAAGTTACCTAATGAAAAAATCAATGGTGTCGGATGGAATATTATAAGTGACGAATGAATACACGATCGGATGGTCATGTCAAAGTGTAATATGCCATTCGATCGGATGACAACTTTTCTCAAACTATCAAATGACTTATGTCCGGATGGTCATCTGAACGGATGGCCATCTGGGTGAACAATAAGAACAGCAACAGCAGCCAACAACATGTTTTTTTGGTCAAAAAAATCTCGATTTCTCTCAAAATACTTGGAGTTTTGGTCTGAAAATTTGTAGGCTTATAAAACAATGATTTTCGCACAATATATCAAAAAATCAGCAAATTTTATCCATGAAAACCTCGTTAATTTTGCGTTTTTGTGACAAAAAGTGAAGAAAGTGAGTAGAAGATGAAATTTGACAAATCTGATGCGAAAATGGATCTGAATCTGATGAAATCTCATGAATTCTTGCATATCTGATCCGTGCAATCGAGCTCCTGCTCTGATACCACTTATGAACGCGTTGTAGGACCGTAAACGACTCCCGGACGATTGCGAAACGACACGTGCGACGTGCGGAATCTGTGCACGTGCGTGGACCGAACACAAGAATGTAATATAATCATGATTCTATTGAAGATGTGACAAAGTACAAGCACCGTGAATCACCTTTGCTACTTTCTCTCTCTAGAATCTCTCTCTAACCTTCAAAGCTCCAAAGTATGCAAAATGGCAAAAAGTCCTAAAATGAAACTATAAGCCTCCTTTTTATAGGGCTCTCATAAGGAGTGTTTCCTTATTTACAAAATTGCCATTGCCCTATGTTTAACAATATAAAACCTAGTTTCATTCAGTTTTCTGCTATGTTTTGGATTGACAGAGGCGATAGACATTAGTGCACTCACAAATTCAAAACATAGAAGGAATGAAAAGTATGAATGATATGCTTGAATTCGCGAGACGGGTTCAAAACATAGAAGGAATGAAAAATATAAATGATATGTTTGAATCCGCGAGATGGATTCAAAACATAGAAGGAATGAAAGACACGAATGAAATGTTTGAATCCGTGAGACAGATTCAAAACATAGAAGGAATGAAAAAGTATGAATGATGCGTTTGAATCTGTAAGACGGATTTAAAATATAAAAAAAGGGATGAAGTTAACCCACATAAGGATGTGTTGACAGTTTGACCGTGGTTGAGTCAAACGGATCATATAAGTAAATATGAAGTAAATGGTGATAGCATAACAAAAGAATGACAATAATTGGCATGCAAACCAAAATTTTTAGCTGAAAGAAAGAAGTTTTGAATAAGTTACGTGTTAGATGTGTTAGTAATCAAATCTTAGGAGTCATGATGAATGACGGGCTACGACCCAGACAATAACTTGAGTATGGACGGAAAGGGTAAGTTTGGTAAGAAATGCTGAAATAAAGATTTTGCAGGAAAGCAAGAAGTGGAAAGAAGGATGAACGTGTACTTCAATACATCTACGATAAGTAAGAAATGTCAGTTTGACCTTGAAAAGTCAAACTGTAAAAAGTTGATGAAATAACTAACCAAAATAAAAGAATTGCATGTAAAGAATGGAATGTGTGATATGTTATAGCATGTCACACCCCCAAAATACCACATGCGGGAACCCCCGCGAGGCGTGTGACGTACCAGGATCTAGCCACCAATCACATTGAACTCATAACAATATTTCAAATAAAACTTTCATTTATTAAAATAAGTGTTACAAAACATTATTCATTATTCAGCGGAAGCATAATACAATAGTTAAAAATTTCATAACCCAAGTGCAGAAAAAAACATTAGACTTGTCTCGTGATTCCATGTAACTCGACCCATGACCACTCCAGCATCCCAGACAGCAAGTTCTAAATAATGGTACCTATAGACCTGCAAGCATTCAGAAAAAGTGTATCAGCACAACGCTGGCGAGTTCACTGATTTGTTAAACGATTGTTACCGAGTATTGATTTATGTCATGTTGATAATCACTCGATACCGGAGACGGCTTGTTTTTGCCCTTCCCTAATGCTCTATCAAACATTGGTCATGATTTTAAAGTTATTAGTTCACGCCCGTCCTATCCAGGTACGTCGTGAGGGTGCCAAACCTAATAGCGCTATCAACTAATAACCCCGTTGCCCTACAAGCAACTATTTCGGTAGTATGATGGGACTTAAGTGATAGAAAGTAGTGTATTATCCAACATCGACATTTACTGAAAACTGCCTCATATCCCCTACAAGGATATGGGTTTATGAAAGTCTGTTTGTTTGTTCGCCAGTTTGATTGTCCCCACCGGACACATGCTTGTAAAAAGGATAGTGAACTCACCTTAGATTTGCTTGGTAAGACTAGTTACTTGTCATACATTAGTTCAACTACGCCCTATCATGATTATCATAGTCAGTTAAGATTTCACCCAAGCTTTTCACGAGTTTAACAGATAACAAGTAGTACACATCATCACATAACAAGCAATTCGGGTCATGTAAGTTAACCACCAAGTCTACATATGCGTAACAAATTAACAGCCCAAAACACCAAACATTCAAGTGTGCATACTAGTAACTGAGGCCATGTGAGGGTGTGCGATTCTTATGTGTACTCGGCCCAATCAAACATAAAGCCCAATGGACTGTGTGATTAGATGCAAGTGTGCGATTATGTCAAGAGTGTGCGACTGTTCTCCTAGTGTGCTAGTTACTACAGTTGTGCGGCCCATGTAAGTCCCTGGCCCACTCAAGTGTGCGACCAGGTTGGTGCGGCCCATGGAAGTACAAGGCCCAGTGTTCGCAAGCCCATATGGTTTATTACAGGTGTGTGACTATAAGGGGAGTGTGCGACTCAAGTTGGGATATGCGATCCTTACTATATCTGGCCCATTTCAGAGCGTGGCCCAAATGTCTTGTGCGACTGGACCGAGGGTGTGCAATCGGTGTCACTTGGCCGTAACTCATGGGATCAGTTACACATTACACAAACAAATCAATTAATCAAACAATTACCAATTATTTCGCATGAACCCTAGGCCGTTACTTTGAATCATTCAACCGAATCAATGTACATATGTTTATCATTCAAATCGGCTTAACCAGGATTATCTAAATCAATCTATCACCATATATAATCCATCATTAACAACAGTTAACATATGATCAATCTTCCAAATCGGACCAAATAGGACATTCATATTGTCATATATTCATTATCATCGAATCACACCTTCATGGATAACATTCAGATTCGATTACTAGCAGACCCATATCATCGATCAACATCCACACTTTTTAAATTAAATCTAACCATACCATTCACCATCCCGTTATCGCAAACCCTAATTATTAACCAACAACCACATGATAACAATCATATGAAACTATGATCCTAACAGAACTCTAATCATCATTTAATCATGCAAAACACAAAAATCAAGCATATACCATGTATAACATAATCGAATACACACAACATGAACCCATTAATAATAGTTAAACTATGGTGAAACTCTAACCGAACTGAGTGGTGAAAGGAGGATCGCCTGGAATGAGGGAGCGCCAAGGCTGTGGAGAGGTGTTGTCGTCGAGATGGGAAGGAGGAAGGAAAGAGAGAGCTAGGGTTTGCTTGTTTTCTGTTTTGTTGCAATATGAGAGAACACACAAGGCTGTGTGTGTGTGTATACACCTAAGGAAGGGCCGACCCCAACTTATGGGTTTCGTTTGGGCCCATATCGGTATACTATTGATATGGGTTTGGGTCGCGAACAAGTTAACAAGGAAATAAGAGTGTGCGGCCCGGTTCGATTTGTGCGACCAAGACTTCGCAATACATACCTACTTACAGCACATAATATAAGTAAACCCACACCATATAATTTCACTCAACGTAACAATCATCCAACTAGCATAACACAGGTTACATCAAAATACGAGATGCGAAAAGGAAATCAGTACAAGAGAAGGGCTTCTAAAATACGAGTTGTCGCATCATCCCCAACTTGAAAGAAAGTTCGTCCCGAAATTTGATGAGTAGTGATGTGTGTAAAATGCAACATATAAATTACATCAAATAAGGCATAAAACTAACCCTTTTTAGTACTAATGTTGGAAAAAGTGTGCTTTTGTCTTCCTTTTGTATTTTCAGGACCAAATGAGCTTAAAGAAACAAAAGGAACAAATATGCAGCAAAATCTAAATAAATACAAAGAAAAGGAATAAAACGTGGCATGCCCGACCCCTCGACAGCATCTCCCCAAGCAAAAGCAAAAACAAGAAACAGGAGGCTGACCACGGCCCGTGCCAGGCGGACACGGGGGCGTGGTCAGGCGTCTGCAGAAATGGACAAACTTGTGGAAGCTTCTATTCCTGACACGGGGGCGTGCCCAGCTCAGTACGGGGCGTGGTCAACACTAAGATTCACAGAATCTTGCAAATCTTGATAGTACAGATACGCTTCTGCACACGGGGCCATGCCCAGCGGACACGGGGCCATGTGGAGCCCAATGCAGACAAAAGCAATTAATGAAGGAAGAGAAAGAGGATGGCCACGGGGTCGTGCCCAGCGGACACGGGGTCGTGGCTAGCCTTCTGTTCAGGCTATAAATAGGGGTGCTTGGCTCACTTCAAAGGCATCCCTTAGCAAACCACCTCTCTCCCACTTTGCCACCACTCCACCACCACTACAACACCCACATCCACCACCATCATCCATCATCCACCTTAGAGTGTGTGTAGTAGTCTCGGGATCCAAGATTGATCATAAGAGTTCTTATCAATCAAAGGCCATGTTTGGCTAAGTCTCTTACATCACTTGGTGAAGACAAGCATTTAATGTAATACTTTTGATTTTTAATCTTTTCGCCTTTTTATTTGGTTTTGTATTACTGACTTTAATAACTAGTTTCTTATGTTGAATGTGAAACTTCTTTATCATTTGTCCGTGGTGTCTTGGCATTACTTTACTGTCTATATAAAGTAAAAGATTTTCACCATTCATATCTCTACGGTCTATATAGAGATATGTTGGCTACCTGGTCAGGGGTTAAGGGAATGGTTTAGTAAGGTTCTTGCCTTGTTCAGTGTATAGATCCTGCAAAGACCTGGGTCAAGTTTACTAGGACCTCCTTCAATACCCACTGGGATTAGATGGCGGGGGTTCGAATAGCTTGATCCCCTCATATGTAAACTACTATTAATACATTAAACAGCTACTTGGGATTGTATCCCTGCTGACTCAAACCACTTAGCCGAGGGTAACGTCGCCTTCAAAAGAGGGGCCTACCACTTTACGCATTAATAACTTAATTAATTATCTTTTAATATTCCGACCCTTTGTGATTGTATCCTTGCTGACTCAAACCACTGGGTTAAGGGTAACGTCGCCTTCAAAAGAGGGGCCTACTACTATAACTAAGATAATCTCTTAAAAAGTGAAAAAGTGCGGAAATCATCAAAGGTTACATTAAAGGCGAGCTGGATCCAAGTGATTCATCTTGTCTATCTGTTTTATTTTTATTTTTTATTTTCAGCATTTTTAGTTTTTATTTTTCATGTTTAAAACCTTTTCTAAATTTTTTTTTATTTGATTAGACATTGAGGATAAACCGGTACTAAAAGCTCTTGTGTCCTTGGACGACCTCGGTATCTTACGAACGCTATACTACGCTCACGATGGGTGCACTTGCCCATGTTTGTGTTTAGTGTTAGTAGAATATTGTGTTTTATAAATTTAAAACTTGACTAATGTGTTAAAAAGGGCTTAAAATATCACTAAAAAAACATATCACACCCAACACACACCAAGTTTTTGGCGCCGTTGCCCGGGACACGAGGATTTTAAGAAAGCTTAAAATCGACGCCTAATCAGTTTTTAAAACCTTTTTAAAACTGCGCGCACATTTTTACATTTTTAGGTAGTTTTTGCATTACAATAGACTGAACACGGGGTCGTGCTCACTGAACACGCCCCCGTGCTGCATAAAATTAACAAAACTCCCAGATACAGAGTCTCAACACGGGGTCGTGCTCACTAAACACGTCCATGTGCTGAACCAAACCAGTCACATTTTTCAAAACGCCCAGATCTCATTAAACACGGGGCCGTGCTCATTAAACACGGGGCCGTGCTCAGCCTTTGTTTTCGTTTTTATTTTTGTTTTCTAGTCCCGAGACATTGTTTTGGTCTGCTAAGTGATTCTTATGGATCAATACTCAGGAGGTTACAACTACCACTATGAGGAGGATGATTATAAAGAAGAGTATTGTACCATATGTGGTAATCCGCATTCGGTACAATATTGTGACCTCTTTGAACCATCCCTTTCGTACACATACTATGAGGAGCCCAGGTACGAGCCATCCACTTCATACACATACTATGAAGAGCCAAGGTATGAACCTTCTCCCTTGTACTCATATCTTGATGAACCAAGGTATGAGCCTTCATACTCATACTTTGAGGAACCAAGATATGAGCCATCACCTTCATATACTTACTATGAGGAACCATGGCATGAACAACCCACCTCATATGAGTATTATGAAGAACCAAGTTACGACCCTCACCCATCATATACTTACAATGAGGAACAATGGTATGAACCATCTACCTCATATGAGTATTATGAGGAACCAAGGATCAAACTTCCGAACTCAAGCTTTGAGGATCCTTATTCTACTCACTTTGACGAACCACCAACTATCTCACCCGTAGCCGAAAAGATAATAGAACACCTTAAAACTATCGAGCGCTATATAAAAGAAGCCCGCTCAAGGGAAGAGGAATCCCACGTAAGGGAAAAGGTAACATGTACTAAGGAAGTGATAGTTGAAGAGGTAAAAATGGAAGAACAAGTAAGTGAAAAACCGACACATGAACTAAACAACGAAAAAGGTGAGTTCGATAACGTTAAAATTCAAGAAGAGTCTAATTTTCAAGAAATTAATCTCTTGTCACCTTCTTTCGAAAATCATTGTTTAGTACCTACTCATGCTAAGTTTTTAAAAGAGTTAAACACTAATACTAAAATTGACGAAATGGTAAGCATTAAGTTAACAAATGATCAAACCACGCTAATGTAAGATGATCCATTTGAAATTAACATTACACCGGTTCCATGTTTCTTTCAAAATTCATTTATTAGTAATATTACAATTGATAAAGATCTTTGTGTTAATATAATGTCAAACTACATTTTTGAAAAACTAAGTATTGGTGATTTTTCTCCACTTCAAATACCCATTTTTTTTATCTAATCGGAAAACAATAAAATCAATGGGAGTAGTTGAAGATGTGTTAGTCAAAACAAATCAAATGGTAATCCCAACCGACTTCGTCATCCTTGATGACGCTCCGTTAGTATTGGGACGAGCTTTTGTAAGAACCCACAAAGCTTTGAAAAATCGGAAGTATAACAATCTACCCATTCAATTAGGGGCATTCAAAAGAAGTGTCGATCTTGAGCGTTCAATGAAATACCCAATCGGCAATGATGACCCCCAATTGAAGATGAAGATGAGCCACCCGATACAAAAGAAGAAATCGAAAACTTTGTTGAAGAAGAGGTCGCCATTGAACAAACCTTTTTGGTTCTTGACCAAAATGAGCAACCAAATAAGGAGTCTCTTAAAGACCCACCACTTGAGCTCAAAGAACTCCCAAAACGTTTGGAATATGCTTTTATCGACAAGGATGGTAAGTTACCTGTAATTATTTCATCAAAATTAACTAGTGTAGAAAAAGAAAAATTAATCAAACTTTTGAAAAAACACAAAAACGCGATCGCATGGAAGCTTGTAGATATTAAAGGAATAAGTCCTTCCATGTGCACACACAAGATTTTAATGAATGATGACTATAAATCGGTAATACAACCACAACGTAGAGTAAATCCAAATGTCCAAGAAGTGGTTAAAAATGAAGTCATCAAATTACTTGACGCCGGACTCATTTACCTAATTTCCGATAGTCCTTGGGTAAGTCCCGTCCAAGTATTTCCAAAGAAAGGAGGTATGACGGTGGTCACTAACGAAAAAAATGAATTAATACCAACAAGAACCGTCACCGGATGGAAAGTGTGTATAGATTATCGTCAATTAAATGAGGCAACAAGGAAAGACCACTTTCCTTTACCTTTTATTGATCAAATGTTAGAAAGATTATCCGGTCACAAATTTTATTGTTTATTAGATGGTTTTTCAGGTTACTTTCAAATACCGATAGCACCCGAAGACCAAAGAAAAGACAACATTCACATGCCCCTACGGAACTTTTGCTTATCGACGCATGCCTTTTGGTCTATGTAATGCCCCCGCAACTTTTCAACGTTGCATGGTGGCCATCTTCCATGATATGATAGAAAAGACTATGGAAGTCTTCATGGATGACTTTTCTATCTTTGGATATTCATATGACCAATGCCTCGATAACCTTGAACGAATGCTATCCCGATGTGAGAAAACTAACCTCGCCCTTAATTGGGAAAAATGTCATTTCATGGTAACAGAGGGAATAGTACTCGGTCATAAAATCTCAAGCGAAGGAATAGAGGTTGATCGGGCTAAAATAGACACTATTTCCCGATTACCACCCCCATCATCCGTTCGAGCCATTAGAAGTTTCCCTGGGCATGCCGGATTTTATAGACGATTTATCAAAGACTTTTCTAAAATTTCAAGACCTCTAACAAAACTACTTGAAAAAGATGCTCCTTTCATCTTTGACAAGGATTGCAATCAAGCATTTCTAACACTAAAGGAAATGCTAGTCAATGCTCCTATCATGATAGCGCTTGATTGGAAATTACCTTTCGAAATCATGTGTGATGCAAGTGACTTTGCAGTTGGAGCTATCTTGGGACAAAGAAAAGATAAGCATTTTCACCCAATATATTACGCTAGTAAAACACTTAACGATGCACAGGAAAATTATACAACTAAAAAAGAATTACTAGCTGTAGTATTTGCTTTTGATAAATTTCATTCTTATCTTGTTCTTTCTAAAACGATAGTTTATACAGACCATGCAGCCATTCGTTATCTCTTTAAGAAACAGGATGCTAAACCACGTTTAATCAGATGGATTCTACTTCTCCAGGAATTTGACATTGAAATAAAAGACAAAAGAGGAGCAGAAAACACCACTGCAGATCATTTTCCCGCTTGGAAGATCCAGCTTTGGAGGCAACTAGGGACGAGCTAATCAATGAAAAATTCCCAACGGGGTACCTAGAAATGGTGGAGTACCGAGAAGAGCCATGGTACGTCGACTATGCTAACTATTTAGCTAGCGGAATAGTCGCAAAAGGATGGTCACATCATCAAAGAAAAAAATTCTTTGCCGATGTAAAGCATTATTTTTGGGAAGATCCTTATCTTTTCAAAATGTGTGCTGACCAACTTATCTGCTGATGCGTACATGGTGGTGAAGCAAGAAGAATTCTCCGCCATTGTTATGAAGGTCCATACGGAGGATATCATGGTGCCGCTAGTAGCGCACGAAAGGTATTTGATTCAGGATTTTATTGGCCAACCATTTACAAAGACGCACAAAGTCTTATAAAAACATGTGATGCATGCCAACGATCAGGTAATATTTCTTCCAAAAACGAAATGCCACAAAATGGCATTCTTGTTTGAGAAATTTTTGATGTGTAGGGACTCGACTTTATGGGACCCTTCCCACTATCAAAAGGAAACAAATATATACTTGTGGCAGTAGATTACTTGTCAAAACAGGCCGAGGCCGAAGCTCTTCCAACAAATGATGGAAGAGTTGTGGTAAAATTCCTGAAACGATTATTCTCTCGTTTTGGAACTCCAAAAGCATAATAAGTGATAGGGGTACCCATTTTTGTAATCATCAACTTGAAAAAAAATTAACAAGGTATGGGGTCTAGCACCGAATCTCAACAGCATATCACCCTCAAACAAATGGACAAGCCGAAGTGACTAATCGGGGTTTAAAAAGAATACTTGAAAAAAACCCGTAGGGTTAAATAAGAAGGAATGGTCCGATAAATTAGACGACGCTTTATGGGCTTTTCGAACAGCATATAAAATAATAATAGATACCACCCCATATAAGCTTGTCTATGGAAAACTTTCTCATTTGCCAGTAGAAATTGCACACAAAGCCTACTGGGCAATTAAAACGTAAACTTAGACATAGAGATTGCCGGTAAAAATCGATTTTGTCAATTAAATGAATTAGACGAATTAAGGAATCACGCATACTCTAACTCCGAAATTTACAAGGAAAGAATGAAAATTTTGCATGATAAACACATTAAACCTAATGAATTTCGGGTAGGAGATCAAGTTCTATTGTTTAATTCACGACTTCGATTATTTTCCAGTAAATTAAAGTCTAGGTGGTCAGAAACTTTTTCTATCACCCATATTTTTTCACACGGTGCAATTGAAATTAAATCTCGAAATGGAATTCCATTCAAAGTCAATGGCCAACGGCTATCAAGGATTCATTGGGGATGAAGAGGAGGAGATCTCCCTACAGGCGGCCGACGAATAAACGAAGCTTTGTGCATCAACATCATATCTTATAAGTAACGAACGTCGGGAGAACTTCTAAATCGGTAAGATTTCTAAAACCAAGTTTTGGGAAACAGGTCACTCACACGTGCACTAAAAAAAAATTTACCCGCCCACGGTGCCGTGGTCGGCTAACTAACGGAGATAAAACCCCCTTTTTCTTTAATTTCTTCACTTCAACACGACTCGTTTCCCTGAAAACTCTCTGGTTCTTTCGTGAGTTTCTGCAAATTTTCACGTTCTTCCACCGTTCAACAACGTCAAGGAATGATTCTATCATCATAGTTAGTTAGATTAATGATTTGCATGTAGTTTAACATCAAAAATTTGGGAAAAATCTAGGGTTCTTCAACTTGAACCGAATCAAACCTCAAATTTTTGCTTAAATCTGTTGGTAGTAGTTTAGTTACATGTTATAGGAAGTAAATCAACTTGAATTGTTTGTAGATTTGCCCGATTTCAAACAGAAACCTCAAACCCTTGTTTTTGAACCGAAAAAGATGAAATTGAAGGGTAAACGGTTTGTTTTGAGAAAAACGGCACTTGGGGTTTCATTTTCGGGGAAAACCGCCCTTACTCAACAAAAAAGTTTCAAGTTATCGGAACCGGGTCGAAAAATGAGTGCAGGTTGTACAGAATTATGGATCATCATCACGAGGTGTAGCGACCGAAGACCGAGTCACAAGATAGATTGTACAGGAATGCTTGAGTATGTAATTTGGTAAACATAAGTTATACTTTTATTTCGTAAATGAGTACGAAGGATGCATTTATTGTAAAAGTGTTATTTTAAAATGAACTTTCAATTAAGTCAAGACGTTTATAATGAAAGAAATTTTATGTTACATGGGGTTTTTACAAAGGTTTCTTGAGTTTACACAACTCAAGTGCGTTTTCTCTATAGCCTTCCCCTACATATATATAGGAGAAGGATCCGTTAGGAACCACCCTTTATTGAGAGAACCGCGAGAACCAATGTGAACACAACAAAAAATAGCTAAAAAACACACAAATTTTTTTTTTTTTTTTATAAAAAATCGCTACTTTTGGTAGCAAAAAAATAATAATTTTTTTTAATTTAAAAAAAACAATTTTTTTTTTTTTGCTACTAAAAGTAGCGATTTTAATGTAAAAAAAATATTTTTTTGTGTGTGTGTTTTTTTTTTTTTTTTTTTTTAGGTTTTTTGGGGGTTTAGTTTTTAGCATTTTAGCTTGTGGGGTGGGGTGGGGGGTTTAGGTTTTTGGGTGGTGGGGGAGGGGGGTTTAGGTTTTTTTTTGGGGGGGGGGGGTGGGAGGGGGTGGGAGGGGTTAGGTTTTTTTTATGTTTTTTTTGAGGGGGGGGGGGGGGCGTGGAGGGTTTAGGTTTTAGGGGGGTGGGGGTTAGGTTTTTTTAGCTATTTTAGGTTGTGTTCACATTGGTTCTCGCAATAAAGGTGGTTCTCGCATGAACCTTACCCTATATATATATATATATAGCTGAGGGTTTAAATGAGAACGCTAAATATTGTGAGAACCGTGAGAACAAATGAAAAAAACGCGAGAACTTGGTCAAAAACAATTCAAATTCAAATTTTTTTCTACACTTATAATTATTATTCGAATACAATGTTAGAAATTTAATTTACACGTTTAAATTTACGTGAATTCGTAAATAAAGAAAATTTACACATGTGTAAATTTGCCATTTACACATGTGTAAATCTTATATAATTACACATGTGTAAAAAATTTAAAAAGAGTGATTTTGAAAAGAGAAATGAATTATTTGATATTGTAAATTCTTTTTTTGATGTTGTATCTTAGTAACGATGAGGTTTGTATTAAAACAATTGGTTTTGATTGGTTTATTCATTCATTCTCATGGTTCTCGCAATATTTAGCGTTCTCAAGATAACCCTCCCTTATATATATACATATATATATATGGTAGGGTTCTAGAGTGAACACTAGATTGAGAGTGAACTGTGTGAACTAATCTGGGCCATTGGATTACATTATCTAGAGATTTTTAAACAATGGCAAGATTGTAATTATAATCTTGTAACTTCCCTTTAATAAATGACATAAGGGTATTTGCATCTTTTGTTATTGCATTTATTAAACAATATAATCAAATTTCCTAAAATCTCGCTAGTTTCCGTATATACAAGCACAACTGTTAGTGTATACATATGTGTACAGTCGCGCTAGTATCAATTTATACAAGATACACATATGTTAGTTTATACACATGCGTACAGTCTCGCAAACTATCAGTTTATACGAGATACACAGCTGTTAGTTTAGACACATGTGTACGGTCTCGTTAACAATCAGTTTATACAAGATACACATCTGTGTATTTACATATGTGTATATTAACAACATATAGTATATCATGCATGCATACGAGTAGATTCATATAAAATTATGAAATTAATGAAAACGAACCAAGTCACATGTATGCAAAAATAAATACTTCATCACTTATTAAAAAAAATTAATGACAAAAAATAATTACAATTTCAATCTCAGAGAAAATTTTCAATATTTATTGAAAATTATAAAAAGTAAAAAAAAACAATATATTATGATATCTATATATGCGGATAATAAAAGAAAAACAATATTTAAGTTAAAATTAAAACAAAATATATGGATAAAGAAATGAGTGATACGAATAGTTGGAAATTAAATAATTTGTAAACATAATATTCCTAAAAAAACATTTGAAAAAAATAACAGTTTTGTCTTTATCATTATCTTGAGTGATAAGAATACTTGCAATATTTATTAATCAACTTCAACATATGAGCTGAAGATGTAGAATGATAATGGCGTAATCCATAATGGTCTACCAAAATTTAAAGTCCTTCAATTTCTTACAATTAAAATAACGGAAAAATAATTAAAAATGAGAGAGAGAGAGAGAGAGAGATAGTTAAGAGATGAGAAAATTAAATGATTTTAATTAAATATGCTTGTCTAATGTCAATCTTACCCTTTAAATCTAAAAAATGAATAAGGGCCAAGATTAGTTCACTTTTAAGAAGTTGTTCACTCTTGAACCTAATCCTATATATATATATATATGATTCGTTATGAACCACCATTTATATTGCGAGAACCGTGTGAACACAACCAAAACCACTTAAAAAAGCTTAAAAACACTCAATTTTTTTTAAATTTTCCATTAAAAATCGCAACCTTTTATTTATAAAAAATAATTTTTTTGTTTAATCCGAATAACAATTATTGATGCACATGTGCATATTTCGTATTTCTTTCTTGATAACACCTATACAATTTCTCTTCCATCTATAATACCATCCATAATACATTACCAGTATTATACTATTTCACTTCCATATATACAACCATTCGTAATACATTGTCAATATGTATAATATTTCAAAATATGAGCATATGTATCACCAACCTTCATACCATACCAAACAATATATTAAATCATAAAAAAATATATAACCAAACTATCAACCACTAGATAAAATAAACCAAAATACATATGTGCTTACAAATGACAACATCATTTATAAAGTGATACACACGTGCATATCTTTCCAACTGCATCATTAAATAACAAGCAACCTTTTTTAACACTTTGATTAACCATTACAACACCATCCTCCATAGCATCATTATGTCATCATCTTCCATAGCTATCGATTTCAGAACAAAAGTTACAATCTTCATTTTTTTCCGAGTTAATTGCCAAAATCGTCCCTGAGGTTTGGGCACGTTTGCCATTTTCGTCCAAAATGACACTTTTGTACCAAATTTTTATAAATTTTCATATGCATTTGGTACAAAATTGTCATTTTGGACGAAAATGACAAACGTGCCCAAACCTCAGGGACGATTTTGGCAATTAACTCTTTTTTTTCCATATGCTCATCTACAATAAAAGACAACCCATAAGATGACCAAACATACAAATTTAATGCATACGCTCATTAACATTAATTCACTCATTACTGTATAAACTATGTACGTGTGCATCAATATGAATAACCTTAGTGATTTCATAAAAAAAATTGTAAAAATATTTATAAGGGTTTAATTTTATAAATTGCAGTGTATACGGACGAGAAATTGTATGATATTGGTAAGATAATATTACGCATGGTAGTGATTGTATAGGTGTTGTCAAAATATATGACATATGCACATGTGTATCAGTAATTGTTATTCGGATTAAAAAATTCAAAAAAATAAAAAAATAATGAATAAAATGTTGCAATTTTTAATGGAAAATAAAAAAAAATACTGTTTGTTTTTTAAAGTGATTTTGGTTGTGTTTACACTGATTCTTATGGTTCTCGCGATAAAGGTGATTCTCGCATTAACCCTACCCATATATATATATATAGGACAAAGATCCGTTAGGAACCACCATTTATTGCGAGAACCGCGAGAACCAGTGTGAACAAAAACAGTAATTCCTAAAAAAATCTAAAAACCACCCAATTTTTTTTTTTATTTTTTTACTATTTTTTTTTTTGGAAAAATCGCTATATTTTGTTAATAAAAAAATTCAAAAACAAAAAAATCGAGTAAGAGTTATCTATGCACATGTGCATATGTATCATTTCTTTGTCAAATTCCGTAATTCATTACAAATATTAGTCAATTGCACTTTCATTTACACTACCACGTGTAATACACTACTTTTTACGTTAACAACATTAGAAATGCACATGTGCATCTATATGTATCAACATGAAATAAGGTGTTTTAGTACACTACTTTTAATACACTTTCTCTTTCATCTATCATTCCATCCATAATACACAAACATGCACATGTGCATATGTATCATTTCTTTGACAAATTTCGTAACTCATTACAAATATTAGACAATTGCACTTTCATTTACACTACCATATGTAATACACTACTTTCTACATTACCAATATTAGAAATGCACATGTGCATCTATATGTATCAACATGAAATAAGGTGTTTTGGTACACTACTTTGAATACACTTTCCCTTTCATATGTCATACCATCCAAAATACACTACCATTACCTCCTACCATCCATAATACAATATCATTACCTCCTACCATCCATAATACAATACCATTACAAATATTTTGACTTTATTACATGTATATCAACACCATTTATAGCATCCAATCATCCTATTACATCATAAAGTAACAACTATAGCCAAACCATCAACCACTAGATATAACTAACCAAAAAACATGTATATGGGCATACTTCTCCATTCAAAATCACAAACTTTTTGTACCAAAACATGTTATATCATGGTTATACCTAATGATGCACATGTGCATTTTGAATATTGGTAATGTAAAAAGTAGTGTATTACAGATGATATTGTAAATTAAAGTGCAATTGTCTATTACTGATAACGTGTTACGGAATTTATTGAAGTAATGATACATATGCACATGTGCATGGATAACTGTTACTCGAAAAAAAAAAGGTTTTTTTTTTTTTTTTTTTTTGGGGGGGTAACTAAATATAGCGATTTTTGTTAAAAAAATATTAAAAAAAATTGAGTGCTTTTTTTTATTTTTTTTTAGATTTTATTTTGCGTTCACATTGGTTCTCGCGGTTCTCGCAATAAGGGTGGTTCTCGCATGAACATTACCCTATATATATATATATATATATATATATATATAGCGGAGGGTTCAAATGAGAAGAAATTTTTTGTAAGAATAAAAAATAAACAAACTTCAACCAATTAGAATGCTTTATTTTACTTCATTTAATTTTTGTATTTAATATGGGTGTAAGGGTATATTGGTAAAATTAGATAGATCATTAATTGTTAGTCTTCTTTTTTAATAGCTAACTAAATTAAATTTGTAACTTATTTTCAAAAAAATATATATCTTTTCAAAGAAGAAAAAAATAATTTAAAGTGTAGGATAAATTATGAGGTGTGTATGATGAATTACGAGTTGTGTATGATAAATTTCAGTATGTGTAGGATAAATTTCAAAAACGTGTAGGATAAATTTTGATGTGTTTAGGCAAAAATTTTAGTATGGATGATGATAGTCTTAATGACTAATTAATTAGTAAAAAATAATAATAAATGAGATGAGAGAAAAACTATTTAATGTTTTACAATTGTACCCTTTTATTTTTTTTTTCTTCTCAATTTAATTTTCTTCTCAAATGAACATCCCCCTATATATAGAGAGAGAGAGTACAATAATTACTATAACTTAAGAGCAAGAAGGGGCCGGGCATTTAAGAAGGTGAATTTGTACTTGTTTGTCATCGAATAAAGTTCAGAAACAATCTCCCCCGCATGTTCCTTAAACCCATCCAAAGGCTTCAACTGATTACCAAAATTGACCCTTAACTTGCATTCCAATGACAATAATCTTAAAACATTTCTAAAAACAAACGAAAATCATGAAGGAAACATGTCCATTGGTGGGGGTGGGGTGTGTTTTTTTTTTTTAATTTTTTATTCTTATAGATTTATTGATTTTCTGATTGACCAAGTTTTCTATTACTAAGAGTATGGGCAGAGCTTTATTGGGCCGGGGCACCCCTGACCCCACTAAGTTTTCGTTAGTAATGTTAATTTTATCGAAAATTTATGAATTTTTTTTGTAATGTAAAATATTGATTTTTTTAAAAGTCCGGCCCTCATCAATTTGAATTTTAAGAGTCTGGCCTACACCAACTTTTCGTTTAAGCTTCGCCAGAGTATATAATATCATGGTTTTTCTCATAGTTTGACCATTCATATGTCTGTATAGCATTGAATGTAAAAGAAGTTGGGTTGCGACCTGATTAAACATTTTTCATTTCACCGTTGATATTTATTATATAGTTGGATTGTTTTGTTTTGTTTTTGTTTTTGTTTTTTTTTAAGTTAATCAGTACCACATGTTTTCATTAGCATTATGTGAGTAGATCTTAGGCCAACGGAAACTTGAATAGTTAGGTTAAGGGTGCGATCTTTGACCAACCTTATGTCAATTATTTTTTTACTTTTCATTTCCGTAGCTAAGGCACCACCTTCACTCTAGGCATCACAATGTTAAATGGTCATAATTTCATAGGGTATGGTTATCGTTAGTGGTGGACCCATGATTTTCTTCCAATAGGGTCCATTTTTTCGGTGTTCAAGTTTTTTATAACAAAAACGTTAAAAAAAATTCGGCCAATGATCTCTAGATCAAGTGGTGGAGGGCTTGCATTTCTCTTGAGAGATGCAGGTTCGACTCCCACTTGGTGCAGAGTGAGGCACTGGTGGGCAATGATAGGAGACCCGGGGAAATCTGAGTTGGATCCTTGAGCCAAACGGGTTTTACCGGTAATTTCACTGTCGTGCCTACGGGCGGGTGGGTTACCGGGTTTTCCCCGGAATTGGTGGTGGACTCGGGTTACTCTCGGAGTACCCCGTTTGTTCAGTGGGTACCCGAGAGTGTTCGGGATTGAGTTTGTTGGCCGTTCAAAAATAAAAAAAATGTTAAAATTTTCAGGTCGGTCTTCGTTCAGGTCGGGTTAAAGCGAGGTTTGAGATAGATTTAAAAGAAAGAGAGAAAATACAAGTTATACAACCATTGAACATATGACCTCATGTTGGTAAAGAAAGAAGTTTACCACTATACCAGCTTTCTTTTTCTTTATATGGTGTCCACCTAATTGTATTTATGGGGTGCTTATAAAATTTAATATGCCGGATCTACTAATTTTTTTAAAAAACATTGGAGTCCGGAGAACCCGACCTGCTCTATGGGTCCGCCCCTTGTTATGGTTACATTTAGATAAGACATGGAATTAGGTCTCTAATTATCCAATGGCACATGCAGCAAGTTATATGTGGTTTAGTTTGTCTTTAGATGTATGTTGATAAACATTTAGCCATAATTTATTTTAGTCAACTTACCGTTTATTATATCTGTCTCGTCTTTATATTTAAAAGTTTGTTATTTAAAATTTTGTGTCTACATTTGGTGGACCTAATTATATCTGTCTCCTCTTTAAATTTAAAATTTTGTGTCTACATTTGGTGGACCTAATCTTTCTTTTACCGGACTGTGAAACTACTTGAAAATGTTAGCAAAATTGTTAAAAATTAAATTTCACATAATATATAACTTTCAAATATTCTATTCAATATTCAATCTCACAAAACATAAAATAAAATACAGTTTATTTGACTAAGGCAACTCCTACGTATCGTCATCCTCATCTCGTTACATCTGATTTCCTGTATCATGCATAAAAGAAATTTTCAGTCAACAAAAAGTTGGTGAGTAAATCTATATTTAATAAAATAATAGGTTTTATTATTTTTAAGAAAATATTTAACATGCAATTCAAGTGTTAGAATAATAATCACAACATATAAACAACAATAACCAATACATACCAAATGAGATAATACGATCACGAGAATTGTGAATACAACGATAATGTGACTATGTGAGACTCAAGCCCTGAAGAGCGAATCTAATGATGTGGCGATACCAGGCTACAACCCATGGCTGTGGGGAATCGATCAGCCGGAGGATCCACAATGACGTGCTAGAAAACAATTGACTGCGACTTCACATAAATAAATAAATAACAAACCACAACTACACAACACATAATTTACACATGACTTTGCATGTTGATGATTAAAGTGATTAAGTTTGTGAATATGTGACACATGATATACCCCAAAAGTTTAGTTGTAAAGAGAGGAAAGAGTTAAGTCTATTCATTGTTTGCGTAGTTTGATCCACGAGTAAAACCGCACGAAATTAACAGGATAAATTCAAATAACAACAATCACCCTAAAAATATAAAACAAACAAACTAAACAAACGGAACAATATAATTGGACATGTGATTCAGGACTAGTGATTCGGGCTCTTGTATTTGGGGACTTATTGTATAAAATATTATTTTGATATATAAATAGAAATTCCTAACTCAATATATATATATATATATATATATATATATAGAGTTAGGAATTTCTATTTATATATCAAAAGTGTAAAAAAGGTTAAAAGTGTGACATGTGTCCTAAATCTAAATTAATTCAAAAGGGTAAACAAGTAATTTTATCATTAATTCAATTAATTAAAAACTTCCCATAACCGCCACCTTAATTATAGGAACTGGATTTTTTTTAAAAGATCTCTATAAACACCATTCAGCAAGTATATAACACCATTCAGTAAGTATATAACACCATTCAGCAAGTGTATAACACGATTCAGTAAGTATATAACATCATTCAGCAAGTATATAACACTATTCAGCAAGTATATATATATATAGGGTAAGGTTATTGTAAAAAAGGTTAAAAGTGTGAGAAAGGTGAGAAATATTGTGGAGATGACATGTGTCCTAAATCTAAATTAATTCAAAAGGGTAAACAAGTAATTTTATCATTAATTCAATTAATTAAAAACTTCCCATAACCGCCACCTTAATTATAGGAACTGGATTTTTTTTAAAAGATCTCTATAAACACCATTCAGCAAGTATATAACACCATTCAGCAAGTATATAACACAATTCAGTAAGTATATAACACCATTCAGCAAGTATATAACATTATTCAGCAAGTATATATATATGGTAAGGTTATTGTAAAAAAGGATAAAAGTGTGAGAAAGGTGAGAAATATTGTGGAGATGACATGTGTCCTAAATCTAAATTAATTCAAAAGGGTAAACAAGTAATTTTATCATTAATTCAATTAATTAAAAACTTCCCATAACCGCCACCTTAATTATAGGAACTGGATTTTTTTTAAAAGATCTCTATAAACACCATTCAACAAGTATATAACACCATTCAACAAGTATATAACACCATTCAGTAAGTATATAACATCATCCAGCAAGTATATAACACCATTCAGCAAGTATATATATATAGGGTAAGGTTATTGTAAAAAAGGTTAAAAGTGTGAGAAAGGTGAGAAATATTGTGGAGATGACATGTGTCCTAAATCTAAATTAATTCAAAAGGGTAAACAAGTAATTTTATCATTAATTCAATTAATTAAAAACTTCCCATAACCGCCACCTTAATTATAGGAACTGGATTTTTTTTTAAAAGATCTCTATAAACACCATTCAGCAAGTATATAACACCATTCAGCAAGTATATAACACCATTCAGCAAGTATATAACACAATTCAGCAAGTATATAACACCATTCAGTAAGTATATAACACCATTCATGGACTAAACATCTGATCGAAACATATTTTTTTCTCTATATAAGTATAGCAATATGGTACTCATATTAAAGATAAAAAAACGCTCATTATTATGGTGTAATTTTTTTTAAAAAGTTACGTATAAAAAGTTATTGACGTTTAAAAAAGACGGGGGGAAGTTACATGTGCATTAATGTTAGTTTCTTAATTTAAAAATGTTAAATTTACCTATATGCCCTTAATCTAGAAAATTAATATGTTTAATAGTAAACATTATTTATAATTTTGCCATTATGATCTCAACCATTAGATCAAAGATCTAATAGTGTAGATTCTTTCTTACCTTTATCACAAAAACCCTTTTTTTACAGGAACCTCTACATATATATATATATATGTAAGTGAACTTAAATGATTATATATATAAGTGAGTGTAACCTTGATTAAAATTTATTATTTCAAGGTTTAATAACCTATGATTGATTATATTTTAAAGACTTAAACTTTATACTAAAATTCCCAATAAATCAATAAATAACTATACAATTTTTTCTAAACATAACTTCACTAAAAGCATCTATAAGTCCATATATGAAATAATATAAATTTTGATTGAAGATATTATTAAGGAATAACATCATGAATTTATATAAAAATTAATAACATAATTTTTTATATATACTGTTATATTTTTGTGTGTTGAATTTTGCTAATAAATTTCGCATCACAACTATTACTAAGTAGGTGACTATCTAAACAAATAGGTATGTAAGTTAACACATAAATTAACAATTATGTATTTTGCACAGAAATATTGTTTAAGAAGTAATAAAGTAATAATATATGTGTATATTTATATGTTACTATATTATTTTATGAGTGTTAAATTTAGATAATTACAATTATCCATCTAATACATTTCACCAAGTAGAGAATTATAATCATTCTGATAAGAATTTTCATTTTCCATCAGGGTTGTTTTTGTAATAATAAAAACTAGTGTTTTTCTATGACGCGCGTTGCGCGAAAGGCATTGGTGTTTTCGACCAACATCATCCTGCAACTCTTCTTTTAATTGTTTCACTTCTTGCAAAGACTGAACGTAGACCCTAACTCTTGTTTCACCACTTAATCACTGTAAAAATTACAGGATTCATGTTTGGGGCATGGGTTGACACGTGGACTTCGAGCCTCCCCGCTGGTGAGTGACGTGTTGGGTCGGTTAAGAAAAAAAAAGCCTAAAGCGTTAGGTAGATTTCGAACAGGGCGGGCTTGTCAAACGGCTTCCGCTCCTTGCCCCGGAACTCGATGTTGGCCACCGCCACCCAATTTTCGTGTCTTATATCACCACCCGAGACGTTATCGTAGTAGGCTTTAAAACGGTCGAGCTTCGGTCGTAACTCGCGCCACTTGTGTTGGCACGCGTTTAAATTGTGCCTGTCGTTCCCCACGTTGTGCCGGTAGCTAGCGAAAGCTTCCGGCCAGTAACGGGTCTCACCGGGTTGGCGGCCCTTCATCGCGTTGTGCCGGTATCAAGTGTGGGTAGCGGGTTCGGGTAGGTGGAGTGAAGGGTTGGGGTAGCGATGTGGACAGGCGGTGGAGTTGGGGGGGGGGGGGGGTTATAGTGACTTGGGTGAACCGTTTGGCTTGGCCAAACGGTTATTTTTTAAAATTGAATCCTAGCCGCTATGGCCTAGCCAACCCAACCAATGAGAGCCGGCCACGGAAGACTGCTAGGCATGCCCAATGCCCGGAAGCCAAGCGATTATTTTTTAAAATTTAATCCTAGCCGCTATGGCCTAGCCAACCCAGCCAATGAGAACCGGCCACGGAGGACTGCTAGGCATGCCCAACGCCCGGGCTGAAACTCCCGCCCAAGGGGCCACGCCGAAACCCAAACCAACCCGGGGTGGTGACTTGGGCATTTTTACCCAAACCACGGCCCAACCCTCGCCCCATACCTCATAGTCTAATAAATGAATATAAGGGATTGCTCAATATAAAAAAAAAAATCACATAATAAATAAAGAATTAATAATCATATAATAAATAAATAAAGAATTAGAGGCATGCCCAACGCCCGGGCTGAAACTCCCGCCCAAGGGGCCACGCCGAAACCCAAACCTACCCGGGGTGGTGACTTGGGCATTTGTACCCAAACCACGACCCAACCATCGCCCCATACCTCATAATCTAATAAATGAATATAAGGTATTGCTCAATATAAAAAAATCATATAATAAATAAAGAAATAATAATCATATAATAAATAAATAAAGAATTAAAAAATGAAAACTGAATGACACTGTTCATTTCCAAGGGGCCACGCCGAAACCCAAACCTACCCGGGGTGGTGACTTAGGCATTTGTACCCAAACCACGACCCAACCATTGCCCCATACCTCATAGTCTAATAAATGAATATAATGTATTGCTCAATATAAAAAAAATCATATAATAAATAAAGAATTAATAATCAAATAATAATAAATAAATAAATAAAGAATTAAAAAATGAAAACTGAATGACACTGTTCATTCAGTTTTTATTTTATCATATAGTAATTAGTTATATTTATAAAAAGAATAAATATGGTTTTATCCTCTTATTATAACTAAATTATAACTAAATTACATTCAAAATATGAAATTAGATATATAAATTTTACAACATGATTATCTACTGGAAAATTTAGAATTATAATTTGGGATATAATATTTTGATTAGTGAGTATTTTTTCACGAATTTCTAAACTAATATAATATGTTAAACTGTCCAATAAATTCATACAAAGTCCAATAATTACCAAAAATTCTAGAATCTATTCTAATATGATAATGATATATCTAGCATATTCAATTTCATATAAAACATCAATCTATATTAAAAAAAAACCCAAATTCAAGTGACCACCAACCCTAGAATTGTCACACCCCAACCGATGGCGAAACATCGGGATGAGATGAACAAATTGCTTAAAACATCATAACACTATGTGACAATATAATTTAAATTCAAATTTCATAAAGATACTAAAAATGTCATACAAAGATTTAAATAAAGACAACATTGTTTCAAACATAACATCAAAATAATAGTTTATTCTAGGTGTGTTTCTAAGTCCACCTAAATCTCGTTTCTTCACTTAGCATCATCTCGTCTATCAACCTGCAACATGTATTAAAATATGATCAACAAAAAGTTGGCGAGTATACAAGTTTTCATACATATCATAATATAGAATAAAAATGTTTAACGTGCTCATATCCAACATGAATAACAATATGCAAGTTACTAATATGCTGAAACGGTGTAAGCTATATGTTCAAACCCAAGTATCCAACGCGTTAATTTTGCCTTTCCCAAGAGAGTAGCGGGAGGTTAACATGTTTAACTTAACAATACCCCAAGACTAATGGGCGATGCGTTAATCCTATAGCGCTATAATTGTTATGGCAGGCTTGTACGAAGTTAATGAGCATATCGACACGAAAAGTTTACATAGCATACGAGATTAACAAGCATCATATAGTTTCATGTTTAAACGTGGATAGAGTGTGATTAAAGTAGTTTCAAGTGTTGTGTTTTGTATAAGATACATGTTGCACCCAAAAGTGTTTAAAAGTAAAAATGGGTTCGAGTATACTCACAAATATTGCATATGCTTTCCGATTATCCAATGTGACAAAGTTGTCGAGACTAGAAGGATGAATGTGGTTGGTTTGGAGTTTAAGGGATGTTTATATTCGGGTTTAAGGATTCGGAGTTTAAAGTGCATGAAAATAGACATATAGGAAAAGTAATCACCTAGCACACATAATACTTGTTCTTGACACTATGAAACTCAAAAGAGTTAGAATGTTTTCATGGGTCAAAATGCCCACTAGAATCGTAACAAGTATCATGGTCTTAGAGGATGTAACTTAACACTTGACAAATAACCACTAGGCTATCATCAAGGGTTTGGTTACTTAGATATTATATAAGTGTTATATAGTTTATATCATAGTTTTAAGTCCAATCATATAATACAAGAATCATCATACAAGTCATGCATGAGGTAGGAAGATGAATGTTCCATTTAGGTACCTCTTTGGTATTCACCACTACACATGTTGTCATAGACAACAAGGAGGGTCAAGAATATGCATAACAAAGAATGAAATGCTACAACTAATCTAAGAAAAACATCAAGTGATGTGTGGATTTTCAAGTAGGATAGCCCAAGCTAACCTTATAATCACACAATCTTCAAGCTTTAAGCTTGTTCATCACTTGTGGGTTAAAACCCTATCAAAAACAGAATGTTTATGAGGTTTAAACCTCTGATTTTACATGTCACAACCTTGTTTTTAAGCCCAACTAATCATAGACTTGATTATGAGCATAAGGACATAGGAATGTGATGAGATAACTCAAGTTCAAGCAAGTTTTAACCATGTTTAATCAAAACAGAAAGTTTATTGCACTTTGGAGTCTTATATGGTGATGTTCCAACCTTGGTTTTCCATGGAAAACCTGTGGAAACATACCTAAGGTTGTTCCAAGTGATTAGAAAGAAGAATCAAAGAAAAAGATGGAAAAATGATGAAGTTATGCTCACTTAAGCAAGTTGTGATGAATCTGCTTAACTTCTGATTTTTCAGCTGATTTGAGTGTGATTGAGAGTGAGTTTAGAGGGTTTGCAAAATGAAAAAGGTGTGGAGGAGGCTTGGGTTTTATAGGGAAGCATTAGGTTAAGTTAGTTGAGTGTATTTAATGAAGAAAACACAAACTAAACTCAACAAAACACAACAAATGGCCAATCCCGTAGCTGGAAATGACATTTTTGCGGATCAGACCCTCTCGCCGGTCGCGAGAGGTAGAGGGGACCGGGTCGCGGCTGGTAAGCCGCTCGGAGCTAGGAAAAAGTTTGATTTTTTGACAATTTTAGTCCTTGTAGTTAATATTTGATGTTTTTAAGTTGATTTCAAGGTGTTTTAAGAACAATGGATCATGATCAAGGGTATGTTATGTAATTTAATCATGAACCAAATAGGAAACAAGTATAAATAAGTATATTTGTCGAGATTAAATGTCGTATCTGCGTTAACTGAGCATACAAGTCAAGTGTTTGTAAGTTTATTATATGCTTACAAGAATCATGGATTGTGAATCAAAGTATAACGAATCAAAATCATATCAGTATAAATGAAACAGTAGGATATAATTTGAGATAAAACGATGGATCTCACTAAAATTTGGATCTTGGATTTACGATGATAATACGAAATACGGTTACAAAAGAGACAAGCTTCCAAAAATAGATTTACAAGACACGAATTCTAAATTAGGAAAGTTACGAAAAAGCGGAGCGTTACAAGAATCACAATATTCTAAATTCGGATTTGTTTGCCCTCAATCACGGAAATGGATAGAGGGCTTTTGTAGAATTCAAAAAACTAAGCAAAATGGAATCAAGAATCACCTGAAATGGTCGAGAATTAAAAGAGAAATCACGAGATGAAGTTCCAAGCCCTAGCTTTGATCTTCACTTGAATTTGCAGATAATGGTGATTGTTAATGGAATTTGAGAATGGGGAATGTTGTGAAATGTTCCAAGGATTCATATGATATCAAAATTACAAGCTAAAGAGATCAAATTTGATAAATTTCGATTTGTGTTCTTGGTGACTTAAAGGTGTTTTAATGGTGAAGTAATTTGGGATTGAATGTATAGATCAATGATGGATATGGACCGATTAAGTTGTCAAAATCTTTAATCTCCATAAAGCCGAATTAGATGAGTCTGAAATGGCCTTCAAATGTTGCAAAAAAAATCAAATCAAGGATCGGGTTTTGGAGCTCTCGGGTTATGAATCGGGCAGATGAGAAGCACAACACGCAGTGTGACACCCAGCTATTCTGAGTTGGCACTGTACTGATGTGACACGTGTTATGATTATATGTAGCCACAAATTATTAAATAGGACATTAAATTGAGGTAAAGTTTGACAAACTCAAACTTTGCTAAAAATTACGTTGCCAATAATAAGTTAAACGCTTATCGTGTAACGAACGAAATGCAAAACGAACGTCGGTGACTGTCCGGATAACACTAAAATCCAAAAAATATACCGTTATCATTAAAACCATATTTTTAATCATATACGTGAAGAAAAATTAGTTAGAACACTTAAAAATCTTGTTTTGCGAATTTAAGCGCGTACCGCGCAATACAGTGCGTATACTGCGAAACGTGGACGACGCAACCAGTTTAGGTGATCGAAATATTATTTAGTAATATTTTAATGAGATTATTTTTATAGAATACTGAAAATAATTTTAAACGCCTTAAAACACTGATAAAACGCGAAACAAAATACCTGGTAATCAGTTAAATACCTGTATATTGCATGTATATGTGTGTATATCTTACATTTGAGAGAGAGAGAGAGTGATATAGGGGACAAAGGTGGCGGCTAGGATTGCCACCCCTTCACCCATTTTTGCCAAATGTCCAAATGTGTAAGAATGCAATCATAAGAAATCTTTCAACACTCCACTTAATCAACCAAATCCAAGATTCACCTTTTCAAAATCCATCTTCTTCCCCATAACACATACATCGGCCGAAACCTCCCAAGAACACCCATATTTCACTTTTTCAAACTCATTTCTTGAAGATTATGGCTATTTCAAGCTAGTTTCGGGTTGATTTGAAGATCCAAAGTTGATTTCAAGGTGATTTCAAAGAGGAACAAGCTTGTTTTCATCAAGAATCTCATCATTCAAATCCCATTTTGTTCTTGAAAGGTATAAAGTTTTGTTTCTTTTAAAACATTCTTGATGATGATGAGCATGATTCTCGGTTATTTGGATTTTCACTATTCTTAAAATCAAACCAAACAAATGATTTTTATAAAAATAAAAATGTGAGGTTATGTGAATGTGATGTTGGCCGAAAGTTATATCTATGTATAAGTGTTTGTATTTTGAATTTTATTTGCTAAAACACTTGTAAGATGGTTTCTTGAATAAACAAGGCTATATGCAAATGTGTTAGAGGTTTAAAGGATGAATGAAACTTGATGTTTGATTGATATAATGTGAGTATGTTAGTATACATATGGCCGAAAATTTCATGATGTGTTTGTGAGTTTACAAGTTGTTGCATGTTCTTGAATGTTTATATAATTGCATGTGTGATGATTTGTGTATGATGGATTAATGATTGAACAAGATGATGTTATAAATGTGTCAAATGTTACAATAAATGAAAGAATAAGGTTTGATAATCTTGGATATGATTGAGAAGTAAATGTGCTTTAAATACTTGTACATAGACTTGTAGGATGGTTTAATGGTCATCATAAAAGGGGTTTGTTGTGATATGATAAACATTCACTTAAAATAAGTAAATAAATATGTAAAATAAAGTTATTTGATGTATTTTAAAGTTATAAAAATTATGTCATAACTTGGTAGCTTTGCATGTTGTACTTAAGGCTTGAAAAATAGTAAATCGGGTGATATTTGCATGATTTTTGTGCTTATCATGAGACCTGCATATATGTGGTTAAAATATTTGTTTTAATAAGTATATAACATGTATTATGTTAAAATATCAATTCTTGATGATTTGGGATGGTTACAGTAAAGTTCGGAATGAAACTATGCGTTAAAACGGTAAAAATCGGCTTTTTAAGTGATTTTTATAAAAATGCTTTAAATCTGATATTAAAATGATTTCATATGATAAATATAAGTATTTTAACTTATATTAAATAATTTTGGTGTTTGGTTAATCATACGTGACTTCCGACGCCCAAAAACGGTACGAAAACGGTAAAATACACATATTTCAACGTACGTGAAAACGAGATGTTCAAAGGGTGAACTTTGTGTATTTTGGTTGATATGTTAATATGAGTATATGTAGTATGATTTACTAAGTGAATTCATGATAATATGAAATAATGATAAGTTTAGACGTTTGTGCGGTAGAAACGGTAAACTAGATCAGAAATCGCATTATGTGTGAAAATTTGTGATTTACATGACAAATATGTTTAAAATGATTTGATGAGTTATTTTTATATAGTAAGTGTTTAAACATGATATATATGTGTGAAATAACGTGATATGTGAATTTCGATGAATATATCTTATAGATATATTTATATGTATATATACCGAATATGTCCATACTTATGCATATATGTTACGAAGCGCAACTCGTAGACATATATTGCGAATAAGTAGACATGATATAACGTCACCAACAAAATCGTTCGAATCTCGAAAATCTTAATATGTATATGTACATGGAAATACATATATATATATAAATGCTAACATAATTAAAAACAAAGACTTTTCTTGAAAACCTCAAAAATATGTGAAAATCCTAAGTGACTGAGAAACTTGATTGTCTTAGAACAATTAGTTAATAGATTATTTCTATCTAAATTAGGGTATGTGAATTTGATCCAAGGGATTGTGATATTTATAAACACACCCAAATGTGAGTGTCACAGAACCCCACTTTTTACTAGTTTTATTAACTGTTTTCGGGGTAAAGAACACGTCTTTAATAAATATATGTTTTCGTATAAAACATGATTTTAAATAAATGTATTTTAGTGAGAATTCACTAAAACGTTATTTTACTATCTTACATAATGTTTTCAGAGAAAAACATGTTATTAAAAGCTAAGTATATGTTTTCATATAAAATATGCTTTTAAATTATATCTGTAACACCCCGACCGCGTAATACAACAAACCGCGACGGAAATATCAGGGAGTCACGTTACAGGAAATTGTTTCACAACACATGGTATTTAAAGTTTTGTCTTATTGAATTAATAAGTTACCTTGTTTTGTTACAATCAACCAAATACGATTAATCGTCTTTCAAGTTTTAAGACAAGCTAAGGCCCGAGTCCATCCTATGTGTAGCATGCGTCGACAATCATCACATAATAAAACTTGAAACATATGTGAAAATAAAACGTCAGCATAAAAATGCCTGTGGTAACATATGTTTTATGATTTAGATTCATGGCTTTGGATATTATAAGAAAAGAGCATATGTTTTCAAAAATAGCAATGAATCCTTGTTAAAGTTTGGTATCTAAAATACTTTGCTTTTTGATAAAAAGGATTGGTAGTATATACAAAATATACTTTGGTCACTGAAATAATAGAATTGATAGTATATCAAAATATACTTTAGTTTTGAAATAGTTAAATTGATAGTATATCAAAATATACTTTAGTTCATGAAATGATAGATTTGGTAGTATATCATAATATACTTTGGTTTATGAATAAGAGATTTGATAGTATATGATAATAGACTTTGGTTTAAGAATGAAAGCATCGGTAGTATATCAAACTGTACTTTGGTTTAAAAATAAGAGTATCGGTAGTATATCAAACTATACTTTGGTTTAAACAATATCACATTGGTAGCATATCCAACTATGCTTTGGTAGTATATCATAATATACTTTGATTTGTGATTTGCTAGTATATTAAACTATACTTTGGTTTAGGAAATCAATAAAAGATAAGTTTTTATGGCTTAATTGGAAAACCTTTGTAATAACACATTGTGGTCGTTTGGCAATACATTCAAACCTTAGTATATCAAACTATACTTTGGTGACTATAGATCTACCACGAAGGCAAATCTATTTGGTTTAAACTTGGTTTCTGACATTCCCTAAATCGGGAATGGGGTGTCAAATCCTATAGCGCTATATCGTACTACCAATCGGCTTGATCATTGTTAATGAATGTATATGAATATAAATATGCACCAACAATAGTCTTACAAACTTTGAAAATCATTTTTTAAGCCATAGGTAACGGTCTCAATTCGTTAAAGGATAAGTACTATGTATGCAAAATCATATAGCTTTAAAATCATGAAAATAGTGAATATGCCCATATGAATCACCCCAAAACATTTGAAAATGTAAAAGAGGAGACTATGTACTCACTTGGGATTGCGTATAAGTCTTGTATAAATGTGTAAACAAAGCTCAAAAGAACAAGGAATCAAGTGTGTCCTAACATCGGATAACTTATGTTAATAAGTCGGGACATTAATCGGTGGATCAGATCGAATGAAGTTTTATAAATCAAATGAGTTTTGGAACTCATATGGCATGATTTAATAAACTTAACATTCTGATTTGGAAAGAATCCTAAGTGCTTTTGAGTAATTATGACTCGTTTAGGTAGTTTACGCTACTTTAACATGTCATTTGCATAAAAACACATTCGGATGGTCATACATGTGACACCCCAGGAAAACAACGCAACTTAACTAGCTTCCTCAGTAACCACGCGCTAAATTTCGGGACGAAATTCTCTTAACAGGGGGAGAATGTGACAACCCTCAAAATTCCATGTATTCCGTACAATTTATTAATAATAATTAATGTGCTTGACGACTGTGTGGAATTACGTAACTGCTTTCTGATATCTGTGTTATATTTACATGCACCTGTTAACACACTAGTAATGTACAGAAAAGTCATTAAATAGTCCGTTATGATTTCCTAAGTGTAAGAAATTAAAAACGTTACAAAAATATATACATAGGACACGTTACGAATTAATTTAGCACTTTAACGGACTAGTATCCAACCGAACAACCGGACTTAACCCGGGACATAAAAATATTGTCATTGACATTGTTTTCTTTTTCTGAGCCAGTTAGGGTCCCCAAATACCCTAACACCCGTTATAATCCACCACACACTAATATCTAGTCTTAACCTCCTAACTTAACAACTAATACTAATCATCTAGTTGAAGTTGAACCATGGAACCCCCCCCCCCAACGATTTTAGTCCCATGAGGGGACAACCACTTACAAATTTAGAATATAATAATCCCTCATGTCTTATATCTTCCTAGCATAATATCCTATGGTTAATTTTTGAGATTGGTTTATAAATATATCTCATGGTTTCCTAAACACATCACACTTAGAAAAAAATCACTTCTATCTCACCTTCTCTTGAACTTATGGCCGAAACCATAGCACCACCCACCATCCATTTTTCAAGTTTGGTCAAGCTATTCTATTTATCTACAAGTGTGAAGGATCTCATACGAGGAAGCCCGGTGCTTACGGAATCGCGAGGACCTCACCACAACGCTATTAACCACCCATTTTTCGACTAGTTTCTTCCCTAGCCTCGAGCTAGTAGTAAGTGACTCTAAACGCCTTCTTGATCTATTCTAAAGTGGTTAATAAGAAATTTGTCAGATAAAAATTATAAACACTAAAGATCACAAACTAAAAGTCTTGTAAGAAGATGAACATGGTGGATAAAGAAAAGTTATGTGTGAAAATCATGTAGATCTTGTGTGCTTATGCTTATTGGTTGATCATCTGATGTTTTTCTGGTTGGTATTGATGTTTAGTGTTGTTGTGATTAATAAACTTGCTAACGGAAATCAATCGAACACGAACTAGGAAGTTAAAGAGTGAAAGCAGAATCTGTCCCGGTTTTACAGACAACTTCAGTTGGCTGTAAACAGGTCATAAACTCAACTAAAAACCGATATTTTGAATCTAAAATATGTTATTATGAAATACGGTTCTAATGGCACCGGAATCGTAATTTTTGGACTTCGTTTACTATTTTTAATGTGTCGATTTGTAACAATAGCTTAAGCTGAATTTGGACAGCAATAAATGGGTGTCATACTTTCAGTCATAACCTGAGTTTTATGATGAATCGGACCATGAAATTTGTACAGTAGATGACAACCGATGCATTTGTAATTACCCCACTGGAATTTCGTAAATCGGACGCTCGATGAATTTTTAATAAATTGTTCCGTGGACTGTGGTCAGAAATATATAAATCTGAGTTCAGTCCGGAATATGAATTTTTATAAAATATTGGTAATGAACTGGACCCTGATATTTTTAGGTTATAAAATTTGGAACGTTTAAGACATCCTGTAAAAATTTGGGAATTTTTGGAATAATATAACTATTTTATTAAAATGTCCGAAAACAGCCGGTTTTGAATATAAATGCTGAAATGACATAAGTTGTGACTCGCGTGTCTAAATGTCGAGTATGCTATCTGTGAATGATCTAACATGTTATATATGTTATGTGCATTATCGTATGTTTGATTTTGAGTGGGGAATGGATGGGAAACTTAGATGGGCATAAACCGTTAAAGTGATGCATGTTGTGTGATAGATACGTGTAGGAACTTTGTGTTCTATTTGAAAGCCACTAAATGACTAACTGGTAAATCATACTAGGACGTGATTGACCGACCTTGACAGTTAGCTATATTGAGAATCTAACCGAGCAAACCGAGGTGAGTTCACACTTTCTAAGGCATGGGATTCCCGGTGGTTGGGAATGGGTTAAAGAAATTAAAACGGGATCTACATATTCTCCTTGGGTAGGATATGTACGGCCATCCTCCATAGCCAGGATGCCATTATTAATCCTACAAATTCTCCTGGTGCAGAATACGTATGTTCGTCCTCCTTGGGGAGGACAACAACCTTAAAACTAGCTAGGCAAAACTCTATCATGAAGTCCCTCAAATTATATCGACTTAATCGCCGAGGCCAATGGCGAGCGGGTCATTAGTTAATAGCGCTATTAGGTTTAACAAACCTCACACCGTGCCAGTCGGACGGGCGTGTACTAATGGACTATGGCAGATTGTCAGTGATGATAGACACTGATATAGGGCACAACTTATTTGCGTAGCAGTCGATATCATACCGTCTAGTAGTTCAAACGGGGAAAGCCCCCACTGATTATGGTTATGGTTTGGGTAATGAAAAAGGAACTGGTTAAACATACTTTCAACTACGGGGTAACCCCCACGGCAATTACGCCAACGAAAGTCAAACCACGTTTTTCAGAAACAACTTAAAACTAAACAACTAAACGTGAACTCACTCAACTTTGTTGTTGACTCGTTGTTACATGCCTTACAGGTCACTAAACGCTTGGAGCTTGCACGAGGAAGGAGTCGTTGTGGTGTACGGACTGTTATGTTCCGTACTTATTATTTAAATCCTTATGAACTTATTAAACTAGCGTTTTGAACTTTAACTTATAAACTGTGAACTTGTGCTTTTGGATTTACTTTCATGCTTCCGCTGTTTAAACTAAACATGGTTAACTGGCTTTGGTCACCAATCGTATTGTGGTTGGTCTTATTTACTTAATTACGATGTTCAATATGATTGGTGGCTCGATCCTGGTCACGTCACGCCTCCAAGCGGTGGTACTCCGCAGGGTGGATTTTGGGGGTGTGACAGATTGGTATCAGAGCCATTGGTTATAGTGAACTTGGTTTTAAAAAGGGGAAACGTTTTGATAAAACCAGACTATAACCTGAACAGTGCTCAACGATCCACAACAACGCTTTGCTCCACGTGCAAGACTCGACACCATAAGTGGTATGATTTAAGTTATATTGTCGGTTAGATAGTTCTCACTGTGCATTAGATAATGTGATAATTGCTATTTGAACCTTGTGTGCTTACTCTCTAATGTCGTCCCACACTTACGCACTTTCGCGACACTTTCCTCACTTACGTTGCTTCGTTATGAAGATCATGAGCGGACGCAGAGGATGTATCAACCTCACTCAAGCCCAGTTGACGGCTTTGATCAACGAACGAGTCGCTGAGGCACTCGCAGCTAACCCAGCAGGAGGTATAACCTGCTATACCAACTCACCTTAGGACGTTTAGATCCTACCTTCACAAACCAACCCTCGTGCTTAACCTTGTCTATTATTCTCACACAACAGGTCAACATGCTCAACCTCCTGTGTGCACATTCAAAACGTTCATGGACTGCCGACCTACTACTTTCAGTGGCACCGAAGGAGCAGTGGGCCTTCTACACTGGTTCGAGAAGCTTGAGTCAGTTTTCGAGATGTGCGAATGCCCCGAAGACCGTAGGGTGAAATATGCTACCGGAACACTTTAAGGAGCTGCGTTAACCTGGTGGAAGGCACATGTTCAATTACTAGGGCTGGCAGTTGCTAATGCCACCCCCTGGAATGGTTTCAAAGAGCTGATTAAAGAGGAGTACTGCAGTCGGGATGACATCCACAAACTAGAGGTGGAATTTTTCAATCTGAAGATGACGGGATCTGAGATTGAGGCGTATACTAAAAGGTCAAATGAGCTGGCCATCTTATGCCCTACCATGGTGGACCCTCCCATCAAACGAATTGAGCTGTATCTCAAGGGCCTTGTACCAGAGATTCAAAGTCACGTGACTTCAGCCAACCTGGGTACCATATAGCAAATCATCAAGTTGGCCCATCGACTCACTGACCAGGCGGTGGAGCAAAACAGGCTGCCCAAACGAATCAGTGCCACAGCTACTTATGATGCACCTACCGGCAACAAGCGAAAATGGGATGGGAACTCCAGTAAAGGTTCAACTTCAGTTCAGTCTCAACAGCGAAAGACTGATGACTACCAGAGTCCCGGTCAGCAATCTTCCGGTAATTAAGGACAGGGTGGATACCGAGGGAACCACTCCAAGTGCAACCGGTATAACAAGCATCACAGCGGGCAGTGCAACAAAGGTCGTTTTCAGAGATGTCACAAGTTGGGTCATGAAGCTAGGGATTGCAGGAGCCCGCGTCCTGCGAATCAGAATCGCCAACAACAACAAGCCCCACAGAACCACTAGCAGCAGCATCAGCAGGGAAATAAAGGATGCTTTCAGTGTGGGGCTGAAGGCCACTTTAAGAGGAACTGCCCCCAGCTAAACCAAAACCAGAACAATAACCAAAGAAACGGGAACCACAATGGAAACAACAACGGAGGCAACAATGGAGGCGGCAATGGGGGAAACAACAATGGTAATGGAGCAAGGGGTCGTGTGTTCGTGATTGGTCAGGGAGAAGCAAGAAACGATCCCAACGTTGTGATGGGTAAGTTTCTTCTGGATGACTTCTTTGTTACTGTTTTATTCGATTCGGGTGCCGATACTAGTTATGTGTCCTTAAAAGTTAGCCAAATGCTTAAGCGCACTCTAACACTTCTGAACACCAAACACACGGTAGAACTAGCTAACGGTAAAAGTCTTGAAGCCACACACGTAGTTAAAGGTTGTAACCTCGTCTTAGCTGGTCAGACTTTCTCTATCGATCTTATTCCTATCACACTGGGTAGTTTCGACGTCGTTATTGGGATGGATTGGCTATCTCATCATCAAGCGGAGATTGTTTGCAAGGAGAAAATCGTCCGCATTCCTTGTTCTGGTGAAGAACCTCTCGTGATTCGTGGCGATAAGAGTGGCGTTGTCGAAGGCATCATCTCTTTTCTTAAGGCCCAGAAGTGTTTGCGAAAGGGCCACACTGCCATTTTAGCACTCGTTACTGACACATCAACGGAAGAGAAGAGAATTGAAGACATCCCTATTGTACGCAATTTTCCTGATGTATTTCCTGAGGAATTGACTGGTCTTCCGCCTCACCGCCAAGTTGAATTTCAAATCGAGCTAGCTCCTGGAGCAGCGCCAGTAGCTCGAGCACCATATCGTCTAGCTCCATCAGAACTCGAAGAACTGTCCACACAACTACAAGAACTCTTGGAAAACGGTTTTATACGTCCTAGCTCTTCGCCCTGGGGAGCTCCAGTCTTGTTCGTAAAGAAGAAAAATGGTACTTTCAGAATGTGTATTGACTATCGCGAACTTAACAAGGTGACTGTAAAGAATCGTTATCCTCTTCCACGTATTGACGACTTGTTCGACCAGTTGCAAGGGTCGAGCTATTACTCCAAGATTGATTTGAGATCGGGATACCATCAGCTGTGGGTCCGAGATGAGGACGTCTCCAAAACAGCATTCAGAACTCGTTACGGCCATTACGAGTTTCTGGTTATGCCATTCGGGCTGAAGAATGCACCAGCGGTCTTCATGGATCTCATGAACCGAGTATGCAAACCTTACCTGGATAAGTTCGTTATTGTGTTCATCGACGATATCCTGATCTATTCTAAGAGTCAGGAGGAACACGAGCAGAACCTACGACTTATGATGGAACTTCTTCGAAAAGAGCAGTTGTATGCCAAGTTTTCGAAATGTGACTTCTGGCTTCGCGAAGTCCACTTCCTAGGCCATGTGGTAAACAAGGATGGGATTCATGTAGATCCATCCAAGGTTGACTCGATCAAGAACTGGCCTGCACCCCGTACACCAACAGAAATCCGCCAATTTTTGGGTTTGGCGGGATATTACAGAAGGTTTATAAAGGATTTCTCCAAGATTGCGCAACCCCTCACTTCACTGACTCAGAAGGGTGTCACCTATCGCTGGGGTGATGCACAGGAATCTGCGTTTTAGCACTTGAAAGATAGACTTTGTAGCGCGCCTATCCTCTCATTGCCTGAAGGCACAGAAGATTTGTGGTTTATTGCGACGCTTCCATCCAAGGACTTGGTTGCGTGTTGATGCAACGAGACAAGGTCATTGCCTACGCATCACGCCAACTTAAGGTTCACGAAAGAAATTACACTACTCACGACCTGGAGCTGGGAGCAGTTGTTTTCGCGTTTAAGATATGGAGACATTACCTGTACGGCACCAAGTGCACCATTTACTCCGATCACAGGAGTCTCGAGCATATCTTCAAGCAAAAGGAGTTAAACATGCGTCAACGCCGATGGGTTGAGCTCTTGAACGATTATGAATGCGCTATCAAATACCATCCGGGCAAAGCCAATGTTGTGGCCGACGCCCTCAGTCGAAAGGATACTATACCTAAGCGTGTACGTGCATTACAGCTTACCATTCACTCTAGCCTTCCCGCTCAGATTCGCGATGCTCAGGTTGAAGCGTTGAAAGCAGAAAACATCAGGGCTGAATCCCTACGAGGATCGAGGCAACGGCTGGAACAAAAGGAAGACGACGCTTACTATGTTAACGGACGCATCTGGGTCCCACTTTATGGCAACTTACGCGAGCTTGTGATGGATGAAGCACATAAGTCTCGTTATTCGGTACATCCTGGTTTGGATTAAATGTACCACGACCTCAAGACTACGTATTGGTGGCCTGGCATGAAAGCCCACATAGCAACCTACGTCACTAAGTGCTTGACTTGTGCGAGAGTCAAGACTGAATATCAGAAACCATCAGGCCTACTTCAAAAACCAGAGATACCTAAATGGAAATGGGAGAAAATTTCCATGGATTTCGTTACTGGCCTGCCTAGATCTCAACGCGGAAATGATACCATTTGGGTGATCGTGGATCGACTGACCAAGTCTGCACATTTTCTGACCATCAAAGAAACGGATAAGTTTTCTACTCTTGCAGACATTTATCTAAAGGAAGTAGTGTCAAGGCACGGAGTGCCAACCTCTATCATTTCTGATCGTGAAGCGCGTTTTACTTCAGAACTGTGGCAAGCAATGCACAAGTCTTTTGGCTCACGTTTAGATATGAGCACCGCTTATCACCCGCAGACGGATGGGCAATCTGAACGCACTATCTAAACCCTTGAAGACATGCTTAGGGCATGTGTAATCGATTTTGGTAATGGTTGGGAAAATCACCTCCCGCTAGTGGAGTTTTCGTATAACAACAGCTACCACACCAGCATTCAGGCCGCTCCATTCGAGGCATTGTACGGACACAAATGCCGATCACCTCTCTGCTGGGTAGAAGTTGGTGACAGCCAAATCACTGGCCCAGAACTTGTGGTAGATACCATCGAGAGATTTGCTCAGATACGACAGCGAATGGCGGCAGCTCGTGACCGTCAAAAAAGCTATGCTGATAAGGGAAGAAAACCACTCGAGCTCCAGGTTGGGGATCGAGTACTACTCAAAGTCTCACCTTGGAAAGGTGTAGTCCGCTTTGGCAAACGAGGAAAACTCAATCCGCGTTATGTCAGACCATTCGAAGTCACCGAGAAAATTGGCAAAGTCGCCTACAGGTTGAACCTACCTGAAGAACTCAGCGGAGTTCACAACGTTTTCCATGTGTCGAATCTGAAGAAGTGTCTGTCAGATGAGACCCTCATAGTTCCTCTTAAGGAACTCACAATCGACGACCAGCTGCGATTCGTCGAGGAACCAGTAGAGATTATGGATCGAGATGTTAAGATCCTCAAGCGTACCAGGATACCTCTGGTCTGAGTTCGTTGGAATGCTCGTCGTGGCCCAGAGTATACCTGGGAACGAGAAGACCAAATGAAACTCAAGTATCCCCAACTGTTTAAGAAAAACGCAACCACTACTGAGGCTAAAGCTACTGCTGAATTTCGGGACGAAATTCCAAATCAACGGGGGGATGATGTGACACCCCAGGAAAACCAGGAAAACAACGCAACTTAACTAGCTTCCTCAGTAACCACGCGCAAAATTTCGGGACGAAATTCTCTTAACAGGGGGAGAATGTGACAACCCTCAAATTTCCATGTATTCCGTACAATTTATTAATAATAATTAATGTGCTTGACGACTGTGTGGAATTACGTAACTGCTTTCTGATATCTGTGTTATATTTACATGCGCCTGTTAACACACTAGTAATGTACAGAAAAGTCATTAAATAGTCCGTTATGATTTCCAAAGTGTTAGAAATTAAAAACGTTACAAAAATATATACATAGGACACGTTACGAATTAATTTAGCACTTTAACGGACTAGTATCCAACCGAACAACCGGACTTAACCCGGGACATAAAAATATTTTCATTGACATTGTTTTCTTTTTCTGAGCCAGTTAGGGTCCCCAAATACCCTAACTCTCGTTATAATTCACCACACACTAATATCTAGTCTTAACCTCCTAACTTAACAACTAATACTAATCATCTAGTTGAAGTTGAACCATGGAAACCCCCCCCCCCCCAACGATTTTAGTCCCATGAGGGGACAACCACTTACAAATTTAGAATATAATAATCCCTCATGTCTTATATCTTCCTAGCATAATATCCTATGGTTAATTTTTGAGATTGGTTTATAAATATATCTCATGGTTTCCTAAACACATCACACACCACACTTAGAAAAAAATCACTTCTATCTCTCCTTCTCTTGAACTTACGGCCGAAACCATAGCACCACCCACCATCCATTTTTCAAGTTTGGTCAAGCTATTCTATTTATCTACAAGTGTGAAGGATCTCATACGAGGAAGCCCGGTGCTTACGGAATCGCGAGGACCTCACCACAACGCTATTAACCACCCGTTTTTCGACTAGTTTCTTCCCTAGCCTCGAGCTAGTAGTAAGTGACTCTAAACGCCTTCTTGATCTATTCTAAAGTGGTTAATAAGAAATTTGTCGGATAAAAATTATAAACACTAAAGATCACAAACTAAAAGTCTTGTAAGAAGATGAACATGGTGGATAAAGAAAAGTTATGTGTGAAAATCATGTAGATCTTGTGTGGTTATGATTATTGGTTGATCATTTGATGTTTTGCAGGTTGGTATTGATGTTTAATGTTGTTGTGATTAATAAACTTGCTAACGGAAATCAATCGAACACGAACTAGGAAGTTAAAGAGTGAAAGCAGAATCTGTCCCGGTTTTACAGCCAACTTAAGTTGGCTGTAAACAGGTCATAAACTCAACAAAAAACCGATATTTTGAATCTAAAATATGTTATTATGAAATACGGTTCTAATGGCACCGGAATCGTAATTTTTGGACTTCGTTTACTATTTTTAATGTGTCGATTTGTAACAACAGCTTAAGCTGAATTTGGACAGCAATAAATGGGTGTCATACTTTCAGTCATATCCTGAGTTTTGTGATGAATCGGACCATGAAATTTGTACAGTAGATGACAACCGATGCATTTGTAATTACCCCACTGGAATTTCGTAAATCGGACGCTCGATGAATTTTTAATAAATTGTTCCGTGGACTGTGGTCAGAAATATATAAATCTGAGTTCAGTCCGGAATATGAATTTTTATAAAATATTGGTAATGAACTGGACCCCGATATTTTTAGGTTATAAAATTTGGAACGTTTAAGACATCCTGTAAAAATTTGGGAATTTTTGGAATAATTTAACTATTTTATTAAAATGTCTGAAAACAGCCGGTTTTGAATATAAATGCTGAAATGACATAAGTTGTGACTCGCGTGTCTAAATGTCGAGTATGCTATCTGTGAATGATCTAACATGTTATATATGTTATGTGCATTATCGTATGTTTGATTTTGAGTGGGGAATGGATGGGAAACTTAGATGGGCATAAACCGTTAAAGTGATGCATGTTGTGTGATAGATACGTGTAGGAACTTTGTGTTCTATTTGAAAGCCACTAAATGACTAACTGGTAAATCATACTAGGACGTGATTGACCGACCTTGACTGTTAGCTATATTGAGAATCTAACCGAGCAAACCGAGGTGAGTTCACACTTTCTAAGGCATGGGATTCCCGGTGGTTGGGAATGGGTTAAAGAAATTAAAACGGGATCTACATATTCTCCTTGGGTAGGATATGTACGGCCATCCTCCATAGGCAGGATGCCATTATTAATCCTACGAATTCTCCTGGTGCAGAATACATACGTTCATCCTCCTTGGGTAGGACAACAACCTTAAAACTAGCTAGACAAAACTCTATCATGAAGTCCCTCAAATTATATCGACTTAATCGCCGAGGCCAATGGCGAGCGGGTCATTAGTTAATAGCACTATTAGGTTTAACAAACCTCACACCGTGCCAGTCGGACGGGCGTGTACTAATGGACTATGGCAGATTGTCAGTGATGATAGACACTGATATAGGGCACAACTTATTTGCGTAGCAGTCGATATCATACCGTCTAGTAGTTCAAACGGGGAAAGCCCCCACTGATTATGGTTATGGTTTGGCTAATGAAAAAGGAACTGGTTAAACATACTTTCAACTACGGGGTAACCCCCACGGCAATTACGCCAATGAAAGTCAAACCACGTTTTTCAGAAACAACTTAAAACTAAACAACCAAACGTGAACTCACTCAACTTTGTTGTTGACTCGTTGTTACATGCCTTACAGGTCACTAAACGCTTGGAGCTTGCACGAGGAAGGAGTCGTTGTGGTGTACGGACTGTTATGTTCCGTACTTATTATTTAAATCTTTATGAACTTATTAAACTAGCGTTTTGAACTTTAACTTATAAACTGTGAACTTGTGCTTTTGGATTTACTTTCATGCTTCCGATGTTTAAACTAAACATGGTTAAATGACTTTGGTCACCAATCGTATTGTGGTTGGTCTTATTTACTTAATTACGATGTTCAATATGATTGGTGGCTCGATCCTGGTCACGTCACGCCTCCAAGCGGTGGTGCTTCGCAGGGGGGATTTTGGGGGTGTGACAATACATGTCCTATGATAAGTCTTAAATGCCAAAATATGTTTGATAAAGTTGTACCATCAGTTCATATGTCAAAAAGTTGGTTAAATATGCTTAAAATGGATTTATGCGCAAAAAGGGCATTTTGGTCATTTTTAAGAACATAGTAACGACTTATCATATAACTAACCAAACGATGTGACCATAAGGTATAACCTCAGGAGGTTATTCCCTATACAACTATGGTCATAAACATGTGTTTGGTCGAATCCTAAGATCGACCAAACGGGTCGGATTCGAAAGTCAAAGCGTTGGTCAAACCGCTCAACTTATGACCCTAAATAAGCACTAAAATAAAATGACAAATTAGAAATGTCAAAACATGTCTAACTAAGTTGCAAAACTGATTTGGTATCAAAACTTAGTGTTTTGATACCCGAAAATAGTTCCATCGTAAAATGCACAAAATGTGCATTTTTGACCGAAACTTTGACTCGTCACTTCGACTAGTAAACGTGGTAATCAGTAGGTATAATCACAAGGGATTATAACCTTTGTGATTACAATAACGTTGCAAAGTTCAAATTAACTTTTACTTGACCAATTATGGTCAGAACCGAAAGTCAAACAGAAAGTCAACTGTTTGACTTTTAGCTCAAAATAGCTAAAATAAATGAACAAGACTATGATAGAACACTTACTTGTGTTCTAGGATGTCAAGAAAACTCAGTAGGAGGCCTCCAATGGGAAGCAAACTCCAATAAAGAGCAGGTGAGAGGATGAGAATGAAATGAGCAAGGATTTTGGAAAAATGGCTTGCTATTCATAGTAATTGGAGGGTGTTTAGATCATGCCAAGTGTCCTAATAGGTGGCAAGGGTCTTAGGAGATGATCACAAGTGTTGAAATCTGATTACTGCATCTTGGTCCCCAAGTTATGAAAAACAATGGCTGAAAACAAGTACTATAGCTGAAAACAATATTCTGTCCAAACAGGGCCGTCGCCGAACGCCACGGTGAAATGTAAGACCTTTACGAAACATTTGATATTTTATATCATATCTTATGCATTTCTATGATAAAATGCATATTATAGTTTAATCAAAACCTTTGATGTAATAACATAACATAAAGTTCAAACTATTTTTAACAATATTTACAAAAGTTTTAAACCTTCACAAGATGTTTATAATTTACTACATAAGTTTTTCAAGCAACACCAAGGATTTAATATCAAAACATAGTTTCAACGCGAAAGCTTCTTTTAAGTGCATGTTCGGTTCTCTCAATAGATTGATCTTCATCCGCATTGTTCTTGTAAGCTACCTATAGTAAAAAACACTCAAACTTGTTAGTTATGAGAATTTAAAACATCTTTATTAAGGTTTACAATGTTCAAATAATAACCAGCAAACAAAATGCCAGATCTGCAGCCGTCGCGTGTCGCGACAGAGAAGCACCAGATCTGTCGCGTGTCGCGAGAGAAAAAGGATCCTCCGTCGCGTGGCGCGAGGATCACCTTTTTCCAGCGAGTTTGGTTAAAATCCTGCATTTTCCCAGCTATACTAATCTTTACTAAAATGGACATAGCTTGTCCGATATTGATCCGAATTGGGTCACATTTCTTCCTACGTGATCGTAATTCAATCCTCTATAACATAGAATCAAAATCCAATATCATGATTTACAAATCTCTTAACTTTAGGCTATCGGCGTTATAATTATTTACAAATTATTTGACCCATTCAGAAATATGAACAATAAACTTGATTTATGACTTCAAAACTTCTGTAAGGCTGGCACATATGAACATATCTATAATTTCAGAGCGCTATGCCTGAAATTTATGTGCCGTTATCTATATATGAATCTATTATTCGACCCATTCAACTATGATTGGTTAAACAATTATACACGAATCCTTTATTTGGAACTCACCATATTTTAGTCATACTCATCATTGAGTTTTGACTTGTATTCAACGTTTCCATTTCTCAGTCAACGCTTATAATGACTATTAATTCATTATCCGAGCATCATATCGAAATCTTTAATCATGTAACCTTTCTGGTTTACATCTAGATATCGATTTGACCCGTTTGGTTTCTTAGCGACCTTCATCGCTTTATATCACCAAAGTTTTATTACTTTGGTTATTTTGACCCATTTGGTTTGTTAGCGAAATCCATCGTTTTATACAACCAAACCTGTATAGTTCGAGTCATTTTGACCCGTTCAAACATTATATTGGAATCCACCACTTTTACCTTTGTACTTATCGCTATTCTCTAGTTATTCCGTTTGGTTAAGACGTACGAAAATCCGCCGTTTTAGTAATAACCAAATTTCAAAACGGCTCAATTATCATTCAAGTAATTAAACATAAAATGCTAGCGAAACTTTATGAAGCATAGAGCCACGTATCTTTTAAAGCTTTCCTTCAAACGGTTATCCGATCCTCCTTGATTACTCGATGATCTTCCTAAATTGCCTATAGAATTCCATTCGAACATATCGCTTAGAACTCATATTTCAAGATTCAACACTCAATGCTTCTAACTAGTCAAATAAGTGATTCTTTCATATTTCTCATTTATTTCAAGTTCATTTAAGCATTTTATCAAACATCTTGTGTGCAAAATCATTACAATAACATTACCATGTTCATAAATAACTAGTTAACCATATCAAAGCATCCTTTTCATATTCATATGACAAGAATACCATGAACAACACTTGAACTTGCATCATAACAATCAAATAACATCAATTATCCTAATGATTCAAGTGTTTATCACAAAACCCATATAAACCACATATGATAACTCATCGATTAAATAAGTTATGACACAATTTCATGAAATTCTCATCCAGGGCTTGTTCCTAGACTTGTGATCATCTTAATTTAGTCATAATATCAATCAATCTTTCAAGAATTTCATTCATGAGAATTTATAACAAATCAAAGTTCCACCAAAGATCAAAATTGAGCATACCTTGTGATCTCCTAAGGTTGGTGATCAAGATTTTAGCTTAGGATTGATTCCTAATCGAATTCCTTCTTTGATTTTTGAGAGTATTTGAGTGAATTTCGGGTTTGAGATGAAGAACTCTGTTTTCCTAGGGTTTGGTCGACTACAGGGACACACACACAAGGTGTTTTGATGTTTATCTTAGATGTTTAAACAAAACTTTCAATAATTTTCATATTTGGTCCCTCTAGTTTTTCAAGATATATAAAATGATTAGAACCCTTTGATTCTTATCGGTTAGTCATTCCTAGCTTTAATTTCACTATTTTTATTTTCGATATTAATAATTATACATCTATACACGCATATATAATTTAATATTTTAGGGGTGTTACATGAAACCCCTTTGTTGTCTCGTGACGCCACGACTTACATCTCAGTTTCAAAAATTGGCAGAACAGGCCCCTTCACATAATTTGATGTGTTTTGACGCTTTTAACCCCTTTTAAACCACTTTTTAGGTTCCATAAAAGTGTTAAGGCATAAGTACCTTGGTTTATGCCCGAAAATGTCATGGATGTCGGTTCGTTCGATTTTATGGTGGCGTTTTTCGCTTAATTACGACGAACGCTGTCACACCCCCAAAATCCACTCGCGGAGTATCACCGCTTGGAGGCGTGACATGACCAGGATCAAGCCACCAATCATATTGAACATATAAGTATAAGTAAAAGTAAATGTAATCCGTCACAATACAATTGGTGTTCAATAAAAAACATAGTATAAGTAGCGGAAGCATAGTATGAAAATCCAACACAAGTGTTTAGTTTAAAGAGTCATAAAGTTTTCATCAAAACATCCACAATCCGTGCCCACAACGACCGCGCCTCCCGTGCAAGCTCCATGAGTACCTATGGTCCTATAAGGCATGTAACAGAAAGTCAACAACTAGTTGAGCGAGTTCACAGTAAGTAAGTTCGTTGCATAACTATGCGTTATTAACTAAGCCATTGTGTAGATTCAATTGGTGGGGGCTTCCCATGTTGTATGTACTATCAGTGGGGGCTTCCCATGTTTGTATTTACTAGACTAGTTGTACCATAAGTGTTCTTCTTAACCCGAGAACAGTAGTACGTACGAGGTTTACGTAGGCTTTACGTAAGTGCCCTTCTCAACCCGAGGACAGTGGTACGCGGGGGTTTACGTAGGTTTTACGTAAGTGTCCTTCTTAACCCGAAGACAGTAGTATGTATGAGTTTACGTAGGTTTTACGTAAGTGCCCTTCGTAACCTGAGGACAGTGGTAAGTACAAGTTTACGTAGGTTTTACGTAAGTGTCCTGCCTAACCTGAGGACGATGGTAGATAGTCTATTAGCAGTGTAAGTACGAGTAATTGTTCAATCCCATTATTCAAAACCCATTCCCAGCCCCGGGAATCCCATGCCTTGGTAAGAGTGTGAACTCACCTTGGTTTGCTCGGTATGCTAAAGTATATGCTCACAATTAATCAATCAGGTCCTATAGGACATGTATACTCAATCAGTTCACGTTCGTAATGTTTCACGTACAATCAGTATTACAGAGTGGTTTGGCATTTAACATCAAATAACACATAACCAATTTGCCAATCATACCAGGTTCAAAGTTACAAGCAAGTTCCTAAACTAATTATCATGCTTAACAGAGTTAGTATGTTTGACTGAGTTAACACAATTTACACCTAACAGGGTTAACCACTTAACTGACATAACAGAGTTAACAGTTCAATCGTTTAACAGGGCTTTTGAGGATTAACAGAGTTTGCATACTTAACAAGGTTACAAACTAACATAGTTATTGTTTAACAGTTAACTGAATTAACAGGGCCGAAACCCTCTTTGGGCCGAAATCCCTTTTGAGTGACGAAATCACTTTGGGCCGAAATCCCCAAGGTGATTTCGTTGAGATGGGGATTTCGTTGGGTGGGGGTTTTCGTCGGGTCCATTCACCAATCAACAACATCAGTTATGTAACAAAAACAAATCTTAATCATCACATACATTTACTCAATCTTATCAACCAGCTTGTTTAATCTTATCAACAATCGGAATCATCGTTTCAAATCATCATGCAGCAGATTCATCATTCAAATCACCATTTAGACACATTTACATATTCATATCAAAATCACATGGCTACTGACATCATCACATGCCTTATCATTTTATATTATTCAATTCACCTACATCACCACCCAATGTCAAACAATCTAATCATGTGCTTTTATCAGTTAAGTCATAGGTTGTAATACAATCACATGCCAATGAAAATTCCCATCCAACATACACACACACTGGCCGACAATTCTGCAGTGATCCTTATCACTTGGTTGCATTATCAAGACTTCACATGCAAACAATAATCATAACAATCTGACATCATCAAGAATCAACCCTAGTTATGATCTAAACCTTACTCAACAATAGTTAATACAGATTTCTAATAGATAGTCAAGAGATGGTTTTTAAATCAACCAATCATACAATCCTAATCATTACATGATAACAGCTTGTTCATGATTGCCAAATAATTAGTTAATAGCGACTTAAATCAAATAAACATCGAATAATTCTCAGCAACAATTTAAAAGGTACCGGTAGTACACTAACCACTAGATCGAGAGGGGTAAGATTGCAGGTAAAGGACTTGCAAAAGAGATGGAGTTTGCAAAGGATGGAACTGCCGTATGAAAGCTAGGGTTTTACAATAATCTACGCGTTTAAGCAAACAGTTCAGGCCATTGGGCCGCGTTTGATCTTGGGCCCAACATCTCCGATGAAATCCAAAGAGATTTCGTTAGTTCACAGTTGGCGAAAACCCCTTGTTTTCACCAGGGGTGTTTTCGTATGGGAGATGTTTTCGGCTATGGGGTGTTAGGCAATAGCTCCATCTTTTAAATAATTTTACAATTCCAATATGTATAACATATATACACATAATACACATATCACAAATAACACTTATTTAGCACCTCAAATGATTCTTAAACACCTAAGCAAGTACATACGAAGTTAGATCGGATAGAGACCTTGAAAACTCGAGTTGTCACATTATCCCCAACTTGAAAGAAATTTCGTCCCGAAATTTAGCACGCGGTTACTGAGGAAGCTAGTTGTGTTGAATAGTTTACTGGTTTTCCTGGGGTGTCACATCATCCCCCCGTTGATTTGGAATTTCGTCCCGAAATTCTGTAGTAGCTTCAGCCTCAGTAGTGGTTGCACTCTTTCTGAATAACTGGGGATACTTGAGTTTCATTTGATCTTCTCGTTCCCAGGTAAACTCTGGGCCACGACGGGAGTTCCAACGAACTCGAACAAGAGGTATTCTAGTGTGCTTGAGGACCTTAACATCCCGGTCGTGATTTCAACTGGTTCCTCGACGAATCGCAGCTGCTCGTCGATAGTGAGCTCCTTCAAAGGAACTATGAGGGTCACATCTGACAGACACTTCTTCAGATTCGACACGTGGAAAACGTTGTGAACTGCACTAAGTTCAGCTGGTAGGTTTAGTCTGTAGGCCACCCTGCCTATCTTCTCAATAATTTCGAACGGTCCGACATATCGCGGATTGAGCTTGCCTCGTTTTCCAAAACGAACAACACCCTTCCAGGGTGAGACTTTGAGTAGTACCCGCTCCCCAACCTGGAGCTCGAGTGGTTTCCTGCCCTTATCGGCGTAGCTTTTCTGACGGTCACGAGCTGCCGCCATTCGTTGTCGTATTTGAGCAATTCATTCTGTTGTGTCTACCACAAGTTCTGGACCAGTGATCTGACTATCTCCCACCTCTGCCCAACAAAGAGGTGACCGGCATTTATGCCCGTACAATGCCTCAAACGGAGCAGCTTTACTGCTGGTGTGGTAGCTGTTATTGTACGAAAATTCCACAAGTAGCAGATGCTTTTCCCAGCCGTTGCCAAAGTCAATCACACATGCCCTAAGCATGTCTTCAAGGGTCTGGATGGTGCGTTCAGACTGCCCATCCGTTTGCGGGTGATATGCTGTGCTCATGTCTAATCATGAGCCGAAGGATTTGTGCATCGCTTGCCAAAGTTCTGAAGTGAAACATGCATCACGATCGGAAATAATAGAGGTGGGAACCCCGTGCCTCGAAACCACTTCCTTCAAGTAAACGTCTGCTAAAGTAGAGAACTTGTCTGTTTCCTTGATAGCCAAGAAGTGTGTAGATTTTGTGAGTTGGTCCACGATCACCCAAATAGTATCGTTACCACGTTGAGATCTAGGCAGGCCAGTAACGAAATCCATGGAAATTCGCTCCCATTTCCATTGTGGTATCTCTGGTTGTTGGAGTAGGCCCGATAGTTTCTGATATTCCGATTTGACTCTCGCACAAGTCAAACACTTGCTAACGTAAGTTGCTATATGAGCTTTCATGCTAGGCCACCAATATGTAGTTCTCAAGTCGTGGTACATCTTATCCGAACCAGGATGTACTGAGTAGCGAGACTTATGAGCCTCATCCATTACAAGCTCGCGTAAGTTGCCATAGAGTGGGACCCAGATGCATCCCGTTACATAGTAGGCGCCGTCTGCCTTTTGTTCTAACCGTTGCCTTGAGCCGCGTAGGGCTTCAGCCCTGACGTTTTCTGGTTTCAAGGCTTCTACCTGAGCATCTCGTATCTGTGAAGGAAGACTAGACTGAATAGTGAGTTGCAACGCTCGTACACGCCTAGGTGTAGTATCCTTTCGACTAAGGGCGTCGGCCACCACATTGGCTTTGCCCGGATGGTACTTTATAGCACATTCGTAATCGTTCAGTAACTCGACCCATCGACGTTGTCGCATGTTCAACTCTTTCTGCTTGAAGATATGCTCGAGACTCCTGTGATCGGTGTAGATGGTGCACTTGGTGCCATACAGGTAATGTCGCCATATCTTGAGCGCAAAAACAACAGCTCCCAACTCTAAATCATGTGTAGTGTAATTCCGTTCGTGAATCTTAAGTTAGCGCGAAGCATAAGCAATGACTTTATCCCGTTGCATCAACACACATCCAAGACCTTGGATAGATGCGTCGCAGTAGACTACAAAATCGTCCGTGCCTTCAGGCAATGAGAGGATAGGTGCGCTACAAAGTCTATCCTTTAAGTGCTGAAATGCTGTTTCCTGTGTATTACCCCAACGGTAGGCAACACCTTTCTGTGTCAGTAGTGTAAGCGGCTGCGCAATCTTTGAGAAGTCTTTGATGAACCGTCTGTAATAACCCGCCAAACCCAAGAATTGGCATATTTCGGTTGGTGTGCGAGGTGCAGGCCAGTTCTTGATCGAATCTACCTTGGACGGATCAACATGAATCCCATCCTTGTTTACCACGTGGCCTAGGAAGTGGACTTCACGAAGCCAGAAGTCGCATTTTGAAAACTTGGTGTATAGTTGTTCCGTTAGAAGGAGTTCCAAAATAAGTCGTAAATGCTGCTCGTGTTCCTCCTGACTCTTCGAATAGATCAGGATATCATCGATGAAAACAATGACAAACTTGTCAAGATAAGGTTTGCACACCCTGTTCATAAGATCCATGAAAACCGCAGGTGCGTTCGTTAGCCCGAATGGCATGACCAAAAACTCGTAATGGCCGTAGCGAGTTCTGAATGCTGTTTTGGAGACGTCCTCATCCCGGACTCTCAGTTGATGATAGCCTGACCTCAGGTCAATCTTCGAGTAATAGCTCGACCCTTGCAACTGGTCGAATAAGTCGTCGATGCGTGGAAGAGGATAGCGATTCTTCACGGTCACCATGTTCAGTTCGCGGTAATCTATGCACATGCGGAAGGTACCGTCTTTCTTCTTCACAAATAATACTGGAGCTCGCCAGGGTGAAGAGCTAGGACGTATGAAACCCTTTTACAAAAGTTCTTGCAATTGCTTAGATAGTTCTTCCAGTTCAGTTGGAGCTAAGCGATAAGGTGCTCGAGCTATGGGTGCTGCTCCAAGAGCTAGCTCGATCTGAAATTCGACCTGACGATGAGGCGTGCGCTTTAACATTTGACTAACTTTAAGAGACACGTAACTGGTATCGGCACCCGAATCAAATAAGACAGTAACATAAAAGTCGTCGAGAAGAAACTTACCCATCACCACGTTAGGATCATTCCTTGCGTCACCCTGACCAATCACGAATGCTTGACCTCGGGCGACATTGTTTCTCCCGTTGTTGTTCCCATTGCCCTGATTATTGTTGTTATTGTTGTTGTTCGGATTTTGATTTAACTGGGGGCAGTCCCGCTTGAAGTGGCCTTCAGCACCACACTGAAATCATCCCCTGTTACCTCACTGTCGCTGCTGGTTCTGTGGAGCTGGTGGTTGTTGCTGTTGGTTTTGATTCGCAGGTCGCGAGCTCCTGCAATCCTTAGCTTCATGACCCATCTTGAGACACCTCTGGCAACGACCCCTGTTGCACTAACCACTGTGGTGCCTGTTACATGTGTTGCACTTTCGGTGATTTCCTCGATATCCACCCTGCCCTTGACTACCAGAAGATTGCTGACCAGGCCTCTGATAGTCATCAATCTTTCGCTGTTGTGCCTGGGACTGAACTGAAGTCGAACCCTTGCTGGAGGTTCCATCCCACTTTCGTTTGTTGTCACTGGGAGTAGCAGAAGTAGTAGTAGTAGTAGTAGTAGTAGTAGTAGTAGTAGTAGTAGTAGTAGTAGTAGTAGTAGTAGTAGTAGTAGTAGTGGTACCGATACGCTTAGGCAGCCTGTTCTGTGAGACGATGAGCAAGACGAGTAACATCCTGGATAGTAGCAAGGTTAGCAGAAGTCACATGACTTTGAATCTCTGGTACTAAGCCTTTGAGGTACAGCTCAATGCGCTTGATGGGAGGATCCATCATAGTTGGACACAACACTGCCAGTTCGTTGGATCGTTTCGTGTACGCTTCTATCTCTGACCCCGTCATTTTCAGATTAAAGAATTCCACTTCCAGGTTGTGGATGTCATCACGACTACAGTATTCACGTTTGATCAGTTCCTTAAAATCATTCCATGGGGTGGCATAAGCAGCCGCCAGCCCCAGCATCTGAACTTGCGCGTTCCACCAAGTTAGCGCAGTGCCTTCGAGAGTACCAATGGCGTACTTCACCCTACGGGCCTCAGGGCAGTCACACATTTCGAAGACCTGATTCGAGCTTCTCAAACCAGTGGAGGAGTCCAACGGCCCCTTCAGTGCCACTAAAAGTACTAGGACAACAGTCCATGAAAGTTTTGAACGTGCACACAGGTGGCTGAGCGTGTTGACCTGTCGTGTGCGTATGAGTAAACATACTTAAGCACGAGTGTTGGTTAACGAGAGTAGGATCTAAAGATCCTAGAGTAAGTGATGATGGCAGGTTATACCTCCTGCCTGGGCAGCTGCGAGTGCTGCAGTAACTTATTCAGTGATCAAAGCCGCCAACTGGGCTTGAGTTAGGTTAACGCATCCACTCATGATCTTGATATCAAAGAGAACATGAGTGAGAGAGGTTCGCGAAGGTGCGATGACAGAAGAGAGTAAGCACACAAGTGTTTTTAATTAACAGTTGCTACGTTTATCTAAGCATACCGTGAGCAAAGTTCTATGTAATCTAGCAAGTAGGCAATGTAAACATAAATCGTATCACCTAGAATGTTGAGCCTTGCACGTGGAGCAAAGCGTCGTTGTGGATCGTTGAGCATTGTTCAGGTTATAGTCTGGTTTTAACAAAACTTTTTCCCCTTATTAAAACCAAGTTCACTATAACCAATGGCTCTAATACCAATCTGTCACACCCCCAAAATCCACACGCGGAGTATCACCGCTTGGAGGCGTGACATGACCAGGATCAAGCCACCAATCATATTGAACATATAAGTATAAGTAAAAGTAAATGTAATCCGTCACAATACAATTGGTGTTCAATAAAAAACATAGTATAAGTAGCGAAAGCATAGTATGAAAATCCAACACAAGTGTTTAGTTTAAAGAGTCATAAAGTTTTCATCAAAACATCCACAATCCGTACCCACAACGACCGCGCCTCCCATGCAAGCTCCATGAGTACCTATGGTCCTGCAAGGCATGTAACAGAAAGTCAACAACTAGTTGAGCGAGTTCACAGTAAGTAAGTTCGTTGCATAACTATGCGTTATTAACTAAGCCGTTGTGTAGATTCAATTGGTGGGGGCTTCCCATGTTGTATGTACTATCAGTGGGGGCTTCCCATGTTTGTATTTACTAGACTAGTTGTACCATAAGTGTTCTTCTTAACCCGAGAACAGTAGTACGTATGAGGTTTACGTAGGCTTTACGTAAGTGCCCTTCTCAACCCGAGGACAGTGGTACGTGGGGGTTTACCTAGGTTTTACGTAAGTGTCCTTCTTAACCCGAAGACAGTAGTATGTATGAGTTTACGTAGGTTTTACGTAAGTGCCCTTCGTAACCTGAGTACAGTGGTAAGTACAAGTTTACGTAGGTTTTACGTAAGTGTCCTGCCTAACCTGAGGACGATGGTAGATAGTCTAGTAGCAGTGTAAGTACGAGTAATTGTTCAATCCCATTATTCAAAACCCATTCCCAGCTCCGGGAATCCCATGCCTTGGTAAGAGTGTGAAGTCACCTTGGTTTGCTAGGTATGCTAAAGTATATGCTCACAGTTAATCAATCAGGTCCTATAGGACACGTATACTCAATCAGTTCACGTTCGTAATGTTTCACGTACAATCAGTATTACAGAGTGGTTTGGCATTTAACATCAAATAACACATAACCAATTTGCCAATCATACCAGGTTCAAAGTTACAAGCAAGTTCCTAAACTAATTGTCATGCTTAACAGAGTTAGTATGTTTGACTGAGTTAACACAATTTACACTTAACAGGGTTAACCACTTAACTGACATAACAGAGTTAACAGTTCAATCGTTTAACAGGGGTTTTGATGATTAACAGAGTTTGCATACTTAACAAGGTTACAAACTAACAGAGTTATAATTAACAGAGTTATTGTTTAACAGTTAACTGAATTAACAGGGCCGAAACCCTCTTTGGGCCGAAATCCCTTTTGAGTGACGAAATCACTTTGGGCCGAAATCCCCAAGGTGATTTCGTTGAGATGGGGATTTCGTTGGGTGGGGGTTTTCGTCGGGTCCATTCACCAATCAACAACATCAGTTATGTAACAAAAACAAATCTTAATCATCACATACATTTACTCAATCTTATCAACCAGCTTGTTCAATCTTATCAACAATCGGAATCATCGTTTCAAATCATCATGCAGCAGATTCATCATTCAAATCACCATTTAGACATATTTACATATTCATATCAAAATCACATGGCTACTGACATCATCACATGCCTTATCATTTTATATTATTCAATTCACCTACATCACCACCCAATGTCAAACAATCTAATCATGTGCTTTTATCAATTAAGTCATAGGTTGTAATACAATCACATGCCAATGAAAATTCCCATGCAACATACACACACACTGGCCGACAATTCTGCAGTGATCCTTATCACTTGGTTGCATTATCAAGACTTCACATGCAAACAATAATCATAACAATCTGACATCATCAAGAATCAACCCTAGTTATGATCTAAACCTTACTCAACAATAGTTAATACAGATTTCTAATTGATAGTCAAGAGATGGTTTTTAAATCAACCAATCATACGATCCTAATCATTACATGATAACAGCTTGTTCATGATTGCCAAACAATTAGTTAATAGCGACTTAAATCAAATAAACATCGAATAATTCTCAGCAACAATTTAAAAGGTACCGGTAGTACACTAACCACTAGATCGAGAGGGGTAAGATTGCAGGTAAAGGACTTGCAAAAGAGAAGGAGTTTGCAAAGGATGGAACTGCCGTATGAAAGCTAGGGTTTTACAATAATCTACGCGTTTAAGCAAACAGTTCAGGCCATTGGGCCGCGTTTGATCTTGGGCCCAACATCTCCGATGAAATCCAAAGAGATTTCGTTAGTTCACAGTTGGCGAAAACCCCTTGTTTTCACCAGGGGTGTTTTCGTATGGGAGATGTTTTCGGCTATGGGGTGTTAGGCAATAGCTCCATGTTTTAAATAATTATACAATTCCAATATGTATAACATATATACACATAATACACATATCACAAATAACACTTATTTAGCACCTCAAATGATTATTAAACACACTAAGCAAGTACATACGAAGTTAGATCGGATAGAGACCTTGAAAACTCGAGTTGTCACAAACGCTTTAACGAACGCGAAAACGACCGAAATTGTGCAACGAATGATATTTTTGCATTCTTATAAATAAAATACAAGATTTTAATGATCACAATAATTTTTAGATGTGCGTATATGTTTCGTATTCAAAAATACGAGAATCGGCAGACTTTCACAATTTGACGCAAACAGTCCCTGAGCTTGAATAAGAATATTTTTGCCATACCGAACCCTTCAAAACATATTTCTAAGTTATGTAAAGGGTATTTAGGGTATGTTTAGCTTATGTCATTGTTATAGAGTGTACCTTAGGTTAAACTGATTACGTTTACGTAACAGGTTACGTATAACTTTCAGAAAAGCTTTTTGAGGGTTCGAAAATGTACAAGGATTGAAATGTGTAAATTTCATATGTAATTATACAATTCTGAAAATGAAACACAATATTTCATTGGATTCGAAATTGTTCGGAATTGTACAGTGGTGTAAAGGCACAAATGTCACAATATAAAAATGTATTTTCATTGAGAGTACAATTTTTAGAGTATCATAATACATTTATGAATTCAAAAGACAGATAACATAAATTGTTTTCGAGAAAAATGAGTTTAAAAATGTATTATACTAGTTTCGGGGAGGAAACTAGGTAAATAGACGACGTTAGGGGTATAACGATCGTAATGATTTAAATGCTAATTTTTAAATCTAAGTTGGGACAAATTCACTAGTCAAATAAGAGCGTAAGTAACTGTGTAGGCTTATGCCACATGCGAGTGTAAGTAACAACGTAGGCTTGCACCACATGGATACTATAGGGATTTGTACAACATTCAATATTAAATTGTTATTCAGTAGGTTATATGTAATACTGAATTGAGGCAGGCATTAGATGCGGTGGAATTGTTGATAGATCTATTGGGTTGACTACCCCATTGTGACCGACAGCTCCGGTCCACATAGCGGCGAATTGAATTCTTTAATTGTCTAGTATTGATTAATCCCTCGATCGTTTTATATAGTTTGTAATGTCTTGCAAACTTACGAAACTGAAGCAATAACTAAATTTAATAAAAATAAAAATCATGAGTATAAGTTTTCATCTAAGACAGGCTTGCGGAGCTATTTCAGATGAATTCTTCCATGACATTTTCAATGAAATACGGAGCATGCCGATTTCATTAACATTACAACGACATTAATTTAAATGTCTTATTTTTAACATTCATGAATGTTTTTAAATATGTAATTGTCTTAGACCACTAAGGGTCAAATGAGGAAGTTTTCCTTAAACAAAACGTTACGAAAAATTATATGTGAACTCACTCTCCTTTGTGTTGACACTTGAAATTAAAGTGTTCTACAGGTACATGAGTTCGGCTTCGGAGAATTTTGGCTAGCGTTGTCATATGGTAGTATGATGCTTGTGTAATAAAACTATGTTGGACACTTTTTAAATTATGGGACCATGTTTGTAATAAGACCCCTAAGGGTCAAACTACTTTGATTTGCTTATGATGATGTGGTAATCTTAAAAACTATGTTTTTAAAATAACAAAATGTCCAAATTAACTAAAGAATCGACCACTAAGACTTACATGGGTACCAACCTCCGTCACCGCCACGTCTGTATTTCTGTTGCGACGTTTTTGGGGTGTGACACGCAAGCGCGTGTAACCCACGCGCTAGGACGAGTGGAAGCTCATGGGGTGGGGCTAGGAGGTGCATGAACTCGCATGAAGGGGGTGTAAGTTTGCAATTTAGCTGAATTTAGTCCCTGAAGCTTTTAACTTGTTTTAACTTTATTTTACAAACCAATATAACTTAGATACTTATTTCTTTTGCATTAATTAAAGGATCTAATTGACCTTCATTTATAAAGTTAATATTTTCATTTTCATGTTTACATTTTATCCAAAAATAATTATATTAATTATGACAATAATATAAATGATAAAAATTCACATTTTTATTTACTCGTTTAGGATCCAGTTTACAACAAGTCGGATTTTTTAAGACCCGTTTTTGGTAGATGTTACAATAAGTGAGTTGTTTTCACTCCCATACTTAATACCATTATCAAGTGTGCCACGTACACACCACATGATCTGTTTCACAACTCCCATCTGACTTCCGGTCGGTTCTGCTATGTAATGACTTGCTAGACCAATAACAAAACTAATGTCGGGTCGTCTATGTAGGAGATAACGTAGGCACCCAATCATATGCCTATACATAGTGGCATTAACCGGCTCACCACCTTCTTTTATTGGCAGTTTCATCCCTGGATCCATTGGAACTTTGTTGGCATTACACTCCATCATACCTGATTCATTTATGATTTTCTGAGCATGAGCAGATTGTTTTATTTGAATACCGTGTGCTGATTGATTCACTTTTATTCCCAAATAATAAGCTAACGATCCCAAATCAGTCATTTCAAACTTGCTTTCCATCTGCTTCTTAAATCGACCAATATCCTCTTTGTTTGACCCAGTCACTATTAAGTCACCCACGTATACCCCAACTATGATAACCCGCGACTTCAGGTTACTACTTTAACTTAACCACAGTTAATTTAGACTTACATTCATAGCATTACATTTAACTAGGGTTAGTTAAATGAGTCTACGTTGGTAATGCGGGGAATTACCAGAACACGTACACAAGTTGATTCTCGAACGTTGGTGACTAACACGAATAATTATGAACAGTCAGTGTACATGAAATGTGTACGTTGCTTGAAAAATACGTGAATTATGTGTTTTAAATGTGAATTTCATGATTTATGTGCTTTGGTGAGAAAGTTGTATAGTAAGGGGGTGTTTAGAGTATTTGCGAAACTTTAATAAACTACTCCTAACCCTAAAACTTTCAAAAATCACTATACGGTAGTTTATTCTTCTCAAATCATTCTCTAATCATTTTGGCTTTGCAACACAAATCCACATCCTCAATCTCAGTCTTTCCAACTCTCCTAGAACAAACCCTAAATCCATATAAGGTTTGTACTTTGTGTTATACTTTGTTGATAACTTGTTATTTTGATTCATGCAAACCCTAGATGATCTAAACAATTGATTGTGTGTAATTGATCATACTTGATGAATATGGAACTGTTGTTTGATGTTTTATGTTTGTTATTTATTGATGCCATTGACATGTTAGAAATGCTAAACTATTGATAGGATTGAGTACATTGTTGAGGTTCGGGTTTTGATCGTAGAATTCTTATTGTTACGTGGTAAAAACTGTTGTGAATTCTCCCTGTATATGTGTTACTGTGCATTATGGGTGATCAAACTTTGTGAAGTCACAATGTCCAACCTTACCTGTAACACCCCAATCGCGTGATACAACAATACACGGCGGAAATATCAGGGAGTCACGTTACAAATTGCTCACAACTACTGGTACTAAATTGTTTCAATATTGTTAACATTGTTTTACAAAGAATACATGTAATTGTCTTTTGATTAAAGAATTCTAAGGCCCGGATGCAGCCCTATGCGTTGCATGCTTGAATAATTGAAAACCTAAAACATATGTGAAAAATAGTCAGCATAAAATTGCCGGCGAGTACATAGGTTTTGTTAGCCAAATAAATGGAAAAAAGTTTCGTATTGCAATACTTTGACAACTACGAGAGTTATCGATTGAAAATAAATCTTGAAGCCAGAGAATGGAAAAAGTTTAGTATTGCAATACATAATCTTGATTGTGAAAACTTGTGGCAAACAGTTTTGTATATGGCAATATGATTATTACTAAGTAATTTTTATGCCATTGAAATTGTACATTGTAATCTCGTTGAAATCATCGTAAAACTCGTTAATTTGTTATTAGAAATCCAATCAAGGATTAGTTATAACTGTTTTGAAATCTGTCAAAACTTGTGTGAGTATTATATAAATCAAGTCAATGAATTATAATAATACTTTAGCCATCCTTCTAAGAATTTAACATATGAAAATATGGAAGATTCTACAAGAATTTGGATAATCGAACATTGAATCAATCGTACACAAAATCTTAAAGTGATTCGAATAATGCTACAAGAGAAATAAAATAAGAACACTTATATATAGGAAGTACCAGCGGCGTATCCACCATGTTCTTATTTTATTACACCCGTTTCGTTATCTAAATTACAACTACCACATAAACACATAAATCGTCAACTTGTCACCAATTTGTAAACATGCATTAAGGTACATAATGAATCCAAACAAGGACTCCAATATTAGTACTTTAAATATCCCATGTATGTCTAGCTATGAAGATAGATAGATACTACAGGGATTCGGTTCTCGTGACATCGTCTTGTCACATACGCATTAAAGTACACAATGAATCCAAACTAGGACTCCAATATTAGTACTTTAAACATCCTACAAGAATCAATCTATGAAGATAGATAGATGCTATAAGGATTTGATTTCTGTCACATTGTCTAGTCAAATACGCATTAAAGTACACAATGAATCCAAACAAGGACTCCAATATTAACACTTTAAACATCCTATAAGAATCCATCTATGAAAATAGATCGATGCTAAAAAGGATTTGGTTTCTGTCACATTGAATCATTGCATCATAACATCCTAAATCCTAATGGTGATTTGGGATAACGACACGAAGGGTAATACAATAAGCACACTTATATATAGGAAGTACCAGCAGCGTATCCAGAATGTCCTTATTGTATCACTCTAGTTTTGTTATCTAAATCACCAACAATATACACATATACCATAACCATCGTCTTGTAAAGCACTTCTTAAAAATCTCACTATGAAGATAGGAAGATCTAAGACTGTATTTCAAATATCCTATAAGAATCTAACTATGAAGCTAGATAGATCTTTTAAGGATTTGGATAATCATCGTGTTTGCATAATCGGAATAATACACATAAAAGCACTTAGTAAACACATATATCCCATACATGGGAAAACAAATTGGTTACACATATGAATCACCCCAAAATATTTGAAAACGTAAAAGAGGGGAACTATGTACTCACTTGGGATTTCGTATAGGTCTTGTTCAAATGGTACAACAAAGCTCAAAGGATCAAGAGTTCGAGTGTTGATGTGGTTCCTAGTGTATCGGATACTATGTTAGTGTAACGGAACATAAATCGAGGAATCAGATAGAATGAGGTATTGTAAACCAAATGAGTGTTGGAACTCATACGATATGGTTTAACAAAGCCTACATTCTGAATTGAAACCTATCCTAAGTGCTTTTGACCCGTTATGACCCGTTAAGGTAGTTTATGCTACTTTAACGCGTCATTTGCGCAAAAGCGCATTCCGATGGTCTAACTAGCCCTATGATAAGTATTATATGCCATAACATGTTTAATTATGTTGCATAATCAGTTTAGGTGTCAAAACTTTGGTTACATATGCTTAAAATGAAATTATGCGTAAAAAGGGCATTTTGGTCCTTTTCCTAAGGCATATAATCTACCTATCATACAACTAATTTAAACGATGTGACCATAAGGTATAACCTCGGAAGGTTATTCCCTATACAACTATGGTCACCTAAAGTGTTTGGTCGGATCCTAATGATCGACCAAACGGGCCGAGTTCGAAAGTCTAAGCGGTTGTCGAGACCGTTTGACTTACGACCCTAAACAAGCACTAAACTAAAAGTGACGAGCTAAACATGTTAAAACATGTTTAACTAAGTTAGAAAACTGATTTGATATCAAAACAAAGTGTTTTGATACCAGAAAATAGTTTCGTCATAAAATGCACATAATCGTGCATTTTGACCGAAACTTTGACTCGTCACTTCGACTAGTCAACGTGGTAATCAGTAAGTATAGTCACAAGGGACTATAACCATCATGATTACGCTCACGTTGCAAAGTTCGAACGAACTTTGTCTTGACCAAATCATGGTCAAAACTGAAAGTCAAACACTGTTTGACTTTCTTGCTTGAAACAAATGAACAAGCATGAAAGAACACTTACAAGAGTCCTATGCTTGGAAAAATGGACTAGAATGCTCAAGTATGAGGCCTCCAACTTAATGTGGTAGCCTCAAATCAGAGCAATAGTGAAAGAGAAGAGGAATGAGCAAGTTGGAAGTGAAGTGAGGCTTGCTATTTATAGGAATCAAGGATACATAGGATGATGACAAGTGTTTGTGTGGTCACCAAGGAAAGATCATGGCCCTACAAGTGTTAGGACCAGGTTAGAAGCCTTGGGGAACACTTAAAATAGCCCACAATATTGAAAAACAAGGAAAGAAACCAGCTGCAAACAGCCTAGAAGCTATTATGAAGTTTTTGTCACTGGCACTTTCTCGCCCCCCCACGAGAGACTCAGCCTTAGGCTGTTGCTCCCCGCCAAAAAGTTCAGACAAAACTTTCATTTTTGGGAGAAACAGTCCCTGCAGCTCCGAAACTTGTTATTCGACGCATTTAAGCCCTGTTAACCCAATTTCAAGGCTCTACAAGGATGTTAAAGCATAGGGGACTTGAAATATGTTTGAAAATATCATGGATGCCGGTTCGTTTGGCCGTACGATCGCGTTGTTCGGTTAATTATGACGAAACTCGAACGGACGCGAAAACAATCCAAATTACGCGACGAATGGTATTTTTGCATTCCCATCACTAAAATAAAATATTTGAGTGATTAAAAAATTTTTGGATATCCGGATATGGTCAGAACGTAAGATATGCGCGTATATGCAAACTTACGCAGTTTTTGACGCTTTTAGTCCCAATGATCAAATAAGCGCATTTACAAATACCAAACCCCTCAAAACTTATTTCTAAGCTATGTTAAGGATATTTAGGGTACGTTTAGCTTATGATCTTGTTATGGAGTGTACGTTGCTATACGAATTGGCTGACTTTTGCAGTTTGTCACAAATAGTCCATGTGATCGAATAAACTTGTTTTTGACACACCAAACCCTTCAAAACTTATTTCTAAGTTATGTAAAGGTTATTTAAGGTATGTTAAGCTTATGTCACTATTCTGGAGTGTTTATCGTGTTAAACTGATTACGTTTACATAACAGTTTGCATATAACTTTCAAGAAAACGATTAAAAGCTTGAAATCAAACTAGAATCAAAACGTGAAATTGTCAAACACAAATAAACAAATATAGAGACCAAAACACCTCGTTTCATTGATAATTTATATTTTTCTACATTGTACAGTGTTTACAGAGCACAAATATTACATTACCAAGTCAGAGTTTATAAATAATAATGAAGTTAGGGTTTATGTAATTAAATGGTCCGAATATGTAAGTATCCTAGTTTGTAAGAAGTTTAAAGGGTGAGAATTTGTATGAGTTTCCACACTAGTCTGAATTTGTCTAAGGTTAAAGATATGTCCGAGTTGAAACAGGGTTCCGAGTTTATGTAATGAATCCGAGCTATTGTTTAAACATGCTTGTCTGAGTTTAAAGGTTGAATGGTTTTTAGATTTTAACATGTTTAAATATTCTAGGTCCGAATTTAAACACATGATTATGTTGGTTTCAAGTTTAACAAAACAAGTTAGAATATATATGTGTTTAATTGTTTCGAGATATGTACATACGTATATGACGTCCGTGTTTCCTGAAATCACATTAAATGTCACCAACTGATATCACGAGTACCTATTGTGTGTTACTATCTTGTATGATGAACATGTTACCCTGATCACATGACCACTACTACGTTGTTTGGACACTTAGGGTATTGCGTGACCCTACACACGTAGGTACTTACGTTATTTAAACCTTAGGTCACATGTAACGTACCTAAGCATTAATTAACGCTAGAAGTACGTTATCATACCGAGCAAACTAAGGTGAGTCCACTACTTTTTTGCAAGCATGTGTCCCCGGGGGGGGGGGGGGGGGCAAACAAACTAATATTCCTAGGAGGAATACTTTTAAATGTCTTGGTTTAATTTCGATGTTAGTTAATAAACTAAACTCTATCATGAAAGTCCCTACTTACATACCGAGCTAGTTGCCTGGGAGGAAACGGGGTTTTAGTTGATAGCGCTATTGGGCCTGACAAACCTCACACCATGCTGGGAGCCTGGCGTGAACTAATGACCTTAAACAGTTTCATCAATGATGATAGACATTGATGAGGGCACCAAAAACAGAACAGTCAATCGGTATCGAGTTTATTATTCGTAACATGTCTTTAAACTAAACACTTGATTTACGTAAAACAAAACTGTGAACTCACCAACTTTATGTTGACACACTTTTTCTGCATGCTTGCAGGTTGATAGGTACATCACGGAATGGAACTTGCAATCTGGGGGAGCTAGAGTTGTCATGGGTCGTGTCGCTTGAGGATACATTTAACGTTTTTACTTATGTTTTCTAAACAAAATGAAGTTGGTTGTTTGTACGATGATTTATGCTTCCGTTGAACATTTACTTCTTTTAATAAGACGTTTTGAAATGCACTTTTCATGTTGAATAAGATTATGTGTTTATTATTCTACTGTTAGTTCAGTGTGATTAGTGGCTAGATACTGGTACGTCACACGCCTCGCAGTGAAATCCGCGTGTGGTATTTTAGGGGTGTGACAGTTTGGTATCAGAGCCACTGGTTATAATGAACTAGGTTTTAAAAAGTTTTTTAAAACCAGACTATAACCGAATCAGTTCCGAAAGAGACCATGACACTACGCTCCAGATTGCAAGGTTCGTTATTTATTTATCACCTACATTATACATCTAGCGTAAACATATGCATTGCATTTCATATAGTTGCATACCCAATATTACAGTACAATTGCATGTGTTCCTTGTTTACATTTTGATGCACCGTTAGTATGACATGATCTCTATACCTTTTGTGATCCTTACCATTTTGACAACACCCGCTTTTGACCCTTGAATCTAGGGATCTTTGACACAAGTTAGGAGGAATTGAGATGAACATGCAAATCACATTTTCATTACAGGTGCACACGTAATAATACTTTGGGGTGCATGTGAGTCCTAGTGAGACCTAGCAAGTGTAAAGGATTCTGAACCATTATCCGACATAATTGGGGATTCAACAATCTATAGGAGTCATAGCGATGATTGACTTCTACTCAATCTTGATCCTTTCTTTTTCCACTTTCTTGTGATGCAGAATCATGAGTGGACGTGGTGGACGCGGTGGTGGCCACGGCGGTGGACGTGGTAACATCGTCATGACTCAGGTGGAGTTGATGGATCTCATCAACACACGTGTGGCTGAGGCTTTAGCAGCTCAGCAAGCTGGTACGACATTCACAACAAGATAGTTTTGTTCTTTATTCGTATATTCAAACTCTCATTCATGCATTGTACATTCTTTCTCCTTCAGGTTTACAGATGAACTAGAATCCGCTCGTCTGCACTTTCAAGACGTTCATGGATTGCAAGCTACAAAATTTCAGTGGGACTAAAAGAGCAGTGGGACTCCTTCACTGGTTTGAGAAGACAGAATCAGCGTTTGCTATGTGTAACTGTCCGGCTGGGGACATGGTGAAGTTTGCTTCATGCACACTAGAGGATGGTGCCTTAATTTGGTGGAACGCCCCAGTTTAGATGCTGGGAATCGACATGGAGAATGCTACTACTTGGGATGATTTTAAGGAATTGATGCAGGAGGAGTACTGTCCTCATGAACAGATTCAAAAGTTGGAGAACGAGTATTATCATTTGAAGATGGTGGGATCGGAGATTGAAGCTTACACGAAACGTTCACATGAGCTTGCAAATATGTGCCCTAACTTCTCGAACCCACCCGAAAAGAGGATCAAGCTATACATCAATGGTTTAGCACCGTAGATCAAAAGTATGGTTACTTTAGTGAATCTTGATAACTAACCACGGATCATTCGTTTGGCTCACAAGATTACAGATCAAGAGGTCGAACGTGGTACACTACCAGAGCGTGGTGCCGTGACTACTTCTGCTACCGACAACAAACGTAAGTGGAATGAATCAGATAAGGCCTCCAACTCCAGTCAGCAACAGAAGTAGGCGGACAAGGACAACAATCGCAACTTCAACCAGTTTTCGGCTGCAAATCAAAGCTAAGGTATCAATCAGAATCAGGGTTCTTATGCGGGCAAGCAACCAAAGTGCAGCAAGTGTAACTACCATCATCATGGGCAGTGCACTCGAACATGTCAGAGGTGTGACAAAGTGGGCCATATGGCGAAAGACTACATAGCTCCGTTCCCAAAACAACAACAACAACCTCAACAACAGCAACAACCACAGCAACAACAGAGGCAACAACCACAGTAGAATCATGGTAATCGAAAGGGGTGCTTTCATTGTGGAAGTGAGGGTCACTTTTAGAAGGTTTGCCCATAGTTAAACCATAACATTAACAACAACAGAAACAACAACCACAAAAACGGTAACAACAGTGGAAATGGTGCTCGCGGGAGGGCATTCACTATTGGCGTGAGTGACGCCAGGAACGATGGCGACGTTGTGACCGGTACGTTTTCTGTGAACAATCTTTTAGCCTCTGTCTTATTCGATTCTGGTGCTGGTTGGAGTTACTTGTCCTTGAAATTCAGTTGGTTGTTAGGATCGACCCCGACACCTCTCGAAACCAAGCATATCGTAGAATTGGCTGTGGTAAGCCAACTGAAGCATCCCATGTTCACGTTGGGTGCAAACTCGACCTTCTAGGTCAAGTGTTTGACATTGACCTTCTTCTCGTCACTCTAGGTAGCTTTGACGTAGTCGTTGGTATGGACTGGTTGTCCAAACATCGAGCGGAAATTCTCTACAAAAAGAAGATTGTTCGTATCCCTCTCCCTAGTGGAGATTCACTGTCTGTTCAAGGTCATCGGAGTGGTGCTACGGTTGGCATCATTTCAGCTATGAAAGCCCAGAAGTGCTTACGGAAGGGTTATTCGTCTATTTTAGCTCTCGTTACCAATACTCAGTCTGAGGAAAAGAAGATCATAGACATTCCAGTCGTTCGTGACTTTTCCGATGTCTTTCCCGAGGAACTTCCAGGACTACCTCCACACCGACAGGTGGAATTTCAGATCGAAATTACGCCAAGAACAACTCCGATTGCTCGTGCTCCTTATCGTCTTGCACCGGTAGAATTGCAAGAACTGTCGAATCAACACCAAGAACTGTTGGATAGAGGTTTTATCCAACCTAGTTCTTCGTTGTGGGGAGCCCCAGTCTTATTTGTGAAGAAGAAAGATGGGCTTTTCCAAATGTGTATCGATTAGCGCGAACTCAACAAGGTGACGGTCAAGAACCGTTATCCCCTTCCTCCTATTGATGATCTGTTTGACCAACTGCAAGGGTCAAGCTTTTATTCGAAAATCAATTTAAGATCGGGCTACTATCAGATGAGAGTCCGGGAGAAAGATGTTCCTAAAACAACCTTCCAAACACAGTATGGCCATTACGAGTTTTTGGTCATGCCATTCAGGTTAACTAATTCACCTGCAGTCTTCATGGATCTCATGAACCGTGTGTGCAAACCGTATTTTGATGACTTCGTCATTGTGTTTATCGGTGACATTCTGATCTATTCTAAGGGCAAGGAGGATCATGAGTGACGCTTGCGTCTTATCTTGGTACTCCTGAGGAAGGAGCAGCTCTACGTAAGTTTTCTAAGTGTGATTTCTGGATTTGAGAGGTACACTTCCTTGGTCACGTGGTCAATGAGTTGGGAATACATGTTGATCCAGCAAAAATCAATTCTATCAAGAGTTGGCCGACACCTAAGACTCCTATGGAGGTGCGACAATTTCTTGGTCTCGCGGGGTACTATCGCAGATTTATCGAGGGATTTTAGAAAATTGCTCAACCTCTTACCGTTTTAACTCAGAAAGGTGTTACCTACTCGTGGGGAGCGACCCAGGAGAATGCCTTTCAGCTTTTGAAACAAAAACTCTGCAGTGCACCGATATTGTCTTTACCCGAGGGTACGGATGACTCGGTGGTGTACTGTGATGCTTATATTCAAGGTCTCGGTTGTGTTTTGATGCAACGCGATAAAGTGATAGCCTATGCTTCTTGAAAGTTGAAGGTTCACGAGAAGAATTACACGACTCACTACTTAGAGTTGGGAGCCATGGTCTTTGCACTTAAAATCTAGAGGCATTACTTGTATGGTACTAAATGCACTATTTATACCGATCACAAGAGCCTTCAACACATTTTCGATCAGAAGGACTTGAACATGCGACAGTGTCGCTGGTTGGAACTCTTAAACGATTATGATTGTGCAAAGCTAACGTTGTAGCTGATGCCCTCAGCCGGAAGATAACTAAACCTAAACGTGTTCGAGCCTTACAACTCACTATCCATTCTAACCTTCCTCACCAGATTCTCTCTGCTCAAACTGAAGTGTTGAAGGATGAGAACATTTAAGCTGAAGCCATGCGGGGCATGGATACGCAACTTGTAACCAAGTCTGACGGTATTCGCTTTTTTTTTGAGCGAATATGGGACCCTTTGCACGGTAATATAAGAGAGCTTGTGTTGGACGAAGCGCACAAGTCTAGATACTCCGTCCATCCGGGTCCTGATAAGACGTATCAGGATCTAAAAATTTTGTATTGGTGGCCGAACATTAAAATGAACATAGCAACGTATGTAAGCAAATGCTTGACTTGCGCGAAAGTCAAGGTAGAGTACCAAAAACCGTCTGGTTTGCTTCAGCAACCAGAACTGCCTATGTGGAAATGGGAACAAATTTCCATGGATTTCATCACCGGCTTACCAAAAACTCAAAACGGAAACGATACCATTTGTGTGATCATTGATCGCCTGACAAAATCTACACACTTCCTTGCGATCAAGGAAACTAACAAGTTTTCACAACTTTTGAGTATTTACTTGAAGGAAGTGGTTTCTAGGCACGCGGTGCTGACTTCCATCATCTCTAATCGTGATCCGCATTTCGCATCCGATTTGTGGCAAGCTATGCACAAATCATTTAGCTAACATCTAGACATAAGCACCGCTTATCACCCTCAAACGGATGGTCAAAGTGAACAAACCATTCAGATGCTTAAAGACATGCTGCGAGCATGTGTGATCGATTTTGGTAAAGGTTGGGGAAGATATTTGCCTTTGGTAGAGTTTTCCTACAACAGTAGTTACCACTATAGCATTCAGGTAGCTCCGTTCGAGGCATTGCACGAACGAAAATGCCGTTCTCCTCTTTGTTGGGCTAAGGTGGGTGATAGCCAAATCACGGGTCCAGAACTCATATTCGAAACTTCTAAGAAGATTGTTCAAATCAGAAACCGTATGCAGCACGTGATCTCTAGAAAAGTTACACCGACAAGCGTAGGAAACCTTTGGAATTCACCGAGGGCAATCGTGTTCTGTTGAAGGTCTCACCCTAGAAGGGTGTGGTTCGTTTTGGGAAACGCGGCAAGCTCAATCCGCGTTATGTTGGGTCGTTCAAGATTTTGGAATGGAACGGTAAAGTGGCCTACAGACTTGAGTTGCCTGATGAACTTGGTAATGTTCACAACGTTTTTCACGTCTCTAATCTAAAGAAGTGTTTGTCCGATGAAACACTTGTGGTTCCTTTCCAAGAACTGAAGATTGATGACAAGTTGCAGTTTATCAAGGAACCCATCGAAATCATGGACCGGGAAGTTAAGGTCCGTAAACACAGTCGTATAAAAATCGTGAGAGTTCGTTGGAACTCAAGGCATGGACCGGAATTCATGTGGGAACGCGAGGATCAGATGATGCTCAAGTATCCCCACTTATTTAAAACTGTTGAACCTAACCCTGATGCAACTAGCGAATATCGGGACAAAATTCCCTTTCAAGTTGGGGATGATGTGGTACCTGAGGAAAACCCACAGTCATCTTAACTTATCTTCTCATTTCTCTGTGATTGCTTATCAAATTTCAGGTTGAAATTTCTTTCAAGTTGGGGATGATGTGACAACCCACAACTTCAGGTTACTACTTTAACTTAACTACAGTTAATTTAGACTTACATTCATAGCATTACATTTAACTAAGGTTAGTTAAATGAGTCTACGTTGGTAATTCATGGAATTACCAGAACATGCACACAAGTGGATTCTCGAACGTTGGTGACTAACACGAATTGTTATGAACGGACGGTTTACATGAAATGTGTACGTTGCTTGAAAAATACGTGAATTATATGTTTTAAATGTGAATTGCATGATTTATGTTCTTTGGTGTGAAAGTTGTATAGTAAGGGGTTGTTTAGAGTATTTACGAAACTTTAATAAACTACTCCTAACCCTAAAACCTCCCAAAATCACTGTACGACAGTTTATTCTTCTCAAATCATTCTCTAATCATTTTGGCTTTGCAACACAACTCTCCATCCTCAATATCAGTCTTTCCAACTCTCCTAGAACAAACCATAAATCCATCTAAGGTATGTACTTTGTGTTATACTTTGTTGATAACTTGTTCTTTTGATTCATGCAAACCCTAGATGATCCAAACAATTGATTGTTTGTAATTGATCATACTTGATGAATATGGAACTGTTGTTTGATGTTTAGTGATGCCATTGATATGTTAGAATGCTAAACTACTGATAGGATTGAGTACATTGTCGAGGCTAGGGTTTTGATCATAGAATTCTAATTGTTACGTGGTAAAAACTGTTGTGAATTCTGCCTGTATACGTGTTGCTGTTCATTGTGGATTATCAGACTTTGTGAAGTCACAAAGTCCGACCTACCAAGTCAGAGTTTATAAAAAATAATGAAATCAGGGTTTGTGTAATTAAATGGTCCGAATATGTAAGTATCCGAATTTGTATGTTATGTTTAAGTGAATCCGTGTTTGTTAATGATCTAAACATATACATGTTGTCTGAATTTGTTGATGTAAATGCTTGTGGTCCGAATTTGTTTAAGCTCAAGGGGTCCGAGCTTGTTTGATGTTCAAGGGGTCCGAAATTGTTTGATATTCAAGGAGTCTGAGTTTATTAGAAGTTTAAAGAGTCCAAATTTGTATGAGTATCCACACTAGTCCGAATTTGTCTAAGGTTAACGATATATCCGAGTTGAAACAAGGTTCCGAGTTTATGTGATGAATCCGAGCTGTTGTTTAAACATGCTTGTCCGAGTTTAAAGGTTGAAAGGTTTTTGGAGTTTAACATGTTTATATATGCTAGGTTTGAATTTAAACACATGATTATGTTGGTTCCGAGTTTAACAAAACAAGTTAGAATATACATGTGTTTAATTGTTCCGAGATATGTACATACGTATATGACGTCCGTGCTTCCTAAAATCACATTAATTGTCACCAAGTGATATCACGAGTACCTATTGTGTGTTACTATATTGTATGATGAACATGTTAACCTGATCACATGAACACCATTGCGTTGTTTGGAAACTTAGGGTATTACGTGACCCTACACACGTATGTACTTACATTATTTAAAACTTAGGTCGCGTGTAACGGACCTAACCATTAATTAATGCTAGAAGTATGTTATCATACCGAGCAAACTAAGGTGAGTTCACTACTTTTTCGCAAGCATGTTTCCCGGGGGGACAAACAAACTAATATTCCTGGGAGGAATACTTTTAAATGCCTTGGTTTAATTTCAATGTTAGTTAATAAACTCAACTCTATCACGAAGTCCCTACTTACATACCGAGCTAGTTTCCTGGGAGACAACGGGGTATTAGTTGATTGCGCTATTAGGCCTGACAAACCTCACACCGTGCTGGGAGCCGGGCATGAACTAATTACCTTAAACACTTTGATCAATGATGATAGACATTGATGAGGGCACAAAAAACATAACAGTCAACCGGTGTCGAGTTTATTATTCGTAACATGTCTTTAAACTAAACACTTACTTGATTAACGTAAAACAAAACTGTGAACTCGCCAACTTTATGTTAACACACTTTTTCTGTATGCTTGCAGGTCGATAGGTACATCACAGAATGGAACTTGCAGTCTTGGGGAGCTAGAGTTGTCATGGGTCGTGTCGCTTGAGGGTACATTTAACATTTTTGCTTATGTTTTCCAAACAAAATGAAGTTGGTTGTTGCAGATACCCTTTTGCAACCAATCGTTCTTTACAATTTCACTGGATGCATCCTATTTTATTTTAAAAATCCACTTTAAACCAATGGATTTTTGTGCTTTGTCAATACCCAAGTCTTATTCTTTTCTTTGGACTCAATCTCTTTCCTCGTGGCTCTTTCCCAATCAATATTACCCGCTGCTTTAGAGTAGGACTGTGGCTCATCCATAGACAACATCAATTCATCTTCATCTTAGTTAATCTCTATTGGAAGAGTTCTCAAATAAACCTCATTCCTGGATCTAAAACCTTTTGTGGGAGCATTATCAAATGAAACCACTATGGACGAGGTTAGAATATCGAGTGTGAATGAATACCGACCTGAATTTTCTGAACCGTGACTTATGGTGTTTGTAACAAGTGTCAGAAAGCTGCCCAGATACTAACCCCCTTCTGACTCGGTAGCATAAGATTGCTCGGGATGAGCTGACTACTCACCAGTTGGACCAGATTGTTCCATATGAGTTTGGGTTTGGGATGCTTCCTCATTGCTGCCACTTTCAACCCATTTATCCATCTTCCCAAAAAAATTATCCCAACCAGGTACCTGTTCATCTTGTTTTTCCAAGTTCCATCTCTTTTTTCCATCGAAAAATTTCATGTTTCGATTACCAATTATTCACTTGTTCACTGGGTTGTACATCCGATATCCACCATAACCAGGTTCTGATACAAAGTAAACTCGAGGGTTACTCCTGTCCTCTAGTTTCTTTAGTTTCTCAGGTGGAAACTTAGCAAACTTAACGCACACGAATACCTTTAAATATTCCAGGTTTGGCGGTTTTCCCTTATAAGCTTCATATGGAGTCTTGTTCACAAGTGCCCGTGTAGGTGATGTGTTCAGCAAATAAATGGCATGCCTCTCTGCTTCACCCCAATAAACCTGTGGAACATTCATTTCTTTCAACATACTTCAGATCGTCTTGATAACACTTCGGTTACATCACTCCACCACACCATTTTGTTGAGGTGTGTAAGGAGTGGCCCAACCTATTTCCCAAGTTCCTTGCCCTTCAGAGTTCAGAGAACTAGGGTTGGCCCAACCTATTTGGAGGCCCAAAGCGAACTCCAAATTTGGGGGCCCTTTTAGTGTCACCCTAATCCTAGGAAAAAGGCGGGTCTCATCAAAATGAGCCAATTCAAAAAATGTTTATTTATAGCTAAATAGTTGATGAAACCAAATCATGATAGAAGCGTTCTTACTTCTTAGCACAAATAAACCTCTGATATACATATGAGACCTTATGTAAAGCAGGATACATATTTCTAGAAATTAAAACCGAAAATTAGAAATCATGAAATCAACAAAATTTTTTTAACAATTTCCCCTTAATAAATCAAAGAATTTAAGAAGCCATAAATCACATAAATCGGCATCAGTCTTCAAATAGTTTCTGAGCAAAAAAATATTGACAATCAACCAGATTCCACTAGTTAGTAACAAAATCGTAAAACCCAGAAGCCAAGAAAATTTTCGATCAAATCGACTGGCAACCATATTTTACACTTTCACTGTCGACAATAGCAAACCATTTCTTACTCTGCCCTAGTCATTATTTAGCAAATGCAGACCCAAATTAAACATGGCCCAACAACTTTAGTATATATATAGATATATATGATTTTTTTTTTACAAAATGGGGGCCCTAGTTTTGTGGAGACCCTAGGCCCAAGCCTTACCTCACATTACTATAGGGCCGACCATGTGGACACTTCTGTCATAATCGATGGCATGGTGTTGTGAATGACCTTGTAAACATCATTAGCTATAGATTCTCTAATGACAGGCTCCAAAGTGAAACTTTCTCCATAGTGTGGAGAGTGTAGTTCCATTTCAATAGGAATAGTTTCTTCACATTCAGGCTCAGTTAGTTTGGTATTCCTTCAGGTGACTTGGGGTTCACTACCACGTCCACCCCACAACTACCACGTCTTCCACCACGTGTACCACCGCGAGTCATCATATCAATCCCTGATATAAAAGTGAACAATAACTTTGCCATGCATGGAAACAATCCAGATTACTACGAGCCAATTAAGCAGCAAATAACAGTAGCTAATTGTCTACTTTACCTTTCGGGTTAAACCATCCCTCGTCATAACAACTTTGACATTCAAGTTCGTTGTCCTAGATGCTAAGGCATCCTACAGTCAACATTAAATCGTGTACCCATGGCTTTGGGCTTCCCTTTTTGGCATCCTATACTATGTCTCAGTCTCATTTTAAGTTCAGGCATCAAAGAATGCCCGAATCTCTCAAACTATGGCTCTAATGCCAACTTGTAAGGCCCGATAACCGAGGAGCCTCACAGTTGGATCATTGCGTCAAAACATAGTTCTCAAACCGATAATAGACATCACATGGCAGCGGAAAAGTACATCAAATGTCAAATACAATAACTCTTCCAATTTATCAAAATGTTTAAATAATATAATTGGTTATGTAAGGTTGATAAGATGCCAAGATGAAGAGAAGGGGATTCTTTAATCTATGTCGTAGACTTCCTATCAAAGCACCAAGCTATCAACTTGACATGCATTCTAAAAAAGTCAATTACGACGGGTGAGTCCTAGTTTTAATAAAACAAGGAGTTAACGGTTTATAAACTTTTACCAATTCTATCAAATCACGTTTTAACATCAAATTGTGCACATCAACTTCAATCATAAGTAAACATCAATATGTGAATTTATCTTCACCATTAACTGCCTAATGGTTTGTCAGGCAAGCTTACACCGATATAAGAATCCATGCCTGCTCGGTTGTCAAGTTCATAAGACCATCAATAAAGCTAGCATTATGATTTAATCGCCAATCATACAACATCAACATCAATCATTCAATGTCAATCATCGATCATTTAAACTTACACTATTAATCAATCAATATTGACACATAGCATCAATCAATCACTAAACACGTAGTAACGATCAATACATCAATAGTTGATTGCATTCAAGGTAGCATGCATATCAGCCAAAAATTATAAAAAGATGGCATCTACAACTCACTTGGGAGTTAACTTCCTTTACTATTTAGACATACAATTAGACTCTCGGAATCTCGGTCAACTATTCAAACATGCACATATATTCATCAACATTGTTCCCACAATGTCTAGCGTAAAGTAGGGCTTTGCGCAGCTGACTAATACTAAGTCCAATGTGGCTCTACGCTTGGGAAACAGAAGGCCCCATCATGGGACACATTACGCTAAGTACATTACATTACACTAGCCGTCATGCATGGCTCACTTTGCGCTGCACACAATGCACGCAAGATATACTATGGGCTTCATCATGCTAACGCAAAGTGGCACACTACGCGTTCATGAACAAGAAGCGTGAAGGTGTGCAACCTACCTAGTAAAAATCCTAATCATGCAAAGTCGCTCCTGTTCTTATATTTGATCTCGTTTCACATCAAAATCCATCAACCACAATGCAGAAATGTTTTCCAACGTTTATTTCTTCAATTCGTACAAGATTCGGCTTAAACCGCCAAAAATCCGACTTTCTTTCTCTAGGCTCTCTCTTTAAAGTTTTGAAGGTTTGTGAAAATGTGGAGGCTACATGCATTCTTTTTCTCCTTTTAGGGTTATTTACCAAATTTACGGCGTTGCCTTCATGGGCATTCTTAAATTTTTCCCCTTTGGGTCTTTCGTCCACCATCCTATTTCATTAGAATATTCCTTAATGGCCACTTTTATAATTCTTCATGTCTAGTCCTCAAGTCACAGATGATGGTCAAAGGGCCTCTTCAACGCTGTGAGAATCCTCCCTTGCTGTCCTATAAGAAAGAAAACCGTTAGCCTCGCCACGGAGGACCTCGGAGGGGGAATCCGTGACCAAGCTCCGGCGTGATAGTAAGTAAACTTGCCGGAGATAACGAGAAGGGAGGGGAATCGCCGGAATATTCTCCTTGGTGTGAATTCTGGATAATGTGGGATTAAATGTGGTCCGAGGTTGTCGGAATTAATCTGGCAACAATGTAGTAAATGAGAGGAGTTTTCTATCCCCCTTTAAGTAGCTTTTTACCTTCCTTATATAAAGGGAGTGGCTTATCTTCCTCGAGAATCCTTGCAGAGATCATCTAACGGTCTTATGATGACCTTGGGGAGCTCAGACACGTGTCTGAGCCCCAACGGTAAGATTACGGGCTTCATTTAATGAGGCCAGCTGCGTATACCTTCTTTCTGGTGACCTTTCTCTCTCTATCCATCATGCATTAATTGCATTTGCAGAGCCTTGGATCCTTTGGTTCCCGCCTTTTCCATGGTTGTATTTTTAAGACAAAGAGTTTAGTTGTGGGCTCATGCGTCGACCCAAGTGCAAGAAGCCCAAGACGGGTTCACTGGGCTACCAGTGGGCCCCGTCGTCAAGTCATCTCTAGTCCCTAGTCGTGAGACCTGAGTCTCATGATCCTGGCCTGAATCCAAGTGCTTCTGATTTTACGGCGTCATCCAATTGGGCTGTAAGAGTAGGGCCCCTCCTAATGATGGTATGCCCGTGGCGGTGTTGCAACCCCCGGCCCCTAATCACTTGGGAATGGGCGGCCGCGAGCCAGTATCAGTGGTATCGGTGTTTATCAATTTTGGCAGCGGAATTTACACCAGGACCGTAGTTAGGAAATATTTTATCAGAGTAAAATACCACATTTTTATAATAATAAACACATGGGTAAAACCCAAGTTTATATTACAGCATTGTTTATAGGGATAAACCCTATTTTATTGAAATAAAACATCTTCTTTATTTAAGTAACTTTTATAGCCACATTTTCCAAGCCTTCAGTACTGTCCAGCTGGCTTCTATTTGGCTTTCACATTTTGTTACCTGAAACGCGTTTAAAAACATCTTGTCAGTGGGAAATACTGGTGAGTGAATCCCAATTTAATCAAAACAGGTTTTATCATTTTACAGCATTGAGGGCGATCTCGCAATTACATTTGCTTTAGATTTCTACTTTAATTACCACCCACGGTACTGTCAACGCGACTTGTGGTCATGTTACTACTCACAGTGTGGTAACAAATTTTGTGTACAAAACCCCAACATACCGACGATAATTGTAGAATTACAAATACTCAATCACTGTTAATTATAGTGTAAAACAATTGAGGTTTTGTAAAAACGGTTTATGAAAAGCATTTACAAAAAGAGGATAAACTTACATTGCTAGTTTAGGTATTTCCTTTGTGACTTCCTATTTATAATCTATTAATTAAACAATGCACACACGTTAGTATAATAACCCAATTTTACATTAGTTATACGCTCCCTGAGACAGAACTCCAACGACTACGTTGGGCAGAGCCTCGACAGTCGTTACAAAGCACTTAGATCTATTAGGCAGTGTATCTAATACCTAGTCGGGGGATTATAATACTTACATCGAGGCAGAGCTCTGCTATTTTAGTGGGTATAATACCCGAGTATAATATCTATTATTCAGAAGTGTGAGAGAGATTTCAGAAATGAACGAGAATTCAAATGAGCCGAAGCCCTTCATTTATAGGCTAATCACTGACCCTGTCACGCCTTTCGAAGCCTCAAGGCCTGCCCGTCGTGGGCCGCGAGGCCCTAGACTAGGGTTGTAGGCTCGGCAGATCATCGAGTAGACTTGACACGCTTCGGGACACGTGTCAAAATTGTGTATCCGGCAAGTTATGACCGTCGCACCCCGCGAGACGCTTAGGCCTCACCCGTCGCGGGCCGCGAGACCTTATAATTAGTTGTTTTATTTGATTTTTAATAAAATAAGGGTACATCGGGTTCATTTTTGTATACGGGGTGTATTTTAGGACATATAAGGACGTTCTACATATTTTAGGAGGGTTGTTATATCCTCCCCACCTTGTTTTAGAACTCGTCCTCGAGGTCTACTAGAACAGGTGTGGATATTTCCTCTGCATCTCTGATTCGAGCTCCCAAGTGTACTCTGGTCCTCTTTTGGAATCTCATCTTACTTTGACTAGAACTAATCTCTTGTGTTTGAGATTCTTGACTTTCTTGTCTTCAATTTGTAGAGGACTTTCTATAAACTTAAGTTTCTCATTTACCTTTATGTCCTTAAGAGGTACCACTAATGATTCATCGGCTAAGCACTTTTTGAGATTACATACATGAAATACATCATGTATTCCTGCCATTTCCTCTGGCAGTTGTAGCTGATAAGCTACGGGTCCTATTCTTTTAATAATCTCAAAGGGTCCAACATACCTGGGGCTTAGCTTTCCTCTTTTGATAAATCTTACCACTCCTTTCCAAGGATAAACTTTTAATAATACCTTGTCTCCTACTTGAAATTCCAATGGCTTTCGCCTGTTATCAGCATAACTCTTTTGGCGATCGCGTGCTGCTTTTAGTCGTTCCTTGACTTGAATAATCTTGTCCGTTGTTTCTTGTACTATTTCTGGTCCAGACAGTTGCTTTTCTCCAATTTCTGCCCAACAGACTGGGGTTCAGCACTTTCGTCCATAAAGTTCTTCGAAAGGTGCAGCATTGATATTGGTATGATAGCTGTTATTATAGGAAAATTCTATCAACGGTAAGTGATCGTCCCAATTTCCTCCGAAATCAATTACACAAGCTCTAAGCATATCTTCCATTGTCTGAATTGTCCTTTCGCTTTGTCCATCCGTTTGAGGATGATAAGCTGTGCTTAGATTCAGCTTGGTTCCCATTGCTTTTTGGAAACTTGTCTAAAAAATGAGAAGTAAAACGACTATCTCTATCAGAAACAATTGATAAAGGAATTCCATGTAATGAAACTATTTCATTTACATACAACTTGGCTAACTGTTCCATACTGAAAGTTTCCTTTATCGGTAAGAAATGAGCTGACTTGGTTAACCTATCTACAATCACCCAGATTGTATCATTACCTTTTCGTGTCTTGGGTAATTTGGTAACAAAGTCCATTGTTATCAATTCCAATTTCCATACAGGCATTTCCAATTGCTGTAATAAACCTGAGGGTTTCTGATGTTCATCTTTAACCTGTGAACAGGTTAGACACTTGGAAACATAAGCTGCTATATCGTTTTTCATTCCTATCCACCAGAAATTCTTTCTTAAGTCTTGGTACATTTTATCACTTCCAGGATGTATCGTATACTTAGACTTATGGGCTTCTTCTAATATTCGGTGGCGTATGTTTCCTTGTTTGGGCATCCAAATCCTTTTCTTATGGAATCTCCAAATTCCATCTATTCCTTGTTCTAATTCCTTAATCATTCCTTTCAATTTTTCACTCTCATCCTTGATTATTGATTCTTGTACTTCTCTAATTTGCTCATTTAAATCTATCTACAGATTTAATTTAAGAGAACGTACTCGTTTTGGCTTTTCGTGATGCTTTCGACTTAAAGCATCAGCTACTACATTAGCCTTTCCTGCATGATACTGGATACTACAGTCATAATCACTAAGGATTTCCATCCAACGTCTTTGTCTCATATTTAACTCTTTTTGCCCAAAAATGTACCTTAAGCTTTTATAATCTGTGAAGACTACAAATTTATTTCCATATAAATAGCGTCTCCAAATCTTAAGGGCAAAAATTATGGCTCCTAATTCTAAACCATGGGTTGAATAATTCTCTTCATGATTCTTAAGTTTTCTAGAGGCATAGGCTATAACCTTTTGACGTTGCGTCAACACACATGTATAATCTAACTTAGAAGCGTCACAATAGACTATAAAGTCTTCAGATCCTTTTGGTAACACTAGTATGGGTGCGTTGGTTAACCTTTGCTTAAGGATTCTAAAGGCTTCTTCATGTTTTGGTCCCCATTCAAACTTAACAGATTTACAGGTTAACTTTGTTAAAGGAATGGCTATTCTAGAAAAATCTTGGATAAATCTTCTATAATACCCGGCCAGTTCTTGGAAACTTCTAACCTCCGTTGGCGATTCAGGGACTTTCCATTTAGTAATCGCCTCAATCTTTGTGGAATCCACATGAATCCCTTCATGATTAACTAAATGTCCAAGAAATTGCACTTCTTTTAACCAAAATTCACATTTTGAAAATTTAGCATAAAACTTTTCTTTTCTCAGCAAATTTAGAAGTGTATGCAGATGCGCTGCATGTTCCTCTTTACTCTTAGAGTAAATAAGAATATCATCTATAAAGACAATTATGAATTTATCCAGATATGGTTTACATATTCTGTTCATCATGTCCATAAATGTGGCTGGGGCATTGGTTAGACAAATGGCATGATGGTAAATTCATAATGGCCATACCTTGTTCTGAAGGCAGTTTTAGGAATGTCCTCTTCCTGTACCTTTAATTGATGATATCCTGAACGTAAGTCGATCTTTAAAAAGAATCGAGCTCCTTGCAATTGATCAAACAGATCATCGATTCTCGGTAATGGGTACCGATTTTTAATCGTGACCTTGTTCAACTCTCGGTAATCAATGCACATACGCATTGATCCGTCTTTCTGCTTAACGAACAAGATCGGTGCTCCCCACGGTGATGAACTTGGCTGTATGAATCCTTTCTCCAAAAGTTCATCTAACTGTTTCTTTAACTCTTGCATTTCTGCTGGTGCCAAACGGTAAGGTGTTTTGGCAATTGGTGCGGTCCCTGGTAGCAGGTGAATTCTGAATTCAACTTCCTTGTCCGGCGGTAGTCCTGGTAATTCTTTTGGGAAAACATCTGAGAATTGAGAAACTACGGGAATATCTTTCAATTCTTTTCCCTTAGTGTTAATGATTATGGAAATCATATATATTAATGATCCTTTTCTTGCATAGCTTGCAGTTTTCATCACAGAGATGAATTTCGTGGACCTAGTTGGCTTATCTCCTTTAATTGTGATCTTTTCACCCTTTGGTGAATTTACTTGGATTGACTTTTGATCACATAGAATACTGGCTTTATTAGCTACTAACCAATCCATTCCTAATACAATATCAAATTCAGCCAGATTCATTGGGTAAAGATTAGCAATAAAATTATGGTTTAAAATTTATATTCTTGCTCCCTGCAAGATTTCAGTGATCTTAATGGATTCCCCATTTGCTGTCTATACTAGACATTCTTGTTGAAGCTTAGTAAATGGTTGATTGAGAATTTTGCAAAATGAAGTATTAATGAAACTTTGGTTCGCACCAGAGTCAAATAATACTTTAGGAAAAATATCATTAACTAAAAACGTACCGACAATCATGTCTGGAATCATTTTCGCTTCTTCGGCAGTCAGAACAAATGCTCTAGCATTCTTAGTAGTCTTGTTGTTCATGGCTAGAGCTAGTTTTCGGACAATTCGGCTTGACATGCCCTTTTTCTCCACAATTGAAGCATACTCCGTTGCTGGGTTTCTTCCTACAGTCTTCTTCCTTATGTCCTGGTATCTTGCAGAAGTTGCAGTAGGTGGAGCATCTTCCTGAATGCTTGTTCTTGCAGGCCTTACAATAAGGTGCAGAAGTAGAACCTACATTCTTCCCACGGTTGGAATTACCAAAACGAAATTCATGGGTAAGTTTCTGAGCTAGGTTCTTTCTCTGGTTCTCTTCTTGGGTTAGTACTAACTCATCAGTCAAGGTATTTGCTAGTTCTACAGCTTCTTCTATGGTTTGTGGTCTAGCTGCCTTGACTACATGTCTGATCTCACTGATTAATCCCCAGATGTAACGGGAGATTAATACTGGTTCTGGTGATGCTAGGGTTGGCACTATTCTAGCGTATTCAAAGAATACAGTAGTGTAACCCTTACAGTCTACTCTAGTCATTTTATGATTTAAGAACTTATTAGCAATCTCTTCTTTTTCATTGGGAGGACAAAATTTCTTTTCAACCATATCCTTAAATTCAGTCCGTTCCATATTGTAGATTCTATCACTTCCCCTAGACTAGAGAATAGTATTCCACCATTCTAGAGCAGCATTCTTAAATAGATTGGAAGCAAACATGATTTTGTCTTCCTCTGCACATTTGCTTATTTTTAAGACTGCCTCAGTCTTTTCTATCCAGCGTAGAGCTGCAATGGCTCCTTCATTGCCCGAGAATTCTATTGGTTTGCAGGACCATAATTCTTTGTAAGAACAACCATAAGACATGGTTCTTCTTCTTTTTGAAATAGGCAATTGAAGTAATGGTCTGTTATTATCGTTCACACTATGACTTGGTTCAGTGTGTTGACGTTTACTTCCATTTGCAGATTTATTTTCTGCTTCCTTAATAGTCTTAAGGATATATGGCATAGCATCTATAATTCCTTGTGCTACAATATGTTGGATAACACTGTTATTTATCTGGTTGCCATTATTATCGTTATTCTGGTTTTCCTGATTTGCTGCGTTGTCCATCTGGATTTACAAATATTTACCAGATATTAATATCACAAAACAATATTTAATGCAAACAATCTTACAAATACAAACAAGTTGATCAAAATCGTCGTGCATTGCGACCTTTACTCTATTTTATATATATGCGTCTATATTTATTACAACCACAACTGTAATTTAAAATACAATACTAGTATGCATCAGTAGCTATTGGATTATCTATTTTATTTGATATATATATATATATATATATATATATTATTACTACTAGTGGGGATTCATCCAATACTGCATATTACGCTCGTCGTATTTCCAAATGAGTCTCTCCCCTATTTGCCTTATCTTTTCACTTTCACTAACAACTCCTCACCAAAGGTGCAAAGTTCTTGCACATTCTCAGTGCTCATGGGTGGTGCGGGTGCTGGTATCGGGTCAGGGTACTGGGGCATCGGTTCTTCGTAAGGGTATGGGTTTTCTAGAATCTCCCTGATATATTGGTCATTATCCCAATAGGGATCCAGAGGGTCAAGGTTAGGGTAAGGTGCTACTGGGTTTTGTATGGACTCCTCTAGTGGGTAGAGTTAATGATAATCTCTATGGTCGTTAAACCATGGGTCATGATCTGGGGGATGGGGTGCTTGAATTCTAGGGATTTCGGTTGGGTCAAAGGCAGGTAAGGGAATCTGGTCTCCTGGGTCCATGGGTTGTGTTGGAAATAAGGGTAGTGGCTGTGGTGCAATGATTTGTTCTAAATTCGGATTTGCAGCAGTGGTATCTAAGATGTGAAAGTTGGCTAGTCGCCTATTGATTATGTCCTGAGTCTGGGTGTTCATCTCCATATTTGCAGCTACTAAAGCTCTCTGCTGCTGTAACTTCCTCATCCTTTTCCTACGCCCGTGAGCTCCCCGACTAAACCATCCTCTCTTTTTGGTAGGGAATGGTTCTTTGGATTGCGCTTTGAATATAAAGATCCCCTTTTCTGTGTCAGCTGAATACCCCGAGGGGGTAGGCTGGGAAGAAGTTCCTTCATTTCTAGGAGAACTAGACAATTAACGATAGGCGTCCGATGGTCCTTGATCACTCATACTGTAAACTAACAAATTGTCAAATAACACAAAATGATAATATACAAATATGCACATAGTCACATAAATTATTTCCTAACAGAATTGACAATTTAAAATGGTCCTTGATCACTCATACTGTAAACTAACAAATTGTCAAATAACACAAAATGATAATATACTGATATGCACATAGTCACATAAATTATTTCCTAACAGAATTGACAATTTCAAATGGTCCTTGATCACTCATACTGTAAACTAACAAATTGTCAAATAACACAAAATGATAATATACAGATATGCACATAGTCACATAAATTATTTCCTAACAGAATTGACAATTTCAATGTCAGCAGAACACTTCTGTGGTTGTAGCTCTGATACCACCTTCTGTCGCAACCCCCGACCCCAAATCACTTGGGAACGGGCGACCGCGAGCCAGTATCAGTGGTATCGGTGTTTATCAATTTTGGCAGCGGAATTTACATCAGGACCGTAGTTAGGAAATATTTTACCAGAGTAAAATACCACATTTTTATAATAATAAACAATTGGGTAAAACCCAAGTTTATATTACAACATTGTTTATAGGGATAAACCCTATTTTATTGAAATAAAACATCTTCTTTATTTAAGTAACTTTTATAGCCACATTTTCCAAGCCTTCAGTGCTGTCCAGCTGGCTTCTATTTGGCTTTCACATTTTGTTACCTGAAACGTGTTTAAAAACATTTTGTCAGTGGGAAATACTGGTGAGAGAATCCCAATTTAATCAAAACAGGTTTTATCATTTTACAGCATTGAGGGCGATCTCGCAATTACATTTTCTTTAGATTTCTACTTTAATTACCACCCACGGTACTGTCAACCCGACTTGTGGTCATGTTACTACTCACAGTGTAGTAACAAATTTTGTATACAAAACCCCAACATACCGTCGATAATTGTAGAATTACAAATACTCAATCACTGTTAATTATAGTGTAAAACAATTGAGGTTTTGTAAAAACAGTTTATGAAAAGCATTTACAAAAAGAGGATAAACTCACATTGCTAGTTTAGGTATTTCCTTTGTGACTTCCTAGTTATAATCTATTAATTAAACAATGCACACGCGTTAGTTTAATAACCCAATTTTACATTAGTTATACCCTCCCCGAGACAGAACTCCAACGACTACGTCAGGCAGAGCCTCGACAGTCGTTACGGAGCACTTAAATCAATTGGGCAGCGTATCTAATACGTAACCGGGGGTTATAATACTTACATCGAGGCAGAGCTTTGCTATTTTAGTGGGTATAATACCCGAATACAATTTCTATTATTCAGAAGTGTGAGAGAGATTTCAGAAATGAACGAGAATTCAAATGAGCCGAAGCCCTTCATTTATAGGCTGATCACTGACCCTGTCATGCCCTGCGAAGCCTCAAGGCCTGCCCGTCGTGGGCCGTGAGGCCCTAGACTAGGGTTGTAGGCTCGACAGATCATCGAGTAGACTTGACACACTTCGGGACACGTGTAAAAATTGTGTGTCCGACAAGTTATGACCATCGCGCCCCGCGGGACGCTTAGGCCTCACCTGTCGCGAGTCGCGAGACCTGATAATTACTTGTTTTATTTGATTTTTAATAAAATAAGGGTATACCGGGTCCATTTTTGTATACGGGGTGTATTTTAGGATGTATAGGGACGTTCTAAATATTTTAGGAGGGTTGTTATAGGCGGTTCTCGAGAATCGAAGAGATCTAAACGATCAACAGCTGGGGATGATTACCGCGTTGCATGTATCTGAAATCCGTTTTTAATTTTTGAATAACTGATTTGACGGTTACCGCTCGTGCTCAGTGCTTCTATTAAAACCCTTGGGCACCTCTTTACTTCCTCAATCTTCTTTCATACTCCTTTCTGAAATTCTTCAATTTTCTCTTAACATGAGTCATACCGGCCGATCATCAATTCGTTCGGTGTTGACAAAGAAAGATCTTGAGGTCTTTGTGGAAACCTACCAGACCCCAGAGCGATTTTCCCCAACTTTTCCCGGTCCAGTTGATCCGCAGAATGTACGCCGGAGAGGATCGTTCTTTACACCCTAGCGTTTTCTTCTTATGGTGTACGTTATCCTCTGTCGGCCTTCAAAGTAGAGCTTTTGAAGCACTTCGGTATTCACTTTTCCCAGTTACACCCTCTTGCATTTATGAGGATAGTACACTTGGAGTTGTCCTGTGTGGCGGTTGCTGGTGAGCCATCGGTGCCTCTCTTCTATATGTTTTACAAACTCGTATCCGATGGAGATTAGTTCCCCTTTGCCAAGAGGAAGGATAGTGTCTCTCCTCCTTGTTATTCATTCATGCCCACATCCACTTACCCGAAGGAGTGGAAGAACAGGTTCATCTTTGTTTCTGCTACTATGCTCCCGGAGTCGCCTCCCCTGAGGGATCCTAAAGCGCCCATTGAAGATAGTGTCCCAGTCCTATCTGCAGACGAAATCATTCAGTGGAAGAGAATGCACGAGAACCCCACTAGGGCCTTTACATTCCCCGAAGGGGTTTTGGCCATGGGGGGCCTAAGCCCCTTCTATTATGTTCGTCAAAATGCCTTCTTTTGAAAAAAAAAGGTATTTTTCTACTTAGGATGTCAGTTTATTGCATTTTGGGTTTACATTTTTACCCGTTTCTTCCCAGTCATCTCTAGCGCTTGTTTAATGCAGAAATAATGCTGTGGGGTTTACTTCAGGGAGATTGTAGGGATATCAAATTTGTGGTTGGGGATAAGGTTAACCCGGAGATGGGTCGTGTCTTGGCGAAGAATGTCACACCCCCAAAATCCACCATGCGGAGTATCACCGCTTGGAGGCGTGACATGACCAGGATCGAGCCACCAATCATATTGAACAATTCAATTAAGTAAATAAAACCAAACATAATACGATTGGTGACCAAAGCTAGTTAACCTTGTTTGGTTTAGACAGCGGAAGCATAAACGTGAGTTCAAAACATAAGTTCACAGTTCATAAGTTTAAAGTCTCAAACATAAGTTCCATAGGTTTATAAAGTTCAATTATTAAGTATGGGATATAACAACCCATGTTCCACAACGACTCCTTCCCCGTGCAAGCTCCAAGCATTTAGCGACCTGTAAGGCATGTAACAACTAGTCAACAACAAAGTTGAGTGAGTTCACGTTTGGTTGTTTAGTTAATGAGTTCGTATCAGGAATCGGAAGTTCGTTTCATAACCAAGTATTACCCATTATTCTTGATTCCCAAACCTTTACGATATTTAGTGGGGGCTTCCCATTATGTATGTCACTAGACTAGGCGTATCCATAAGTGTCCTTCCCAATCCGAGGACGGTGTTAAGTATGAGTGTACGTAGGTTTTACGTACGTGCCCTTCTCATCCGAGGACAGTGGTAAGTGTGAGTGTACGTAGGTTTTACGTACGTGCCCTTCTCATCCGAGGACAGTGGTAAGTGTGAGTGTACGTAGGTTTTACGTACGTGCCCTTCTCAATCCGAGGACAGTAGTAAGTGTAAGTGTACGTAGGTTTTACGTACGTGCCCTTTTCATCCGAGGACAGTAGTAGGTAGTCTAGTAGTGTTGACAATATAAATAGTTATTCAATCCCATTCCCAACCACCGAGAATCCCATGCCTTAGTAAGGGTGTGAACTCACCTCGGTTTGCTCGGTTTGATTCTCAATATAGCTAACAGTCAAGGTCGGTCAATCACGTCCTAGTATGATTTACCAGTTAGTCATTTAGTGGCTTTCCAATAGAACACAAAGTTCCTACACGTATCTATCACATAACATGCATCACTGTAACGGTTTATGCCCATCTAAGTTTCCCGTCCATTCCCCACTCAAAATCAAACATACGATAATGCACATAACATATATAACATGTCAAATCATTCACAGATAGCATACTCGACATTTAGACACGCAAGTCACAACTTATGTCAATTCAGCATTAATACTCAAAACCGGCTGTTTTCGGACATTTAAATAAGATAGTTAGATTTTTCCAAAAATTCCCAAATTTTTATAGAACGTCACAAACATTCCGTATTTTATTGTGTAAAAATATCGGGGTCCGGTTCATTACCCACATTTTATAAAAATTCATATTCGGGACTGAACTCAGATTTATGTATTTCTGACCACAGTCCACGAAACAATTTATTAAAAATTCATCGAGTGTCCGATTTACGATATTCCAGTGGGGTAATTACAAATACATAGGTTGTTATCTACCGTACAAATTTCATGGTCCGATTCATCACAAAACTCAGGTTACGACCGAAAGTACGACACCCATTTATTGCTGTCAAAATTCAGCTTAAGTTGCTGTTACAAATTAACACTTTAAAAATAGTAAACGAAGTCCAAAAATTACGATTCCGGTGCCATTAGAACCGTATTTCATAATAACATATTTTAGATTCAAAATATCGGTTTTTCGTTGAGTTTATGACCTGTTTACAGCCAACAAAAGTGGGCTGTAAAAGTTAGACAGATTCTGATTTAAAGTGTTTAACCATCTAAATCATGTTCGATCGATTCCGTTAACGAGTTTAGTGACCACAACCACATCATATACTAATATCATTCAGTAAAGCATCAGATAATTACCCAATCATCATAACCACACAAGATCTACATGATTTACACACATATTCATCCATTAACCACCTTGTTCATCACTTTAGTAAACTTTTAGACTTTGATCTTATATGTTCGTAATTTTTAACCGACGAAACTCTTATTAACCACTCTAGACAAGATCAAGAAGAGGTTTAGAGTCACTTACTACTAGCTCGAGGCTAGGGAGGAAACTAGGCGAAAAACGAGTGGTTAAAAGCAACGTGGGGAGGTCCTTGACAATCCGCAAGCACCAAGCCTCCTTATGTGAATTCTAGCACACTTGTAGGTAGATGGAATTGCAAGATCAAGATCAAATGATGGTGGTGGTGGGGCTGCCTTGTATCAGCCGAGAACAAGAGGGTGGAAGGGAGTGGAGGTGTGGTGAAATGTGTGGATGCCTTATGAACCATCATGTTCTTTTATAAATCAAAACTAGTGTATTACCCAAGAGTTAGTGTGTTTCCCATGGTACAAACATGATCTAATAAACTAATCAAAATAATCAAATGTAGGGAACTATGTCCCCTAATCGTTCAACAAATGGGGGGGGGGGGTATAGTTTGTTTCCAACTAGATAGTTAGTGTTTAAGTTAGTTTAGTTGGGGGTTAACCATTTACTAGTATGTTATGCGTTGTGACGGGTGTTAGGGTATTCGGGGACCCTAACTAGCTCAGAAAAATAAGAACAGTGTGTTTGACAATATTTTCATGTTCCGGGTAAAGTCCGGTTGTTCGGTTTGACACTGTTCCGTTAAACTGCTTAATTAATCCGCAAAGCGTCCTATATGTATATTTTTGTAACGTTTTTAATTTCTAACACTTAGGAAATTACACAGGACTATTTAGTAACTTTTCTGTACATTACCAGTGTGTTAACAGGCGCATGTAAATATAATACAGATATCAGAAAGCAGTTAAGTAATTCCACACAGTCGTCAAGCACATTAATTATTATTAATAAATTGTACGGAATACATGGGATTTTGAGGGTTGTCACATTCTCCCCCTGTTAAGAGAATTTCGTCCCGAAATTTAGCGCGTGGTTACTGAGGAAGCTAGTTAAGTTGCGTTGTTTTCCAGATTTTCCTGGGGTGTCACATCATCCCCCCGTTGATTTGGAATTTCGTCCCGAAATTCTGCGGTAGCTTCAGCCTCAGTAGTGGTTGCGTTTTTCTTAAACAGTTGGGGATACTTGAGTTTCATTTGGTCTTCTCGTTCCCAGGTATACTCTGGGCCACGACGAGCATTCCAACGAACTCGAACGAGAGGTATTCTTGTGTGCTTGAGAATCTTAACATCTCGATCAGTAATCTCTACTGGTTCCTCGACGAATCGCAGCTGGTCGTCGATTGTGAGTTCCTTGAGAGGAACTATGAAGGGCTCATCTGACAGACACTTCTTCAGATTTGATACGTGGAATACGTTGTGAACTCCGCTGAGTTCTTCAGGTAGATCCAACCTGTAGGCGACTTGGCCAATTTTCTCAATGACTTTGAACGGTCCGACATAACGCGGATTGAGTTTGCCTCGTTTGCCAAAGCGGACTACACCTTTCCAAGGTGAGACTTTGAGTAGCACTCGATCCCCAACCTGGAGCTCGAGTGGTTTTCTTCCCTCATCAGCATAGCGTTTCTGACGGTCACGAGCTGCCGCCATTCGCTGTCGTATCTGAGCAATTTTCTCGGTGGTATCTACCACATGTTCTGGGCCAGTGATTTGGCTGTCACCAACTTCTGCCCAACAGAGAGGCGATCGGCATTTGCGTCCGTACAATGCCTCAAACGGAGCGGCTTGGATGCTGGTGTGGTAGCTGTTGTTATATGAGAACTCCACTAGCGGGAGGTGCTTCTCCCAGCCATTACCAAAATCGATTACACATGCCCTAAGCATGTCTTCAAGGGTTTGGATGGTGCGTTCAGATTGCCCATCCGTCTGCGGGTGATAAGCGGTGCTCATATCTAAACGTGAGCCAAAGGACTTGTGCATTGCTTGCCACAGTTCAGAAGTAAAACGCGCGTCACGATCAGATATAATAGAGATTGGCACCCCGTGCCTTGACACTACCTCCTTTAGATAAATGTCTGCAAGAGTAGAAAACTTATCCGTTTCTTTGATGGCCAGAAAATGTGCAGACTTGGTCAGTCGATCTACGATCACCCAAATGGTATCGTTTCCGCGTTGAGATCTGGGCAGGCCAGTAACGAAATCCATGGAAATTTGCTCCCATTTCCATTTCGGGATCTCCGGTTGTTGAAGTAGGCCTGATGGTTTCTGATATTCAGACTTGACTCTCGCGCAAGTCAAGCACTTACTGACGTAGGTTGCTATGTGGGCTTTCATGCCAGGCCACCAGTACGTAGTCTTGAGATCGTGGTACATTTTATCCGAACCAGGATGTACCGAATAACGAGACTTATGTGCTTCATCCATCACAAGCTCGCGTAAGTTGCCATAAAATGGAACCCAGATGCGTCCGTTAACATAGTAGGCACCGTCTCCCTTTTGTTCTAGCCGCTGCCTCGATCCTCGTAGGGACTCAGCCCTGATGTTTTCTGCTTTCAATGCTTCGACCTGGGCATCTCGAATCTGGGCAGGAAGGTTAAACTGGATGGTTAGCTGTAATGCTCGTACACGCTTAGGTAAAGTATCCTTTCGACTGAGGGCGTCAGCCACAACATTGGCTTTGCCCGGATGATACTTGATAGCGCATTCGTAATCATTCAAGAGTTCGACCCATCGGCGTTGTCGCATGTTTAACTCTTTTTGCTTGAAGATATGCTCGAGACTCCTGTGGTCGGTGTAAATGGTGCACTTGGTACCGTACAGGTAATGTCTCCATATCTTAAGTGCGAATACAACTGCTCCCAGTTCCAGATCGTGAGTAGTGTAGTTTCTTTCGTGAACTTTAAGTTGGCGCGATGCGTAGGCAATGACCTTGTCACGTTGCATCAATACGCAACCAAGTCCTTGGATGGAAGCGTCGCAATAAACCACGAAATCATCGGTGCCCTCTGGCAATGAGAGGATAGGCGCGCTACAAAGTCTATCCTTTAGATGTTGAAATGCGGACTCCTGTGCATCACCCCAACGATAGATGACACCCTTCTGAGTCAGTGAAGTGAGAGGTTGCGCAATCTTGGAGAAATCTTTTATAAACCTTCTGTAATATCCGGCCAAACCCAAGAATTGGCGGATTTCTGTTGGTGTGCGGGGTGCGGGCCAGTTCTTGATCGATTCAACCTTAGATGGATCCACATGAATTCCATCCTTGTTTACCACGTGGCCTAGAAAGTGGACTTCGCGAAGCCAGAAATCACATTTCGAAAACTTGGCATACAACCGTTCCTTTCGAAGAAGTTCCAGCATAAGTCGTAGATGCTGCTCGTGTTCCTCCTGACTCTTAGAATAGATCAGGATATCATCGATGAACACAATAACGAACTTATCCAGGTAAGGCTTGCACACTCGGTTCATGAGATCCATGAAGACTGCCGGTGCATTCGTCAGCCCGAACGGCATAACCAGAAACTCGTAATGGCCGTAACGAGTTCTGAATGCTGTTTTGGAGACGTCCTCATCTCGGACTCTCAGCTGATGGTATCCCGATCTCAAATCAATCTTGGAGTAATAGCTCGACCCTTGCAACTGGTTGAATAAATCGTCAATACGTGGAAGAGGATAACGATTCTTCACAGTCACCTTGTTGAGCTCGCGATAGTCAATACACATCCTGAAGGTACCGTCTTTCTTCTTCACGAACAAGACTGGAGCTCCCCAGGGTGAAGAGCTAGGACGTATAAAACCCTTTTCCAAGAGTTCTTGTAGTTGTGTGGACAGTTCTTCGAGTTCTGATGGGGCTAGACGATATGGTGCTCGAGCTACTGGCGCTGCTCCAGGAGCTAGCTCGATTTGAAACTCAACTTGGCGATGGGGAGGAAGACCAGGTAATTCCTCAGGAAATACCTCGGGAAATTCGCGCACAATAGAAATGTCTTCAATTCTCTTCTCTTCCGTGGATGTGTCAGTAACGAGTGCTAAAATGGCAGTGTGGCCCTTTCGCAAACACTTCTGGGCCTTAAGGAAAGAGATGATGCCTTCGACAGCACCACTCTTGTCGTCACGAATCACGAGGGGTTCTTTATCAGAACGAGGAATGCGGATGATTTTCTCCTTGCAAACAATCTCCGCTTGATGATGAGATAACCAATCCATCCCAATAACGACGTCGAAACTACCAAGTGTGATAGGAACAAGATCGATAGGGAAATTCTGACCAGCTAAGACGAGGTTACAACCTTTAACTATGTGTGTGGCTTCAAGACTTTTACCGTTAGCTAGTTCTACCGTGTGTTTGGTGTTCAGGAGTGTTGGGGTGCGCTTAAGAATTTGGCTAACTTTCACGGACACATAACTAGTATCGGCACCCGAATCGAATAAAACAGTAACGAAGAAGTCGTCAAGAAGAAACTTACCCATCACAACGTTGGGATCGTCCCTTGCTTCTCCCTGACCAATCACGAACACACGACCCCTGGCACCGTTGCCATCATTGTTTCCTCCATTGTTGCCCCCATTATTGTTCCCGTTTCCTTGGTTGTGATTCTGATTCTGATTTAACTGCGGGCAGTGTCTCTTGAAGTGACCTTCAGCACCACACTGAAAGCATCCCTTGTTGCCCTGTTGCTGTTGCTGATTCTGCGGTGCTTGCTGTTGCTGCTGACGATTCTGATTCGTAGGCCGTGGGCTCCTGCAATCCTTGGCTTCATGACCCATCTTGAGACACCTCTGACAGTGTCCCTTGTTGCACTGACCACTGTGGTGTCTGTTGCATTTGTTGCACTTTGGGTGGTTTCCTCGATATCCACCCTGCCCTTGACTACCAGAAAAGTGCTGACCAGGGCTCCTATGGTCCTCAGTCCTTCGTTGCTGAGACTGAGACTGAACAGAGGCAGAGCCTTTGCCGGAATTCCCATCCCATTTTCGTTTGTTGTCGGTAGGTGCATCAGAAGTAGCAACACCAATACGCTTGGGTAGTCTGTTTTGCTCCACTGCCTGGTCGGTGAGACGATGAGCCAATTTGACGACTTGTTGGATGGTACCCAAGTTGGCTGAAGTCACATGACTTTGAATCGCTGGTGCAAGGCCCTTGAGGTAAAGCTCAATACGTTTGATGGGAGGGTCCACCATAGTTGGGCACAGGATGGCCAGTTCATTCGACCTCTTGGTATACGCCTCAATCTCAGATCCTGTCATCTTCAGATTGTAAAATTCCACTTCTAGCTTGTGGATGTCATCCCGACTACAGTACTCCTCTTTGATCAGCTCTTTGAAACCATTCCAGGGCGTGGCATTAGCAACTTCCAGTCCTAGTAGTTGAACCTGTGCCTTCCACCAGGTTAACGCAGCTCCTTCAAGTGTTCCGGTAGCATATTTCACCCTACGGTCTTCGGGGCATTCGCACATCTCGAAAACTGTCTCAAGCTTTTCAAACCAGTGAAGAAGGCCCACTGCTCCTTCGGTGCCACTGAAAGTGGTAGGTCGACAGTCCATGAACGTCTTGAATGTGCACACAGGAGGTTGAGCATGTTGACCTCCTGCAGGGTTAGCTGCGAGTGCCTTCGCAACTCGTTCGTTGATCAAAGCCGTCAACTGGGCTTGAGTGAGGTTGATACGTCCTTCGCGTCCGCTCATGATCTTCATAATGAAGCAACGTAAGTGAGGAAAGTGTCGCGAAAGTGTGTAAGTGTGTGGGACGACATTAGAGAGTAAGCACACAAGGTTCAAATAGCAATTATCACGTTATCTAATGCATAGTGAGAACTATCTAACCGACAATATAACATAATCATACCACTTATGGCGTCGAGTCTTGCACGTGGAGCGAAGCGTCGTTGTGGATCGTTGAGCACTGTACAGGTTATAGTCTGGTTTTAATAAAAACTTTTTCCCTTATTAAAAACCAAGTTCACTATAACCAATGGCTCTGATACCAATCTGTCACACCCCCAAAATCCACCATGCGGAGTATCACCGCTTGGAGGCGTGACATGACCAGGATCGAGCCACCAATCATATTGAACAATTCAATTAAGTAAATAAAACCAAACATAATACGATTGGTGACCAAAGCTAGTTAACCTTGTTTGGTTTAGACAGCGGAAGCATAAACGTGAGTTCAAAACATAAGTTCACAGTTCATAAGTTTAAAGTCTCAAACATAAGTTCCATAGGTTTATAAAGTTCAATTATTAAGTATGGGATATAACAACCCATGTTCCACAACGACTCCTTCCCCGTGCAAGCTCCAAGCATTTAGCGACCTGTAAGGCATGTAACAACTAGTCAACAACAAAGTTGAGTGAGTTCACGTTTGGTTGTTTAGTTAATGAGTTCGTATCAGGAATCGGAAGTTCGTTTCATAACCAAGTATTACCCATTATTCTTGATTCCCAAACCTTTACGATATTTAGTGGGGGCTTCCCATTATGTATGTCACTAGACTAGGCGTATCCATAAGTGTCCTTCCCAATCCGAGGACGGTGTTAAGTATGAGTGTACGTAGGTTTTACGTACGTGCCCTTCTCATCCGAGGACAGTGGTAAGTGTGAGTGTACGTAGGTTTTACGTACGTGCCCTTCTCATCCGAGGACAGTGGTAAGTGTGAGTGTACGTAGGTTTTACGTACGTGCCCTTCTCAATCCGAGGACAGTAGTAAGTGTAAGTGTACGTAGGTTTTACGTACGTGCCCTTTTCATCCGAGGACAGTAGTAGGTAGTCTAGTAGTGTTGACAATATAAATAGTTATTCAATCCCATTCCCAACCACCGAGAATCCCATGCCTTAGTAAGGGTGTGAACTCACCTCGGTTTGCTCGGTTTGATTCTCAATATAGCTAACAGTCAAGGTCGGTCAATCACGTCCTAGTATGATTTACCAGTTAGTCATTTAGTGGCTTTCCAATAGAACACAAAGTTCCTACACGTATCTATCACATAACATGCATCACTGTAACGGTTTATGCCCATCTAAGTTTCCCGTCCATTCCCCACTCAAAATCAAACATACGATAATGCACATAACATATATAACATGTCAAATCATTCACAGATAGCATACTCGACATTTAGACACGCAAGTCACAACTTATGTCAATTCAGCATTAATACTCAAAACCGGCTGTTTTCGGACATTTAAATAAGATAGTTAGATTTTTCCAAAAATTCCCAAATTTTTATAGAACGTCACAAACATTCCGTATTTTATTGTGTAAAAATATCGGGGTCCGGTTCATTACCCACATTTTATAAAAATTCATATTCGGGACTGAACTCAGATTTATGTATTTCTGACCACAGTCCACGAAACAATTTATTAAAAATTCATCGAGTGTCCGATTTACGATATTCCAGTGGGGTAATTACAAATACATAGGTTGTTATCTACCGTACAAATTTCATGGTCCGATTCATCACAAAACTCAGGTTACGACCGAAAGTACGACACCCATTTATTGCTGTCAAAATTCAGCTTAAGTTGCTGTTACAAATTAACACTTTAAAAATAGTAAACGAAGTCCAAAAATTACGATTCCGGTGCCATTAGAACCGTATTTCATAATAACATATTTTAGATTCAAAATATCGGTTTTTCGTTGAGTTTATGACCTGTTTACAGCCAACAAAAGTGGGCTGTAAAAGTTAGACAGATTCTGATTTAAAGTGTTTAACCATCTAAATCATGTTCGATCGATTCCGTTAACGAGTTTAGTGACCACAACCACATCATATACTAATATCATTCAGTAAAGCATCAGATAATTACCCAATCATCATAACCACACAAGATCTACATGATTTACACACATATTCATCCATTAACCACCTTGTTCATCACTTTAGTAAACTTTTAGACTTTGATCTTATATGTTCGTAATTTTTAACCGACGAAACTCTTATTAACCACTCTAGACAAGATCAAGAAGAGGTTTAGAGTCACTTACTACTAGCTCGAGGCTAGGGAGGAAACTAGGCGAAAAACGAGTGGTTAAAAGCAACGTGGGGAGGTCCTTGACAATCCGCAAGCACCAAGCCTCCTTATGTGAATTCTAGCACACTTGTAGGTAGATGGAATTGCAAGATCAAGATCAAATGATGGTGGTGGTGGGGCTGCCTTGTATCAGCCGAGAACAAGAGGGTGGAAGGGAGTGGAGGTGTGGTGAAATGTGTGGATGCCTTATGAACCATCATGTTCTTTTATAAATCAAAACTAGTGTATTACCCAAGAGTTAGTGTGTTTCCCATGGTACAAACATGATCTAATAAACTAATCAAAATAATCAAATGTAGGGAACTATGTCCCCTAATCGTTCAACAAATGGGGGGGGGGGGGGTATAGTTTGTTTCCAACTAGATAGTTAGTGTTTAAGTTAGTTTAGTTGGGGGTTAACCATTTACTAGTATGTTATGCGTTGTGACGGGTGTTAGGGTATTCGGGGACCCTAACTAGCTCAGAAAAATAAGAACAGTGTGTTTGACAATATTTTCATGTTCCGGGTAAAGTCCGGTTGTTCGGTTTGACACTGTTCCGTTAAACTGCTTAATTAATCCGCAAAGCGTCCTATATGTATATTTTTGTAACGTTTTTAATTTCTAACACTTAGGAAATTACACAGGACTATTTAGTAACTTTTCTGTACATTACCAGTGTGTTAACAGGCGCATGTAAATATAATACAGATATCAGAAAGCAGTTAAGTAATTCCACACAGTCGTCAAGCACATTAATTATTATTAATAAATTGTACGGAATACATGGGATTTTGAGGGTTGTCACAAAGAAGGCCTCTAGGAAGGGGAGCTCTGTTCATTTCGAAGGTTCTGTTGTTATGGAGAAGGGGGATAAGACTCCTTTCCCTGAGGAGAGTTCTGCTGAGGAGGAAGAGGGTTCCCGGGGTTCCCTCCGGACAAGGGGTTTGAGCGATGGTGCTGATGATGAAGACTTGGAGAGTCGCTTGCTCCGTAAGCGGAAGATGGACCAGGCAGGGGGTCCTAAGGTGGGGATCCCGGAATCTCGAAATATCCGGTTGAGACTCCGGAGTGCTAGCGGTCAAAAACCTTTACTGCCACCAAGGCTACCTTTGAGATCCCTCCTGCTGGTGCTAAGGGTTCTTTCTCAAAACATCTAAGGTCTTCCAGTCTCGCTAGTGAGCCTTTGCTTGTAAGTTTTCCCCTCTCTCTTCGTCCCATCTTCTTTGTATGTGCAATCTGATTTTTTACTCCCCTTTTTTTTGTTTGAAGCAGGGGAGCTCTAAAGCTCCGATTGTGACCCCCCCGCTCCTGGTTCCTCCCGGGTCAAGGATAAGGTTCCGGAGATTAGCGTTGCCCGAGTTAATCCTGCTTTTGACGTTTCTCCCCTTCGGGCTACTAGTACCAGCAAGCCTTCTCAGCTTGAGGACCTTTTCCCTCGGTCCCCCATAGCTCCCTTATTTGCTGAGGCTCTCCCGGTTCCCTACATTCCTAAGTGGAAGATAACTCCTTCCACCGTTGTGGGAACCCCTGAGACTGCCTGGGATTTCTTGGACCAGGTTGTTCCCCTTCCTCACAAATTTATGAACTTTGCTTTGAACCCTGATCTTTTTGATGATTAGTATAGCATGTCCCTCTGCGAAGGGTTTTTTAGGGGGCTGGCATGTTGCAGCCGGTGAACGAGCTGAGGGGGATAAATGAGGGATTGAGGGCTGAATTGAAGACTTCGCAAACCGTTGCTGCCGAGCTTCGATGTCGGGTGACTGATGTTGAAAGGAAGTTGCTGGAGGAGAAGGTAACACTTCCTTCAACTTCCCCTTCCTTAGTTTTTCAGAATGCTGGAGCCCTGTTGGAGCAAAGGGAGCGGGCCTGGGAAAGGGAGCAGATTGCTTGGGCAGAAGAGAAGGAAGAGCTGGTTGCAGAGTTGAAACACAAAAAAGAGCTTAACTCCTTGTTTGGAGCAGATTTGGAGACTATGTACACAGAGTGAGGGATGTCTATGGATGATAATCAAAGGTTGTCTCAGAAGCGTCACTGTCTTATCACTCAGGGTTTTAGGTTATTTCTTTCGGCTATCTCCCAGTCTGAAGAGTTCAAGGGCAGCCTCGAGAGAATTTATAGATCTTATAGGGACGTGGGGTATCAGGCAGATTTGAAGGATGGGTATACTCATTCTTCTCAAGGGCTGAAGAGGAAAGAAACTACTCTCTGTAATTGGAAGGCCAAAAAGTAGTTGTCCAAATTGGACTAGGAGTTTGGCGAAAAGACCCCTGCCCTGCTTGAGAAGATCCTTGAAAGAGCCTTAATGTGTGACACCTGGCTATTTAGGCTTTACCGTACAAATGTAACACGTCTCATGAATGAATAAAATGTTGTATTTGATTGGTATTAATGTTTATGTGTGATATTTGATGTGTTGGTAAATCCAAACTTTGATAAAAATTATGTTGGCAATAATAAGATAAACGCTTATAGCGTAGCAGACAAAATACGAAATGAACGTCGGTGACCGCCCGATCAATGTTAAAATCCTAAAAATAATTTGTTATGATTAGAATAGTAATTTTAATCATGTCCGGAAGGAAAAATAAATTAAAACGCTAAGAAACTCTATTTTTCGAGTTTGAGGGCGTACCGCGCGATACTGCGCGTATATGACAAAATACTGTCAACGCAGCCAGTTGATGCAAATGATAATTATTTCAGTAATATTTTGGTGAGTTTATTTTTATAGAGTGATAAAAATAAATTAAAACGTCATAAAACGGGATTAAAACGCCCGGTATCCAGTAAAATACCAGTGTTTAACCTATACATATGTAATATATGTATGTATATATGGATATATGTGAGATGAGCAAGAGGTGGCAGTTTGGGAGAGCCTTCTCTCTCCTCTCTCTTCCACTTGTTGGCTAGGGAAATTGCATGTGATGATTAGTGTCTTCAATATCTTCTCATATCTTCCATTACCTAAGAAAAGAAATCACAAACAAATCTATTTCACTCTCTCTCTAAACATCTCGGCTGAACACCCCTATATCCATACATTTTCAAAATATTCAAACCATTTCTTGAAGATTCCGGAGTTGCCTCCCCTGAGGCATCCTAAAGCGCTCATTGAAGATAGTGTCCCAGTCCTATCTGCAGACGAAATCGTTCAGTGGAAGAGAATGCACGAGAACCCCACTAGGGCCTTTACTTTCCCCGAAGGGGTTTTAGTCATGGGGGGCCTGAGCCCCTTCTATTATATTCGGCCAAAGGCATTCTTTTGGAAAAAAAGGTATTTTTCTACTTAGGATGTCAGTTTATTGCATTTTGGTTTTCCATTTTTTCCCGTTTCTTGCCCAGTCATCTCTAGCGTCTGTTTTATGCAGAAATGACGTTGTGGGGTTTACTTCAGGGAGATTGTAGGGATATCAAATTCGTGGTTGGGGATAAGGTTAACCCGGAGATGGGTCGTGTCTTGGAGAAGAAGGCCACTAGGAAGGGGAGCTATGTTCATGTCGAAGGTTCTGTTGTTGTGGAGAAGGGGGATAAGACTCCTTCCCCAGAGGAGAGTTCTGCTGAGGAGGCAGAGGGTTCCCGAGGTTCCCACCGGGAAAGGGGTTTGAGCGATGGTGCTGATGATGAAGACTTGGAGAGCCGCTTGCTCCGTAAGCGGAAGATGGACCAGGCAGGTGGTCCTCAGGTGGGGATCCCGGAATCTCAAAATATCCGGTTGAGACTCCGGAGTGCTAGCGGTCAGAAACCTTTACCTACCACCAAGGTTGCCTCTGAGATCCCTCATGCTGGTGCAATCTGGTTTTTTACTCCCCCCTCCCCTTTTTCTTTGTTTGAAGCAGGGGAGCTCTAAAGCTCCGATTGTGATCCCCCCCACTCCTGCTTCTTCCCGGGTCAAGGATAAGGCTCCGTAGATTAGCGTTGCCCGTGTTAATCCTGCTTTTGACGTGTCTCCCCTACGGGCTACTGGTACCAGCAAGCCTTCTTAGATTGAGGACCTTTTCCATCGGTCCCCCTTAGCTCCCTTATTTGCTGAGGCTCCCCTGGTTCCTTACATTCCTAAGTGGAAGATAACTCCTTCCACCGTTGTGGGAACCCCTAAGACTGCCCGGGATTTCTTAGACCGTGTTGTTCCCCCTCCTCACAAATTTATGAACTTTGCTTTGAACCCTGATCTTCTTAATGATCAGTATAGCATGTCCCTCTGCGAAGGGTTTTTTAGGGGGGCTAGCATGTTGCAGCGGGTGAACGAACTGAGGGGATAAACGAGGGATTGAGGGCTGAATTGAAGACTTCGTAAACCAATGCTGCTGAGGTTCGATGCCGGGTGACTGATGTTGAAAGGAAGTTGCTGGAGGAGAAGGTAACTCTTCCTTCACCCTCCCCTCCCCTTCCTTCTCCTTTATATATATATATATATACATACACCTAAATCACTGTGTTTTTCAGAATGCTGGAGCCTTGTTGGAGCAAAGGGAGCGGACCTGGGAAAGGGAGCGGATGGCTTGGGCAGAAGAGAAGGAAGAGCTGGTTGCAGAATTGAAACACCAAAAAGAGCTTGACTCCGTGTCTGGAGCAGATTTGGAGACTATGTACACCGAGTGGGGGATGGCTATGGATGATAATCAAAGGTTGGCTCAGAAGCGTTACTGGCTTATCACTCAGGGATTTAGGTTATCTCTTTCTGCTATCTCCTAGTCTGAAGAGTTCAAGGGCAGCCTCGAGAGGATTTATAGAGCTTATAGGGACGTGGGGTATCAGGCAGGTTTGAAGGATGGGTATACTCATTTTTCTAAAGGGCTGAAGAGGAAAGAAACTTCTCTCTATAATTCGAAGGCCAAAAAGTAGTTGTCCAAATTGGACTAGGAGTTTGGTGAAAAGACCCCTGCCCTGCTTGAGAAGATCCTTGAAAGACCCTTAATGTGTGACACCCGGCTAATTAGGCTGTACTAACACGTGTCATGAATGAATAAAATGTTGTATTTGATTGGTATTAATGTTTATGTGTGATATTTGATGTGTTGGTAAATCCAAACTTTGATAAAAATTATGTTGGCAATAATAAGATAAACGCTTATAGCGTAACGAACAAAATGCGAAACGAACGTCGGTGACCGCCCGATCAATGTTAAAATCTTAAAAATAATTCGTTATGATTAGAATAGTAATTCTAATCATGTCCGGAAGGAAAAATAAATTAAAACGCTAAGAAACTCTATTTTTCGAGTTTAAGCGCGTACCGCGTGATACTGCGCGTATCTGACAAAATATTGTCAACGCAGCCAGTCGAGGCAACTGATAAAATGAGATTAAAACGCTAGATAAAATACCCGGTATCCAGTAAAATACCAGTGTTTAACCTATACATATGTAATATATGTATGTATATATAGATATATGTGAGATGAGCAAGAGGTGGCGGCTTGGGAGAGCCTTCTCTCTCCTCTCTCTTCCACTTGTTGGCTAGGGAAATTGCATGTGATGATTAGTGTCTTCCATATCTTCCCATATCTTCCATTACCAAAGAAAAGAAATCACAAACAAATCTATTTCACTCTCTCACTAAACATCTCGGCTGAACATCCCTATATTCATACATTTTCAAAATATTCAAACCACTTCTTGAAGATTCAAGCTAATTCCAAAGTGTTTTCAAGTCCATTTGAAGGTCTAAAAGTGATTTCAAGGTGTTTTAAGCAACAATCAAGCTCCATATCATCAACCTTTGCTAAAAACCCATCAAAATCTTGAAGGTATAAAACTCACTTTAAAAACCTTGTTCTTGATTCTTGATGATTTTAATGATGATGGAAGTTTCTCTTGTTCTTGGATTAAACACAAACTTGAAAACAATAACAAATGGGTTTTTGGAATAAAATAAAATGGATGTGTATATGTATGGATATGTGGCCGTATATATGTATATGTGTATGTTAGAATATGAGTTTTGATTTTTGGTTTGATCTTGTTTGATGAGATGTTGAAAAGTGATGTGCATGTAACCTTGGAAAGTTCTAAATGGGTTTTAATAATGTGAATGGACATGTAAAATTAAAGTTTTGGATTCATATGGGTGTATGTATATATGTGTCGTTTATGTATGTATAGGTGTGCATGCATGTAATATTTTGATGATTAAAGTCTTAGATGTGTAAGAATGTACATGTCTTGTATTTATGATAAATGATTAGATGATGATGATATGAAGTATGGAATGTTTGGATTTTTAGAACATGAGTTAAATGAAGGTCTAGATGCATTTAAGTTTATGCAAGATGATTATGACATGTTATGAATGCATTAAATGCATTTACTTGAATATGCATGATGATATTTGATCATGAAACGATGATTTGATGAAAATAAATTTTAATCAGATTCGAAACACTAAAAATATTAATATTTGAAGTGTTAAAATAGTATAAAACTTTGTCATAAAGTTTACTAGCTTTGCATGTTGTACTTAGTGCTTTAAGAGTTGTAAAATACGTGAAATCGCATGATTTATGTGACTTAAATGAAAACTGCACTAATCTGATTATAACCATCATTTTAATCAGTAAATAACATGTATTATGTTAAAATATCAAGTCGTTACGAGTTGGGATGGTTATGGTAACGTTTAACGCAAAACTATGCGGTAAAACGGATAAAAATCGGCTTCTCGAAGGATTTATACGAAACTGATTTAGATCAGAAAGTAAACTAATATTTTTAGTATAAAAATATGTATTTTAACTTATATTAAGTATACTTGGTGCTTGGTTAGTCATACGTGACTTCCGACGCCCGAAAACATTACCGAATCACTAAAATACGCGTTTTACAATGTGCATTAGCATGGGTTATATATGGGTGAACCTTATGTGTTAAAATGTGTTATGTGATTTAGATATGTGTATATGATAATATGTTAAGTTTTGACATGATAGCGGGAATTTAAACTATGCATGTCCACTTGTGCGCTTAAAGCGGTAGAATCGGTAAAAATCGCGTTAAATGTGTAACTTGTTTGTCGAGCATGAAAATTGATACATATGTTAACTTGATAAGTTATTTCATGTATACGTGCTTTAAAAATGATAGAATAAATAAGTTAATAAGATTTCGCGTGTTATGATATACAGTATATGTTCACGTTTACGTGTATATATTACGACGCGCAAATCGTAGATATATTACGTTTAAACGGGAGTGTTAACGGATTTACATGATAAGGGTCACCAATAAAATCGTTCAAGTCGCAATATATATATATACGAACTCATATATCTATTAATGTGCCAACATGATAAAAAAATATAACGACTTTTTGAGAAAATCTCAACGTTATGTGAAAATTATAAGATACGGAGAAACATAGGAATTTAGTGACATATATATTGATCGATAAATCATTTCTACGTATATTAGGACGTGTAGAAATAAATTTGTGGGATTGCGCTATTTATAATACGCACCCAAAGGTGAGTGTCACTAAACCCACTATTTTTATTGTTTTGTATATGTTTTGGGGGAAGAACACGCCTTAAAAAGGGTTTAAAAATGTTTTCGAATAAAACATACCTTTGATATATAAAGTGTATATTTTTATGAAAAATATACGGATTTGTTAAATATATATATGTTTCGGGTAGAAACAGTTTTTGTGAATAAATATGTTTCAGGGAGAAACGGGGATTAGTACGGTGTTTTAGAGAAAACGACCGTGTAGATTTAAAATTGCTTAAATCTATAGTTGGGACCAATTTGCTTGATCTCAAGAGAGTAAGTATCGGTTTTTAGGCTTATATTTCGGTGGGGACTTCGGGGAATTCGTACAACATGATATATTAAATTTATCATTATTAGTAGGATATATATATATATTGTTCATGAGGCAGGCATTATAGATGTATAATGGCCTTGATATGGGCCATGCGCAAGTAATGTCGTTTAATCATTTAAGTATTGCACGCAAGGAATTGTTGGTAGATCTATCAGGTTGACAACCCCGTCGTGACTGGTCGCCCCATGTCAAGTCAAACGACGAATTGATATTCTGTTATAGTCTAGTATTGATTATACCTTCATTGTTAATATATAGTTCGTAATGTCTTGCTAACTTACGAGTCTGAACATTTGATTATATCAATTTAATATGTAAACTTGGGAAGATGTTTATGGTCGGAAGGTTCTACGAAAATGCTTACGACGGCTGACGCTTGAATTTTTATAAGGAAATAAAATAACTTTCTTAAAGATTATATGGATGTTTTAATAATAAACACATAATTATAAAGTTTTTGCTTGGATCAAATTATTTAAATTTGAATATGTGAACTCACCCTCCTTTGTGTTGACATTTGATTTTTAACGTGTTCTTCAGGTACTTGAGTTCGGCTTCAGGAATTATGGCGTATATTGTGGTTGTTGATGCATGTTTGGTTTGAAAATGTTTTGGACAAACTTTTAAAACTAATTTGGGACCAATGTAATAAGATCCATAAGGATCAAGACTACTAAACTATGTTGTGGTTATGTCGTATTTTGAAACTTTATATTTAAAAACTATTTTTTAATTAAGTTGATTGTCCAACATTACGATGCATCGTTCAGCAAGATATTAGTGGGCACCAACTTCCATCACCACTACATTTTATATTCCGCTGCGACGTTTTTGGGGTGTGACATAATGTCCCTTGATGAGCTTAAAGCCCTACTCACCCCCGTTGGCCCCTCTTCACCCAAATCGCTATCTGGAGATGCTTCTCCGTAATTGTCTTTCGAAACAATGATCGTTCGATATGGTTGTACCTTAACACTTAACACTAAGCACCCTAGACACTTTTGTTTTTTGCTGAGGGAACGTATTTTGACAAGTCCATAATCAATGATTGTGTTAGTTAACTATTTGTCAGTTTTCCCTGGGACGAGTCGACTTCATCCTGCCCCGTAGTCGGGACTTTAGTATGTTTGCTATACTAGTTTACACGTGTGTATGTCACTGGTGGGTTTGCAGCTTTTAAACACGTCTGCCTTAATGCGTTACCCGTTTGCTAGACCTCGTTTTTTAGTGGTCTTGAGGTGTTAGAATAATTTGTAAACAAGGAAATCATTCATTACCACATGTGTTGAGAAACGGATATCCTCAGTACATAGGTTTACAAAAGAAGGGGGAGGGAAAAGACTTAGCCATAAGTCGTTTTACAAAAATGGCTCTTAGGCCGTTCCTACTGGTTTTTTCTTGGGAGTTTGTTCCTTACACATAGTACTTCTGGAGAGGCATGAGATTCCAAGTCCTTGGAATCTCCTTCCTTTGGAGTGTCTCCAGCTTACAGGTCCCCTTGTCGTTGGCCCTGTGACTCTGTTGGGTCCCTCCCATTTAGGCCCCAGTTTCCCCGTGCTTTCTTGTATGCTGGCCTCGTTGCCTCTTAGAACCAGATCCTCGAGCACTAGGTTGAGCTTCTTCATCCTGGTATTATAATATCCCTCCAGTTGTCTTTTTGTATTTGGCCTCTCTCACCACTACGATCTCCCTCCTCTCTCGCTGTCGGTGACCCGATTTCGACGGGGATAACGGCTTCCGTCCCGTAGGTCAGGCTAAAAGGGGTTTCCCCGTTACAAACCTTGGGGGTTGTTCTGTAAGCCCATAGGATGAACGTGTAACACCTCATAAATTCATGATCAATAATGTATCGACACGTGTCCCTAATCCTAATTATGTCAAACGAAGACTAGGAGGGACTATTACCGCCAAACAGTTAAAACTTTGAATGTGAAAGGACTGAAAGTGTCAACAAGCTTAAACTAAGCCTCTGAGTGACATTATATGGTAATCATGTTCTCATATTAAGCCACTTGTTGGATAATTGAAACGTTTGTGATAAACTCAAAAGTGTCGGTAACGGAGGGTTAAAGGCGTCAACATGTTAAATCTTACCTATGAGTGACCTTTTAACGAATCCGGAATGTTATTATACTTGATCACACTTTTGGGGATACCTAATATTGGCCGTTTCGGGCTTTGATGCCGTTAAACGATAATACGCACAAGTTTGTGCGTTAAAAGGGTTAAAAGTGTCAACATGTTAATTATTACCTCTGAATGACCTTTTAAGGAACCTGGAGCATCGTGATGTTCGTTCATACTCTCTGGAATACCTGATACGAGCTACGTAAGGCTTTGATATCGTTAAACGATATTACGTACAACTTTGTGCGTTAAAAGGACTAAAAGCGTCAATGTACGAAACTACGCTTTCTAGTGACCTTTTAAATGAACCGGGAACCCCGTAATACTCGGTCGTACTCCCGGGTGTGCCTAATATGGGCCACTAAAGACCTTCATGACTTTTAATAATATTTCACTAGAGTTTATAACCTTTTGTGCCAAATATGTAAACTTTGAAAGTTAAAAAGAAGTTATATGAGGAAGGGGTTGTTTCTGCTAAACCTGCCAAACTTATTTCCGGACCAAGCCCGCTCGCGGGTCGCATAAAATTGGGCCGAGATCTGTCGCGGGCCGCCAGGCCCGTAGCTGTGCAGAATTATTTTTTTATTATATTATTGTTCAAACTTGGCTACCACACAAACTTTCTACACACTCAAATTCGAAAACCATGGATCTCTAATGGTTTTTAAACCTGGTTTACACATGTTGTGATCCTATTATTACTTGGAGAACACACATAACACTTGTCTTGATCCTAAGAACCCACCTTCAAGTATAAATAGAGGTGCCTTCCATTCATTTTTCTTGCACCATTCTTTCCCTCCTTCTCATATGGGAGCTCCTGAGCACTTAGGAGCATACCTCTGAGTTCTCTTCAGTCCTTAGGACACTTGTAAGTGTTCCTTTCATGGCTAGTTATTTTATTTGGCTCTTAAAGTCGAAAAGTCAAGCGTTTACGATAAAACGCTTTGACTTCTAGTTAGACCTTAAACGGTCAAGCCATTGTTCGCAACGAACATGGCTACGTGATCGTAATTAGGTAGGTGTTAATCCCTCAAAAGGGCACCTCCTAAGAATCACGTTTGCTTGGTCAATTGACGAGTCAACGTAATATTAATTTAAAAAGTCAACGGGTCAGATTTTAAAATAATTGTGATATGAGTTTAGAAGGGTTCTAAAATATGTTTTATCACATAAACAACTCGCTAATAATTATTAGAACATGTGTAAACATGTTCGGCTCGCCAATTCCCGTTTTAGGGTCGGTTCGCAACCAAAAGTCGCGTAGTTTGACTTCTACGTAGACTTTTGGTTATAAACCGAATTAGACTAATATGCTACTAATTTTAGGTTTCGTTATGATCATAATATAATGTAGTATATCCCCATAAGGTTATATTACACGATCGGACTAGGAATCTGAGTTTATGTGCATGTTCCGTTATTATGCCATAGTTTGACTACATTGCCCTTTTGTTTAAAAATAAGGTTTTAATCACAAACGAGCATGCAAATGAGCTATGTACTTATAAGTAAACATGTTTAGGATAATTTGATATTTATAATCTGGTCATAAACTGAATTTACGCGTATAAGCGTAATTTATGCTTTTAAAAGGACTAAAATGCCCTTTTAAGTCTATTATGAGTTTTAAACATAAGTTTAGCATAAAACTCATTATCTACTGATATGATATGATAATTAGGATTATTTGGGATGCTAAGTCAGGTTGTAAACTGAGTTTAAATTCAGTTTTGTAAATAATGCCGATAAATGACGATAATGCCCTTATGGCACATAAAATGTGTTTTAAGCATAATATTCAAACCAAACCTTTTGCTTACTGATATGTTATAACAAATGAAATATTTTAACTATTCAAAGCTGGTCATAACATCAGATTTCATAAATCTTCGCATAAATCGTCATTTAATGACATTAACGCCGGTTAGGCGCATAGTATGGTTTTAAACCATATGTATGAACCAAAACTTGTTACCTACTGATTTTATAAACCATTTTTAAATGTTTTTACAGTAGGTATAATTTATGAACTCAGAATCCCAAATAAAGTCTCAAAACTATGTGTGAAATGACCAAAATGCCCCTACGGTGCATAGTTTGGTCTTTGAGCATAAACCACACATATATTTGACATCCTACTGATATGATATCATAATTTAAACATTTTGACAGAATGTCTATGACCAAGACATTAGTTTACTCGCAAGCTCCTTTTATAAATTATAAAATTACCAAAATGCCCTTATGAGGCATAGTTTGAGTTTAAAACCTTAACGGGCATACAAGTTGATATCCTGCTGATATTATAACTTGTTTAAAGTGTATTGGAATATGGAACTTGTTCATGACTCATCCGGTTACCCATCGTCGCTTATACGGGTTTGGTTAGACTTACGTAACTAGTTTACATAAGTTTACCGAAAAGGGTTTTACCTTACCGTTTTGATCTCAAAACCCAGAATGTACAATGTTTACCCATATTATACAAGTCCTAGTACTTGTTGGGTTTAAACCACATTCTATTCGGTATACGCTTAATCTAGCGAACCTATTCTTAAGTATCGGGTCATATATAAAGGAACTACCTTTGACCCGCATACATTCTAACAGATAATAAATCTGTTCATTCCAGACTATAGTAACCCCTAGATAATCGGGCTTGGGTCAATATACTTAGACTTGCGGCTTTTTGCCAAATATAGTCTTGTTGATTGGAAGCTAGCAAAAATATAAATACTCTTGACTTATTTTAGTGTAAACTTGGGATGGCAAATATGCCTTTTGGGACGGTTATTACATAAGTAAGTCGCCTATGATTGCACAAAAATGTAGGAATACGGTTAATCCGTTTACTTGATAATATTCATAATTGGGGGTTATTGATACCATATCCGAACAAATGTGTGGGTTAATCAAGTATATAATCTCGTAACAAGAATAATCCCAAGATATAATTAAAGGATCACATATGGGTTTTCCATATGTATAAAACTCTTTTCAAAAAACTATTTTTAAAAGAGCCAGTTAATTGTATTTACCAGCTTTGGCTGACGTATTTTCAAAAGATTGAACAGCAGGTACCGAACCTTATTATAGCCTGGGATTACGTGTCACACCCCCAAAATACCACAAGCGGAAACCCCCCGCGAGGCGTGTGACGTACCAGGATCTAGACACTAATCACATTGAACCATATACATATAGGATAGAATAAAACCTCTCATTAAAAATAAATGTATCATTCAAACACCATTTAGTGAAACCAACATGTTCAGCGGAAGCATAATAGTCTGTCTAAATAAAGTGTTTAACAATGCAAGATTGAGAAGCTTTCCAAATGTCACGACCCATGATCACTCCAGCTTCCCAGACAGCAAGTTCCATAACCGTGTACCTAGGGCCCTGCAAGCATGCAGAAAAAGTGTATTAGACAGGCTGGTGAGTTCACAGTTTGCTTAATCCGTTTAATACCAAGTAGTGTGTTATGACTTGTTAAACTATGTTATGTTGATAATAACTCGATACCGCAGGCGGCCCTTTTTGCCCTTCCCCAATGCTCAATCAAACATTGGTCATGATTTAAGGTTATTAGTTCACGCCCGTCCTATCCAGGAGCGTCGTGAGGGTACCAAACCTAATACCGCTATCAACTAATAACCCCGTTGCCCTACAAGCAACAACCGATAGTATGATGGGACTTAAGTGATAGAAGTGAGTGTATTATCCAACCATAACATTTACTGAAAAACCGTTGCATATCCCCTGCAAGGATAGCGTTGTGAAATCCGCCTCACATCCCCTACAAGGATGTGGGTATTTGAAAACCGCCTCATATCCACTACGAGGATATGGGTTTACGAAAATCCGTTCACAAGTTTTGTCTGTTTGATTTGTCCTCACCGGACGCATGGTTGTTTTAAGAGAAGTGAACTCACCTTGGTTTGCTCGGTATGATTAGTTACTTGTTCACACTTAAACAGTCACACCCTATGGTATTCAAGCACTCGTAATCAGTTTACGTTCATGTATAGTCATAATGTGCATACAAGCAACATAGTAGTTATACAGCTCATATCATACAATTTCCACAATTCATATGCATGTATTGTAACAGTGCTCACGGTTAAGTGTGCTATGCGCAAAACCAAAACATGTCTCCTTGGTCATAATCAATCATCATTAACAGTATGTAACATGAGTTCATTAACATATCATTCATCAGCAAAGTTACTTAGTCAACTCATATCATACACATGCACAGTCTGTTGGTCGGGGTGGCGAAACCCCAAGACGTTTCGTCGGCATGGAAGGTGATGAAACACCTAAGTGTTTCGTCGATGAAGAGGGTGATGAAACATTACAGTATTTCGTAAATGTGTTTGAGACGAAACATCAATATGTTTCGTTGTTTTGTGTGTAGGGCGAAACATCAATATGTTTCGTCAGCTGCCTTGACAGTTTCCATGTTTCCTAGCAGTTTTCATGTTCCTCAACCCTAATCGCATCATCGATCATTTGAAATCATTACTATAATCATAAGCCTCTTAAAAATCATCACATATAATGTCACAGATCTCGCTTATTCAATAATTGCCTACACAGATACATAACGGAGCAGGGAGTATAACTGCATATAAGATATCAGAAACCCTAACAGTGAATCAATCACTATACATTTGGACACAACAGTTCTTACGCATCATACGGTCTAGATCATCACAAAGCATATCAATCCACATGCATATCTATTACCAATATAGTTTGTTCATCAGTCATGGATCAACAAGTAAGTCATACGTATCGTAACAAGGGTGAACAAACTAACCGAACGACTGCGTATACTCGGAGGTATGCTAAGACGAACGAGAGAAGGAACTTCACAAAAGCTGTCGTAAGTTTGGAGAGAGGGGATAGGGTTGTCGACGTTTACAATTGAGAATAAGGGTCTAGGGTTAAGCGGGTTACGTTAAATAATGAAGGCATCGTGTTTGGGTTTTGATTGGGCCAAAGCCCATTACGGCGAAACACCTTCCCAACAAAGCACCTAGTGTTTCGTCGGTTGGGTGATGCTGGAAAAAGTCTACGCTTTCGTCGTGGAACCTAAGTGGCATAAGTAACTCTCAACTTTATTCGCAAAAAAAATATAACCATCATAAGTCACATTCATTAATCACATAATAGGCATGCACTGCTACAACACAACTAATTAAGAAAACACGCGTCGAGGAAAGACCTTGAGAAGTCGGGTTGTCACATCATCCCCAACTTGAAAGAAATTTCGTCCCGAAATTTGGTAAGTACTCCGAAAGCGGCGAAGTGTCGTATCAAGATAACTGTGGATTTTCCCCAGGTGCCACATCATCCCCAACTTGAAGGGGAATTTCGTCCCGAAATTCATTAGTTGCACTAGGTTTAGATTGCTTCTTTGGAAAAAGGTGGGGATACTTGAGCTTCATCTGATCCTCGTGTTCCCACGTGAACTCCGGTCCACCTCTTGAGTTCCAACGAACTCTCACGATCGGAATACGGCTGTGCTTACGAACCTTGACTTCCCGGCCCATGATTTCAATTGGTTCTTCGATAAACTGCAACTTGTCGTCAATTTTCAGCTCTTGCAATGGTACTACCAGTGTTTCATCCAATAAACACTTCTTCAGCTGAGAAACATGGAAAACATCATGGACGTTACCCAACTCAACAGGTAACTCGAGCTTGTATGCCACCTTACCGATTCGTTTGGGAATTTTGAATGGCCCGACATAACACGGATTGAGCTTGCCGCGTTTCCCAAAACGTACCACACCCTTCCAGGGTGAGACCCTTAACATCACGCGATCGCCCACAGCAAACTCCAAGGGTTTCCTACGCCTGTCAGCGTAGCTTTTCTGACGGTCACGCGCCGCCGCCATACAATTTCTGATTTGCACTATTTTCTCAGAAGTTTCGAGTACAAGCTCCGGGCCTGTGACTTGGCTGTCACCCACTTCGGCCCAGTAGAGAGGAGATCGACATTTTCGCCCATACAAAGCCTCGAACGGGGCTGCCTGGATGCTAGTATGGTAACTGTTATTATAAGAAAACTCCACCAAGGGCAAGTGTCTCTCCCAACCTTTACCAAAATTGATAACACATGCTCGCAGCATGTCTTCCAATGTCTGTATGGTTCGCTCACTCTGACCATCCGTTTGTGGGTGATAGGCAGTACTCATGTCAAGACGTGAGCCAAATGATTTGTGCATCGCTTGCCACAAATCAGATATGAAACGCGGATCACGATCTAAGATAATAGAATTCGGTACCCCGTGCCTAGAAGTCAACTCCTTGAGGTAAACAACAACTAATTTTGAGAACTCATCCGTTTCCTTGATTACTAGAAAGTGTGCTGACTTCGTGAGGCGATCAACGATCACCCAAATTGTGTCGTTCCCGTTTTGAGTTCTAGGTAGCCTAGTGAAAAAATCCATTGCGATTTGCTCCCATTTCCACATGGGTATTTCTGGTAGTTGCAACAATCCAGACGGCTTCTGATATTCCACTTTAACTTTCGAGCAGGTCAAACACTTACTCACATAAGTGGCGATGTGAGATTTCATCTTCGGCCACCAATACATGACCTTGAGATCCTGATACATCTTATCCGAACCCGGGTGAATAGAGTATCGAGACTTGTGCGCTTCATCCATCACAAGCTCTCTAAGGTTACCAAACAGGGGAATCCATATACGCTCCATGAAGTAAAGAATACCATCAGATCTCTCTATAAGTCATTTCTCCATGCCTCGCAAATACTCCGCTTCATAGTTTTCCTCTTTCAACGCTTCAGTTTGTGCAGAACGGATCTGGTCAGGTAGGTTAGAATGAATGGTGAGCTGCAAAGCGCGAACACGTTTGGGTTTCGATTCCTTTCTACTAAGTGCATCAGCTACAACGTTAGCCTTACCCGGATGATACTTGATTGCACAATCGTAATTGTTTAGGAGTTCTACCCAGCGACGCTGTCGCATATTCAAGTCCTTCTGGTCGAAAATATGCTGGAGGCTCCTATGATCGGTATAAATAGTGCATTTAGTACCGTACAAGTAATGCCTCCAGATTTTGAGCGCAAACACCACGGCCCCCAACTCCAAGTCGTGAGTCGTGTAATTCTTTTCATGGACTTCAACTGTAGAGAGGCGTAAGCTATAACTTTCTCGTGCTGCATCCACACGCAACCGAGACCCTGAATAGAGGCGTCACAATACACAACAAAATCATCAGTACCCTCAGGTAGAGACAGAATTGGTGCACTACAGAGTTTGTACTTCAGAAGCTGAAAAGCGTCTTCCTGTTTCATTCCCTTAGTATACATTACACCCTTCTGCGTTAGAGCGGTGAGAGGTTGCGCGATCTTTGAAAAACCCTCAATAAACATTCGATAGTATCCAGCGAGGCCAAGGAATTCTCGCACCTCCGAAGGATTCTTTGGTGCTGCCCAATTCCTGATTGAGTCGATCTTTACAGGATCTACGTCTATCCCCATTTCGTTAACGATGTGGCCGAGGAAGTGCACTTCTTGAATCCAGAAGTCACACTTAGAGAGTTTTGCGTACAGCTGCTCCTTCCTCAGGAGCTCCAAGATAAGATGTAGGTGCCGCTCGTGATCTTCCTTGTTCTTCGAATAGATCAGAATGTCATCGATAAACACGATGACAAAATCATCAAGATACGGTTTACATACGCGGTTCATGAGATCCATGAATACCACTGGTGCGTTGGTTAACCCGAATGGCATAACCAGAAACTCGTTATGACCATACCGCTTGTGAAATGCGGTTTTTGGAACATCCTCCTCTCGGACTCTCATCTAGTGATAGCCCGACCTTAAGTCGATCTTCGAGTAAAAACTGGACCCTTGTAACTGGTCAAATAAGTCATCGATACGTGGCAGAGGATAATGATTCTTGACAGTCACCTTGTTGAGTTCTCGATACTCTATGCACATGCGAAAGGACCGGTCCTTCTTCTTCACAAACAAAACTGGGGCTCCCCAAGGAGAAGAACTGGGTCGGATAAAGCCCTTATCCAACAGTTCCTGAAGTTGATTCGACAATTCTTGCAACTCCCCTGGTGCAAGACGATATGGTGCACGAGCAATCGGAGCTGCTATTGGTGTAAGATCAATGTGGAACTCCACCTGATGATGTGGAGGTAAACCTGGAAGTTCCTCGGGAAAAACGTCAGGAAACTCCCGTACGACTGGTAAATCATTGATATTCTTCTCTTCAGGCCGAGTATTGGTGACAAGCGCAAGAATAGCAGGGTAGCCCTTACGTAGACATTTCTGAGCTTTCATGGATGAAATGATGTTGATAGTTGTACCGCTTCGATGACCCTGGACAGATAATAATTCCCCGCTAGGGAGAGGTACACGCACGATCTTCTCCTTGCAAAGTATTTCTGCTCCGAGTTTGGACAACCAGTCCATACCAATAACTATATCAAAACTACCAAGAGTGATGGGAAGAAGGTCAATGTCGAACACTTGACCTAGAAGGTCGAGTTTACATCCTAAATATACATGTGTGGCTTCAATCGACTTGCCATCAGCTAATTCCACTACATGCCTGTTTACAAGAGGCGCAAGAGTCAACCCTAGCTGACGACTAAATCCCAAAGACACATAACTCCAGTCAGCACCAGAGTCGAATAACACAGAAGCAATAATACCATTAACAGAGAATTTACCGGTCATGACGTTGCCATCGTTCCTTGCATTGCCTACCCCAATAGTGAACGCCCTACCGCGAGCGCCATTACCACCGTTATTCCCATTGTTGTTTCCTCCATTGTTATTATGGCGATTACCTCCATTGTTGTTGTTGGCATTCTGGTTTAGTTGTGGGCAATCTTTCTTGAAATGTCCTTCACTGCCGCACTGATAGCATCCCTTCTGATTACCCTGATTCTGCTGTGGTTGTTACCTTTGTTGCTGTTGCTGAGATTGCTGTTGTTGTTGCTTGGGATGTGGAGCTCTACAATCTTTTGCCATGTGACCTAGCTTGTCACACCGTTGACATGCCCAACTACATTGACCATAGGGATGGTAACCACACTTATTGCACTTCGGCTATTTCCCTGCATAACCGGAAGTCTGGCTGTGGTTCTGATTCTGATTGACAGAGGACGATTGGCTGAAACTGTGGGTGTTGTTGTTGTCAGGCTTCTTCTGAGATTGACTTGCACTGGTTGCTTTGTCAGCATCATTCCACTTACGCTTGTTATCACTAGCAGGTGTAGTAGCTGTAGCGGCAGAGGTAGTAGCAGAAACACGTGGCGGCAATGAGCCACGTTCGACCTCTTGGTCAGTAATCTTATGTGCCAATCGGATGATCTGGGGCAGATTGTTAAGGTTTGCAGCAGTGACCTACCCCTTTACAGCTGGTGCTAGGCCTTTGAGATACAACTCAATTCGTCGATGTGGAGGTCGAGACAGGTTAGGGCACAAAATTGCTAATTCATGAGAGCGTCTCGTGAAAGCTTCAATCTCCGACCCCACCATCTTAAGATCATAATACTCATTCTCCAGCTTCTGAATCTCGTCACGAGGACAGTACACCTCCTGCATTAACTCTTTGAAATCATCTCACGTAGTGGCATTTGCCATCTCAATGCCCAACATCTGAACCTGGGCATTCCACCATGTCAGGGCACCATCCTCGAGTGTGCCTGTAGCATACTTCACTCTGTCCCCATTAGGACAGTTACATATCGCAAACACCGATTCTTCCTTCTCAAACCAACGCAGGAGTCCTACAACCCCTTCAGTCCCACTGAAGGTCTGTGGCTTATAGTCCATGAATGTCTTGAAAGTACAAGCAGGCGGATGATTCGCTGGCTGGCCTAGTGGACGAAAGAAAATACAACACACGGGTAAGAGTCGTGTACGCGACACAAGTATAAAGAAGATTTGGCACATATCGTACCAGCTTGATAGGCTGCCAATGCCTCAGCCACACGGGTGTTAATCAGATTTGTCAACTCAGCCTGAGTCATCGCAATGTGTCCGCGTCCATGGCCTCATCCACTCATGATTCTATATAAGGAGAGGGAACAATTTTAAGAATCGAGATAAGGTAGGATTCAAATCTCACATTGACAGCTACAAACTACGAAGTTTACACCAAACAATAGGGCAGAACCCTTCTCACACTCGTTAAGCCTCACTGGGACTCACATGCACCTCACGTTATTATTATGTGTGCACCCGTAATAATAAGGCAATTTGCATGCTTATCTCAGTGCCTCTTAACTTGCGCTAAAAGTTTCCCCCACATTCAAATAGCAAAACAAAAGGCATCGTAGGTTTAAAATCACAAAAGTCGAAGAGTAGTGTCGCACTATCGAGCTTCACTAAAACATGCAGCACATGTAATCACGTCGTAGTACCTAGTATGTAATTTCACGCAAGTTGTGAGTGTGTGATTACTAAACAAGTAATGCATAAAGTAAACAGAAGACGAACCTTGCAATCTGGAGCTGTGTGTCATGGTCGTTTTCGATACTGTTTGGTTATAGTCTGGTTTTATGAAAACGTTTTTAAACCTAGTTCACTATAACCAGTGGCTCTAATACCAAACTGTCACACCCCCAAAATACCACAAGCGGAAACCCCCGCGAGGCGTGTGACGTACCAGGATCTAGCCACTAATCACATTGAACCATATACATATAGGATAGAATAAAACCTTTCATTAAATGTAAATGTATCATTCAAACACCATTTAGTGAAACCAACATGTTCAGCGGAAGCATAATAGTCTGTTTAAATAAAGTGTTTAACAATGCAAGATTGAGAAGCTTTCCAAATGCCACGACCCATGATCACTCCAGCTTCCCAGACAGCAAGTTCCATAGCCGTGTACCTAGGGCCCTGCAAGCATGCAGAAAAAGTGTATTAGACAGGCTGGTGAGTTCACAGTTTGCTTAATCCGTTTAATACCAAGTAGTGTGTTATGACTTGTTAAACTGTGTTATGTTGATAATAACTCAATACCGCAGATGGCCCTTTTTGCCCTTCCCCAATGCTCTATCAAACATTGGTCATGATTTAAGGTTATTAGTTCACGCCCGTCCTATCCAGGAGCGTCGTGAGGGTGCCAAACCTAATAGCGCTATCAACTAATAACCTCGTTGCCCTACAAGCAACAACCGGTAGTGTGATGGGACTTAAGTGATAGAAGTGAGTGTATTATCCAACCATAACGTTTACTGAAAAACCATTGCATATCCCCTGCAAGGATAGCATTGTGAAATCCTCCTCACATCCCCTACAAGGATGTGGGTATTTGAAAACCGCCTCATATCCACTACGAGGATATTGGTTTACGAAAATCCGTTCACAAGTTTTGTCTGTTTGATTTGTCCCCACCGGATGCATGCTTGTTTTAAGAGAAGTGAACTCACCTTGGTTTGCTCGGTATGATTAGTTACTTGTTCACACTTAAAAAGTCACACCCTAAGGTATTCAAGCACTCGTAATCAGTTTACGTTCATGTATAGTCATAATGTGCATACAAGCAACAAAGTAGTTATACAGCTCATATCATACTATTTCCACAATTCATATGCATGTATTGTAACAGTGCTCACGGTTAAGTGTGTTATGCGCAAAACCAAAACATGTCTCCTTGGTCATAATCAATCATCATTAACAGTATGTAACATGAGTTCATTAACATATCATTCATCAGCAAAGTTACTTAGTCAACTCATATCATACACATGCACAGTCTGTTGGTCAGGGTGGCGAAACCCCAAGACATTTCGTCGGCATGGAAGGTGACGAAACACCTAAGTGTTTCGTCGATGAAGAAGGTGATGAAACATTACAGTATTTCGTTAATGTGTTTGTGACGAAACATCAATATGTTTCATCGTTGTGTGTGTAAGGCGAAACATCAATATGTTTCGTCGGCTGCCTTGACAGTTTCAATGTTTCCTAGCAGTTTTCATGTTCCTCAACCCTAATCGCATCATCGATCATTTGAAATCATTACTATAATCATAAGCCTCTTAACAATCATCACATATAATGTCACAAATCTCGCTTATTCAATAATTGCCTACACAGATACATAACGGAGCAGGGAGTATTACTGCATACAAGACATCAGAAACCCTAACAGTGAATCAATCACTATACATTTGGACACAACAGTTCTTACGCATCATACGGTCTAGATCATCACAAAACATATCAATCCATATACACATGCATATCTATGACCAATATAGTTTGTTCATCAGTCATGGATCAACAAGTAAGTCATACGTATCGTAACAAGGGTGAACAAACTAACCGAACGACTGCGTATACTCGGAGGTATACTAAGACGAACGAGAGAAGGAACTTCACAAAAGCTGCCGCAAGTTTGGAGAGAGGGGATAGGGTTTGCGACGTTTACAATTGAGAATAAGGGTCTAGGGTTAAGCGGGTTACGTTTAATAATGAAGGCGGCGTGTTTGGGTTTTGATTGGGCCAAAGCCCATTACGGCGAAACACCTTCCCAACTGGGTGATGATGGCAAAAGCACACTTTCGTCATGGAACCTAAGTGACATAGGCAACTCTCAACTTTATTCGCAAAAAAATATAACCATCATAAGTCACATTCATTAATCACATAATAGGCATGCACTGTTACAACACAACTAATTAAGAAAACACGCGTCTAGGAAAGACCTTGAGAAGTCGGGTTGTCACATTACGGGTCAGCTAGAATGAAGGCTAAGGAATTTGCACTCCTGATGCTTAAGGCCTATGATGTCTAAAGCTCTGTTTATTTGGATCCTGCCTGTGGGCTTGTATCGAATGCTTGCAACACTTTTATACATTCAAGCTTTATTTTAATAAATTCAATCCAATACTTCCGCTGCATTTTATTATACTGTGATAACTGTTTATCCAACCGTCACGACTGTACCTATCCGGGCCCATTGGAAATCGGGGTGTGACAGGTTGGTATCAGAGCTACAGTTTGAGTGAATTAGACACTAGCATTTAGTGTCTAATCTCAAATATCACAAATGCAGATTCCTTTAAAAGCTACGAGTCTAGACCTGAATATAAGACTACTCTTGACTATATAGTAGTTATTGATTTTATACCGCCAAGATGTCATGGACCGGATGAAGAAACTATAATGGGTCACGGACTCGAGGATCTCTACCATTGAGTAGCTTGAGGTTCCATACGATGAACTACATATGATTTGGAGACGATGACTCCGATACGAGGATGATAAACCTCATCACCTAGTGATATATCTTTTGATATTCATGTGATATCCTAATATCATGTATCTGAAGTCTATCATATTGATGGACATTCTGGTGATATCTCACCAGCTGATTAACGCAACAACAACTATGGAAAGTGCACATATATCCACTTTTCACCAAATTCTATTCTTTGATTCAGAATGGTCTCTCATTCTAGAGAATAAGCAGAAAAAGGAATCACTTTTTCTGATTCATGCTTGAAGCATATAAATTCGGGTCTTCGAACATGATTAATCCAAACCCATCTGGGTATATATTATATTATATATAAATTCGGCAAATCTCGCCAGCAATTTCTCCAACTAGAGTACGACAATGATTTTTATTTCATTGATTTTTAGCAACTACGAATGCCAAACTTAGTTTGATAGAAGCGCCATATGATAGTTGGCAGAGTCTTAGTGTGTCCCATAGATTGCTTTCATGCCTAGCCAGTATGATGTTTTAATGCATGGAACCACTAAGATCTCCCAAGGGTCATATTGTACCGATATCGGCTAATAGTAAGCATCTAATATAATTTGGCGATATTACTACCATAAGATGAATCATTGATTTTATGGAGCCCATTTTATGATTTTTCCTTCTAATAATATGAAGGTCACATTTATTACTCCTACCTTATCAAACAGATCTCTTGATTGTGCAATAGACGAAAGCCAAAAAGCACGTGTTCCCACCAATGAGTGGTTGAAATAGTGCAGGATGTTTGTCCAAATATGAGACGTCATATCCCCATGTCTCCCGATGAAGGAGAGGGGTATATATTTAAACGGTGTACTTTATTGAGCCGTACCACATACAGTGTACTTTATTGAGCTGTATTATATACGCTGTACTTTATTGAGGCGTATCCCCATGTCTCCCGATAAAGGAGAGGGGTATATATTTAAACGGTGTACTTTATTGAGCCGTACCATATACAGTGTACTTTATTGAGCTGTATTATATACGCTGTACTTTATTGAGGCGTATCCCCATGTCTCCCGATAAAGGAGAGGGGTATATATTTAAACGGTGTACTTTATTGAGCCGTATCGTATACACTGTACTATATTGAGGTGTATACCAAATCTCCAACTAAGGAGAAGTGCATATAATTAAAACGTCAAATGAGACGTGTCCTGGAAACTCCAACTGAGGAGAAGGACTAAAAGTGCCAACTCTATTGGGTGAAGATAATTAGTCGAAGAACCGCTAGCAATCAAGCAAGTAAATTTCCTTTAGATATTACTCGGTCTACTAGTTCTTATGTGATTAAGACTAGAAAATAAGACCATGATAAAAGACTTTGTCTTAAATTTCCCACCAATGGTAGTGGTTGAAAAGGGTGATTGAAGTGGAAAACTGATTTCCTCACACCCATATAATCTTAAAATCTTTAAGTGATTCTCGTCCAACTATAAGACAACACTTATCTTAGATCTCCAGTTAATTCCCGAATGTATGGAAAGGAGATAGAAATGTCATCCATCTATGCGATGCTATTCATCCCCAAACCTCCCAATGTGGAGAAGGATATATATATAAGGTGACTGTATTGAGCCATATCATATACGTTGTACTATATTGAGGCGTATCCCCAAATATTCTAATGTGGAGAAAGGGCACGTATCCCCAAATATTCCAATGTGGAGAAAGGGCATGTATTTAAACGGTGACTTTATCGAGTCGTATCATATACGCTGTCTGTATTGAGGCGTATTCCCAATTATCCCAATGTGGGTAGGGACTTATACTTAAACGTCAAATTGCGACGTATTCCCAAATCTCCCAATACGGAGAGGGACTTATTTTTCAACGTCAACTGAGACGCATCTCCAAATAAGGAGAAGAATTCATATAAATACGTTGGCTGAAACGTATCACAAAATCTTCAATAACTTCCCAATTATGTGGAAAGAAGAAACTCTTCATCAACTTTGTGACAATATCAGTTCAAAATCTCCAACTAACTCCCAACTGCGTGGGAAGGAGAAAACTCTCGTCCAACTTCGTGACGATACTTTTCCAAGTCTTCTATCATTCCAAACTATGTAGAAGGATAGGAATCGTAATATTGCATTGTACTATGTCAGTTGTGACCTTTATGGTCCCCAGTCTAAGGTGGTGAGCTATGCTCAAGCCTAATAGTCTATATGATCAATGCAATAATGACTAATATCATCTAATACGACGATCATATTATTTAACATCCTTAGTGATGTTTTGCCTATAGGCTATAACATTGTCCATTTGAGACATTGACATTGCGATCTTTATGATCCCCTGTCCAAAGTAGTGAGCTATGCTCCTGCCTAATAGTCTATATGATCAATGTGATCATGACTAAAATCATCAATATGATTATTATGTTTAACATCCTTAATGATGTTTCGCCATCGGGCTAAATTATGTTGTCCAATTATGATAAGATAAATTGTAATCTTTTACAATTCCTTGCCCAAGGGGGTGAGCCATGCTCAATTCTCTTAGTCTATATGATCCGTGCGATCCTGACTAATATCATCAGTATGATGATCGTATTATTAACATCCCTAGTGATGAAGTGCCTACGGGCTATACTTTACTCTATTGTCAATGAGACAATCATAGTTGCGACCTTTATGGTTACCGATTTAAAGTGGTGAGTTATACTCAACCCTAACAGTCTATGTGATCAATGCGATCATGATTAATATCATCGACACGATAATCATACTTAACATCCCTAGTGATGTTTCGCCTACAGACTATATTATGTCATCCATTTGGGATAATGACACCTGTGACCATTATGGTTCCCTATCCAAAGTGGAAAACTATGCCCAAGTTTCGCAGTTTATATGATCAATGCGATCATGACTGATATCATCAGTGTGATGACCATTATTTTAACATCCTTCGTGATGTTAATTGAATCGCCCGCGGGCCATATTATATTGTCAATTGTGAAGGCGATAGTGGTCTACGACCCCTTATTCAAAGGTAAAGAACTATGTTCAAACCTTAAAACCATTTGATCAAATGAGATCGTGGCTTATATATATCTTAAAATGTTCTTAATAACAAGGCTACAGTGCCATATCATTCAATGTCCTTCGTAACGAGGCCTTTGTGCCATATATTTCACAATCTTGTGACAGGCCCTTGTGCCATGTCTTTCACGTCTTCCGTGACAAGCCAAGTGTTATGTTTAGATGTCCTTCGTGACAAGCCAATGTGCTATAATTAAATGTCCTTCGTGACAAGCTAATGTGCTATATTTCAATATCCCTTGTGATAAGCCGATGAGTTATACGGCTAAAGTCCATTACCATTTGTAGTAAGCAGGGCTAGTGAAATTGATATATAAACATATAGATCCGTAAGATCTAATGCAAATAAATTTATTTGCTATTTAGTTCTCGAAGAATTACTGATGGCTTTATTATCTTTCAGATAAACTTATGGCGAGCCTGAGTATTGGCAAAGCAAGTAAGAAAAACGGCGGTGACGATTTAGAGCACCAGGACCGTAATGACGAAGAGAATCGTCTTCGATCCATAGTTGCCGATGAAATCGGTAAAGCCCTGGCTGGATTTATGGCCACATTTAAAGGGCTAGATCCGTCATTACAGAAAGAGAACTCCGTTTCTAAACCCCGTTCAAATACTCATAAGACTGAAGATTCTCAATTCTCCTCAACTAAAAGTGAGCAGAATAACAAGAGTATCAAGAAAGCTGAGTCTCATAACTCTAAGAAGGGGTGTACCTACAAATACTTTGTTTCATGTAAACCCCGTGACTTTACGGGTGAGATCGGAGCAATAGATGCTCTGAAATGGCTGGATGAAATGGAAACCGTTGTTGATATAAGCGGTTGTGCAGCCAAGGACACTGTTAAATACGTGTCCCAATCTTTCAAGGAGGATGCTCTGACTTGGTGAAAGACACTGATCCAATCCACCGGCAAGGTTGAAATCTTTCAAGGAGGATGCTCTGACTTAGTTGGTCAAATTTCGTGGAACTGATCCGCGAGACTTATTGCCCATCTCTCGAGGTGGAGAAAGCTGAAACTGACTTTCTAAAGCTGACCATGAAAGGCCTCGAGTGTCGAGCCTATTTATCTAAATACAACTCCTTATCAAGACTCGTGCCGTATTTAATTACCCCCGAGTCTAAGCGCATTGCACGGTTTCTTGGAGGGCTCGCTCTAGAAATCAAGGGGGTGGTTAAATCCTCCAAACCTGCAACTTTTAGATCCACTGTGGATCTGGCTCTATCTCTCACCGAAGATGAAATAAGAGCAAGGGCGATTAAGGCCGAGGAGGATCACAAGCGAAAGCGTGATGATACCCCAAATAAGGATTTCAAAAAGGGTAAGACTGGTTCGAATTATAACCAGTCCAAGCCGAATAAGGCAAAACCCGAATGTAAAACCTGCGGGAAGCAACACTTCGGAAGATGTTTCCATGAGCAGACCAAGGGTTGTGGCATTTGTAAGGAGATGGATCACAAGTCTCATGAATGCAAAAACTTGAACGACGCCACCTGCTATGGATGTGGCGAGAAAGGGCATATAAAGACCCGCTGCCCAAAGAGGGCGATTGACGGGAAAAACAAGGCCACTGATGGCCAGAAAGGTAATGCTTGAGCCTTCCAATCTGCTGCAGCAGAAGCAGTTCAAGACATATCTTTACGTTTCTGTTTCACGTAAATGTTTTATTTATTATAAACTTGTTTTAAACTCTGGAGCTAGTTAAAGCTTCATAGATTGTAAATTTAATAGAAATTTTAATTCTGCCTTTTCAAGGCTTAAATATTGTTTAAAAATCAAGTGGCCAATCCAGATGGTTTCACATATAATATGTCCTTTACAAGGAAATTTATCTTTACTAATCTTTTATCTATAAATCCTGCGGGATTTGATATGTTCTTAGACATGGATGGGTTAGTTCAAAAACCAAATCCACATTGTCTGCGGTAAGAAACTTATCAAAACTAAAATCCCCATCTGGTGATATATTCACCATCCGTGGAAGATCAACACTATGGACTGCTCGAGGAAGCTTTTATGCTTAAGGCATCCAAGTGATTGAAAGAAGGATGTGTCACCCACATGACAAAAGTAGATTCTGACGAAGGAAATCGAAAGTTGAAGATGTTGGTGTGTATGGACATGAGAAGTCCGTAACCACCCAGGAAGCATATTGCTTAGAATGTTCGCAAATGAGTCGAACATAGTAGACCATTTGTGGTCTGCATCATTGAATTGGAAATCCCACATAGAATTGGGAAATGGTAACAACGGATCCAATCTCCCAGTTACCTAAAATAAATCGCAGCAATGACGCGATGTAAAATTACAGTTGACAAACCTACTAAGTCGATGCTTCTTGTCAATTAAGGAAAATTATAAATTCTGACAAGTTAAGCCATATAAAGACAAAACAAACCTTTGGATTGGAAGGAATCTCCTTAGAGAGTAATGTTGTCTAAAGTATCGGATTATGATACTAAATACATTCTTACCTTTGGAAATTTCAGTGAAATGCTCAGCTGATAAGCACTGTCATGCTTCACCATGACATTTAAATGTGAGCAAGAGGTTTATTGAAAAACCTTGTCCATTATGGGCCATTAAATTTAAAAAAAAATCCAATTTTACCTCGTAATTGTGAAATGGGATTCCCATCTTGGCCTAGGATACTCTTAAGAGGTTGAAACCTACCATAATATGGAAATAACCGTATTGCTCTGAGCAAATCTCGAGGTCGAGATTTCTTTTAAGGGGGTGAGGATGTAACACCTCGTAAATGCATGACCAATAATGTATCGACACGTGTCTGTAATCCTAATTATGTCAAACGTTGACTAGGAGGGACTATTATCGCCAAACACTTAAAACTTTGAATGTGAAAGGACTGAAAGTGTCAACATGCTAAAACTAAGCCTCTGAGTGACATTATATGGTAATCGTGTTCTCATATTAAGCCACTTGTTGGATAATTGAAACCGTTTGCGATAAACTCAAAAGTTTCGGTAACGGAGGGTTAAAGGCGTCAACAAGTTAAATCTTACCTCTCAGTGACCTTTTAACGAATCCGGAATGTTATTATACTTGATCACACTCTTGGGGATACCTAATATTGGCCGTTTCGGGCTTTGTAGCCGTTAATCGATAATACGCACAAGTTTGTGCGTTAAAAGGGTTAAAAGTGTCAGCATGTTAATTATTACCTCTGAATGACCTTTTAACGAACCTGGAGCATCATGATGTTCATTCATACTCTCTGGAATACCTGATATGAGCTACGTAAGGCTTTGATATCATTAAACGATATTACGCACAACTTTGTGCGTTAAAAGGACTAAAAGCGTCAATGTACGAAACTACGCTTTCCAGTGACCTTTTAAATGAACTGGGAACCCCGTAAAACTCGGTCGTACTCCCGGGTGTGCCTAATATAGGCCACTAAAGACCTTCATGAATTTTAATAACATTTTACTAGAGTTTATAACCTTTTGTGCCAAATATGTAAACTTTGAAAGTTAAAAAGAAGTTATATGGGGAAGGGGTTGTTTCTGCCAAACCTGCCAAACTTATTTCCGGACCAAGCCGGCTCGCAGGCCGCGTAAAACTGGGCCGAGATCTGTCGCGGGCCGCCAGGCCCGTAGCTGTGCAGAATTATATTTTTATTTTATTATTGTTCAAACTTGGCTACCACACAAACTTTCTACACACTCAAATTCGAAAACCATAGATCTCTAATGGTTTTTAAACCTGGTTTACACATGTTGTGATCCTATTATTACTTGGAGAACACACATAACACTTGTCTTGATCCTAAGCACCTACCTTCAAGTATAAATAGAGGTGCCTTCCATTCATTTTTCTTGCACCATTCTTTCCCTCCTTCTCTTATGGGAGCTCCCGAGCACTTAGGAGTATACCTCTGAGTTCCCTTCAGGCCTTAGGACACTTGTAAGTGTTTCTTTCATGGCTAGTTATTTTATTTGGCTCTTAAAGCCAAAAAGTCAAGCGTTTACGATAAAACGCTTTGACTTTTAGTTAGACCTTAAGCGGTCAAGCCATTGTTCGCAACGAACATGGCTACGTGATCGTAATTAGGTAGGTGTTAATCTCTCAAAAGGGCACCTCCTAAGAATCACGTTTGCTTGGTCAATTGACGAGTCAACGTAATATTAATTTAAAAAGTCAACGGGTCAGATTTTAAAATAATTGCGATATGAGTTTAGAAGGGTTCTAAATTATGTTTTATCACTTAAACAACTCGTTAATAATTATTAGAACATGTGTAAACATGTTCGGCTCGTCAATTCCCATTTTAGGGTCGCTTCGCAACCAAAAGTCGCGTAGTTTGACTTCTACGTTGACTTTTGGTTATAAACCGAATTAGACTAATATGCTACTGATTTTAGGTTCCGTTATGATCGTAATATAATGTAGTATATCCCCCATTAGGTTATATTACATGATCGGACTAGGAATATGAGTTTATGCGCATGTTCCATTATTATGCTATAGTTTGACTAAATTGCCCTTTTGTTTAAAAATAAGGTTTTAAACACAAACGAGCATGCAAATGAGTTATGTACTGATAAGTAAACATGTTTAGGATAATTTGATATTTATAATTTGGTCATAAACTGAATTTACGCATATAAGCGTAATTTAGCATAAAACTCATTATCTACTGATATGATATGATAATTAGGATTATTTGGGATGCTAAGTCAGGTTGTAAACTGAGTTTAACTTCAGTTTCGTAAATAATGCCGATAAATGACGATAACGCCCTTATGGCACATAAAATGCGTTTTAAGCATAATATTCAAACCAAACCTTTTGCTTACTGATATGTTATAACAAATAAAATATTTTAACTATTCAAAGCTGGTCATAACATCAGATTTCATAAATCTTCGCTAAATCGTCATTTAACGACATTAACGCCGGTTAGGCGCATAGTATGGTTTTAAACCATATGTATGAACCAAGACTTGTTACCTACTGATTTTATAAACCATTTTTCAATGTTTTTACAGTAGGTATAATTTATGAACTCAGAATCCAAAATAAAGTCTCAAAACTATGTGTGAAATGACCAAAATGCCCCTACGGTGCATATTTTGGTCTTTGAGCGTAAACCACACATTTATTTGACATCCTACTGATATGATATCATAATTTAAACATTTTGACAAAATTTTTATGACCAAGACATCAGTTTACTCGCAAGCTCCTTTTATAAATTATAAAATTACCAAAATGCCCTTATAAGGCATAGTTTGAGTTTAAAACCTTAACGGGCATACAAGTTGATATCCTACTGATATTATAACTTGTTTAAAATGTATTGGCATATGGAACTTGTTCATGACTCATCCGGTTACCCGTCGTCTCTTATACGCGTACGGTTAGACTTACGTAACTAGTTTACATAAGTTTACCGAAAAGGGTTTAACCTTACCGTTTTGATTTCAAAACCCAGAATGTACAATGTTTACCCATATTATACAAGTCCTAGTACTTGTTGCGTTTAAACCACATTCTATTCGGCATACGCTTAATCTAGCGAACCTATTCTTAAGTATCGGGTCATATCTAAAGGAACTACCTTTGATCCGTATACATTCTAACAGATAATAAATCTGTTCATTCCATACTATAGTAACCCCCAGATAATCGGGCTTGGGTCAATATACTTAGACTTGCGGCTTTTTACCAAATATAGTCTTGTTGATTGGAAGCTAGCAAAAAGGTAAATACTCTTGACTTATTTTAGTGTAAACTTGGGATGGCAAATATGCCTTTTGGGACGGTTATTACATAAGTAAGTCACCTATGATTGTGCAAAAATGTAGGAATACGGCTAATCCGTTTACTTGATAATATTCAAAATTGGGGGTTATTGATACCATGTCCGGACAACCCAATGGGTTAATCAAGTATATAATCTCGTAACAAGAATAATCCCAAGATATAATTAAAGGATCACCTACGGGTTTTCCATATGTATAAAACTCTTTTCGAAAAACTATTTTTAAAAGAGTCAGTTAATTGTATTTACCAGCCTTGGCTGACGTATTTTCAAAAGATTGAACAACAGGTACCGAACCTTATTATAGGCTGGGATTACGGGTCGGCTAGAATGAAGGCTAAGGAATTTGCACTCCTGATGCTTAAGGCCTATGATGTCTAAAGCTCTGTTTATTTGGATCCTGCCTGTGGGCTTGTATCGAATGCTTGCAATACTTTTATACATTCAAGCTTTATTTTAGTAAATTCAATCCAATACTTCCGCTGCATATTATTATACTGTGATAACTGTTTATCCAACCGTCACGACTGTACCCATCCAGGCCCACCGGAAATCGGGGTGTGACAGAACCGCAGCTCCTCCAACCAACCCTTTTGTTTTCGTCCCATCCTTCTCTTTATCACTCGGATCACACTTTGGTTTGCTCTTTCGACCAGTCCATTGCTTTGAGCATGAGTGACCGAGGTGAAGACTTGACGTATATGCATTTGTTTTCACCATGGTTTGAAGGGTTTTCCCGCGAACTGAACCCCGTTGTCACTCACCAATTCCATCGGTATCCTAAATCGGCATACAATGTTGTCCAGGACAAACCTCTTCATCTGCTCCCCTATTATTTTCTCCAATGGTTTTGCTTCAACCCACTTTGTAAAATAATCGATGGCTACTACCATAAACATAACCCGTTCGGACCCTCCGGGAACTACGCAATGATGTCTATGGCCCATTTTTGAAATGGCCAAGAGGTTAAGACTGGGACCATGGGGTGCTTATGATAATGAGTCATGGGGGCATTAACCTGACAGTTATCACATTTCCTAACCTCCTCCAGGGTCGTCTCGTACATCCTAGGCCAGTAAAATCCCGCATTCATTGCTTTGGCCACGACCGTCTTCGGCCCTGAGTGCATTCTCGTATCACGTACTTTGCTTCTTCTTCATCAACAAACTTTAGGTAGGGACCCAAGTATGACCTCTGATATAGTTCCCCATCTATTAACTCATACTACAGGGCTTTCACTCTTACCTTCCGGGCTGACCATTCTCCCTCTGAGAGAGTCCCATCCTTGAGAAAGTTCACGATGGGTGTCATCCAAGACTCCTGGGTTCTGTCGATCGTCGCCACTTCCTCAGTTGTGATGGATGGGGAGGTCATCACTTCCACTTTCACCTCTCTGTCCAAGTGGCTGAAAGCTACAGAAGCCAGCTTGCTGATGGCATCAGATTTTCTATTCTAACCTCGGGGGATGTATTCGAGCTTCAAAGTCCTGAAAGTTTTGGCTAACTCCTTCACTTTGTCTACATACTGAGCCATGGAATTTTCCTTCGTATCATACTCCTCGTTATATTGTTTCACAACCAGTTAGGAGTCTGTATTAGCTTCCAAATATCTCGCCTTCATTTTCTTAGCCAGCCTTAGTCCCGCCAGGAGTGCCTCATACTCCGCTGTGTTGTTGGTGTTTTCAAAGTCTAGCCAGATCGCGTAGGTCAATTCGATTCCCTCGGGGCTAATCAGGGTGATCCCTACCCCGTTTCCTTCTTCACTTGAAGCCCCATCTGTAAACAGCCTCCACACTGCTTCCTCTTCCTTCCTCCTCTAAATTTTTCCACTTGAGGAGCTCTCTTTCCTCTTCCTCAGGGACCTTTGCCAAGAACTCTACTAGTACTTGGCGCTTCGTCGAAGTCCTTGCCTTATACTCTAAGGTATGTTCCCCGAGCTCAACGACCCACTTGGCCAATCGACCGGAGAGTTCCGGTCTTCTCAATGCCTTCTGGAGTGGTTAGTCTGTTAATAGCACGATCTTATGAGCTTGGAAATACCTTCTGAATCTCCGGGAAGCAAAGACTAGTGCCAGGGCTAGCTTTTCCAAGGGCATGTATCATTCCTCCAGACCTTTTAGGGTCCAACTGATGAAGTATATGGGGATTTGCTTCTCCACCCTTTCTACCAACAAGACTGCACTAATCGTAGTTTTTGCTACTGATAGGTACAAAAGCAGGTCCTCCCCTGGCACGAGGGTGGCTAAGGTTGGAAGCTTACAAATGTGTTCCTTCATCTCTTGGAAAGCAGCCTCGGCCTCTATGGTCCATTTGAATCTGTTTGTCTAGAGGCAATTCTTCAGGACCTTCATAAAAGGTAGGGTTTTGTCTGCCACCTTAGATAAGAAACGATTGAGGGCTATCAATCTTTGGTTTAGCTGTTGGACGTCCTTCAGGGACCTGGGGGACCGCATTTCAGCCACTGCTTGGGTCTTTTCAGGGTTTGCCTTGATTCCTCCCATGGTAACAATTACTCCTAAGAACTTCCCCCCTCTACCCCGAAGTAGCACTTCCCGGGGTTTAACTTCATGTTAACTTCCTGCATGGTCCGGATTGTTTTGGCTATGTCTTCTAGCATGTCTTCCTCTGTAAGGCTTTTTATAATGATGACATCTACGTATACATCCAGGTTTCTTCCCCGTTGCTCTCTAAACAAGGTATTCATGAACCTTTGATATGTGGCCCCTGCGTTCTTCAGTCCGAAGGGCATTTTTTGTAGCAAAAAGGTCCCTGCGTCCGTTACAAACGCAGTTTTTTCCTCATCCTCTAATGACATTTGAATCTGATGGTACCCCTTGTATGCATCGAGGAAACACTTCAACGGGTACTGAGCTAAGGAGTCCCCCTGGACATCTATCTCAGGGAGGGGGTAGCAGTCTTTAAGACATGCTTTGTTTAAATCTTGGTAGTCAATGCACATTCTCCACCCCTCATCCTTCTTCTTAACCATCACTGGATTGGCAATTCAGGAGGGGTATCTGACCTCTCTGATAATCCCGGCCCTGAGGAGTTTCCTTATCTCTTCACATGCTACCCTTCTTTTGCTTGACGGGCCGTATCCAACTGTGAGTGTTGAGGCTATGCTCAGTCAAGCTCCTTGGGATTCCCGTCATATCCCCATGTTGGAATGTGAAAACATCTATGTTAAGGAGCAGTAGTTTTTTAAGTGCGCTTTTGCACTTGTCGTTGAGGCGGTTTCCCACTTTTATCGTTTGCTCCAGAAATCTATCACTGAGTGCCCATTCTTCTATTCCTTCTTGCTGAGAGCCTTTCACAACTTCTCCTTCCGAAACCGACGACACCACCTCATACGAGGACTTTACCCAGGCTAACCCCCTGGGGGTCTGAAATACTAAAGCTCTATGGGGGGTTGAGGCTTGAGCTTATAAATCCCCAATCCTTGGCCTGCCCAAGATTGCATTATACTTGGAGGGGGGCCGGACTATGGTGAAAGTGAGCTCAACGGTCCGTACCCGATCCCCCACTCCAATTATGAATGGAAGTCTGATTTTTCCCAGGGGGTGAGATACACTATTGTTGAAACCAACCAAAGGGATTCAATCCTCCTCCAACATGTCTCTCACATCCCTGTCAAACCTCAGCAAGCAGTGTTCATAAATCACCTCCACCCCGCTCCCCCCGTCCACGTGTATCTGGGCTACCTTGTGACCGGCAATTATTGCTGAGATGTTGAGGGGGAGTCTTTGTACCTCATGGTCTTCTAGATGTGGCATTAGTATGGGGGCCCTCATGCAGCTCGAGGGGCCCAGTATCCTGGCTTTGACACTCCAGGTGGGATTATACTCGTCACTTCTCCTGATCGTATATACATATCCCCTTTCTGGTTCCCCCCTTTGGTATCCCTTCCTTATCTCTCCCCCTTCCTTGATTTCCTTAACCAAATGGGCCTGTTTGCCTGTCTTTACTGCCGCTTCTATGTCTCTTTTTAAATACATGCAGTCGTCAGTCTTGTGACCAAAACCTTTATGAAAATCGCAATACTCATTTGGCTGGGCTTTTGGTCCTAGTTTAATTAGGGGGGGGGGGGGGTTAGAGATGGAGTTCTTAGCTCTTTCAGTGGCCAATATTTCACTCGGGGTTTTAGTGAGGGGGGTGAAATTGTCGGAGTAAGGTGCTGGTCCTCTGCCTCGGGGTTTATACGGGAAGTACATCGATCTTGCCCTGTCATGTTGTATTTTTCGAAAGTAGGTTTCTGGGGATAGAGAGTACCTTTTTCCTGAGGTTTGGGTGCAGGATTGACCCTCCTGGGCGGAGCATCCATCTCCTTAGCCTTGCTAACCGTGTCTTTCCCTCTGATAAAAGCTCTGACCCAATCCATGAGGTTGTCAAAGGTAGTTGGGAACTCCTCCCCTAGCTTCTCACATAGTTGGGCATGCTTCAACCCGTTGATGAAACTGCTAATATTCATTACCTCAGGTACATCTTTGATGTTCATGCTCTCCCTGACGAATCTCTCCATGTATTGGTCCACTCGTTTGTTTTCTCTTTGTCGAATATGCATTATCTCATTGGGGTTTTTGATTACTTTTCTCTGTTGACTAAAGTTCCTGAGGAACTTTTTGCTCAGTTCTTCGTAAGTGTCTATACTCCCAGGTGGGAGGCTATCGAACCAGAGTCTAGCCCCCTCAGTTAGTGTCTGAACAAACATGTGGCACCAGGTGGGCATCGACCATCGCCCCACCAGTCCGACACCTCTGAAAGCATGCAGGTGATCCTCTGGGTCTTTAGTTCCGTCGTACCTATCGAGGTTTAGTGGAGGTTTGAGCTTTGGAGGCATAGGTGCTTCAGCTATCCTCTTGGTAAACTTTGAGACCTCAGCCAAATCCCTGGGTAAGTAGGGTTATTCAGCCCACCATCGTCCTGGCTTTCTTTATCCTTCCCCTTCTGCCCTTTTCCTTCTATCAACTCTTCCCTTTCTTCTGATGTCATATATCTCAGGGCTGTCATGAAAGCATCCAAGGGGTCAGGGTTACTATCCTTTCCTCGTGGGCCAGTGTCTTCTTTGCTTGATGGTGTATCAAAGGAAAGCCTAGCCTTTAGGCTCTCCAGCTTCTTTTGCCTTTCCAAATCTTCGAGCTATTTCTTGAGCTCGTTCCTATGCAAGGCTATGAATTCAGGTGTGATGGTGTCTCGTTTTCCTGATGATTCTACCCTGTTCTCAGTCTCTTCTTCGTGAGTGATATCCTCAATAGTATAACTACATCGTTGGTGCTTTGCACCGTCTTCACTGTCAGAGAGTTTGGTGGTGGTGGTGTAGCCATGTTATCTCAGATGGGTAGCGAGTTCTCACAACGTTTTAGGTTCTAAGTAGGATCACTAGATGGACCAGTGTCCCAGGGATGGCGCCAATGTCGAGTCCTCAAGTCGCAGATGACGGTCAAAGGGCCTCGTCAAAGCTGTGAGAATCCTCCCTTGCTGTCCTACAAGAAAGAAAACCGTTAGCCTTGTCACGGAGGACCCCGGAGGGGGAATCCGTAACCAAGCTCCGGCGTGAGAGTAAGTAAACTTGCCGGAGATAACGATAAGCTTATTCCGACGAGGGGAATAGCCGGAATATTCTCCTTGGTGTGAATTCGGGATAATGTGGGAGTAAATGTGGTCCGAGGTTGTTGGAATTAATGTGGCAACAGTCTAGTAAATGAGAGGAGTTTTCTATCCCCCTTTAAGTAGCTTTTTTATCTTCCTTATATAAAGGGAGTGGCTTATCTTACTCGAGAATCCTTGCAGAGATCATCTAACGGTCTTATGATGACCTTGGTGAGCTCAGACACGTGTCTAAGCCCCAACGGTAAGATTACGGGCTTCATTTAATGAGGCCAGCTGCGTGTACCTTCTTTCCGGCGACCTTTCTCTCTCTCTCTCTCTCCGTCATGCATTAATTGCATTTGCAGAGCCTTGGATCATTTGGTTCCCGCCTTTTCCATGGTTGTATTTTTAAGAGAAAGAGTTTGGTTGTGGGCTCATGCGTCGGCCCATGTGCGAGAAGCCCAAGACGGGTTAACTAGGCTACCAGTGGGCCCGTCGTCACTTCGTTTATTTAAGTAACTTAGGCTTTTATTTCATACATATGAGTAAAGTCCATGTCGTCGTTTCAAATCATCAAAAATGGTGTATTGTGTGAAAACCGTCAAAAATACAGGTATCCGTACAATTTAAATTACCATGATTAGTGCTTAATGACTGTGCTGAATTACAATTAATGACTTGAACTGCTTTCTGATTACTGCATCATACCAGCATGTGCATCACATATTACATAATGTCATATCATTATCACGTACAAACTTTACTGACATGCATGATGCACAAAGCACAGTTAGCACAGTTAACGAATAAAACAGGAATATGCTGACGGGGTTCAGTACATAGACAGACAGTGTTTTGAGACCCAGTATGAGCCAGAAACCAAGTTCTACACTAGTATAGTGTGTAGGGAAGTAAGGACCATAAAACTGCTTCATTAGGTGATAGTTTAAGTGCCGGAAAGTGCCTAAAACCCACTTAAAGTGCAAAATTCTGCATTAATCAGCAAAAATCAGCATTTTAACATACTAGTCACATGCAAAAATATGACGAAATGGTCCTAAATGCTTTCTTAAGTGTCGGGAATTGAAAGTGTCACAAAAGGGTATTTATAGAACACTAACCGGAATAGTTAGACACTTTAACGAACCAGTATCTAACCAAACAACCGGACACTACCCGAAACACCAAAATTATACTAGAGGCATTATTTTATTATTTCTAAGCTAGTTGTGATCCCCGAACACTGTAACACCCCAAAACCGGGTGTAGGATCGTTTTCAGACCCGAACGAGTCGATCAGAAGAGTTTATCTCTAAACGAAAGGCGGAAACAAACGTGTAGAGTTCAATTCAGCTAAATTTACTCTTTAAACTGTTGTATGATTGATTTCGTAACGTTTTACAACCTGACAACACTTCGGCAGCACTTCGTTGCACAAGCCGGAAAGTTATAAATGATGAACGTTTGAAGGGTATTTATAGGAGAGACCCTGACCGTTTGAAGGTGACACACCACTCTTCAAACGGTTACCACTTTCAAACGGTTACCTATACAAACGGTCATGACTCTCAAACTAACACTCTCAAATGGACACTAACTTTTGTCTTATATGAAATATACAATTTTGTTTCCATGAGCATGTTGTTTTCACGATGTTGTAATATGATGATGTCATCCATATGATGTCATCATCAAGCATGATGACATCATGCTTGCTCAGATCCGCAACCAGACGAAGACTCGATATAAGACGAAGTCGACAGATGTATGCACCAACAGACTCCCCCTCAGATGTTGACGAGTCTTAAGTGTCGAGTCTTCAACGTGTTCAGTCTTTATCAGTCTGTTCACTTTCTTCAAAATTCTCCATTGTAAGCATCCTCAATCAATCTCTTACTCTTTCTCGTAATCTTCAGGATCTGAATCTGGCTCTACTATCTTCAGACTCCCTCTCAATGTCTTTAGACTCCCCCTTTCACTAGGCTGGGATCGTAGTCTGGAATTCTCAAGATCATAACCTGACTTTCATCCTGCTCTGGATCAAAACCTGGTCAACCTGCATAAACTCTACCCAAAAATAAATTTTCTGATAACCATTTGTGGATAAGATTTTCAATTCTAATTTACCACTTGCAGGAATAACGTTTTTATTGCAAAACCTTTTCTCATTTCATTTCAACAATCCTCAAATACTTTCACCCAAACCATTTGTTCATCATGTTTAGCACTCGGAATTTTGAAAATCAGCTCTCCAAAATCAGTTGTCGAAAATCTTTTTGGATTTTTGAATGAAACAGAAATGCAATTAAGAAATATTTACAGACAATATTTTTGTGAGTTCGTGCAAGAGGATCATATCAGTTAATGAGACAAATCACTAACACCGTTAAGCTCGATTTCATTTTAAGCTCTAAACGATTCACATTGATTGACGATATGTTTGTCCACTTAAACTCAAACTAAAAACTTTCGAAATGCTTACCGATACGTTTAAGGTATATTTAGATAGCACTAAATTCTTATGGACCCCAAGATCTCAGCATATCCCCTCATCATGCAATACACTGACTCAAATAATGCCTTTAAACTTTTATCAACTGTGATTTGTGCGAAAACAAAGCAGAATGTTTAAACATTAACAATCAGGTCGATACTTCCGTATACGCAGAGAAAGTCCAATGTTTAAACAAAATAAGAAAAATAAAACAAGTTGAAGTTGTTTAGGCTTTAACCACCAGGTCGATACTCCCGTATACGCAGAGGAGGTCCAAAGCTTAAACGAAACACCAAAGAAAATAAAGCAGAACATTTAGGCAACAACATCCAGGTCGATACTCACGTATACGCAGAGGATGTCCGATGCTTAAACAAAATAAAGAAATAAAACAAGTTTAAATCTTTGCAAAATGAAATGCACAATCACAGCGACTTTTCAGCAAAGTTGTGAAAGTTCACAAACTTAACCAGTTTTATGTCTTTCGACAATCAGCGATTACTGAGTAGACACACAATCAAGAAGGACAAAACTAAGTACTATGCTTTTGACCATGTTTCCCACTAGAACTAGGCTTTTTCATTTAGGTTTGTATCGTTATCGCAAATCTACTAGTCTAGCTGAGCCTACCGTCACATCTTTAGTGAGACCGTTTATCACATTTTAACTTTTCGTTTCTTTAGCGTGTTGTGACAGTCCACTGATGTACTATCATTTCCTCTTTTATGCAACAAAAACTCATTTTTCATTTTATCATGTTTTTGGCTTTTTCAAATTTTCTAATGTTTTTGTATTTTCTGAAAAAATATACTCCCCCTAAAATACAAATACATCTAAAGAAAATTAAAAACAAACTGTACAAGAACATGACAACTGATATCGAATTGCCTCAATTCGCCATCCACTTGGCATGAACAATCAGAACTCCCCCTCACAACAAACTATTTTCCCATTTAGATTTCAAAACACTTAAGTTTGTTTTAATCAAATGGTTTTTCCAGAAAATAAGTTTTGTTGATTGATTTTAACCATTTGTAGGTTAGGGGATAAACTCATCATATTGTCTTTCAACCACTTGTAGGAAATCAGATACAACTTAATGTCCCTGATTTACCACTTATAAGATAAATCCAATCAAGCATTTTCAACCAATCATCATCTGTTGGTTGAATTCTCAAAGTGCCAATTCCTACTCCACAATTACCAACCTGGGAGTTCCGGCAATTCACACTTATACAAAAACAATTTTCATACACAATGAATGATGCCGATTCATGCTCCACGATTACCAACTTGGGAGCTCCGGCAAGTCAGGTTTTTACTTTTTGAAAAATATATCCACCCAAGCCTGACCTTCCTTGGGTGTAACAACCTCTTCTTCATCTTTACTTTCAACAGACTTGTAAACATTCATTTTGGAAGCATAGAATTCTTTAACTCCTTTGACCTTACCATCGACCATTTTTCCAAAAATGTGTTTCACATTTCTGTTGAAAACCTTATCAACATCAAATTTCTTCTTGTCAGAATAAAATTGATTTGAAATTTCAACTTTCCCAACTTTCTTTTTAAAATTTTCAGCCCGTAGAGGTGGAAAATTCACATCATCCACATTCGGAACTAATTTCTCAACCTTTTCTTTAACAACTTTTGGCTCTTCTGATTTTGTGGAATCAGATTCATCACCAGAACTGTTTCCTGAACCCTTAACAACCCATTTTTTATTTTTCAGATTTTCTTTTCTTTTAACCACATTCTTTGAACATTCACCAATCTCAAAGGTTGAATTTTCAAAGCCTGTAAATTTTCTGGTTGTAAGTTCAGTTTTCTCAACAACTTTTTCTTTCAATTTACCAGAGACTTCCTGTTTTGGTTTGAATGTTTTCGGACAATTTCTAGCATTATGACCAGCAGTTTTGCACTGAAAACAGGTTCTCGTCTCTGTAGTCTTCTGAGCAATACTCTTCTTCATGTCCTCTTGCTTCTTTGCAAGGAATTCTTGATTTGTCTGCTTTCTGAATGCTTGCTCTTTCTCATCATCTAAAGATTTTCCTGAAACAAACACAGTTTTTGGTTTAGAAAATTTTTCATTTTTATAATTTTTCGGTTGATTAAATCCTAATCCTTTCTTTTTGAAATTACAGTTATGGTTTGGTTTTTTATGAATATCAGAACCAGAACTGTAGCCCTTTTTCTTGTTTAATCTTTGTTGCACTCTTGAGGTGTAAGGTTTAGGTTTTTCAGAAAGATTTGCATATTTTATTTCAGAAATATTAATTTCTGTTAGTTTAAAAATCTTTTTAATCATTTCATTTTTAACACCTCTTATTGGAAAAATCTCATCAGAATATAATTTGTCAGAATCTTTCAAAGTATATGCTACTTTGAATTGTTCGTCATTCAAATTAGATTTTGATAACAAAAATTTCTTATCATAAACCCGTTTGTCCTTTTGGATTGTTGACTTTGACTTGTCGGACCCAGACTTTGACTCGGATTTGGACTCCGGTTTTGACTCCACTATGTCATCTTTATCTAACACCTGATCGACCACACTTTTTATCAACTCGGACTCATGATCTGTGTCAGACGATGTGAACGTAACATCAATATTTTCTGGCAAATTATCCGACGACCCTGACTCCTACTGTAAGTTAATTGCCTTTTTGACTCTTTCGGAATTTGGATTTCGAGACAAATATCCATTTTCGATCGGGGGCGGACATCTATTGTAGACAACACTTGGTTTCTTACCAGAAATTTCTACTTCATCCTCTTCTTTTGTCTCTGACTTCTTTTCATCTGAAGTCTTCACTTCTTCGAACGTCTTCATTTGTTCCACAATTGGATAAATCCTGTCAACAACAAAAGTAGAACATGAGTAACTTTCTAATAAATTTTTAACTCTCTCAGTTTCTATTCTTTGTGTTGCCAGCTTCAATTCCAGATCAGCACATTTCTTTGTGTAGAAATTAACATCATCAAGCTGTCTCATGTAAGCTCCTTTGAGTGTATTCATTGCTACAGCTTGTTCACAGTTTGAATCAGTATACTTGTTGATTTCTCTGTTTATTGTATCATATGATTCTTTTAATCTGTTAATGTTGTGCAACAGTTCATTGTTTTGCTTGATCAAAGAATCACAATTCAAGCATTTTTCAGGAACTTTGACTGCTTCAGTATCAACTTTGATTTCAAATTCTGGAACATCTTTGACTGTTCGGTTTGATTGAAAAAACTCATTTCTTTTCTTTTTCTCAGCTTCAGCTTTTAATCTTTCGTCTTCTTCTTCTTCTTCTTCTTCAATTTTTCTCCATTTTCTTCTTCAGCTTCCCTGACTTTTCTGATTTTTTCTGCCCATTTCAGATCGTAAGCATTAGCAATACAAGCTTTACCATTTGACATTTCTTTTTCCATAAATTCTTTATCTGGGCAAAAATTATCCCAACTGAAACCTTCAGCTAACTTTTCATCGTCTTGATCTGCCAGACATACTTTGCTATTTGTTGGAATGTAATTATCCCAACTGAATCCACCATCTTTTCCCAAACAAGCTTTCTTTGAATCTTTAATCTCCATTCTTCAATGTGCAGTTTGTGCTTGATGCGATACTTGTTGTTGTTGATATGGCTGTGGTGTGACTTGATGATAAATCGCCTTTTTGTAGTAATCATTGTTTCCAAAAGGGTTTTGAGCTCCACTCGCTTCTCGATTTGTGCACTCCCTTTTGAAATGCCCCTTTTCCCTGCAACGAAAACAAGTAACTTTAGTCTTATCAAAACCTAAAGGGGAAACATGTGCCTCGCGAAAATCATCTCTGCCTGTGATTTGTTTAAACTTTTCAGCCTGTCTCAACACACTAGCCATGCACCATTTAATATCCATCAATTCCATTTCCTCTGCATTAATTTGATCGTAATCCTCTTTCGTGAGCATAGGATTTCCGATCCTCCCTGCAACTAATCCTCCATAGGATTCAAGCACGGTCACCAACAATGACATGTGACTTTTTGCAACTTCCTCAGTATAATTCTGATCATTCTCAAGCTTTAAGGAAATGTTACATTGAAGAACTTTGCCACTCTTTGTCGTAGAAGACTGTGGATCATAGGTTGGAAATGAAGAGAATTCTGTTGTGCTGCTTGATCCCTTAGATGCACTTTCAGAAGAACCTTTTGCGTTATAAGCAGTTTCAACCTTTGGAGAAAAAATTGTCTTTTCACTAACACCACTCTTGAAATACAAGCCGATGTCTTGTTCTCCATCGTAGTTCTTCATCCTGGCGATCTTCCTCTGCTCCATCTCTTGAGCTTCCAGATGTTTGATGAACTCACCCAGTGTTTACTTTTTATATTCTTTCCGATTGTTTCTCAACATCATCAGGAATGTTCCCCAAGTATCATGTGGTAATGCATCAGCAAGTTTTTCAATTAGCTCATCAGTATCTTTTTTTATTCCCAATTTCGACATATTTCTCACCAAGTTACAATATCTTTCAATAATTTGCTTGGTATTTTCAGATTTTAAACCTCGAAAAAGATCAAATTCTTTCTTCATGAGAGACATCTTGTTTTTAAGCATATCATCACTTCCTACAGATTTTGCTTCCAATTCAGTCCAGATCGAATAAGCACTTCCATCATGTTGAAGCAATATCAAAATGTCCTCTTTAATTGCTTGCTGAAGTAGACTCACCATCAATTTTTCATCTCTATACTTCTTTTTCTCATCAGCACTCATTTCCCTGATTGTTGTCTGAATACCATTTTTATTGGGCCTTACATATGGTTCTTCAGTGTGATCCCATGCATCCAAGTGATAAGCTTCAACCCAATTTCCAAACCGTTCGGACCACTCATTGTAATCATCAATATCCAAGAGCTTAGGTGGTTTCTGTGATGTCCTGGTTTCATTTTCCAATTTCATATTCTGAGCAATAGAAGCCGGAGTAGTCGGAGTAGCAAACGCATTGTAAAAATCGTTGTCCATGTTTCGGATTTTCAAATGAGTTGTATCACCTTGTAAAACACCTGACAAACAAACAAACAAAACACAATCAGTTTAAAGAATTATCAACTAACAGAATAAGACTGGTACTCGAACTGATGAATATTCTGTGCGGAGTGAAGATTGACACACTGTGCAGACTGCTATGACCCGGATCAAATTCGAATGACCTGACCCTTTTACATGTAAAATGACAGACTTTCAAATGACCTGATGAACTTTTGATAACTTTGAACTCCAAACCATGTGACACTATCAATTTTGATTGGGCCGATGTTGTATGAATCCCTTTGATTGGGCCGTTTTCTAATATTGATCAAACCAAAAGACACTTGAAATAATCGACAACTTTGATACATATCATTTGCTGATTGGACCGAGAAGTATACATGTACCAGATTAATTCTTGCTGACACAATTCACATGTACAACTGAATGGTGGCCGACAATTATCAATGATCAAATGAAGATGATTGGGCCGATTATATAGGATAATGAGCTGCACACATGCACACGTTAACAACTTTAATTTTTTACTAATATCTGATTGGGCCGACTTAACCACTAATCTGATGATATACTTGGGCCACTCAAATCCAATAAATCGGTTCACATGCAAATGTCGACAATTTCTATTACCACATGCAATTTCTTGAACCAAGCAATTTCGTGACACTAACTCACTTTAAAACTTTCACATGCAAGTCTGACAACAACTAAGATATTCACATATATCCGACTTAATTCACATGATCTCTTTTCCCAATTACTGACACCTCGTAAAATGCTATACACGACTCGATGCACTTTTCAAACGGTTCACACTTTTCAAACGGGAACCATGTTTCAAACGGTCATGTCACGTTTCAAACGGTTAACCCAATATTTTCAAACGGACACATGCATTTTCAAACGGTAAGGTGCAGATTTCAAACGGTCAGTCCAGTTTTCAAATGGTAAGGTGCTGCTTCGTTCAAACGGACACCAGTTTTTAGTCCATTTTTACCACTTTTACTTCGAATTTTAAGCTGAAACTTTCAAGGGTTTGTTAAAATGCACTTTTACACATTCTGTGAAAAATTCATCCAATTTTAACCATGAAAACTTGAAATTTTGAAAGAAGATGTAGAAAATCAGAATTAGCGGCTGAATTGGTATGAACTCTTCCTCCTGAGCTCTGATACCACTTGTAGGATCGTTTTCAGACCCGAACGAGTCGATCAGAAGAGTTTATCTCTAAACGAAAGGCAGAAACAAACGTGTAGAGTTCAATTCAGCTAGATTTACTCTTTAAACTGTTGTATGATTGATTTCGTAACGTTTTACAACCTGACAACACTTCGGCTGCACTTCGCTGCACAAGCCAGAAAGTTATAAATGATGAACGTTTGAAGGGTATTTATAGGAGAGACCCTGACCGTTTGAAGGTGACAGACCACTCTTCAAACGGTTACCACTTTCAAACAGTTACCTATACAAACGGTCATGACTCTCAAACTAACACTCTCAAACGGACACCAACTTTTGTCATATATGAAATATACAATTCTGTTTCCATGTGCATGTTGTTTTCACGATGTTGTAATATGATGATGTCATCCATATGATGTCATCATCAAGCATAATGACATCATGCTTCTCAGATCCGCAACCAGACCAAGACTCGATATAAGACTAAAAGACGGCTAAAGAACCGTTAGTGGTAAAATTAAGCTAGAAAATATTATGATTTATATAACTAAATCTAATATTTAATAAAAAGAGAAAAAGAATGCGTTTGGGAAATAAAGTTTATAGAAGGCCCGAGTTAACGGGACTTAAACTAAACTTAGTCATAGATTCCCAAAACCCACTAATTTAATTAGGAATGTTTAACCTAGTTAATAAGTGGGGAATATTGTTAGAAATAAGTAGGTTGTGCCCTACTTAATTAACTAACCAAATTAGAGGGGCCAATGTTCTTAAAAATGAAACTTATATTATTGGTTTTAATTAAAAACAAAACCAAACATCTCAATTGAGATGTCTGGTCGTACATGGGACGCAGGGGGCGACCTGAGCTCCTCACCAAGCCCTAGTTCATCACATATTTCACAAAATTGAGGGCTCAAATCAAGCTGAAATCGAAAATCGAGCATAGATTACTGATCCTCATCACAAGAGGATTTCAAGGTATGTAAAATTTGATGAAAACTCTCAACTCGAAATTCTCACGAAATTGGGAAAATCTGAAATTAATGGTTGCATGTTTGTTTTATGATGATTTAGGAACAATATAGTGTCTAGGGACAAACCCTAGACAAATACAAGTTGAAATCATGTGAAATTTTAGTAAAATCCATGAACACCATTGTAGGTGATTAGTGGGTTATGTAGAACTTGATGAACACTAGGATTTCAAATGTTGTTCTAGTGTAATTGGATATTTATGAAGCGATTTCTGATTTATTGATGTTAACCTTTATATAAAATAGACCGATTGATGTTAAATTTGGCTATATGACAAGTTGTGAACTTGAATATGAATCATGTAAATTTCTGCCCATAAGGTGTTTGTTAAAACGCCTAAGAGAAAGCTAAGATGTTAAGTTTCAAATAAAAACGCATATTCGAATGACATTGTGAAATATGCGTTATACGTCATGAATGGAGTTCTAAACACATTGTTGATTGAACTCTATAGACAAAGGAGTCGAGTTTTCAAGCGGGCAAACCGGAGTGGACATGCGCTTGAAGGGAACGCTTTAAAGGTACGCGACTTGTCGTCTCGTTACATTTATACAGACAAGCTTAGTTAAAATATGTTTAAAGTGATATAGCGAAAATGGTTGAGTTGGTATGTCAATGAGGTGATGGAATTCACTCGACAACCAAATGGGTCAAACTAATAGTTAAAATAATAGTGATAACAAAAGAAAATAAAGACACCATTTGGTAAAAGTTATAACGGGTTGGACACATTAAGAAAATGTCTTTTATGTAGTAAAACTCACGGCGCGATCCGGGATTGGTTCAAGGAGCATGATGAAATTAATATACCATCATATGTTGATAAATGGTCATGTCGACTAAACGGGTCAAATGGTGTGTTAATACCATTTGACATTAATAATTGACGCCTACTTGTTGAGTTTTGTGATTACAGGAAATAGCATGTGTTGCGTTGCTTTAATTAGAAAATTTAAAGCAAGAGGTATGTAAACGGGTCAATGCTATGACCCGAGCCAGGTACGCATATTTGGACTTATAGTTAAAAGTGCAAAGAAGGTCAAATATCTAGCCGAAATCCTTCATTTGCAAAAATGAAGGATTAAATGTGACCAAAGAACCCTTAATAGGTAAACAGTGTAAACGACCCTTAGAGGTTGTTTAGAAACTTATATTATGAGTTTGTAACCCGTAGATGTGTATAAAAGTTCTAGGCAAAAACATTTGTGGGTCGAACGTCTAGAAATAGTCAATTGTGAAAAATGACCAACCGATGGGTAAAATTGGGAAAAAGGGGTTCATATGTTAAATCCACCACAAAATAGTTGTGGTGGAATATTTGTAGTTAATTAGACATGGAATTTTTGTAGCGTCAAAAGAAAAGCACAAGTTCTAGACTAAAATGCGTAAATACCCTTAACGGGTCAAAATAAGCATTTAAGCGTAAACGGGATTTTATTATGTAAGAAAACTGTGATTTGAGATTTATATGATAGGAGATATTGAAATAATGAATTTCATGAGTTTAAAGATCAAACAAACATGTTGGTGTGATAAAATCATGAACGGGTCAATATTTGGTAAAAAGGGTAGTAAGCCGAAGACTTAAAGGTCTGAAATTTTGTTAATCCGGATGTTGGATTTTAACTCCATAAGATGGAGAAATAGATTACGGACGCGTAGGAAAAAGAATCGGGTAAAACGGATTAAAAACGAGAGAGTTATGCTTGTTTCCGTGAAATCGGGTATTGCTGGGAATGTACAACAACTGTTTAACAACATTCTGCTGAAAAGGGGGCTAGGCGTCACACGACGCCCCCTAGTTCCGGAAAAAGTTTATTTTTTTTTTTGTTGTTTGACCCATGTAACTTGTTTAAACTATTTATTTAACTATCAAAACTAACTTTTAAGTTGGTTTTGATTATAGGTGATCGCTAAAAGTGCCCGGATGAAGATCAAGCTCGATGAGGAACTGAACACGATTAAATTAAACACTCGAGATTAAAGCTTCCGCACGGCGTTACGTCATAACTTTTAAACGACGAACTTGTTTTTATTATGTTGAAAATTTTTAAGTTGTAAAAGTTTTAGATTACTCGTATTTTCTAAGGATACTTAATTGTAATTACATGTTTATTTTCGTTATTTATACGAAAATCTTTAAAATAATAACAAGGGTGTTACAAACACCCTAACACACTATATGACACCTTATATGCATAACACCTAAACATTATACTTAGAATCTCACTAATTAACATAACTTACCATCAAATTTACACTTAGCCCCCTCCCCCTTCATATTTATGGCCACTAGGTGGCCCACCTACAATCTTTCTTAATCTTCCTAAGATCTCTATTGATCTTACTTAGATTGGTTAGGGATCATGCTTGTACTTTGGGAAACATATGAACCATTGGTTAATAGCTTAATTTGAATTATAAGTAATCATCACCATCTACATCCTTCACACTTCACAACACCACACATCTCTCTCCCTCCCTCCTTCATCTCGGCCGAAACCCAACCACACACCACCACCATCTTCATCAAACTTCCATCCAATTTCAAGTGTACACAAAGTGTAAGAAGGCCATTAATGAAGCTTGGTGATCTTGGATCTTGAAGGACCTCTCCCGATTGCTTTTATCCATCACTTTTATCATCTTCTTCATCAAGTGTTCCTCCCTAGCCTTTGTGCTAGTTGTAAGACTCTCATAACCCTTATTTACTTCATATTTAGTTGGTTAAAAGATGTATTATGTTGTAAATCACAAGAACACTAAAGAACAGAATCTTGAATCTTGAACATAAGCTTAACATATGATGAAATATGGATGAAACTATGTTGTTTAGTGTGTGAATGATACTTTATTGTTATTTTCTTGAGATTATGATGTTGATAATCATAAGGAGCTTGCTAGATTGTGATTAAACACATGATCTAGCAAGTGAGAGGATGATTATGTGATGAAAAGAGATGATCATCCTTATGTGTAAGCATGAACTTGAAAATAAAATGATTTCTTGAAAAATGATAATCAAGTGAGTTGATACACTTATAGATCTAAGATTTATGAATGGTTTTTCTAACAGAACCAAGTTCAAAATATGATTTTTAGAAGACCTTGGTTCATACTTAAGCATACACTATTTTTTGGAATAAAACAAGTGTAGAAACACTAGAGAAACAAGAAGATTTCATAAAGAAACATTTTTTGTAAAATGTGTTTACAAGTTGTAAACACCTAAATCTTCCAAGAATGGGATTTTTAAAGAAGTAGACACACTTTAAAGGGTAACTAAACCCACTAAACACTTTACCAAGTTACTACAAGTTTTTGTGAAAGATCAAGTTCATGTTGTTATGTAAATTGTATAGTTTTTGCACTTGGTAAGTGTAAGTTGTTTAGGGATTGGTTGTTGATTGTTTGTGATGATTTTTGAAAAGAAAATGATATGCTTTGATAGCATGGACACCTCCATTTCAGGGGAAACTATGGCAAAATTTTCTAAAAAATATAAACACTTAGAAAAATATTTTCTAAACAATACTTACAAGTGTGTTTTAACTAGGGTTTTCAATATAAACTTTGCCATAGATTTTGTTACGAAAATACAAGTATTGGAGGTTGGTTTTTGTAAGTAAAAATGAATAAATATGTATGTAGAATATATATTTACATTAAAGACACTTGTGTGAATATTTGTATACTTGGTGAAATAGTTATATTATTTTAGGGTAAAATAATATAACTTAACAAAATACCAAGAACTTACCATCCAAAATAATACCAAAGATCTCAAAGGAATAAATATATAAGTTACACACATAATATTGTGGAACCGATCGATAGAACGTAACTTACAAAATATTCCGGAAAAATACCGTTATAAATATATTTTTGGTAAATATTTTGTATACAAAGGAATGAAAGTATGATTTTTATTATTATTACAAGTTATATCATACTTTGACAAAAGAGAAATATTATTTTTGGGAAGTTAAAATATATTTTCTTGGAATGTTTAGAAGATATATGATTTTTGGGAAAGGGCGGGGTTTGGCTACAAGGTCCATTTTTCCTACAAAGTGTATAAAGTCATAAAACACCACACTTTCAGCTATAAAACACACTTGAAACCCACAAATAACTGAGTGAAGATCACTAAAACATAATATCCAAATCCTAGCAATGCATAAAAACTTCAAACACGCTATCGTAGAACTATGAATATAAAACACAACACAAAACCCACAAATATGGCGTTTTAGTAATCTTTACTTTGTTATTTGTGTGTTTTGAGTGTGTTTTATGGTTGGTTGGCATTGTGGTGTTTTATGACTTTTTACACTTTGTATGAAAAATGGACTTTGTAGCCAACTCCCACCCTTTGGGAAAAAATATATTTTCTGGACAATACATTTGTTTTGGTCAAAAAATCTGATGAGGATATTGCAACCAAACTCTCTATTACGGGGTATGATGCTAATAATGTAGAACAATGACAAGGATCACTTCAATGTAAATTGCACAAACGACACAAGGATTTATACGGGGAAAAAGCCCTTGATCAAGAGTTGATCTCCGGCACAAAAAACCCCGGGTGATGGAAACTACCGATCACCAAGCTCGAATAAATGAATAAATGTTTACAACTTCGGATAGTAACGAGCTAGGTACAAGGATCACTATCGTGAAATGTGTAAAAGTGAGTGAAAACTAATGAATGTTCGTCGAGAGCTTCAAGTGTGCGAGTATATGAGAGTGTGTAGCTGAAAAAATGACTAAGTGTTCTCATTCTAGCTCGTTACCCCTTTTTAAAATAGAAGTTAACTACAATAATTAACTATCCGACTTTTGTGCCAAGCTCCCACGTTCTCCACAACGTCCATTTTTGGTCAATCGTGTGCGAAATGCCCGTGGAATATTCCTTAGTACCATTACCAAGACCAAGTCAAGCTTGTTACTCCTGCGAAATAATACAAAACACAAATAAACAATCGTCAGTACGAGGATCCTTTAAGTGATCCATGATCCTGATCCTGAAGCTCTTCTGAGGATCACCACCTGTCACAGAAGTAAGGATCATTAATTAGGATAACGAATAAGGATCACTAATTGTTAGAAAATCCTCCCCTAACAATTTCCCCCAAAATATAAGGAGTAATTTGTAAAATAAGCGAGTTATATTTTCTTGATCTTATCCGCAACTAACTAACGGATATATAGCCATTGATATCGAACTAGCCGTTGCAACCATGACGTCACAGAAGTGACAACCCTGCACGATCATGATTATAAATAGGAGATAGAGATAGGATCAAATGCATTTAAATCCGAAAGAAACTCCCTTTATATTCTCAGTCGAAGATCAATCAGGTATCTCTTTCTCCTCTTTCTCCCTCTCTTACTCTGTTTTTCTTTCTTTATCACCATCACTTTGAGAATGATGCTCCGAAGCTCACCGGGCAAGGATCACAAGAAGAACAGCCCTCCGAAAAGCCAAGGGATCATCGAAGATTCCATTAAAGAACGCTGCTGTTTCAATGATGCACAGATCGATAGGATCCGCCACTGCTTCCCGGCGAACACCGAGTTTAGACCTTTTGACCCCAATGCCCTGAGTGATCATATCTCCGACAAGTGGGTTGCTTTCCCCGTCACTCCGTTCACCATAGGCTATACATATCCTTTTCCAACCTTCACCCAATCTTTCTTTTCCCTAACCGGCATCTCTTATATTCAAGCCATGCCGATGATTTGGAGGGTTTTGTACACCCTTGAAAGGATCATCGAGCAGGAAGGAATAGACCTAGGAATGTCAGAGCTGGGAGAACTATATGATCTTACTACCTTTGGCTCTCATCGCTATTTGTTTAAACGTAAACCCGGTGAGGAACACCCGATCTTCAAAGCCACCAAGAACGATGCTAATTGGAAGCGGCGATTCTTTTTTATCAAGAGAGATTCTATTGAGGATGGAAAGGATCTACCCAAGAAATGGGCTACCCATGGTAGGGTGGAGGATCCTGAGAAGGATCACCAGAAACTTTCTTTTGATGCAAAGATCACTTATATTTTTGCTTTCTTGTTATGCAGCTATCACCGTCTCTCACCTCAGATTGTCCCCTGCTGCTAAAGAGAGGCTCCTCGCTTTCAAGAAACTTGATCCTGAGACAAGATCTTTCAAGACAACAACCCAAGATTCACAGGAGGTATCCTCAGGCTCTGTCACGATGTCAAGTAAGTATCCTTGTTTAAAATTTAAATAAATAGTGAAATATAAATTAAGTGAAGATACTTATCTTGTTTTGGTTGTGTAGGTGCTGGAAAATCTGCCAAGCCTGTATCCCAGTTCAACACGGCTGATCTTGATGTTGTTCGATCCAGGAAGAAGAGGTCCACTACCAGTCCTAGCATTTCCATTCCCAAAGCACCCACTAAAGGAAAGGGTGGTAAGAAGAGGAAAACTTCTGACACTGAGGACCTTCAAGGCCTACCACTGATCCGCCACCAGTTCCTTAAATACTTCAATGATGTAAGGATCACTAATTCTGCCTAGGTATCCTACTCATATGAGGATCACCTGATCTCGAACTGTTCTGTCCTTTTTCTTTGCAGAAATTTGCTGAGATTGAAGAATACGTGGGGAATGTTGAGGAGCAGGACAAGAAGATTGCTGACCTCCAACAGGTTGCCGTGCTTAAGGACCTTGCCATTGCTGATCTTCAGAAGGAACTCCAAGATGCCAAGACTAAGAAAGCTAAACTTCTGATTGACCTTGACTATGAGAAGCATGATCTCATAGAAAATGCTAAGGTCTCTGCTGCCATCACAATGTATCAGACAAAATTGAAGATGGCCCAGGAAGCTCAAGATCCTAACTTTGATAAAAGCAGTTGGGATGTTGAGGGCTGGAAAACAAGGTTGGCTGATCTCGAGGATGATGCGGAGGATACTACTGAGGTCTTGGCGATTGAGGCAAGTGGCAGTGGAAAGGATCTAATGAAGGATACCGCAGCTGGAGGGGAAGAGGATGCAGCAAAGGTGTAGGCTGTACAATTGGGCGATGATGGACATTCCTAGACGCAGCCGGAGCCCAATTTTTAAATTTGGTAGTAGGTCTTTTGTGGTTGTGATGTTGAACAATTTAATGGTTTGTACTTGAACAATAGTCTTTAGGATTAAGGATCATGTATGATCCTTTGGACAATAGGCAGGATTGCAATTGGTGGAGGGATCCTCTGTTTTGGGGATGAAGCCATTGTGATCCTGCCGCCTTTATATCCTGCACTACTTTCGAACTTATTATCATGGACACCCTTTACCTACCCCAGCGGACGGGCCATGTTTTGCTGGTAGATGCTCGGGGTAGGTAATTTTGACAACCTTTTAAGGGTTAATCCTTTGTTAATAAATAAAATCTTAACCTTTTGTCGCTTATCTTGTGTTGTTATCCTTTTTAATATCTTGCTTTCCAATTGTTGTAATGTTCATTCCATTTATACTTATCAATCCTTGAAAAGTTAAAAAAGATATCCAAAAAGTTTAGGATATGATCAAGGATCACATATCCCATAACTGATAAGTTCCAAAAAGTGATATAGTTTAAGAATCACAAGTATAGTTGTCAAATTTTAAGGGTTATTCAAATAAATAATGAATATAATTAATAATAGTTAAGGATCATACCTGAGCATCCAAGTTAGGACCCTAACCATAATAAGGATAACTATAAGATAAACCTTAGAGTGGAGTAAGGATCAAGGATCCCTAGTTGCCTATCTTTAAGAACCTGAAATAGAGCATAACTTGGGACTAAGCCAATATAAGAAAAGAGTTAGCAACTGGGGACAAGCCCAAGGATAACTGGGGACAAGCCCAAGGATCGTATGTAAACTGGAGTATGGCCCTAACTGGAGACTATCCAAACTTAGTGACATGAAAATGCCAAAACCTTAGCTAACGTGAAAACGTTAGAAACCTTAGCTAACGTGAAAACGCTAGAAACCTTAGGAACGGATGTATGGTAGGTCTACCATTATACGTAGGATCCTAGGCATAGCCAGTACAATGGAATTATCAGCCCCTAAAACGAGTACTGGTCCCACTGCCTTGAACTATACCAGGATCATCATGCGCTACAGGCGGAACTGGGGTCAAGCCCAAATAACTGGGGTTAAACCCAAGGAACGGATTGCTTCAGTGGATAACCAATGTTATGCTAAGGATACCTGAACTTTCAAAACTTAAACTCACGTGAGAGATGGATAAAGGACACATGATCCTTATCCTTATATGAGAAAATAAAGAAATGAAATAGTTCAAGTTTAAGATATTACCTAAGTAAGGATCACCGATACTTTGAGGATCCTTTGAGGATCATCTGTGCCATGAGGATCCTGCTCACATGAAATATTTCTTCAAGTGGACAGCATTCCAAGCTCTTAGTAGCAAATCACCTTCCATGGTTAGCAATCTATATGCCCCCTTTCCTGCTTCAGCTTCAATCAAATAAGGGCCTTCCCATTTTGGAGCCAATTTTCCATCAGCAGGATTGGTGGTATTCTGGAATGCTTTCCTTAATACCATATCTCCAACTTGAAACCTCCTGATCCTGACATTTTTGTTGTAAGCACCAGCCATTCTTTGTCGATAACTGGCCATCCTTATCCTAGCGAGATCCCTGATTTCTTCAATAGTATCCAGGTCTTGAGCTAAGTTCTCATTATTCTCCTCAGGATCACGGGTACTTGTTCTAGCAGTTGGAACCACCATTTCTGTTGGGATCACTGATTCTGCCCCAAATACCAAAGAGAATGGCGTTTGACCAGTAGCATTCTTAGGGGTTGTCCTATCAGCCCAAAGCACATAGGGTAGTTCTTCTGCCCATTTCCCTTTCTTGGATCCAAGCTTCTTCTTCAAATTGTTGATGATGATCTTGTTGGATGATTCTGCTTGACCATTAGCTTGTGGGTGGACTGGTGTTGATGTTATCATCTTAATCCCCCAGCTGTCACAAAAGTTAGTGGTTCTGCCCCCAATAAATTGGGAACCATTATCACATATAATTTCAGAAGAAATTCCAAATCTAGTTATAATATTTCTTTTAATGAAGGATATAACTTCCTTTTCTCTGACTTTGGCAAAGGCTTCAGCCTCTATCCACTTGGAGAAGTAATCAGTCATAGCTAGCATGAATACTTTTCCACCAGGTGCCTTAGGGAGCTTACCAACTATATCCATACCCCATCTCATAAATGGCCAAGAGGAGGATATAGGATGCAATAATTCAGCTGGTTGATGAAGGATATTACTGTGTCTCTGACAAGGATCACATCTTTTAGCATACTCCACAGCATCTCTCTTCATGGTTGGCCAGTAGTATCCTGTCCTCAGGATCCTTGAGAATAATGCCCTGCCCCCAGTGTGGTTTCCACAATCTCCTTCATGGAAGTCTTTTAAAACTTCTTGGATTTCAGGATCCTCAATGCATCTCAAGTATGGTCCTGCAAGAGATCGTCTATACAACATATTATTTAAAATTGTGAATTGAGATACCTTAGATTTGAAAGCCCTAGGGTTTTCTCCTGTAGGAATCTCTCCATGTTGTAAGTATCTCATAATTGGTGAGATCCATGATCCTGATCCTGAATGGGATTGAGTATCCTCACAAGGGATAATTGCAGAATCATTTCCTATCTCCATAGCCTCGTGATCCTCGATAGCCGGGGTCAGGATATGGATAATAGGGATCTTAATATCCTCCGGGATCTTCAAGGATGATCCTAAGTTAGCCAATGCATCAGCCTCTGTATTTTCTTCCCTTGGTACCTGCGTCAAACTAAAGGAAACAAAAGAGAGTGCCAAACTTTTGACTATCTCTAAATATTTGGTTAGCTTTTCACCTTTAACAGCGTAGGATCCATTAAAGTGGTTTGTAATTAACAATGAATCTACATGTACCTCAAGATACCTAATCCCCATATGCTTTGCAATTTGCAAACCAGCAATTAAGGCTTCATATTCAGCCTCATTGTTAGTGGTTTGGAACTCGCAAGCTATAGAGTGGGGTATTATGTCCCCCTGTGGCGATTTTAGTAGTATTCCAAGCCCTGTGCCTTTGACATTTGAGGATCCATCAGTATAGAGTATCCAAGGATCCTTGGTCTCTTCTAGCTGCTGGACTTCTAACTCAGCTTCTTTTTGTAAATCACTACTGAAATCAGCCACAAAGTCAGCTAATGCTTGGGATTTGATGGCTGTCCTAGGCTCATATCTTATATCATATGCACTTAGCTTCACTGCCCACTTAGCCATCCTTCCTGACATCTCTGGTTTCCTGAGGACATTCTTAATTGGAAAATTAGTTTTAACAACAATAACATGAGTTTCAAAATAATGTCTTAGCTTAGTAGATGCCATAATTAATGCAAGAATAAGTTTTTCGAGGTGTGAATACCTGGATTCGGCATCAAGTAAACTTTTACTTACATAGTAGACAGGATGTTGTGTACCTTCATGATCCTTAACAAGGACCGCACTTACTGCTTTTGAGGATACTGCAAGATACAAGGATAGCACATCGCCTTTTTCTGGTTTCATCAAAGCCGGGGCTGAGGATAGGTAATCTTTGAGGGCTCTTAAAGCATTTTCATGCTTCTCAGTCCACTCAAATTTCTTGTTCTTCCTTAGGATATCATAGAATTCTTTGCACTTCTCTGAGGATTTGGATATAAATTTGTTCAAAGCTGCTATCCTGCCTGTTAGCCTTTGAACATCCTTAGCATTGGCCGGAGATTTGATGTTCACTATTGCTTTGATTTGTTCCGGGCTAGCTTCAATGCCTCTCTTTGTCACCATATATCCTAAGAATTTACCTGCTTTAACACCAAAGTGACATTTTGAAGGATTAAGTTTCATGTTATATTTGTCAAGGATATCGAATGCTTCCTCCAAGTCCCTTAGGTGATCCTCAGCTTTTATGGATTTTACCACCATATCATCTATGTAAACCTCCATAGTTTGTCCAATCTGATCCTTGAACATCATATTCACCAGCCTTTGATATGTTGCACCTGCATTTCTTAGTCTGAACGGCATAGCAATATAGCAGTATATACCAGTTGGAGTCATGAAGGCTGTATCCTCTTGGTCGGATGGTTCCATTTGGATTTGTTGGAATCCAGATGAAGCATCCATAAAAGTTAACAGTTCATGACCCACGGTTGCATCCACCATGGAGTCAATGTGGGGTAATGGGAAAGGATCCTTGGGACATGCCTTATTTAAATCGGTAAAATCGACACATACCCTCCACTTTCCGTTTTTCTTTTGAACAACAACCACATTGGCCAACCATCTTGGATACTTGACCTCTCTAATCATACCTGCCCGGAGCAATTTCTCTACCTCTTCCTGGATAATGGCATTCCTTTCCGGTGCAAACTTTCTTCTCCTTTGATGGATTGGTTTGAAGGATCTGTCAATCCCGAGTTTGTGAGTGATTACATTTTTGGATATGCCAGTCATGTCTTCGTGTTTCCATGCAAAGGTAGTCTTTCTCCTTTTGAGGAAGGATACGAGATCTTCTTTCATTTCGCCAAGGATCCCTGATCCGATATAGATTTTGGATTCAGGATCATCAGGATCCATGAGGATTTCTACCACATCCTGCTCTCTTGCCTCCAAGACATCCCTTGGAGGATACCTTGATTGCTATTGCTCCCTTGACTTCGAGGCTGGTTTCATCGATGAAGTGTAGCAATTCTTAGCCTCCTGCTGATCACTATCAATCTTCACTATTCCCCAAGGACTAGGGAGCTTCACACATTGATGGTAGGTAGATGGGACTGCTTTCATATCGTGTATCCAAGGCCTACCAAGGATAACATTACAACTAGATAAACAGTCAATAACACAAAATTTTTGATAAGAGTGTAGGCCTTCAATGTATATTGGGAGTTTAATGTCCCCCAGGGTATTCTTAGTTTCGCCACTAAATCCCACGAGCACGGAGGATCTTGGTATGATGTCCGATTCAGGAATACCCATCTTCTTTAGAACATCAAGCTGGATAATGTTCACTGAGCTTCCTCCGTCTATAAGGATCCTGCGGACAAAATGGTTAGAAATGAAAAGAGTAATAACTAAACCATCGTGATGAGGATCCTGGATATCAACACGATCATCCTCATCAAAGGTTATGACTTTTCCTTCGAAGACACTTGATGTTCGAATAGGTCTTTCTCCATTATCCATTTTAGTTTCCTTTGCATGCCTTTTAGCTGCTGAGAAGGATGTGCCGCAAATGTCTGATCCTCCAGAAATAAAGTTTATTACTTATGCATCTGCTGGAGGGGCTGGAGCCTTCTCGGGGATCCTTTCAGGATCCTGAGTCCTTGACTTTTTTCTTCCCAACAATTCTTTTAGATGCCCCTTGCTCAACAAGTATCCAATTTCCTTTCTTAGTGCAATGCATTCTTCTGTGAGATGCCCAAAATCTTCATGGTATGCACACCACTTTGATTTATCCTTAGTTGCAGCTGGCCTATCATTTTTCTCGGCCATCTAGCTTTATCACCTAGGTTCTGCATCGCAAGGATTAGTTCATTGTTATCAACACAAAAACAATATTCAGAAATTGGAGGATAATCCTCATCATCCTCTTCTTGATCAACAGAATGCACGTTCTGGTTATCGGATCTGTTGTAGGATCTGAACTTGTTGTTCCTGAATGAGGATCCTTGCTTATCCTGCTTTGAGGATCCTGCTAACCTCTCCTGGATCCTTTTGTCGTCCTCTAGCCGAATGAACCTAAGTGCTCGTGTTCTTACCTCATCTAAGTTCTTGCATGGTGTCATAACAAGATCATCATAGAACGATGAATCCCTAAGCAATCCCATTTTAAAGGCCTCAACAGCCGTAGCTATATCTAAGTTGGGAATGTCTAAGGATTCTTTACTGAATTTGGTAATGTAATCCCTTAATGATTCATTATGACCCTGGGTTATCCTATATAGATCACTAGTTAATCGTTCAAATTTTCTACTACAAGAAAACTGGTTATTAAACAAGTTAACTAGATTAGCAAATGAGGTAATAGAATAGGGAGGAAGACTTAGCAGCCATTTGAGAGCTGATCCAGTAAGAGTGGATCCAAATCCCTTGCACAGGCATGCTTCCTTTAACCTTTCTGGAATTGGATTGATCTCCATCCTCTCCCTGTATTGTGCTATGTGTTCTTCAGGATCCGTCGAACCATCATACAGTTTCATTGTTGGCACATGGAACCTCTTGGGTATCTCAGCATCACAGATTGGTGGTGCAAAACAAGATATCTTGTGGCTCCCATCTGCAATCTCTGGGATAGGTTTGACCACTCCTGGAACACTTGATATCATATCCTTTAGCTTTTGCAATTCTCTGGCCATGGCATGATTGATACCTGGATCCTGCATAAGACCATGGTTAGTAGTATAAGAATTATTAAAAGTGTTACCTCCCATTGGATTCAGATTAGGAAGATTGGATGTTAATCCATATTGTTGGGGCTCTGGAGTGATCGAGGGACCAGTAGAAGCATTGGTCTGCATTGGAATAAAATCTCCCTGATGGACATCTGAACTTCCTGTTTGCAAACTCCTCAAGGATCCTGGCATCTGGAAGGATCCCTGAAACTGGGACGATCCTGGAACAAAGGAAGATCCTTGAACCTGAGATGATCCTGGAACAAAGGAGGATCCTTGAACCTGGGATGATCCTGGAACAAAGGAGGATCCTTGGACCTGGGATGATCCTGGAACAAAGGAGGATCCTTGAACCTGAGATGATCCTGGAACAAAGGAAGATCCTTGAACCTGGGATGATCCTGGAACAAAGGAAGATCCTTGAACCTGGGATGATCCTGGAACAAAGGAAGATCCTTGAACCTGCTGCGCTCCTGAATATCCTCTTGAATCCGTGAGGGATCCCATATGCTGAGGATAGGATCCCGCTGGCTGGAAATATGAACCTGATGCCTGGGTCACTGTTGTTGTTCCGTAGTGCACTCCTTTTGGTCCACCCACATATTGAACATCTGGAGCCACTGATGGCTGGGAAGTAATCACCGGAGTATCAAAATTCAAAGATTTTGGCACCAGTGGGGAATGATCCTCTGCCGTTTTCTTTTGTTTCTTGAGATCTCCGATTTCTTTGAGAATCCTTTCATTGGTCTTATCCTGTTGCCGTATCTGATCCTTCATCTGCAAAATCAAAGTAAACATGTCACTAGTAGTGGGAGTGTAAGAAGCAGAAGAAGTTGGAGGTTTTGAGAAAATGGGAGTTGGTTTCTTCGCAGCATTCTCAGCATTCTTCTGGGATCCAGAAGGTGGTGGAGGCAAAGGGGGAACGCCTTGAGAAGAAGTGAATGAGGGCATCAAATTTGAAGCATTCTTCGCTGAGGAAGCCATTTGCTTGGTTGTAGTGAACCGAAATGAGCACAGAAATGCGAATTTTTCTAAGGATGAAGCACCAATTGCCCCACGGTGGGCGCCAAACTGTTTTGGTCAAAAAATCTGATGAGGATATTGCAACCAAACTCTCTATTACGGGGTATGATGCTAATAATGTAGAACAATGACAAGGATCACTTCAATGTAAATTGCACAAACGACACAAGGATTTATACGGGGAAAAAGCCCTTGATCAAGAGTTGATCTCCGGCACAAAAAACCCCGGGTGATGGAAACTACCGATCACCAAGCTCGAATAAATGAATAAATGTTTACAACTTCGGATAGTAACGAGCTAGGTACAAGGTTCACTATCGTGAAATGTGTAAAAGTGAGTGAAAACTAATGAATGTTCATCGAGAGCTTCAAGTGTGCGAGTATATGAGAGTGTGTAGCTGAAAAAATGACTAAGTGTTCTCATTCTAGCTCGTTACCCCTTTTTAAAATAGAAGTTAACTACAATAACTAACTATCCGACTTTTGTGCCAAGCTCCCACGTTCTCCACAACGTCCATTTTTGGTCAATCGTGTGCGAAATGCCCGTGGAATATTCCTTAGTACCGTTGCCAAGACCAAGTCAAGCTTGTTACTCCTGCGAAATAATACAAAACACAAATAAACAATCGTCAGTACGAGGATCCTTTAAGAAATCCATGATCCTGATCCTGAAGCTCTTCTGAGGATCACCACCTGTCACAGAAGTAAGGATCATTAATTAGGATAACGAATAAGGATCACTAATTGTTAGAAAATCCTCCCCTAACAACATTATTTTTGGGACAAATTAAGTTATTATATATTTTCTAAAGTGAGACTTGAAAATATATTAATTTAGAACTATAGATACAAGAATACGAAAATACATGTATGAGATACCCCTATCCTTGGGAAGGAAATACGAAAATAAATACTTGAGAAGTATTGTTATAAATATTGTTTAAACAATTATTCCAAAACCTAAAAATATAACTTAAGTTAAAATAATTATTATTTTAACAAGTAATTATAACTTGGAATAATATTGAGGACTTAAAAGAAACCTAACTCGAAAACATTAATACTAAGACAAGGCACGACCCGTTCGTCTAATAGACATTAGCACATTGTAGGGAGTCGTGTTCGCTGAGGAGATTTGGGTTACGATTCTGAAGACGCAATACTGTGAGTTCATGTCCCCCTTTTCTTTAAATTGTTTTGTTTATTAACTTCGGGGGTGAAATACATGTTACAAAAGGATTACTACAAATACAATTGGTATGGTTAGCCTAGGAAAGAACCATAGATCATGTGAATGGGTAGGCAGATACTTGGGACCATTAATCCTCGTATAAGGGCCGAGGGGCATGAGTGATAGATCTATTTGGGTGTAGCGAGCCAACACCCATGAGGACCAGGGTGGCCCATAGGGTGACTATGTCTTCCAGCCGGAAGCCCGGTGCAACTTTGCTAGGTTGGAGTCTTCCTACACCGTCACATATATCAGTGGCCTTGCAAACCATTGGTGATCTTTTCCTTGTTTGCTTTCATACCGAGACATACATACATACACTGTTTACAAAGGTTTATTCATACATATACACAAACACATGAACTCGCTCAACTTTTGTTGATGTTTTCAAATTACATGTATTTTAGGGAACTAAGTGGATCTGGCAGGTATGCATGTTTTCAAGCTGCGTAAAAATAAAAGATGTCATCCATCATCGTAGAGTTTAGGAGATGTATCCTATTCTTGGACGGGATACATGTTTCTAAACCCGGTTTTATTTAAAGTCTTTTGTTGAGTCTTCATGAACTCATTTGAACATGTTGTGGTTTGTAACTTAAGTTTGGTGTCAACTTTTCAGACAAGTATGTTGTGGTATTTTCTAAACTTAATATATGGATGAACATCTTATGGTTTTATCATATAGCGTTGTATGATTGAATGCTATGGTATTAAGAAGTCACACTAATAACCACGCTTCCACAAAAGTCAGGGTGTGACAGCTTGGTATCAGAGCTTCGGTCGTAGCGAACTAGGATTCTTTCTCGAGTCTAGACTACGATCATTAGGGCTCTCACGAAAATGTTTTTTACAACATGTTTTCATTGCATACACAAAATGTCCAGATCCAGGAAACAAATATTTTTACAAATAAAAGACACAAAATACATTTCAAGGAATTCGTTTATATTATAGTCTGAGAGACTTGGTAGTGCAGTCTGAGAGACTGGGTAATTCAGTCTGAGAGACTGGGGAGTTAGTCTGAGAGATTAGCTGGGGCAGTCTGAGAGACTGGGTAGTTCAGTTTGAGAAACTGGGAGGTTTAGTCTGAGAGACTAAGTAGTTCAGTCTGAGAGGTTGGGTGGGATAGTCTTGGGAAGGCTAGGATGCATACATGCTTACATTTTTACTACTTACATGCTTATTTGATGATTGTTGATGTATGTGCATATGTTGTGATTGATTTGTTACAGACACCATTTCCTCCTTTGAGAGTGGAGTATCCGATACAGTAGACCCTATGGCCATAGTTTCGAATGATGAGATAGCCACAGACCCTGAGGTTTTCATTTCTGACACTGAGAGTAGCGACGATGATGATTTGCAGCCGTTTGCTTTACCAGACTTTGGCGATGATATACCGCTAGCTGATGGTCTTCCTGGCGAGGATCTACTTCTTGTTCAGATCCCTGCTCCTTTTCCTCTTGCTGCATTTCCTCTCGAGGATCTATCTCTTGATGCCATGTCTGATGATGACATCGATCTTTTTATTGAGGGTCCCCCTGAGGGTGCCCAGGATGATGGAGCTCCAGTCGATGATGTCATTGTCGCTCCACTTGTCGAGATTCCAGTCGCCGATGCCATTGATGTTCCGCTTGTCGAGATTCCTGTCGTTGAGATTTCATCTGACCATTCTGGTCCTGATTCATTCGAGTCTGTGTCATCTACTACTTTACACGCACTAGGATTACAGCGTTATCCCACCGATTTTGATTCTGGAACAGCTATGTCTGCTGCACCTGTTCCTCCGCAGGACTTCGAGTTTGATGATGAGTTTGATCCTGTCTTTCCACACGACTTTGACCCTGAGCATGAGATTGAGTTTGTCCCCGATGATCAGCCTTTTGAGGCACCTGTCATTCCTGATGATCAGCTCTTTGATGTACCCGCTGATCTTGAGCTTGCACCAGCTGACCCTGAGCCTATGATTGCACCCGAGCCTATACCTGCTCACGATCCTTTGCCTGGGCATGACCCTGTACCCGTTGACATTCCAGTTGTTGCACCACTGTTACCTGACTCTTTACCTGCACCTGTTGATCATGCTCCTTTTGCTGACCATGTAGACCCCAGATATGCATTCACCCACAATGGGTGGATAGAGGATGACGACGACTTACCTCCTTTTGTTAGACCTGTTACTCCCCCACCTGCACCTACACATGCACCAGTTGACATTGCCCTGTTTCACTCACATGTGTCTAACATTCGCCGCACTGATCTACCGATCACGTTCTTACAGGATATCCCACCACCCCGTCCAGGGGAAGGTTCATCGAGTCAGCAGCTCAGTCATATTCCACCTGTGTCAGCAGCCTTTCCTTTCATGCCACCGTTTGCACCTGCTACACATACTGCACCTTTTGCTTCTGCACCATCGGGCGAGCCACTGATTTGGTTTCCGCCCAACACGATGCCTGTTTCTGATCCATATCATCCTTCACATTACACTGGATACATGAGGAATGATCTGCTTTTGTCATTACAGCTCCAGCAGGAGTTGTTGTGCCGTAGAGTCATGGAGTTAGAGAGGATTCCGTTTCCTCCGCCTTGTTCTTGTCAGTCACCATTCGCGACTCCTCCAGCTCCTCTTCTACCATACCCATATTTTGACATTCGTTTTCTTACTATGGATCAGCAGATTAGTTACCTGCTGCGTATCGTTCATGCTCTTGAGGAGGATTTAGCGCATTTGTGCAGGTTGCTTTTCGTTCCTCCACCTCCTCCTCCTCCACCATCAGCATAGCATTTTTTGGTTTTATGTAGGTAGCACACTTTTGGTGAGAGTGTAGCTATTGAGCCCAGATTACACGACCTTTTGAAGACCACTTTTCTTTGTGACTTTTGATGTTGTGATTATTGTAGTTTGATGGATATTTTGGACAAGGGTGATGTGACACTTTAGTCCCTTTTGGTGTAATGTGATACATTGTAGAACATGTAAAACTGTAATTGTGGTCATTGATATATGAAAGCTCAATCGCAACATTCTCATTATATAAGTTGTTGGATTACTTGTTTATGCTTTAACATGGGATGTTATGTGTTTACTTGTATTGATAAATGTTATCACATACGTATACTACATACTTATATGCATAAGACCTGACATGTGCTATCTTCTTAAGAAGATGCCTCCTTGAAGGGAAACTCGATTGCCCACTACTGAGGCCGAGTTACAAGAACGGATTTCACGAGCGATAGCAGAGCACGAGGCCTCACGCGCTGAAACTAGCGGGGGTACCTCGAGAAATAACCCGCCTCATGGTAATGTTTAAGTCGATTGAGACACATTACGTTACATTTGGATATTCCATGTGCGTTTGCTAATGCTTTATGTGAATGACGTTACTTGTACAGGCTGTACCTATAAGCAGTTCTTAGACTGTAAACCGTCGAATTTCCGGAAGAACTACCTGGACTCCCTCCACACCGTCAGGTCGAATTTCAAATCGAGCTAGCTCCCGGAGTAGCACCTATAGCTCGTGTACCTTATCGTCTAGCTCCCGCGGAACTCAAGGAACTTTCTACTCAACTACAAGAACTTTTGGACAAAGGTTTTATTTCCCTGGGGAGCCCCAGTGCTCTTTGTCAAAAAGAAGGATGGCACATTCTGAATGTGCATTGATTACCGCGAACTGAACAAGGTTACCATCAAGAACCGTTATCCACTTCCCCGTATCGACGATCTGTTCGACCAGCTGCAAGGGTCGAGCTATTATTCCAAGATCGATCTGCGATCAGGCTATCACCAGCTGAGAGTCCGCGATGAGGACATCTCTAAGACTGCTTTCAGAACCCGCTATGGTCACTACGAATTCCTTGTTATGCCTTTCGGAATGACCAACGCACCTGCGATCTTCATGGACCTCATGAACCGAGTGTGCAAACCCTACCTCGACAAGTTCGTAATTGTGTTTATTGACGACATCCTAATTTACTCGAAAAGTCAAGAGGAGCATGAACAACACCTGCGCCTTATTCTCGAACTCCTTCGCAATGAGCAACTGTACGCCAAATTCTCGAAATGTGATTTCTGGCTTAGAGAAGTCCATTTCCTTGGGCACATAGTCAATCAGCATGGGATTCACATCGACCCCGCTAAGATCGAATCCATCAAGAATTGGCCTATACCTAAGACTCCGACCGAAGTTCGCCAATTCTTGGGACTGGCAGGATACTATCGAAGATTTATCAAGGGGTTCTCTAAGATCGCTCAACCACTTACGACCCTCACTCAGAAGGGTGTTGCTTATAAGTGGAATGATGCGCAGGAATCTGCCTTTCAGGAACTAAAGAAGAACCACTGTAGTGCTCCTATTCTTTCCTTGCCTGAAGGTACCGACGACTTCGTTGTTTACTGCGACGCTTCTATTCAAGGACTTGGTTGCGTGTTGATGCAACGCGAGAAGGTTATTGCTTACGCTTCGCGACAGCTCAAGATCCACGAACGGAACTACACGACACATGACTTAGAATTCGGAGCGGTGGTCTTCGCGCTCAAGATTTGGAGACATTACTTGTACGGTACCAAGTGCACTATTTACACTGATCACAAGAGTCTCCAACACATAATGGAACAAAAGGAGTTGAATATGCGGCAACGCCGATGGGTCAAACTCCTAAATGATTACGAGTGTGCAATTAAATATCATCCAGGCAAGGCTAATGTGGTAGCAGATGCCCTCAGCAGGAAGGAAACCAAACCTAAGCGTGTTCGTGCCTTACAGCTCACCATCTACTCGAACCTCCCTAAGCAAATCCGAAGCGCTCAGGCTGAAGCATTGAAAGCCGAGAACGTCAGGGCTGAGTCCCTGCGAGGATCAAGGAAACGGCTAGAACAATAAGAAGATGGTGCTTACTACGTAAACGGGCGTATATGGGTCCCACTTTATGGGAATCTGCGCGAGCTTGTAATGGATGAGGCCCATAAGTCCCGTTACTCAGTACTTCCTGGTTCGGATAAGATGTATCACGACTTAAAAACCACGTACTGGTGGCCTAGCATGAAAGCCCACATAGCAACCTATGTCAGAAAATGTTTGACTTGTGCAAGAGTCAAGGCTGAGTGTCAGAAACCATCGGGACTACTCCAACAACCAGAGATCCCACAGTGGAAATGGGAGCAAATTTCCATGGATTTTGTTACTGGCTTGCCTAGGTCTCAACGCGGAAATGACACCATTTGGGTGATAGTGGATCGATTAACTAAATCTGCCCACTTTTTGGCCATTAAAGAAACAGACAAGTTCTCTACCTTAGCTGAGGTATACTTAAAGGAAGTGGTTTCGAAGCACGGAGTGCCAACCTCTATTATTTCCGATCAAGACGCGCGTTTTACTTCTGAATTGTGGCAAGCTATGCACAAATCTTTTGGCTCACGATTAGACATGAGCACCGCTTATCATCCGCAAACGGATGGGCAGTCTGAACGCACCATCCAAACCTTAGAAGACATGCTTAGGGCATGTGTGATCGATTTTGGCAAGAATTGGGAGAAGCACCTACCGTTAGTGGAATTCTCCTACAACAACAGCTACCACACCAGCATCCAGGCAGCACCTTTTGAGGCATTGTACGGTTGTAAATGCCGATCGCCTCTCTGCTGGGCGGAGGTTGGTGACAGCCAGATCACAGGCCCAGAACTTGTGGTATACACTACGGAAAAGATTGCCCAGATTAGGCAACGCATGGCGGCAGCTCGTGACCGTCAGAATAGCTACGCTGATAAGGATAGGAAACCGCTAGAGTTCCAGGTTGGTGACCGGGCTCTACTTAAAGTCTCACCCTGGAAGGGTGTGGTTCGCTTTGGAAAACGGGGCAAGCTTAATCCGCGATATGTCGGACCCTTTGAAATTACCGAGAAAATTGGTAAGGTCGCTTACAGATTGAATCTGCCTGAAGAACTGAGTGCTGTGCACAACGTCTTTCACGTGTCTAATCTAAAGAAGTGTCTGTCAGATGAGACACTTATCATTCCTTTCAAAGAACTCACTATTGATGAACAGCTACACGTTACTGAGGAACCAATTGAGATTACGGATCGAGAGATCAAAACCCTCAAACGTAGCCAGATACCTCTCGTACGAGTTCGTTGGAACTCGCGCCGTGGCCCAGAGTTTACCCGGGAGCGGGAAGACCAGATGAAGCGCAATTATCCCCAGTTGTTCCCAAATGAAACTCCCAGCACTGAAGCTACAACCGAATTTCGGGACGAAATTCCAAACTAACGGGGGGATGATGTGACACCCCGTTGAAATGTTCTCACTTATACTAGCTTGACAGTGACTGCCTTAACTTTCGGGACGAAAGTTGTTAAAACTTGGGGATAATGTGACACTCTAGATTTTCCCGAGCAAATACCTTGTAATTACATTGTGTGTATATATGTTATTAAATGGAAGTTGTGTTTTATCTTCATGTTCTATGTGATCCTTGCACTGAGTATGTAGATGTAGTATATACATATATGAACATAAGTGAACCGAGACCACCATGGACCCGACTCGAGACCACCCGGTCTCAAGTAAACCAAATCAGTTGGGCCGTGCACTCCCTTGGCCCACTCGAAAACCCACTTAAGGTGCATCACCTTCTATATAAACCCAAAACCCTCACACACTCTCCTTTACACTCTCTCTCATTTCATCCTCACTCTCCCTCTTTCTAGAAAACCCTTAAAACCTTAAACACAACCTCTCTTCTACTTCTCTCTCGGATCAAATCCGCGGCAACCAAAGGACTCTCGGATTAGCTCGAGACCATCACTCGGAATTTAGTTCATCAATCCTTCATACCCTTTCATCTAGCCGGTTAGTATCTTGTAGTTATTGGTTAAAATGAATGATAAGTCATGAGTTTATATCAAACGGTTAGTGATATTAGATGCTCACTAGGTGCTTATGTGAACAATGGTGCTACTTGCTTTGAATGATTAAATATGAGAACTCTTGTATGATAATGAGTTGCTAAGATATTTGAATAATGAATGTATGTGATGCTTATGATCATCCAATTTATGTTAGAAGTTATAGGACAAATGTTGTTTTAATAATAATATGCAAGGTAGTCATGATATATAGATTGTATGAATACATATTCCTGTTTTGAGTTAAACGCATGCTAGATTCAAGAGTTAAATAATCATGTTTGCAAAGTGATGAAAACCTTGGATGAAGAACTTGTTGAATGTGATATGAATATTTGAAATTTGCTATGTTTGATCCAATTGATTAAGGTTTTAGACAATAAAACATGTTTGTAAACCCCCATTGGATAGTACACCAAATCATGAAATCGGAATTCTATTGGCAAGTACAATTCTTAGCAGGGTTCTAGAAACAGCAGGTGTGCGAGTCGAGACCTCTGGTTTCGACTCGAGACCATCTAGTGATCACTCGAGACCGCAGTGATTGCGACTCGAGACCCTGACTAAACAACTCGAGACAGACTTCAGGAACTCGAGACCATCAAGGTCTCGACTCGAGATCTCATGACCTCGACTCGAGACTGGACCCGAGACATCTGAGGCTGCGACTCGTACTTACATGACTCGAGACCACTCCGTTACAACCCGAGACCACTTGGTTGCGACTCGAGACCTCTCGGTCTCGACTCGAGACCTCTCGGTCTCGACTCGAGACCACCTTGTCTCGAGTGGGCTACTGATCTCCGTTATTGGGCCAAAGTGTATGGACTGTTCATGCATGATTACTGTTTGACTGGACTACGTGTTAATTGTTACTGGTTGACTTTACCATTATTAGAGCAGGCCCAATAACTCAAAACTATATGCATACTATGTGTTAGATACGTGTAGGATATACTGATTACTTGTATCCGAGCCTGACCTATACCGATAACCATATTAGGACGTGGTGACCAGCATCCATAACCAAGTAAACTAAACTACTGAGCAACCCAAGGTGAGTTCACACACTAAAAGCATGCGTCCCAGGGAGGGACACAAACAAACTAAAAGGGAAACTTCTAAATTACTATTTCCGGGGGAAAATGTGTTTGGGTATTATTTATAAATCACAACTAGCAAAACTAAACGAATCTCTATCATTTAAAGTCCCTGCTTACAGTACCGATTAATCGCTGGGGGCGAACGGGTTATTAGTTGATAGCGCTATTAGGTTTGACAACCTCACACCGTGACCGGGGGAGATCGGGCGTGAACTAGTAGACCTTGCATCTCGGTCAATGACGATAGACATTGACCTGGGGCACAAAAATCTTCTCGTCAACAGTTTCAGTAACATCAGTTTAGTAGCTTTCATATGGGGTAGCTCCCCATGACGTGATTATAAATGTTTTATCTAAACAACCTACGTTTTCGAAAAGTTAAAACTGGACATCTCGTGAACTCGCCAACATTATGTTGATACCCTACTGCATGCTTTGCAGGTACCCAGTGACACAGGAGCTTGTGGCTTGGGGAAGTGTAGCGGTCGTCTAACCCGTGTGTTGCGTTCTAAATAACTTGAACTATGAACTTTGTTTAAACTGTTTTGCCTATGCTTCCGCGACTTACTTAAACTGTTATTTGAAGTTAAACTTTTGAACTTAAAACCATGATGTATTACTAACTATTATGGTTGGTGATCATTCTCACTATTTACTAATGTTCGGTGTAATTGGTGGCTGGATCCTGGTCAGTCACGCCTCCAAGCGGTGGTACTCCGCATGTGGATTTTGGGGGTGTGACATACATAAGTGATTACCTAATTTACAAAATAGTATTACTATATTCTTATTAAGCCATTGAGGTGAAGAATTTATATTTTTATATATATGTATAAAAATTATGTTTGAGTTATACTCTCATTTAAGTGTATGTTTAGATATTTATTACTAATATTAGTTTTATTATTAGTAATAAAATATTAATAGTAAAAGTGTTAGTATTATTTTTAAAGTACTAGGGTTATTATCAGGGGCATGTATTGAATAGCCTAGCCTTAGTTAGGCATGGACTGGCCACATATGCTTAAACAAGGCAGTACTACCCAATATCCAACCATGATAATGACTAGTTAATAAATTAAGTCATCATACTTATTTAGTAAAATTTAATTATATATAAATATTTTTATAAAAATATATATACTTTGTACTGTAAGGAGAAGTCATATTTTCATAAATAATACAAGAATTAGAAGGATGAATAAAATTATATAAATAATTGTCTATCACATGTTTTGGGGTAACTATGCACCGTAACACTCTGGCAAGAAAGTAACCATATAAGAATAATATGGTAGTTATTAACTACGTTGGGTTAGGAGAACATTGTAATATATAGGAATAATTCTCGTTTTCACTTATTTACAATATTTGTAAATACATTCACAACGTTATATGATTTCAAAATGAAAATAAGTAATCAAATAGAATCGACCCATTAAGTGTTATATATTTACAAAATATTTTACAAATACTTTTTGTACAATAAATATTTTTACACCTTTTATTTACAATTTTCATTTAACGTTATAAATAATAGTGATTTCTTTTACAAATAATAATACTAAAATATTTTGTAATAACTTCATTACGGTGTTATGTAATATATATTACGTAGTAAATATAAGTTATTTTACATATTATATTATTTAAAAGTGGTGATCATTTACATATACAACTTGTTTTTATTATATTCCAATCTCTAGGATATAATATGAAAAAAATGGTAACTAATAGTATACTATCACATTGTTTCACAATTAAAACAACTTGAAACTTTAAATAATGATACACTAACTCTATTGTCTTTTAGTGTATCTTTGCAATTCACTAATCTCAGCACATTGATTTTCTCATATCATAATTTAATATTTGACAAATCATTTTTCATGCTTTTATTTCATTTTAAACCTATCGATTCTAAGTCTTCCTCAATTGCCAATCAAAGTAAGTTTCCTTTTGACAAAGAATTTTATTAATTCTAAAAATCATTCACATTCATTTTAAATATCTATTAATCATATATCTTTTGGCTTGAACCTAATCACTTTGGAAATTTATATCATTTCATCTCATTCGTTTGACCTTGATTTCTTGAACTAATTCAGTTGAACCAATGAAACATACTTATGATACAACTCGTATTCACAAAATTTGATATTTAAATCTGTGTCATTTTGTTGACTAAAATATAACATAAATCTAAAAGAAATATCGTAACCCAAATCTCGAGGACGAGATTTTTATTTAGGTGGGGAGAATGTAACAACCCTCATCAAAACTATTATTTATTTTATTATTTTATCCAATAGGAAACCCTAATTGTGACACCCAAGTGATTCTGCACAAACCCTAAAATTTTCAGAACAATCAGAATCAGGATCAGGGCCCCTAAAACTCAGGGGGGGGGGGGCTATTCCCCATTGATGATTATCATCACAATTCGTTGTCAAATTCGAAAATTAAAAATCCGTCGACTCAGCAGGCCTACACCCACACGTGGCCACCCTATAATGAAAATATGTCCCTTACGGACCGTAAGGGATTAGTCTTACGGTCCGTAAGCATGTCAAAATTCGTATATAAATAGCAGGCATTGGCACTTGATATTCTGCGTTCGTTCGACGATCAAATTCAATCTGTACGTTGAGTTATAGTCGAAACAGTCTCAAAATCACTAATTAATATAGCGGGGTGCTGCTACGATGCCGGGTATTAACTCGATCGCTGCTACGATTCAATGTCCGATCGATAGAAACTATCTGATGGATGTTTTAGTACTATCCTTTGTCATTCGTTGTGATTCCGACAGGATGTTTGAGTACCACCCGAATTCGGGGAATACTCTGTCATTCGTTGTAAATCTGATGGATGTTTAAGTGATTGCACTTTGTCATTCATTGTGAGGGTTTTAATCTCGTGAGTTATCGTAAATGTTGTATTAGTTACTTACCTAGTTCGTGTGCACTAGGTTACAAGGTTAAATCCATAGGCTAAGCTCTGCCTATATAAATCTGCAATATATCAAGGCTTATCTGTAGATTAAACTTTGCCCGTATGAATCTGCATGATTATAAAGTGAGTCATTCTCTTTTTATCAACTATTTTACAATACCTCAAATTATTTTCAAAAGTTATAATTACAGGGACTAAGTCATGGATATCTTGAATCACTGGCTAGTGGGGTATTGTGCACATTACTAATTTTCTCCCAGTTAGGTTCATTGACCTAATAGTGGTATGACCATCGTCACCATTGTGACATGTCACCATTGTGACACGGCGCCAGATAAAAATAAGATAGAAGCCATTGTAATCGCTCTTATGCTGTAATTAATAACTATGCATCATTTTATGTAAATAGAATGATTCACTCAGTATTTTCCGCTGACAAAACCTTTTTAAAACACGTTTCAGGTAATTACAGTAGATTGGAGTAAGAGATGGATATGGCACTGAAAGGCATCAAGAAGTGGCTTATTTATTAATTAAATCAAATTAAGAAATATTGTTTTATGTAATAAAATTTATCTTTATTAAAGCTACCTTTGTAAAACATGGGTTTATCCCATCTATTTAATAAATAAAATCCGGTGTTTTCTAAACTCTGATATTTTTCCTAACTCACGGTCCTGATGAAATTTCCGCTGCAACGTTTTCAAAATAATTACCGGTACCACGGGTTGTTCGCGACTCCCGATTCCGTCCAGGGTGGGTCGGGGGCCGTGACAGAAGGTGGTATCAGAGCCACTTGTTTAAGCCTTTAGGTGTTGTGATAATAATACCTAAGTTTGTATAAAAGAGTTAGGAGATTGTTGTTAACTAGTAGCACACATGATAACATTTAGACTTGAACTTAAGAAAAGATGCCTTAGTATAAACTTCAAGATAAGCTTAGTACTTATGTGAATAAATTATGATGGGTTTTTGTATGCCATAAGAATGGTAATTAGAATATTGCAAGATATGATAAATAAGCAAGAATTAATAGTAATTATTACTTATTGATATTACTTGGGCTAGAATAAGATATGTTACGGGAATACAAATTTCCCTAATTCTGGATAAAAGCCTAATAAAAGAGGCACTTTTAAAGATACTATTTATGGGAAAAAGAAAAGTTTCTCCGGCAAAACTGGGTATGATGTAGCAGACTCTCCAGTTTGTCCGGATATACTGAGGTTACCTCTCCGGCGCGAACCGGATAAGATGGGGTATATAAAAATGTCAAACAAGTGACAAATTTTCCCTAAATAGTATCATGATCTGATATCTGACTTGTTATTGGAATTATGAATCTGTTAAATACATTGACCTTACTACGGGTATGTATATTACAGCATGTGAAATATGTGATTATATAGATATGTACATCTATAAGGAATTCCAAAAGTCAATTAAGAATAAAGCACAAGTATCTGTGTCTAGATTTCTTTATCAGGAATCTCTTTTCCGATATATTTTCATTTGATCATTTACCTCGTAACTCGTGCGACAATATAAACAATGGAAACCCTTTAAGTTGGAATGCTAACAAAAGTATAAGGAATTTCTAAAGCATTATCATAAACTATTAACGCAAGTAAGAAGCATGTAAAGTTGTGATAATGTACAAGAAAACACATGAAAATTTAATTATAAATCCACAGAAGTTGAAGTATATCACACACAATTTTCAAGGCAAGGCCTTTGGAAAATATAAATTAGACATGATGACACCAATGCTAATCCTGTCAGTAGAAGAACTACTAATAAAAAAGAAGCACTTTTGCCACATATTTCGCTGAGATACGTTGTAACAAGATTTCACAACCATCGGCGCACAGTCTAATCAGAGTCATAATTATTATCATTGAAAAAGGAGTCACATACCTTTGCAAATTCCCTATTTTATTTTTATTCGACATTCCCTGGTAATTTCACTTAACAACAGTTATCACACGAAATTCCAGATAAAAGTTCTTATATTTCTTTCGTTGAAATTCTGACTTTTGCATATAATAAATTAACTTTCGTGTTTCTACTTCCCCTAAAGGTCATCATACCATGAGGATTTCTTTCATAATAACAAATTTTGATCTATTTCATTTCTTGGTAAATTCACACGTTACACATGCACTGTTTGTTGTGCATGTGATTCGCTTGCTTTATGAAGACCACTGGAGGACTTCATTTCGATTTGTTATTTTATCCAAACTTAAATATCATTCCGTTCTTTGCACTATAAACCGCATTATTACAAAACAATAACTCCTTGATATCAAGTCAATGAATTTCTTGAAAAATTTTAATTTTCTTTGACATACATAGTTTCTATAGTAACCATGTCCAAACTTTCTTATTAAAACTGGTTTTGTTTAAATCAAGTTCAAATTATTTGACTTGCTCACATTACATATTCATTTCAAGATCCCATATGATAGATGGAAGCTATCATATTCAAAATAGTCCCAACAAGCACTTCATTTACCATAATAGGCTTGTTTAAATCTTCGACTTCATTAAATCATTTCTTTGATCACGATCACCTTGTACTGACATTTTCACAAAATTTAAAGCTTGCACTAATCTCGTTTATATATATCATATACGGATTTAATTATTTATATATCTATAAAAGCCATCTTCACACAAATCGTGTGTTAAGATAATGATACACAAATTCTTGTCATATTTTAATGTATCTCTTAATGATTCTTACAACATTAATCGAGCCTTTCGTGATAATTATTGCTTTCACATCTTCAATCGAAAAACATTATATAAAATTAATTATATATGGAAACTTACATTGTGACACTCTAGGTTTTCCCGAGCAAATACCTTGTAATTACATTGTGTGTATATATGTTATTAAATGGAAGTTGTGTTTTATCTTCATGTTCTATGTGATCCTTGCACTGAGTATGTAGATGTAGTATATACATATATGAACATAAGTGAACCGAGACCACCATGGACCCGACTCGAGACCACCCGGTCTCGAGTAAACCAAATCAGTTGGGCCGTGCACTCCCTTGGCCCACTTGAAAACCCACTTAAGGTGCATCACCTTCTATATAAACCCAAAACCCTCACACACTCACCTTTACACTCTCTCTCATTTCATCCTCACTCTCCCTCTCTCTAGAAAACCCTTAAAACCTTAAACACAACCTCTCCTCTACTTCTCTCTCGGATCAAATCGGCGGCAACCAAAGGACTCTCGGATTAGCTCGAGACCATCACTCGGAATTTAGTTCATCTTTCATCTAGCCGGTTAGTATCTTGTAGTTATTGGTTAAAATGAATGATAAGTCATGAGTTTATATCAAACGATTAGTGTTATTAGATGCTCACTAGGTGCTTATGTGAACAATGGTGCTACTTGCTTTGAATGATTAAATATGAGAACTCTTGTATGATAATGAGTTGCTAAGATATTTGAATAATGAATGTATGTGATGCTTATGATCATTCGATTTATGTTAGAAGTTATAGGACAAATGTTGTTTTAATAATAATATGCAAGGTAGTCATGATATATAGATTGTATGAATACATATTCCTGTTTTGAGTTAAACGCATGCTAGATTCAAGAGTTAAATAATCATGTTTGCAAAGTGATGAAAACCCTAGATGAAGAACTTGTTGAATGTGATATGAATATTTGAAATTTGCTATGTTTGATCCAATTGATTAAGGTTTTAGACAACAAAACATGTTTGTAAACCCCCATTGGATAGTACACCAAATCATGAAATCGGAATTCTATTGGCTAGTACAATTCTTGGCAGGGTTCTAGAAACAGCAGGTGTGCGAGTCGAGACCTCTGGTTTCGACTCGAGACCATCTAGTGATCCCTCGAGACCGCAGTGATTGCGACTCGAGACCCTGACTAAACAACTCGAGACAGACTTCCGAAACTCAAGACCATCAAGGTCTCGACTCGAGATCTCATGACCTCGACTCGAGACTGGACCCGAGATCTCTGAGGTTGCGACTCATACTTGCATGACTCGAGACCACTCCGTTACAACCCGAGACCACCTTGTCTCGAGTAGGCTACTAATCTCCGTTATTGGGCCAAAGTGTATGGACTGTTCATGCATGATTACTGTTTGACTGGACTACGTGTTAATTGTTACTGGTTGACTTTACCATTATTAGAGCAAGCCCAATAACTCAAAACTATATGCATACTATGTGTTAGATACGTGTAGGATATACTGATTACTTGTATCCGAGCCTGACCTATACCGATAACCATATTAGGACGTGGTGACCAGCATCCATAACCAAGTAAACTAAACTATCGAGCAACCCAAGGTGAGTTCACACACTAAAAGCATGCGTCCCAGGGAGGGACACGAACAAACTAAAAGGGCAACTTCTAAATTACTATTTCCGGGGGAAAATGTGTTTGGGTATTATTTATAAATCACAACTAGCAAAACTAAACGAATCTCTATCATTTAAAGTCCCTGCTTACAGTACCGATTAATCGCTGGGGGCGAACGGGTTATTAGTTGATAGCGCTATTAGGTTTGACAACCTCACACCGTGACCGGGGGAGATCGGGCGTGAACTAGTAGACCTTGTATCTCGGTCAATGACGATAGACATTGACCTGGGGCATAAAATTCTTCTCGTCAACAGTTTCGGTAACATCAGTTTAGTAGCTTTCATATGGGGTAGCTCCCCATGACGTGATTATAAATGTTTTATCCAAACAACCTACGTTTTCGAAAAGTTAAAACTGGACATCTCGTGAACTCGCCAACATTATGTTGATACCCTACTGCATGCTTTGCAGGTACCCAGTGACACAGGAGCTTGTGGCTTGGGGAAGTGTAGCGGTTGTCTAACCCGTGTGTTGGGTTCTAAATAACTTGAACTATGAACTTTGTTTAAACTGTTTTGCCTATGCTTCCGCGACTTACTTAAACTGTTATTTGAAGTTAAACTTTTGAACTTAAAACCATGATGTATTACTAACTATTATGGTTGGTGATCATTCTCACTATTTACTAATGTTCGGTGTAATTGGTGGCTGGATCCTGGTCAGTCACGCCTCCAAGCGGTGGTACTCCGCATGTGGATTTTGGGGGTGTGACAGATTGGTATCAGAGCCATTGGTTATAGTGAACTTGGTTTTAAAAAAAGAAAGACTTTTTGAGAAAAAAAAAACCAGACTATAACCCGTGACTCATGACGACACTACACTCCAATGGCAAGACTCAATGTATTAGACCCCATAGCTCGGACTTGTGTTTACTTGCTTGTTTACTTTATGTTGTTACTCTACTATACATACTAGTGTGCCTAATTAGATAGATATGCATTCCTCTTCTACCTCATTCTCGCTACATTACGATATCACGCTCATACTGTGTTTTCTGGCTATGAAGACAATGAGTGGACACGGAAGAGGAAACGTTAACATGACTCAGGCTCAGTTCACTAACTTGCTCAACACGGTGGCTACAGCTTTCGCAGCTCACCCTGGAGGTAAACTCGTTACTTTAGGATGTTTAGATCCTACCCCCACATCGTCTTTTCACCTCTAAGCCTATTCGCTTCACTTCTCACGACAGGTCAGCCTGCGCCTGCGCAGCCACGTGTTTGTACTTTCAAAACCTTCATGGATTGCAAGCCTCTCCCTTTCAACGGCACTGAGGGTGCCATCGGCCTTCTACACTGGATTGAAAAGGCCGAAGCTGTCTTTGCCGTTTGCGAGTGTCCCCCTGCTAACTGGGTGAAGTTCGCGACTGGTACGCTTGAAGGAAACGTGCTTTCATGGTGGAAGGCACAAATTCAGATGCTTGGCTTGGAAACCGCTAATGCCACTGCATGGGAAGATTTCAAGGACATGATCAAGGAAGACTACTGTCACAGGGAAGACATTCATAAGCTCGAAAACGAGTATTTTGAGCTCAAGATGATTGGATCAGAGATTGAGACCTACACCAAACAGTCCAATGACTATGCTGCACTTTGCCCAAACATGTCTCGACCTATGTATCGAAGGATCGAATTATACATCAAAGGCTTGGCCCCAGAGATACGGAGCCATGTGACCTCAGCCAACCTCAATACCATCCAGCCAGTGGTCCGTCTTGCTCACAAACTCACTGATCAGGCTGTGGAGGAGGGCAAGTTGCCCAAAAGGATAAATGCTACTGTCGGAACCTCTGGTGATAACAAACGAAAGTGGGATGGAAATCAGGGTAAGGATGCTAACCCTACTCAGGCCCCAACCCAGCAGAGGAAAACTGAAAACAACAAGGGCCCTCAGCAACCGGGCGGCTACCAGGGCCATCTTCCCAAATGTAACAAGTGTAATCGACATCACAATGGGCCCTGTGCGAGGAACAAGTGTCAGCGATGCAACAAGATGGGGCATGAGGCCAAGGATTGTAGGAGCCCTCATCCCGCAAGGCAGAACCAACCACAGCAGCAGCAGCATCATGGGAACATCAAGGGCTGTTTCCAGTGCGGAGCCGAGGGGCACATTAAGAATAATTGTCCCCAGTTAAACCAGAACAACAACAACCAGGGAGCGGGAAATAACAACAACAACACCAACAATGCTGGGAATGGTGCAAGAGGAAGGGCTTTTGTGATTGGAGCTAGAGAAGCGAGGAATGACCCCAACGTTGTAGCGGGTAAGTTCCTACTTAATGATCGTTATGTTTCTGTATTATTTGATTCCGGAGCAGATGCTAGTTATGTATCCCTACGTATTAGTAAGAAGCTTAAGTCCACTCTTACGCCGCTAAGCTCTAAGCACATCGTTGAAATAGCTAATGGTAGAAACCTCAAGGCCTCACACGTTATTCGTAACTGCAAACTAGAATTGTCTGGTCAGACCTTCCGTATCGATCTCTTCCCCATCATTCTCGGAAGCTTTGACGTCGTCATTGGTATGGATTGGTTATCCAAGCACCGAGCTGAAATCCTCTGCCAAGAGAAAGCTATTCGTATTCCCCGTCCTCCTGGCAAACCCCTTATCGTCCAAGGCGACAAAAGCGGAGAAGTCATAAGCATCATTTCATTCTTAAAAGCCCAGAAGTGTTTACGAAAGGGGCACACCGCTATCTTAGCACTTGTTGCCGACACGCAGAAAAAGGAAAACAGGATTGAAGATTTTCCAGTTGTACGCGACTATCCGGAGGTATTTCCGGAAGAACTACCTGGACTCCCTCCACACCGTCAGGTCGAATTTCAAATCGAGCTAGCTCCCGGAGCAGCACCTATAGCTCGTGCACCTTATCGTCTAGCTCCCGCGGAACTCAAGGAACTTTCTACTCAAATACAAGAACTTTTGGACAAAGGTTTTATTCGTCCTAGCTCATCACCCTGGGGAGCCCAAGTGCTCTTTGTCAAAAGAAGGATGGCACATTCCGAATGTGCATTGATTACCGCGAACTGAACAAGGTTACCATCAAGAACCGTTATCCACTTCCCCGTATCGACGATCTGTTCGACCAGCTGCAAGGGTCGAGCTATTATTCCAAGATCGATCTGCGATCAGGCTATCACCAGCTGAGAGTCCGCGATGAGGACATCTCTAAGACTGCTTTCAGAACCCGCTATGGTCACTATGAATTCCTTGTTATGCCTTTCGGAATGACCAACGCACCTGCGATCTTCATGGACCTCATGAACCGAGTGTGCAAACCCTACCTCGACAAGTTCATAATTGTGTTTATTGACGACATCCTAATTTACTCGAAAAGTCAAGAGGAGCATGAACAACACCTGCGTCTTATTCTCGAACTCCTTCGCAATGAGCAACTGTACGCCAAATTCTCAAAATGTGATTTCTGGCTTAGAGAAGTCCATTTCCTTGGGCACATAGTCAATCAGCATGGGATTCACGTCGACCCCGCTAAGATCGAATCCATCAAGAATTGGCCTATACCTAAGACTCCGACCGAAGTTCGTCAATTCTTGGGACTGGCAGGATACTATCGAAGATTTATCAAGGGGTTCTCTAAGATCGCTCAACCACTTATGACCCTCACTCAGAAGGGTGTTGCTTATAAGTGGAATGATGCGCAGGAATCTGCCTTTCAGGAACTAAAGAAGAACCTCTGTAGTGCTCCTATTCTTTCCTTGCCTGAAGGTACCGACGACTTCATTGTTTACTGCGACGCTTCTATTCAAGGACTTGGTTGCGTGTTGATGCAACGCGAGAAGGTTATTGCTTACGCTTCGCGACAGCTCAAGATCCACGAACGGAACTACACGACACATGACTTAGAATTCGGAGCGGTGGTCTTTGCGCTCAAGATTTGGAGACATTACTTGTACGGTACCAAGTGCACTATTTACACTGATCACAAGAGTCTCCAACACATAATGGAACAAAAGGAGTTGAATATGCGGCAACGCCGATGGGTCGAACTCCTAAACGATTACGAGTGTGCAATTAAATATCATCCAGGCAAGGCTAATGTGGTAGCAGATGCCCTCAGCAGGAAGGAAACCAAACCTAAGCGTGTTCGTTCCTTACAGCTCACCATCCACTCGAACCTCCCTAAGTAAATCCGAAGCGCTCAGGCTGAAGCATTAAAAGCCGAGAACGTCAGGGCTGAGTCCCTGCGAGGATCAAGGAAACGGCTAGAACAATAAGAAGATGGTGCTTACTACGTAAACGGGCGTATATGGGTCCCACTTTATGGGAATATGCGCGAGCTTGTAATGGATGAGGCCCATAAGTCCCGTTACTCAGTACATCCTGGTTCGGATAAGATGTATCACGACTTAAAAACCACGTACTGGTGGCCTAGCATGAAAGCCCACATAGCAACCTATGTCAGAAAATGTTTGACTTGTGCAAGAGTCAAGGCTGAGTGTCAGAAACCATCGGGACTACTCCAACAACCAGAGATCCCACAGTGGAAATGGGAGCAAATTTCCATGGATTTTGTTACTGGCTTGCCTAGGTCTCAACGCGGAAATGACACCATTTGGGTGATAGTGGATCGATTAACTAAATCTGCCCACTTTTTGGCCATTAAAAAAACAGACAAGTTCTCTACCTTAGCTGAGGTATACTTAAAGGAAGTGGTTTCGAAGCACGGAGTGCCAACCTCTATTATTTCCGACCGAGACGCGCGTTTTACTTCTGAATTGTGGCAAGCTATGCACAAATCTTTTGGCTCACGATTAGACATGAGCACCGCTTATCATCCGCAAACGGATGGGCAGTCTGAACGCACCATCCAAACCTTAGAAGACATGCTTAGGGCATGTGTGATCGATTTTGGCAAGAATTGGGAGAAGCACCTACCGTTAGTGGAATTCTCCTACAACAACAGCTACCACACCAGCATCCAGGCAGCACCCTTTGAGGCATTGTACGGTTGTAAATGCCGATCGCCTCTCTGCTGGGCGGAGGTTGGTGACAGCCAGATCACAGGCCCAGAACTTGTGGTAGACACTACGGAAAAGATTGCCCAGATTTTGCAACGCATGGCGGCAGCTCGTGACCGTCAGAAGAGCTACGCTGATAAGGATAGGAAACCGCTAGAGTTCCAGGTTGGTGACCGGGCTCTACTTAAAGTCTCACCCTGGAAGGGTGTGGTTCGCTTTGGAAAATGGGGCAAGCTTAATCCGCGATATGTCGGACCCTTTGAAATTACCGAGAAAATTGGTAAGGTCGCTTACAGATTGAATCTGCCTGAAGAACTGAGTGCTGTGCACAACGTCTTTCACGTGTCTAATCTAAAGAAGTGTCTGTCAGATGAGACACTCATCATTCCTTTCAAAGAACTCACTATTGACGAACAGCTACACTTTACTGAGGAACCTATTGAGATTACGGATCGAGAGATTAAAACCCTCAAACGTAGCCAGATACCTCTCGTACGAGTTCGTTGGAACTCGCGCCGTGGCCCAGAGTTTACCCAGGAGCGGGAAGACCAGATGAAGCGCAAGTATCCCCAGTTGTTCCCAAATGAAACTCCCAGCACTGAAGCTACAACCAAATTTCGGGACGAAATTCCAAACTAACGGGGGGATGATGTGACACCCCGTTGAAATGTTCTCACTTATACTAGCTTGACAGTGACTGCCTTAACTTTCGGGATGAAAGTTCTTAAAACTTGGGGATAATGTGACACTCTAGGTTTTCCCGAGCAAATACCTTGTAATTACATTGTGTGTATATATGTTATTAAATGGAAGTTGTGTTTTATCTTCATGTTCTATGTGATCCTTGCACTGAGTATGTAGATGTAGTATATACATATATGAACATAAGTGAACCGAGACCACCATGGACCCGACTCGAGACCACCCGGTCTCGAGTAAACCAAATCAGTTGGGCCGTGCACTCCCTTGGCCCACTCGAAAACCCACTTAAGGTGCATCACCTTCTATATAAACCCAAAACCCTCACACACTCTCCTTTACACTCTCTCTCATTTCATCCTCACTCTCCCTCTCTCTAGAAAACCCTTAAAACCTTAAACACAACCTCTCCTCTACTTCTCTCTCGGATCAAATCGGAGGCAACCAAAGGACTCTCGGGTTAGCTCGAGACCATCACTCGAAATTTAGTTCATCAATCCTTCATACCCTTTCATCTAGCCGGTTAGTATCTTGTAGTTATTGGTTAAAATGAATGATAAGTCATGAGTTTATATCAAACGGTTAGTGTTATTAGATGCTCACTAGGTGCTTATGTGAACAATGGTGCTACTTGCTTTGAATGATTAAATATGAGAACTCTTGTATGATAATGAGTTGCTAAGATATTTGAATAATGAATGTATGTGATGCTTATGATCATCCGATTTATGTTAGAAGTTATAGGACAAATGTTGTTTTAATAATAATATGCAAGGTAGTCATGATATATAGATTGTATGAATACATATTCCTGTTTTGAGTTAAACGCATGCTAGATTCAAGAGTTAAATAATCATGTTTGCAAAGTGATGAAAACCCTAGATGAAGAACTTGTTGAATGTGATATGAATATTTGAAATTTGCTATGTTTGATCCAATTGATTAAGGTTTTAGACAACAAAACATGTTTGTAAACCCCCATAGGATAGTACACCAAATCATGAAATCGGAATTCTATTGGCTAGTACAATTCTTGGCAGGGTTCTAGAAACAGCAGGTGTGCGAGTCGAGACCTCTGGTTTCTACTCGAGACCATCTAGTGATCACTCGAGACCGCAGTGATTGCGACTCGAGACCCTGACTAAACAACTCGAGACAGACTTCAGGAACTCGAGACCATCAAGGTCTCGACTCGAGATCTCATGACCTCGACTCGAGACTGGACCCGAGACATCTGAGGCTGCGACTCGTACTTGCATGACTCGAGACCACTCCGTTACAACCCGAGACCACTTGGTTCCGACTCGAGACCTCTCGGTCTCGACTCGAGACCACCTTGTCTCGAGTGGGCTACTGATCTCCGTTATTGGGCCAAAGTGTATGGACTGTTCATGCATGATTACTGTTTGACTGGACTACGTGTTAATGGTTACTGGTTGACTTTGCCATTATTAGAGCAGGCCCAATAACTCAAAACTATATGCATACTATGTGTTAGATACGTGAGGATATACTGATTACTTGTATCCGAGCCTGACCTATACCGATAACCATATTAGGACGTGGTGACCAGCATCCATAACCAAGTAAACTAAACTACTGAGCAACCCAAGGTGAGTTCACACACTAAAAGCATGCGTTCCAGGGAGGGACACGAACAAACTAAAAGGGCAACTTCTAAATTACTATTTCCGGGGGAAAATGTGTTTGGGTATTATTTATAAATCACAACTAGCAAAACTAAACGAATCTCTATCATTTAAAGTCCCTGCTTACAGTACCGATTAATCGCCGGGGGCGAACGGGTTATTAGTTGATAGCGTTATTAGGTTTGACAACCTCACACCGTGACCGGGGGAGATCGGGCGTGAACTAGTAGACCTTGCATCTCGGTGAATGACGATAGACATTGACCTGGGGCACAAAAATCTTCTCGTCAACAGTTTCGGTAACATCAGTTTAGTAGCTTTCATATGGGGTAGCTCCCCATGACGTGATTATAAATGTTTTATCTAAACAACCTACGTTTTCGAAAAGTTAAAACTGGACATCTAGTGAACTCGCCAACATTATGTTGATACCCTACTGCATGCTTTGCAGGTACCCAGTGACACAGGAGCTTGTGGCTTGGGGAAGTGTAGCGGTCGTCTAACCCGTGTGTTGGGTTCTAAATAACTTGAACTATGAACTTTGTTTAAACTGTTTTGCCTATGCTTCCGCGACTTACTTAAACTGTTATTTGAAGTTAAACTTTTGAACTTAAAACCATGATGTATTACTAACTATTATGGTTGGTGATCATCCTCACTATTTACTAATGTTCGGTGTAATTGGTGGCTGGATCCTGGTCAGTCACGCCTCCAAGCGGTGGTACTCCGCATGTGGATTTTGGGGGTGTGACATACATAAGTGATTACCTAATTTACAAAATAGTATTACTATATTCTTATTAAGCCATTGAGGTGAAGAATTTATATTTTTATATATATGTATAAAAATTATGTTTGAGTTATACTCTCATTTAAGTGTATGTTTAGATATTTATTACTAATATTAGTTTAGTATTAGTAATAAAATATTAATAGTAAAAGTGTTTGTATTATTTTTAAAGTACTAGGGTTATTATCAGGGGCATGTATTGAATAGCCTAGCCTTAGTTAGGCATGGACTGGCCACATATGCTTAAACAAGGCAGTACTAACCAATATCCAACCATGATAATGACTAGTTAATAAATTAAGTCATCATACTTATTTAGTAAATTTTAATTATATATAAATATTTTTATAAAAATATATATACTTTGTACTGTAAGGAGAAGACATATTTTCATAAATAATACAAGAATTAGAAGGATGAATAAAATTATATAAATAATTGTCTATCACATGTTTTGGGGTAACTATGCACCGTAACACTCTGGCAAGAAAGTAACCATATAAGAATAATATGGTAGTTATTAACTACGTTGGGTTAGGAGAACATTGTAATATATAGGAATAATTCCCGTTTTCACTTATTTACAATATTTGCAAAATACATTCACAACGTTATATGATTTCAAAATGAAAATAAATAATCAAATAGAATCGACCCATTAAGTGTTATATATTTACAAAATATTTTACAAATACTTTTTGTACAATAAATATTTTTACACCTTTTATTTACAATTTTCATTTAACGTTATAAATAATAGTGATTTCTTTTACAAATAATAATACTAAAATATTTTGTAATAACTTCATTACGGTGTTATGTAATATATATTACATAGTAAATATAATTTATTTTACATATTATAGTAAAATACTAAAATCATATTTATTTAAAAGTGGTGATCATTTACATATAGTAAAAATGCGTAACAAAGAATATATATTATATAGTCTTTATATTTGATATATAAGATACGGTTCAGACAGGGACAAAAATAATATATATTACGTTTGCTTTACAAATATAATATAAATTGGTCATGCCAAAACAACTTGTTTTTATTATATTCCAATCTCTAGGATATAATATGAAAAAAATGGTAACTAATAGTATACTATCACATTGTTTCACAATTAAAACAACTTGGAACTTTAAATAATAATACACTAACTCTATTGTCTTTTAGTGTATCTTTGCAATTCACTCATCTCAGCACATTGATTTTCTCATATCATAATTTAATATTTGACAAATCATTTTTCATGCTTTTATTTCATTTTAAACCTATCGATTCTAAGTCTTCCTCAATTGCCAATCAAAGTAAGTTTCCTTTTGACAAAGAATTTTATTAATTCTAAAAATCATTCACATTCATTTTAAATATCTATTGATCATATATCTTTTGGCTTGAACCTAATCACTTTGGAAATTTATATCATTTCATCTCATTCGTTTGACCTTGATTTCTTGAACTAATTCAGTTGAACCATTGAAACCTACTTATGATACAACTCGTATTAAAAAAATTTGATATTTAAATCTGTGTCATTTTGTTGACTAAAATATAACATAAATCAAAAAGAAATATCGTAACCCAAATCTCGAGGACGAGATTTTTATTTAGGTGGGGAGAATGTAACAACCCTCATCAAAACTATTATTTATTTTATTATTTTATCCAATAGGAAACCCTAATTGTGACACCCAAGTGATTCTGCACAAACCCTAAAATTTTCAGAACAATCTGGATCAGGGCCCCTAAAACTCAGGGGGGGGGGGGGCTATTCCCCATTGATGATTATCATCACAATTCGTTGTCAAATTCGAAAATTAAAAATCCGTCGACTCAGCAGGCCTACACCCACACGTGGCCACCCTATAATGAAAATATGTCCCTTACGGACCGTAAGGGATTAGTCTTACGGTCCGTAAGCATGTCAAAATTCGTATATAAATAGCAGGCATTGGCACTTGATATTCTGCGTTCGTTCGACGATCAAATTCAATCTGTACGTTGAGTTATAGTCGAAACAGTCTCAAAATCACTAATTAATATAGCGGGGTGCTGCTACGATGCCGGGTATTAACTCGATCGCTGCTACGATTCAATGTTCGATCGATAGAAACTATCCGATGGATGTTTTAGTACTATCCTTTGTCATTCGTTGTGATTCCGACAGGATGTTTGAGTACCACCCGAATTTGGGGAATACTCTGTCATTCGTTGTAAATCCGATGGATGTTTAAGTGATTGCACTTTGTCATTCGTTGTGAGGGTTTTAATCTCGTGAGTTATCGTAAATGCTGTATTAGTTACTTACCTAGTTCGTGTGCACTAGGTTACAAGGTTAAATCCATAGGCTAAGCTCTGCCTATATAAATCTGCAATATATCAAGGCTTATCTGTAGATTAAACTTTGCCCGTATGAATCTGCATGATTATAAAGTGAGTCATTCTCTTTTTATCAACTATTTTACAATACCTCAAATTATTTTCAAAAGTTATAATTACAGGGACTAAGTCATGGATATCTTGAATCACTGGCTAGTGGGGTATTGTGCACATTACTAATTTTCTCCCAGTTAGGTTCATTGACCTACTAGGGATAATCATCACTATTTAGGTTCATTGACCTAATAGTGGTATGACCATCGTCACCATTGTGACATGTCACCATTGTGACACGGCGCCAGATAAAAATAAGATAGAAGCCATTGTAATCGCTCTTATGCTGTAATTAATAACTATGCATCATTTTATGTAAATAGAATGATTCACTCAGTATTTTCCGCTGACAAAACCTTTTTAAAATACGTTTCAGGTAATTACAGTAGATTGGAGTAAGGGATGGATATGGCACTGAAAGGCATCAAGAAGTGGCTTATTTATTAATTAAATCAAATTAAGAAATATTGTTTTATGTAATAAAATTTATCTTTATTAAAGCTTCCTTTGTAAAACATGGGTTTATCCCATCTATTTAATAAATAAAATCCGGTGTTTTCTAAACTCTGATATTTTTCCTAACTCACGGTCCTGATGAAATTTCCGCTGCAACGTTTTCAAAATAATTACCGGTACCACGGGCTGTTCGCGACTCCCGATTCCGTCCAGGGTGGGTCGGGGGCCGTGACATTGATCGCTTACTCTGGCCAAGTAAGTAATGAACACATGGTACCATGAACTTCTTATGATGGACACATTTATGTCCGATGTAGTCAGGGTGGGGTGAATGGGACTAACTTAAAAAGTACCCAAATGAATCAAATGAGCAAAATATTTGATAATAATGTAAACGCACAGCCGGGTGACGGAAGCGTATTACATTAGGATGATGAGCCCGAGTGAAGGGACAAAGATTAATGTAAAACGATTAAGGTATGCAATTGGGAGGGGTGTGCTTACACTCGAACCCGGAGAATGCAAATATGACTCTTAACGGACCGATTTTGTAAAACACCAAATTTGAGAACAAAGTAGGAATATAAAAGCGAAACGAAGTCATAATGCATACCGTAAGGGTTGCAATAATAACGACTTCGGTAAAACACCCGGTTGGTGGGTAAGGATTTAAACGCATGCGTAGACTGAGAAACAGGAACGCGAAATAGAAAGTCAAAAGACTCAGAATATGAGTCATGACTAAAAGATGACAAGAATTTTCGCAAACATAAATATTGGTAATTACGTTCAACCATTTCAAAGTTGGACGGGTCAAATAAAGAATGAAGTTTGACATTCATAAGTGATGAAAATTCACCCAAAATGAGTCAAACGGGTCAATTAAGGAATAACGCTTACTATAATAGGAAAACGCAAACCGGTGAAACCGGAAAGCTAAAAACTATAAGATAGAAGGACCCGGGTAATGGGTTGTAAAGGAGTATAAGTATGAACCGGGTAACGGTAAGCGTAGGACAAACCGACGTGTAAATGACGTTAGAAGTCGTAAAGTCGGAAAAGATAGTTCAAAAGAAAACAATGTAGCCTTAGACTACGATCAAGGTCAAGCGAAATAAAAAAAAAAGTAAAGGTGAATAATTCTAAAACATAAGAAGGGGTGCCTTAACGCCATATGCGTATATAAATGTATACACATTTGAATAAAGACTCGAATAAAAGATGATCTACGGGACCATCATAACTTACGGGATATTAATTAGAGCAAAGGTCTACGGGGCCAAAATGATCCACAGGTCATGAATTGAAGCAGAAGAATCATAAGGGCCTCGCCTCAAAGAGGTGAAAGCCTAAGGAAATAGCCTACGAGGTTAAGTGAAGGAACCTACGGGTCGATAGTGTGAGGTAAGGGAACTTGTTACGATTCCCCGTATAAAACTAAGATTTTAAAAGAATAAATTATGGACTGTCAATATCATGGTACGGATAATTGACAAAAGTTAAAGAAAAGATCCTAAAACTAAAACTTCGATTTTAGTAAGAAATAACGTTTTTACAAATATAAATTCCGATAGGAATTTGAATAGTAAGCATGAAAGGTTCAAGTCTTGACACTGATAGGCGCAAGACGATATATTCGAAAAGTGATATTTTTGAAAATGAAAGGTTGATACAAACTAAACATCATGTGACACGATCACGGTTAGGAAATGTAATGTGAAGTAAAATCACATTATAACCAAGCGAGCGGTAAAAAGTAACGGGACTAATAAGTCTAGTTAGTAAGACCGGTTAAGGCCAGTAATTCAAATCAATAAAATTTGGTTTGCTTGTAAACGGTGGATTCGGTATAACTGGACCGAATAAATAAATCTGAAAACAAAAGAAATTATTGCTAAAAGTGAAATATTTCACTAAAGACCTTTAAACGGGTCAAAGTAAAGGATTCATAAAGAATCTATACTATATAATAAAAGAAACCATTTAGAAGACACTTGTCATCATATTAGGCCATGTTTTATAGATAAGTATTATTTTAATTTAATATTTTCTAATTAATTATAGATAATCCTTCTACTAAAGATTATTTAGTTTAATTTTTTATGGATAATTATTATTTAGTTTAATCTCCTTCTCATTTATAATATTATTTATTTAACTAATAGAGTAAATACGATTTTGGCCTCTGTGGTTATATCACTTTTACTCTTTTAGCCCAATTTTTTTTTAACATCTAAACCCCCATCGTTTTTTTTTTCTAATCTTTTTGGCCCCTAACGTCTTTTTTCTAACCCTTTTGACCCCTAACATTTAATGGATGAGGTTAGTGTTAGGGGCTAAAAGGGTTAGAAAAAAAGACGTTGGGGGCTCAGATGTTAAAAAAAAACTTTTTTGGGCTAAAAGGGTAAAAGTGATATAACCACAGGGGCCAAAATCGTAATTTACTCTAACTAATGTTATTTATCATTTATACATTTACGGAGTTTTAAATAATGAGTTAAATTTATTGATACTTCGTTAACAAATTTTGCTACAACAAAACAATCTATTTATATCAATCTAAATTTTTATCTATACTATACTATATAATAAAACATTAATGTGTGACACATGTCGTTCATTGTAGGTATTTATTTTATGATTTTCTCGTCTTACTTCCAAACTTATCTTATATTAATTAAATGAATAATGAGCTAATATTAAATTTTATCCTACTTTAAATTTCGAATACCATTCTTATATTTTTCTAATAAAATATTATTCGAAATTGTAAATTGTTAATTTAAAACATTTTAAATAATACAAATTATTTATCACGAAAACCAAACTTTGTTTTAATATATTAAATATTTTTATTTTCACTATACAAAATTACATTTACTAACTTTTTTATTATTTGGTATATAAAATTACATTTATTTAACTTGTGTAATAAATGAGGTTTTTAGAGATGTATTATTTTATTATTTGGTAAACAATATTACATTTGTTCAACCTGTGTGATAGATGTGGTTTTAAAGATATAATTTTTTTTATTTGATATATAAAATTACATTAATTCAACCCGTACAATATGGTTCTTATATATATAACTTTTTATTATTTAATATATAAAATTATATTTATTCAATCCGTGCAATAAAGGAAGTTTTTAAAGATATAATGTTTTATTATTTAGTATATTAATTTATTTACTCAACCCGTGTAATACACGGGGTTATAATCTAGTTCGATATTATATGAAAGCAATGGATATCGCTAAGTTAACTAAACTAGTGGAAATAACGAGATTACGATATTTCAAGTTGCACTATGTCGTATGAGTTATGTAGACAATTAGTAACCAAAAAGACGTTACCGTATTTTTTTTGGTAATACAAACTATTGGATAAAAAGTATAAGTAATCTTTAAAAGATTTCTCGAATCGAATACATTGAGTCAAACTCAAGGAATTATGTAAGAAAAGGTTTCGAGGACGAAACCTCTTTAAGGGGGTAGACTTGTAACACCCCAAAAACGGGTTTGGTAATCAAACCACGTTAATACTAAAAGACGGCTAAAGAACCGTTAGTGGTAAAATTAAGCCAGAAAATATTATGATTTATATAACTAAATCTAATATTTAATAAAAAGAGAAAAAGAATGCGTTTGGGAAATAAAGTTTATAGAAGGCCCGAGTTAACGGGACTTAAACTAAACTTAGTCATAGATTCCCAAAACCCACTAATTTAATTAGGAATGTTTAACCTAGTTAATAAGTGGGGGATATTGTTAGAAATAAGTAGGTTGTGCCCTACTTAATTAACTAACCAAATTAGAGGGGCCAATGTTGTTAAAAATGAAACTTATATTATTGGTTTTAATTAAAAACAAAACCAAACATCTCAATTGAGATGTCTGGTCGTACATGGGACGCAGGGGGCGACCTGAGCTCCTCACCAAGCCCTAGTTCATAACATATTTCACAAAATTGAGGGCTCAAATCAAGCTGAAATCGAAAATCAAGCATAGATTATTGATCCTCATCACAAGAGGATTTCAAGGTATGTAAAATTTGATGAAAACTCTCAACTCGAAATTCTCATGAAATTGGGAAAATCTGAAATTCATGGTTGCATGTTTGTTTTATGATGATTTAGGAACAATATAGTGTCTAGGGACAAACCCTAGACAAATACAAGTTGAAATCATGTGAAATTTTAGTAAAATCCATGAACACCATTGTAGGTGATTAGTGGGTTATGTAGAACTTGATGAACACTAGGATTTCAAATGTTGTTCTAGTGTAATTGGATATTTATGAAGCGATTTCTGATTTATTGATGTTAACCTTTATATAAAATAGACCGATTGACGTTAAATTTGGCTATATGACAAGTTGTGAACTTGAATATGAATCATGTAAATTTCTGCCCATAAGGTGTTTGTTAAAACGCCTAAGAGAAAGCTAAGATGTTAAGTTTCAAATAAAAACGCATATTCGAATGACATTGTGAAATATGCGTTATACGTCATGAATGGAGTTCTAAACACATTGTTGATTGAACTCTATAGACAAAGGAGTCGAGTTTTCAAGCGGGCAAACCGGAGTGGACATGCGCTTGAAGGGAACACTTTAAAGGTACGCGACTTGTCGTCTCGTTACATTTATACAGAGAAGCTTAGTTAAAATATGTTTAAAGTGATATAGCGAAAATGGTTGAGTTGGTATGTCAATGAGGTGATGGAATTCACTCGACAACCAAATGGGTCAAACTAATAGTTAAAATAATAGTGATAACAAAAGAAAATAAAGACACCATTTGGTAAAAGTTATAACGGGTTGGACACATTAAGAAAATGTCTTTTATGTAGTAAAACTCACGGCGCGAACCGGGATTGGTTCAAGGAGCGTGATGAAATTAATATACCATCATACGTTGATAAATGGTCATGTCGACTAAACGGGTCAAATGGTGTGTTAATACCATTTGACATTAATAATTGACGCCTACTTGTTGAGTTTTGTAATTACAGGAAATAGCATGTGTTGCGTTGCTTTAATTAGAAAATTTAAAGCAAGAGGTATGTAAACGGGTCAATGCTATGACCCGAGCCAGGTACGCATATTTGGACTTATAGTTAAAAGTGCAAAGAAGGTCAAATATCTAGCCGAAATCCTTCATTTGTAAAAATGAAGGATTAAATGTGACCAAAGAACCCTTAATAGGTAAACAGTGTAAACGACCCTTAGAGGTTGTTTAGAAACTTATATTATGAGTTTGTAACCCGTAGATGTGTATAAAAGTTCTAGGCAAAAACATTTGTGGGTCGAACGTCTAGAAATAGTCAATTGCGAAAAATGACCAACCGATGGGTAAAATTGGGAAAAAGGGGTTCATATGTTAAATCCACCACAAAATAGTTGTGGTGGAATATTTGTAGTTAATTAGACATGGAATTTTTGTAGCGTCAAAAGAAAAGCACAAGTTCTAGACTAAAATGCGTAAATACCCTTAACGGGTCAAAATAAGCATTTAAGCGTAAACGGGATTTTATTATGTAAGAAAACCGTGATTTGAGATTTATATGATAGGAGATATTGAAATAATGAATTTCATGAGTTTAAAGATCAAACAAACATGTTGGTGTGATAAAATCATGAACGGGTCAATATTTGGTAAAAAGGGTAGTAAGCCGAAGACTTAAAGGTCTGAAATTTTGTTAATCCGGATGTCGGATTTTAACTCCATAAGATGGAGAAATAAATTACGGACGTGTAGGAAAAAGAATCGGGTAAAACGGATTAAAAACGAGAGAGTTATGCTCGTTTCCGTGAAATCGGGTATTGCTGGGAATGTACAGCAACTGTTTAACAACATTCTGCTGAAAAGGGGGCTAGGCGTCATGCGACGCCCCCTAGTTCCGGAAAAAGTTTATTTTTTTTTTGTTGTTTGACCCATGTAACTTGTTTAAACTATTTATTTAACTATCAAAACTAACTTTTAAGTTGGTTTTGATTATAGGTGATCGCTAAGAGTGCCCGGATGAAGATCAAGCTCGATGAGGAACCGAACACGATTAAATTAAACACTCGAGATTAAAGCTTCCGCACGGCGTTACGTCATAACTTTTAAACGACGAACTTGTTTTTATTATGTTGAAAACTTTTAAGTTGTAAAAGTATTAGATTACTCGTATTTTCTAAGGATACTTAATTGTAATTACATGTTTATTTTCATTATTTATACGAAAATCTTTAAAATAATAACAAGGGTGTTACAAACACCCTAACACACTATATGACACCTTATATGCATAACACCTAAACATTATACTTAGAATCTCACTAATTAACATAACTTACCATCAAATTTACACTTAGACCCCCTCCCCCTTCATATTTACGGCCACTAGGTGGCCCACCTACAATCTTTCTTAATCTTCCTAAGATCTCTATTGATCTTACTTAGATTGGTTAGGGATCATGCTTGTACTTTGGGAAACATATGAACCATTGGTTAATAGCTTAATTTGGATTATAAGTAATCATCACCATCTACATCCTTCACACTTCACAACACCACACATCTCTCTCCCTCCCTCCTTCATCTCGGCCGAAACCCAACCACACACCACCACCATCTTCATCAAACTTCCATCCAATTTCAAGTGTACACAAAGTGTAAGAAGGCCATTAATGAGGCTTGGTGATCTTGGATCTTGAAGGACCTCTCCCGATTGCTTTTATCCATCACTTTTATCATCTTCTTCATCAAGTGTTCCTCCGTAGCCTTTGTGCTAGTTGTAAGACTCTCATAACCCTTATTTACTTCATATTTAGTTGGTTAAAAGATGTATTATGTTGTAAATCACAAGAACACTAAAGAACAGAATCTTGAATCTTGAACATAAGCTTAACATATGATGAAATATGGATGAAACTATGTTGTTTAGTGTGTGAATGATACTTGATTGTTATTTTCTTGAGATTATGATGTTGATAATCATAAGGAGCTTGCTAGATTGTGATTAAACACATGATCTAGCAAGTGAGAGGATGATTATGTGATGAAAAGAGATGATCATCCTTATGTGTAAGCATGAACTTGAAAATAAAATGATTTCTTGAAAAATGATAATCAAGTGAGTTGATACACTTATAGATCTAAGATTTATGAATGGTTTTTCTAACAGAACCAAGTTCAAAATATGATTTTTAGAAGACCTTGGTTCATACTTAAGCATACACTATTTTTGGGAACAAAACAAGTGTAGAAACACTAGAAAAACAAGAAGATTTCATAAAGAAACATTTTTGTAAAATGTGTTTACAAGTTGTAAACACCTAAATCTTCCAAGAATGGGATTTTTAAAGAAGTAGACACACTTTAAAGGGTAACTAAACCCACTAAACACTTTACCAAGTTACTACAAGTTTTTGTGAAAGATCAAGTTCATGTTGTTATGTAAATTGTACAGTTTTTGCACTTGGTAAGTGTAAGTTGTTTAGGGTTTGGTTGTTGATTGTTTGTGATGATTTTTGAAAAGAAAATGATATGCTTTGATAGCATGGACACCTCCATTTCAGGGGAAACTATGGCAAAATTTTCTAAAAAATATAAACACTTAGAAAAATATTTTCTAAACAATACTTACAAGTGTGTTTTAACTAGGGTTTTCAATATAAACTTTGCCATAGATTTTGTTACGAAAATACAAGTATTGGAGGTTGGTTTTTGTAAGTAAAAATGAATAAATATGTATTTAGAATATATATTTACATTAAAGACACTTGTGTGAATATTTGTATACTTGGTGAAATAGTTATATTATTTTAGGGTAAAATAATATCACTTAACAAAATACCAAGAACTTACCATCCAAAATAATACCAAAGATCACAAAGGAATAAATATATAAGTTACACACATAATATTGTGGAACCGATCGATAGAACGTAACTTACAAAATATTCCGGAAAAATACCGTTATAAATATATTTTTGGTAAATATTTTGTATACAAAGGAATGAAAGTATGATTTTTATTATTATTACAAGTTATATCATACTTTGACAAAAGAGAAATATTATTTTTGGGAAGTTAAAATATATTTTCTTGGAATGTTTAGAAGATATATGATTTTTGGGAAAAGGGCGGGGTTTGGCTACAAGGTCCGTTTTTCCTACAAAGTGTATAAAGTCATAAAACACCACACTTTCAGCTATAAAACACACTCGAAACCCACAAATAACTGAGTGAAGATCACTAAAACATAATATCCAAATCCTAGCAATGCATAAAAACTTCAAACACGCTATCGTAGAACTATGAATATAAAACACAACACAAAACCCACAAATATGGCGTTTTAGTAATCTTTACTTTGTTATTTGTGTGTTTTGAGTGTGTTTTATGGTTGGTTGGCATTGTGGTGTTTTATGACTTTTTACACTTTGTATGAAAAATGGACTTTGTAGCCAACTCCCACCCTTTGGGAAAAAATATATTTTCTGGACAATACATTATTTTTGGGACAAATTAAGTTATTATATATTTTCTAAAGTGAGACTTGAAAATATATTAATTTAGAACTACAGATACAAGAATACGAAAATACATGTATGAGATACCCCCATCCTTGGGAAGGAAATACGAAAATAAATACTTGAGAAGTATTGTTATAAATATTGTTTAAACAATTATTCCAAAACCTAAAAATATAATTTAAGTTAAAATAATTATTATTTTAACAAGTAATTATAACTTGGAATAATATTGAGGACTTAAAAGAAACGTAACTCGAAAACATTAATACTAAGACAAGACAAGGCACGACCCGTTCGTCTAATAGACATTAGCACATTGTAGGGAGTCGTGTTCGCTGAGGAGATTTGGGTTACGATTCTGAAGACGCAATACTGTGAGTTCATGTCCCCCTTTTCTTTAAACTGTTTTGTTTATTAACTTCGGGGGTGAAATACATGTTACAAAAGGATTACTACAAATACAATTGGTATGGTTAGCCTAGGAAAGAACCATAGATCATGTGAATGGGTAGGCAGATACTTGGGACCATTAATCCTCGTATAAGGACCGAGGGGCATGAGTGATAGATCTATTTGGGTGTAGCGAGCCCACACCCATGAGGACCAGGGTGGCCCATAGGGTGACTATGTCTTCCAGCCGGAAGCCCGGTGCAACTTTGCTAGGTTGGAGTCTTCCTACACCATCACACATATCAATGGCCTTGCAAACCATTGGTGATCTTTTCCTTGTTTGCTTTCATACCGAGACATACATACATACACTGTTTACAAAGGTTTATTCATACATATACACAAACACATGAACTCGCTCAACTTTTGTTGATGTTTTCAAATTACATGTATTTTAGGGAACTAAGTGGATCTGGCAGGTGTGCATGTTTTCAAGCTGCGTAAAAATAAAAGATGTCATCCATGATCGTAGAGTTTAGGAGATGTATCCTATTCCTGGACGGGATACATGTTTCTAAACCCGGTTTTATTTAAAGTCTTTTGTTGAGTCTTCATGAACTCATTTGAACATGTTGTGGTTTGTAACTTAAGTTTGGTGTCAACTTTTCAGACAAGTATGTTGTGGTATTTTCTAAACTTAATATATGGATGAACATCTTATGGTTTTATCATATAGCGTTGTATGATTGAATGCTATGGTATTAAGAAGTCACACCAATAACCACGCTTCCGTAAAAGTCAGGGTGTGACAGCTTGGTATCAGAGCTTCGGTCGTAGCGAACTAGGATTCTTTCTCGAGTCTAGACTACGATCATTAGGGCTCTCACGAAAATGTTTTTTACAACATGTTTTCATTGCATACACAAAATGTCCAGATCCAGGAAACAAATATTTTTACAAATAAAAGACACAAAATACATTTCAAGGAATTCGTTTATATTACAGTCTGAGAGACTTGGTAGTGCAGTCTGAGAGATTGGGTAATTCAGTCTGAGAGACTGGGGAGTTAGTCTGAGAGATTAGCTGGGGCAGTCTGAGAGACTGGGTAGTTCAGTTTGAGAAACTGGGAGGTTTAGTCTGAGAGACTAAGTAGTTCAGTCTGAGAGGTTGGGTGGGATAGTCTTGGGAAGGCTAGGATGCATACATGCTTACATTTTTACTACTTACATGCTTATTTGATGATTGTTGATGTATGTGCATATGTTGTGATTGATTTGTTACAGACACCATGTCCTCCTTTGAGAGTGGAGTATCCGATACAGTAGACCCTATGGCCATAGTTTCAAATGATGAGATAGCCACAGACCCTGAGGTTTTCACTTCTGACACTGAGAGTAGCGACGATGATGATTTCCAGCCGTTTGCTTTACCAGACTTTGGCGATGATATACCGCTAGCTGATGGTCTTCCTGGCGAGGATCTACTTCTTGTTCAGATCCCTGCTCCTTTTCCTCTTACTGCATTTCCTCTCGAGGATCTGTCTCTTGATGCCATGTCTGATGATGACATCGGTCTTTTTATTGAGGGTCCCCCTGAGGGTGCCCAGGATGATGGAGCTCCAGTCGATGATGTCGTTGTTGCTCCACTTGTCGAGATTCCAGTCACCGATGCCATTGATGTTCCGCTTGTCGAGATTCCTGTCGTTGAGATTTCATCTGACCATTCTGGTCCTGATTCATTCGAGTCTGTGTCATCTACTACTTTACACGCACTGGGATTACAGCGTTATCCCACCGATTTTGATTCTGGCACAGCTATGTCTGCTGCACCTGTTCCTCCGCAGGACTTCGAGTTTGATGATGAGTTTGATCCTGTCTTTCCACACGACTTTGACCCTGAGCATGAGATTGAGTTTGTCCCCGATGATCAGCCTTTTGAGGCACCTGTCATTCCTGATGATCAGCTCTTTGATGTACCCGCTGATCTTGAGCTTGCACCAGCTGACCCTGAGCCTATGATTGCACCCGAGCCTATACCTGCTCACGATCCTTTGCCTGGGCATGACCCTGTACCCGTTGACATTCCAGTTGTTGCACCACTGTTACCTGACTCTTTACCAGCACCTATTGATCATGCTCCTTTTGCTGACCATGTAGACCCCAGATATGCATTCACCCACAATGGGTGGATAGAGGATGACGACGACTTACCTCCTTTTGTTAGACCTGTTACTCCCCCACCTGCACCTACACATGCACCGGTTGACATTGCCCTGTTTCACTCACATGTGTCTAACATTCGCCGCACTGATCTACCGATCACGTTCTTACAGGATATCCCACCACCCCGTCCAGGGGAAGGTTCATCGAGTCAGCAGCCCAGTCATATTCCACCTGTGTCAGCAGCCTTTCCTTTCATGCCACTGTTTGCACCTGCTACACATACTGCACCTTTTGCTTCTGCACCATCAGGCGAGCCACTGATTTGGTTTCCGCCCAACACGATGCCTGTTTCTGATCCATATCATCATTCACATTACACTGGATACATGAGGAATGATCTGCTTTTGTCATTACAGCTCCAGCAGGAGTTGTTGTGCCGTAGAGTCATGGAGTTAGAGAGGATTCCGCGTCCTCCGCCTTGTTCTTGTCAGTCACCATTCGCGACTCCTCCAGCTCCTCTTCTACCATACCCAGATTTTGACATTCGTTTTCTTACTATGGATCAGCAGATTAGTTACCTGCTGCGTATCGTTCATGCTCTTGAGGAGGATTTAGCGCATTTACGCAGGTTGCTTTTCGTTCCTCCACCTCCTCCTCCACCATCAGCATAGCAGTTTTTGGTTTTATGTAGGTAGCACACTTTTGGTGAGAGTGTAGCTATTGAGCCCAGATTACACGACCTTTTGAAGACCACTTTTCTTTGTGACTTTTGATGTTGTGATTATTGTAGTTTGATGGATATTTTGGACAAGGGTGATGTGACACTTTAGTCCCTTTTGGTGTAATGTGATACATTGTAGAACATGTAAAACTGTAATTGTGGTCATTGATATATGAAAGCTCAATCGCAACATTCTCATTATATAAGTTGTTGGATTACTTGTTTATGCTTTAACATGGGATGTTATGTGTTTACTTGTGTTGATAAATGTTATCACATACGTATACTACATACTTATATGCATAAGACCTGACATGTGCTATCTTCTTAAGAAGATGCCTCCTCGAAGGGAAACTCGATTGCCCACTACTGAGGCCGAGTTACAAGAACGGATTTCACGAGCGATAGCAGAGCACGAGGCCTCACGCGCTGAAACTAGCGGGGGTACCTCGAGAAACAACCCGCCTCATGGTAATGTTTAAGTCGCTTGAGACACATTACGTTACATTTGGATATTCCATGTGTGTTTGCTAATGCTTTATGTGAATGACGTTACTTGTACAGGTTGTACCTATAAGCAGTTCTTAGACTGTAAACCGTTGAATTTTGACGGCACCGGGGGTGCTGTGGCATTTGTTCGATGGACGGAGAAGACCGATTCTGTGATAAGAATGAGCAAATGCGCACCAGAACACCAAGTCACCAACATCTCCGGATTGTTCTTAGACGGAGCGCTTTCATGGTGGAATCTCCAAGTCCAAACTCTGGGAGAGGCAGCAGCATACACTTTGACTTGGAATGAAATGAAGGAACTCATGCGTAAAAAAGTATTGCTCCAGGGCTGAAATCTAAAAATTGGAAACAGAGTTTTGGAACCTCAAGATGGATGGCCCCAAAATTGCGGAGTATGTGCAGAGATTTCATGATCTATCTCGCGTGGTACCATACATGGTTAATCCGGAATTTAAGCACGTTGAGCGTTTCATTTGGGGGTTGGCACCTCAGATTATGAGTATGGTGACGACGTCAAAACCTGCTATGATCACTGAGGCTATCGACCTGAGTGTAGCACTAACTGAAGAAGCAATCAGGTTAAACAAGGAAGTTCTCAAACTTTAAGAAAGGTACCAGCAGTGCTAACAAGAAGGAAGAGGCAAACGCACCAGCCAAGGCCAAAACTGGTGCTGAAAACAAAGGAAAAGGGTACGTGGGCACCTTGCCCAAATACGATGCGTGTCGGTTGCATCACAATGGACGGTGCCGAGCCGGAAGATGCGAGTCTTGTGGAAGAGTTGGTCACTCGAAGGAGACATGCTGGGTTGGTACTGGGCGTGGTAACAATGGTCAGAGAGGTTATGGCAACAACAACCGTGGTGGAAATGGGTATGGAAACCGCAATCAAGGAGGGAATGGCGGTAATGGGAATCGTGGTAATTTTGGGAATCAAGCTGGTAGTGGAAACCGTGGAGCGAATAACAATCAAGGTGGTAATGGGAACGGTAATGGTTGAGGACCAGGTTGTTTTAATTATGGAGACGTGGGGAATTTCAAGAGAGAGTGACCAAAACTCAATCAAGCTCAGGGAAGGGTTTTCAACATCGGAGCGAGGGAAGCCCGCCAAGATCCAAATGTAGTCATGGGTACGTTCTCTATCAACCAACGTTATGCATCTGTAATGTTTGATACTGGTGCCGATTATAGCTTTGTATCACTATAGTTTAATAAAATGCTTGGGTTGGTAGCTAGTAGGCTAGATATTCCATATTCGATAGAACTAGCTAATGGGAAGCTAGTGGGAGCGAATGAAGTGGTTAGAGGTTGCGTGATAGAACTGGGAGAGCATGGGTTTACACTTGACCTTCTGCCAGTCGAGTTGGGAAGCTTCGACGTGGTAGTCGGAATGGATTGGTTATCAAGAAACCGAGCAGAGATCATTTGTCACGAGAAGATCATTTCATTCCGATGGCGAATGGAGAAACAATTGTAGTGCATGGAGAGAAGCACGATACGCCCCTAAGGATCATCAGTTGTTTGAAAGCTCGAAGATGTTTGCAGAAGGGATGTATTACTTTCTTGGCACACATTGCGGATAAAGAAGCCGCTGAGCCAAAGTTGGAAGATATCCCAGTTGTGAAGGAATATCCTGAAGACTTGCTAGGATTGCCGCCGCAGCGACAAGTCGAGTTCCACATTGACTTAGTTCCAGGTGCTGCGCCTGTGGCTAAAGCACCTTATCGACTTGCGCCTTCCGAGATGCAAGAGCTGTCAACAAAACTTCAGGAACTTTTAGACAAGGGATTTATCAGACCGAGCTTCTCGCCTTGGGAGCTCCAGTGTTGTTTGTCAAGAAGAAAGATGGTAGTTTCCGCATGTGTATCGACTACCGAGAGCTAAACAAGTTGACAATTAAGAATCGGTATCCCTTGCCAAGGATTGATGACCTGTTTGATCAACTACAAGGTTCGAGTTTTTACTCCAAGATCGATCTTCGATCAGGATATCACCAGTTGAGAATTCAAGAGGAGAGTATTCCAAAGACGGCCTTTAGGACTCGCTATGGACGCTACGAGTTTCTGGTTATGTCGTTTGGTCTGACGAACGCGCCAGCATTATTCATGGATTTGATGAATAGAGTTTGTAAGCCGTACCTCGATAAGTTTGTGATCGTGTTCATCGACGATATTTTAATTTATTCGAAGATGAAGGAAGAACATGAGCAACATCTAAGAGCTATCTTAGAGCTTCTCAAGAAAGAGAAGTTGTACGCAAAGTTCTCGAAGTGCGAATTCTGGCTACGTGAGGTTCAGTTCCTTGGTCACGTGGTTAACGGAAATGGAATTCATGTGGATCCCACAAAGATCGAGGCAATCAAGAATTGGGAGACTCCAAAGACGCCAACCGAGATCCGTCAGTTCCTAGGTTTGGCAGGATATTACCGCAGATTCATTGAAGATTTTCAAAGATTGCACAACCATTGACCTCCCTCACTCAGAAAGACAAGAAGTATGAATGGGGAGACAAGCAAGAAGAAGCATTTCAGTTTTTGAAAAACAAGCTTTACGACGCACCCATCTTATCCCTACCCGAAGGCACCGATGACTTCGTGGTATATTGTGACGCCTCACGTCAAGGTTTAGGCTGCGTGTTGATGCAGCGACAGAAAGTTATAACTTATGCTTCGCGCCAGTTGAAGGTTCACGAGAGGAACTACACCACACGTGATTTGGAATTAGGCGCAGTGGTGTTTGCATTAAAGATCTGGCGACATTATCTGTATGGCACCCGCTGTACGATCTTTACCGATCACAAGAGCCTACAACACATTTTCGACCAAAAAGAGCTTAACATGAGACAAAGACGATGGGTTGAGTTGTTAAATGATTATGATTGCGAAATCAAGTATCACCCAGGGAAGGCGAACGTGGTAGCAGACGCCTTGGGTCGGAAGGAAAGGATTAAGCCCATAAGTGTTAGGGCTTTGGAAATGATTATACAAACAGATCTCTCATTGCGCATTCGTGCCGCACAGAGAGAAGCTCTTAAGGAAAAGAATCTTGAAAATGAATATCTCTGTGGGATGGAGAAACAGTTGGTACCAAATGAGGAAGGAACGTTATGCTTCATGAGACGAATTTGGGTTCCCCTGTTTGGTGGACTTAGAGACGTTATTTTGGACGAAGCTCACAAATCAAGGTACTCGATCCATCCAGGATCGGATAAGATGTACCAGGACTTGAAGGAGTTCTATTGGTGGCCAACATTAAAGGGTGATGTTGCAACGTATGTTGGAAAATGTTTGACTTGTGCCAAGGTAAAGGCTGAATATCAGAAGCCTTCAGGCTTTCTGCAGCAACCTGAAATACCCATGTCGAAATGGGAACAAATTTCAATGGATTTTATAACGAAGTTACCAAAAACACCCAGAGGTCATGATACAATTTGGGTAATCGTAGACCGTCTGACGAAATCTGCACACTTTTTACCGATCAGATAGAAAGATAACATCGGTAAGCTTGCTGAGCTGTACCTCAGAGAGATAGTTGCACGACATGGAGTGCCTCTCTCAATTATTTCTGATAGAGACGGAAGGTTCGAGTCAAGGATCTGGCAATCCTTCGAAGAAGCTTTTGGGTCTCAGTTGAATCTGAGTACTGCTTTCCATCCGCAGACTGATGGCCAGAGCGAACGAACGATTCAAACGTTGGAAGATATGTTACGAGCTTGCGTGATGGATTTGGGTGGTTGTTGGGACACTCACTTACCTATGGTAGAATTCTCGTATAACAACAGCTACCACGCAAGCATTCAAGCTGCACTGTTTGAAGCTCTCTATGGACGCAAGTGTCGATCACCGTTATGCTGGGCAGACGCGGGTGATAGACAGCTTGTTGGTCCCAAATTGGCCCAAGAGACGACAGACAAGATTATACAGATCCGAGAGCGCATCAAGGCGGCTCGTGATCATCAAAAGAGCTATGCGGACCGAAAAAGGAAACCTTTGGAGTTTCAAGTGGAAGATATGGTTTTATTAAAGGTCTCACCCTGGAAGGGTGTAGCACGCTTTGGGAAGCGTGGAAAGTTGAACCCGCGATACATTGGACCGTTCAAAATCCTGGAGAGGATTGGTCTTGTAGCTTACAAGTTGGATCTACCCGCAGAACTGAATGGTGTTCATGATACATTTCATGTATCAAATCTGAAAAAGAGTCCAACTCAAGAAACAGTTATCATTCCTGCCGACGAAGTTCACATTGACAACACACTCCACTTTACTGAAGAACCTGTTGAGGTCACTGATTGAAGATTAACAAGACACGCAGGAGTAGTGTCAAACTCGTCAAGGTTCGTTGGAACGCGCGACACGGCCCAGAATTCACTTGGGAGCGTGAGGATCGCATGAAAGCGAAATATCCGCACTTGTTCCCTAACTCCCCAGCAACTAGTAGCAGAACTTAAATTTCGGGACGAAATTTTCTTAACAGGGGGAGAATGTGACAGCCGTAAAAAATACAGGTATCCGTACAATTTAAATTACCATGATTAGTGCTTAATGACTGTGCTGAATTACAATTAATGACTTAAACTGCTTTCTGATTACTGCATCATACCAACATGTGCATCACATATTACATAATGTCACATCATTATCACGTACAAACTTTACTAACATGCATGATGCACAAAGCACAGTTAGCACAGTTAACGGATAAAACAGGAATATGCTGACGGGGTTCAGTACATAGACAGACAGTGTTTTGAGACCCAGTATGAGCCAGAAACCAAGTGCTACACTAGTATAGTGTGTAGGGAAGTAAGGACCATAAAACTGCTTCACTAGGTAATAGTTTAAGTGCCGGAAAGTGCCTAAAACCCACTTAAAGTGCATATTTCTGCATTAATCAGCAAAAATCAGCATTTTAACATGCTAGTCACATGCAAAAATATGACGAAATGGTCCTGAATGCTTTCCTAAGTGTCGGGAATTGAAAGTGTCACAAAAGGGTATTTATAGAACACTAAACGGAATAGTTAGACACTTTAACGAACCGGTATCTAACCAAACAATCGGACACTACCCGAAACACCAAAATTATACTAGAGGCATTGTTTTATTATTTCTAAGCTAGTTGTGATCCCCGAACACCCTAACACACTATATGACACCTTATATGCATAACACCTAAACATTATACTTAGAATCTCACTAATTAACATAACTTACCATCAAATTTACACTTAGACCACCTCCCTCCTTCATATTTACGGCCACTAGGTGGCCCACCCACAATCTTTCTTAATCTTCCTAAGATCTCTATTGATCTTACTTAGATTGGTTAGGGATCATGCTTGTACTTTGGGAAACATATGAACCATTGGTTAATTGCTTAATTTGGATTATAAGTAATCATCACCATCTACATCCTTCACACTTCACACTTCACACTTCACAACACCATACATCTCTCTACCTCCCTCCTTCATCTCGGCCGAAACCCAACCACACACCACCACCATATTCATCAAACTTCCATCCAATTTCAAGTGTACACAAGGTGTAAGAAGGCCATTAATGAAGCTTGGTGATCTTGAATCTTGAATGACCTCTCCCGATTGCTTTTATCCATCACTTTTATCATCTTCTTCATCAAGTGTTCCTCCCTAGCCTTTGTGCTAGTTGTAAGACTCTCATAACTCTTATTTGCTTCATATTTAGTTGGTTAAAAGATGTATTATGTTGTAAATCACAAGAACACTAAAGAACATAATCTTGAATCTTGAACATAAGCTTAACATATGATGAAATATGGATGAAACTATGTTGTTTAGTGTGTGAATGATACTTGATTGTTATTTTATTGAGATTATGATGTTGATCATCATAAGGAGCTTGCTAAATTGTGATTAAACACATGATCTAGCAAGTGAGAGGATGATTATGTGATGAAAAGAGATGATCATCCTCATGTGTAAGCATGAACTTGAAAATAAAATGATTTCTTGAAAAATGATAATCAAGTGAGTTGATAAACTTATAGATCTAAGATTTATGAATGGTTTTTCTAAAAGAACCAAGTTCAAAATATGATTTTTAGAAGACCTTGGTTCATACTTAAGCATACACTATTTTTGGTAATAAAACAAGTGTAGAAATACTAGAGAAACAAGAAGATTTCATAAAGAAACGTTTTTGTAAAATGTGTTTACAAGTTGTAAACACCTAAATCTTCCAAGAATGGGATTTTTAAAGAAGTAAACACACTTTAAAGGGTAACTAAACCCACTAAACACTTTACCAAGTTACTACAAGTTTTTGTGAAAGATCAAGTTCATGTTGTTATGTAAACTGTATAGTGTTTGCACTTGGTAAGTGTAAGTTGTTTAGGGATTGATTGTTGATTGTTTGTGATGATTTTTGAAAAGAAAATGATATGCTTTGATAGCATGGACACCTCCATTTCAGGGGAAACTATGGCAAAATTTTCTAAAAAATATAAACACTTAGAAAAATATTTTCTAAACAATACTTACAAGTGTATTTTAACTAGGGTTTTCAATATATACTTTGCCATAGATTTTGTTAGGAAAATACAAGTATTGGAGGTTGGTTTTTGTAAGTAAAAATGAATAAATATGTATTTAGAATATATATTTACATTAAAGACACTTGTGTGAATATTTGTATACTTGGTGAAATAGTTATATTATTTTAGGGTAAAATAATATAACTTAACAAAATACCAAGAACTTACCATCCGAAATAATACCAAAGATCACAAAGGAATAAATATATAAGTTACACACATAATATTGTGGAACCGATCGATAGAACGTAACTTACAAAATATTCCGGAAAAATACCGCTATAAATATATTTTTTGTAAATATTATTTTGGATACAAAGGAATGAAAGTATGATTTTTATTATTATTACAAGTTATATTATACTTTGACAAAAGAGAAATATTATTTTCGGGAAGTTAAAATATATTTTCTTGGAATGTTTAGAAAATATATGATTTTTGGGAAAAATATATTTTCTGGACAATACATTATTTTTGGGACAAATTAAGTTATTATATACTTTCTAAAGTGAGACTTGAAAATATATTAATTTGGAACTACAAATACAAGAATACGAAAATACATGTATGAGATACCCCTATCCTTGGGAAGGAAATACGAAAATAAATACTTGAGAAGTATTGTTATAAATATTGTTTAAACAATTATTCCAAAACCTAAAAATATAATTTAATTTAAAATAATTATTATTTTAACAAGTAATTATAACTTGGAATAATATTGAGGACTTAAAAGAAACGTAACTCGAAAACATTAATACTAAGACAAGGCACGACCCGTTCGTCTAATAGACATTAGCACATTGTAGGGAGTCGTGTTCGCTGAGGAGATTTGGGTTACGATTCTGAAGACGCAATATTGTGAGTTCATGTCCCCCTTTTCTTTAAACTGTTTTGTTTATTAACTTCGGGGGTGAAATACATGTTACAAAATGATTACTACAAATACAATTGGTATGGTTAGCCTAGGAAAGAACCATAGATCATGTGAATGGGTAGGCGGATACTTGGGACCATTAATCCTCGTATAAGGACCGAGGGGCATGAGTGATAGATCTATTTGGGTGTAGCGAGCCCACACCCATGAGGACCAGGGTGGCCCATAGGGTGACTATGTCTTCCAGCCGGAAGCCCGGTGCAACTTTGCTAGGTTTGAGTCTTCCTACACCGTCACACATATTAGTGGCCTTGCAAACCATTGGTGATCTTTTCCTTGTTTGCTTTCATACCGGAGCATACATACATACATACACTGTTTACAAAGGTTTATTCATACATATACACAAACACATGAACTCACTCAACTTTTGTTGATGTTTTCAAAATACATGTATCATATTCCTGGACGGGATACATGTTTCTAAACCCGGTTTTATTTAAAGTCTTTTGTTGAGTCTTCATGAACTCATTTGAACATGTTGTGGTTTGTAACTTAAATTTGGTGTTAACTTTTCAGACAAGTATGTTGTGGTATTTTCTAAACTTAATATATGGATGAACATCTTATGGTTTTATCATATAGCGTTGTATGATTGAATGCTATGGTATTAAGAAGTCACACCAATAACCACGCTTCCGCAAAAGTCAGCGTGTGACATATTGATTGTCGATTCCATCAGAACTTCAAGCTTAAGCGAGCTCTGGTGAGGGTAGTACACAAGTACCAGGTTAATGAGTGTTGTGGTGCCTTTTGGGAATTCTACACTACGGAACTTAAAACAAATTCATGAGCTTCTTATAGCAAATCGGACAACATTGTTGGTATACGAAGTCGGATGTTATTCACTTATTTAGCTATCTAGATATGGTTAATTTTTTTTTTTTTGAACGATAAATTTGGATCACTGACAGACCACTGGAGTATCATAGTCCCACCAGCGGAACCACCCGATCATATGCATCTCCATTAGGCAATAATGGCTATACACCAATTTAGGGCTGACAATAGATATCTGTATAAGACACGATTATACTTTTTTACTGAAAAAGTACACAACGTGATTTTTTACTTTTAAAAAATAAATATAATTATGAGGTTAGGATCCATAATTTCTTCTTGGTACATAAAACGTAAAACTGTGTTATAAACATGAGATATAAAATATTTAAACGAGTTGTATTCATGTTTAATATTTGTGTTACACGAGACATTAGAGACCTGTTAAACCCGATAAGACATGATTTGCCAGCCCTACACCAATTCAGGAAGAAAACCAATAAATTTGGGAAAAAACCCCCTTATGGGAATCTAACCCAGAACCTAATGGTCTCTAAGCCTTATTCCACCCCCTAAAATGCCACTAGGATATAATTTCTTGTACAGATATGATTAGTTAGATATATGATTAGTTGAGTGATTAGGATCGCAAGTTTTCTCAAACTCATCGTATTTAATAGGTATAGACAGTTCATGTATTTAGTGGAGCAAGAATAATAATCTTTTGATATAAAATGAACACTTTTTTATGTTATAGATAAAATGAAATAAAATATTGCAGATTCAGCGGATTATAAAAACATGAGTTACATGCACAGTTTCCGGCACCAATTTAGGCAACATAAACACCTGCTGTCCACCACTATTCACCATTTCTGCATATAAATATTTCTACCGAATTAAGTATTAACGACATCTATCTTGAGATGGAACAAATCGGTCTTCCTAAGATTACGATGGAAAAAAACAGTAATAAATATTGCGTTTTTACTCTGCGACCAGTTTGCGACAAAATATATCCCTCGCAACTCTGTCACAGCATTCGCGACTAACTTTTAGCGACGGTTTGTTCACCTTTGCAACATTAGCGACCGACCTTTTAGTGTAGGAAGTTCCTTCACAAATTACTGTTTTTACTCTGAGACCAGTTTGCGACAAAATATATCCATAACTACTCCGTCACAACATTAGTGACGAACTTTAGCGACCGCTTGCCTACATTTTTGCGTAGAAAGTTCCTTCACAAATTAAATTCAGCATGATAAAATTTTAGGAAGTTTTACTAAAATTATTATGCGATGAAAATTCTGTCGTAAACTCAAACTGTCGCAAAGAATTCCGTCGCCACATTTTGTTATGGATACTTCTCTGACAAAGTCTTAAAAAAATATTGTCATAAAAACCATCCCGATCATGATTACTACAATATGATTAATTGCGATAGATAAAACCGTCACCAATACATTGCTAGGTTTTCACGATTACAAAATGGTTGATTCTAAGGTGTAAGAAAAAAAAAACTAATTCAATTTTAAGTATTTTAAGGTTAATATTCAAGTTTCGTGGCATCACTTTTAAACCTTTTTCTTCATAATATTAGTGTGCCGTGGTTTTTGTATTGTTTATTTGCATAATTGCTTATTAATTTATTAAAATTGATCGTATTATTAACAACTAATTTCTTTTTCATATAACCAACTGGACAAATCCATATAGTGATATTACAAAAGTCACGATGGCCGCATGCGTCCACAATCACATGTGTGACTGACGTGACACCTACGAAATTTATTTAACTAACTTTAAAAGTATAACATGTTGGAAACATTTTGTAATTTTTTGAGTTAAATGTCATTTTAGTTCCTGTGATTTGGCCATTTTGACAGTTTAGTCTAAAGGTTTGAAACATTGTCATTTTAGTCTAAATAGTTTCAAACGTTGCCATTTTAGTCCACTGGGTTAACTTAATCCATTTTTTATGTTAATGAGAAAGGGAATTCAATCATTGTATATGGTTGAATTGCCCTTGTAGTTAACAGAATTACATTTAAAATGACCGAATTACCCTTCTCGTTAACAGAAAAAATGGATAAAGCTAACCCAGTAGATTAAAATGACAATGTTTGAAACTATTTGGACAAAAATGGCAACGTATCAAACCTTTGGATTAAACTGCCAAAATGACTCAAACCACAGGGACTAAAACGGCATTTAACTCTAATTTTTTTCATAAATTCTCTCTTATTTTACTTGTTTGTTATTTATCTTAATCATAGATTAGTGTGGGATGCCACCCACGTACCGTTAGAATATTTGTGATTTATAGTCGTTATGCTTTTAAAATTTCTATTGTTGTGGAAAATCGAAGAAAGTTTTGTGGAACTCAATGAAGAAACATATGCTCACATAAGGCCCAAAGCTACACTTGTTGACCCACAACTATAGTAGCGTAGTGTTGGAGACCGGATGAAGGAACACATTTTGGACTTTCGGAGATTTTACGATCATAATCATTCTGTGAACGTATATTTCAATATAGTATTTATATTTATATTCAAAAGAAAACTACTAATATGTATAAATTACTCTCTTGTAATAAAAACTAGCGACGATGTAAACATATCAGGAGGCAAGGGAGATGAATATGTAGAGCCAAAGCTGGCCCTGATGGACCTTCGGGTAGGGCACATAAAATCAAAAAGGGAATTGATGAGAAAACTCATTTAAAAAAAAAACAAAATAGCTAAAAAAATCCTAAAATACACTAACTTTTTTTTTTATTAAAAATCGATATTTTTAGTATATAAAAATATTTGAAAAAATAGTACCACACATGTGCATACGAAAAAACCTAAACCCTTTAACCCTCCACCTCACATCACCCACCAAAAACCTAAACCCCTCCATCCCTCAAAAACCTAAACCCCCCCTCCCCCCCCCCCCCCCCCCCCCCCCCCAAAAAAAAAAGTAAACCCAAAACCTAAACACTAAAGTTAAATTGCATGTGAAAGATACACATATAATGCACATGTGCAATATTAATTTTTATTTGTAGGTGTTTTTATACAATAAAAATAGCACCACCGTTAGACTCGCCACATGATAGAATTCCTCCCTTTCGCCACTCTCAAGCTTGAGAATAAATATTCGTTTGAGAAGATTAGGGTTTGTAAAGTGTAAGCAGAAGAGAAGAGAAGGGATCGTACCTGAGGAGTGTGAATCTTTCTTCTATTTATAGTAAGCTTGGTTAGACGTCATTTCCCTAAAATGTGGTAGTCCCCATGCCCTTAACGGTTTTGGTGACACCTGTCATTATCTTATAGGTGGGGAACATTCCGTGTAATGATGTGCATGTGTATGTTGGCGTCACCTTTACTCTTATTGGTGAAGAGAGCATCTACATTCAATGTGGCTTGGGCACCGAATTACCTATACTTGGCCCCGTCGTAAGAAGGTGTGACATATTATCTTGTCGAATCTTCTACCACCACATGTCTTGGTTGGCATGCGATCTGGTACATTCCTTTACAAGTCCACCTGGTCTTGGTTGGCGTACGCGGGCTTGCATGATCGAGCTGAGACTATTGAATACTTTTGCTGAGGAAAAGATCTAGTGCCAATGGTAGCGACAATTAATTTTTTTGTCGTTTGCATGATGTTATGTCATACAACGATCTATTTAGGGTACGGCGGTTACGGATTCGGCGCTCCTATTTTCGTCTTTGTGATTTGATGTTTCATTTTTGGGGTGACGGATAATGTGCAAGTGTCGCCTTTATTCTGACATCTGCAAGTGGGTTGGTGAGGCGACAGTCGACAACTTGGAGGCTGGTCAAACGGCAGGTTATTGCGTCTACCATTGCTGACATGTCTAACGAGTATTGGCGATTGGTATGTTGTTTACGTATACATATAATGCACATGTGCAGTATTAATTTTTATTTGTAGGTGTTTTTATACAATAAAAATAGCACCACCGTTAGGCTCGCCACAGGATGGGATTCCTCATTTTCACCACCCTCAGGCGTGAGAATTAGTATTCGTTTGAGAAGATTAGGGTTTGTAAAGTGTAAGCAGAAGAGAAGGGACCGTACCTGACGAGTGTGAATCTTTCTTCTATTTATAGTAAGCTTGGTTAGACGTCGTTTTCCCTAAGTGTGGTGGTCCCCATGCCCTTAACGGTTTTGATGACGCCTGTCATCATCTTATAGGTAGGTAACATTCCGAGTAATGATGTGCATGTGTATGTTGACGTCACCTGTACTCTGATTGGTGAAGAGAGGATCTACATTCAATGTGGCTTGGACACCGAATTGCCTATACTTGGCTCCATCGTAAGATGGTGTGACATATTATCCTGGCGAATCTTCTACCACCATGTGTCTTGGTTGGCATGCGATCTGGTACATTCCTTTACAAGCCCACCTGGTCTTGGTTGGCGTACTCGGGCTTGTGTGATCGAGTTGAGACTATTGAATACTTCTGCTGAGGAAAATATCTATTGCCAATGATAGCGACAATTAATTTTTTTTGTCGTTTGTATGATGTTATGTTATACGACGATATATTTAGGGTATGGCGGTTACAGATTCGGCGCTCCCATTTTCGTCTTTGTGATTTGATGTTTCATTTTTTTTGTGATGGATACTGTGCAAGTGTCGCCTTTATTCTGACATTTGAAGGTCGGTTGGTGAGGCAACAGTCGACAACTTGGAGGCAGGTCAAACGGCAGGTTATTGCGTCTACCATTTGCTGACGTGTCTAACGCGTATTGGCGATTGGTCTGCTGCTTTAGGAATCACTAGGGTTTCCTATCAAATTGTCGTAAATGAACCGCCTATAAATACCTGACGGTTCCCACCATTTTATCCTTAACCATTTCTTTTTTTCTTTATTCTCTTTCATTAGAATAATCCAGTTTCTAATCTTTAATGGCTTCTTCTAATAGTAACAAGGAAGGAGTCTTGTCATCACAACTTGAAACGATTACCATAAAGGGGCCAAGAAAGGAAATTCATAAATTGTGCAGACATTTTCGTTTCAAAGATGAGTGGGGAACAGAATACCCAGAACCCGGCCACACTACTACGAATCCTCCATGAGGCAAGATCACTTTATATGTCAATTTCTTCTATTCCTGCCATTGTTTCCTTCCTATTACTCAATTTATTGTTAAGATTCTTCAGTTTTATAAGTGTCTCATTACCCAAATTCATCCTATAGGGATGAGTCATTTGAAACATTTTGAATTCTGTTGTCGAGCTATAGGTACTGCGCCCTTGACTAGTATGTATAATGTGTTTGACAAGATGAAGACTTGCGACTGTTGGTTTTCTTTCAAAAAGTGTGGAAGAGTGACGTGTGTGCGGGCGGTTATAATTTTTAGATATATTTTAAGCTCTTTTTACTCGTAATCAAGTTTTAAATTTATAAAACACGATATAATACTATCACTCTACCCACGTTAGGGCAAGTGCACACATCGCGGATGTAGTATAGTGATGACAAGATACCGAGGTCGTCCAATAACACAAGAGCTTTTAGTACCGGCTTATCGTTAACGTCTAATCTAACCAAATTTTGATAAAAAGTATTGAAAGTTATAAAAAGATAAACTAGAAAATAAAAATAAAATAAAAGGAAACACAAAATTGACAAGAAAGAATCACGTGGTTCCAACTCCTCTTTCATGTATCCTTTAATGATTTCCAAACTTTGGGCATTTTAAGAGATTATCTTTAAGTTATAGTAGTAGGCCCCCTTCCAGGTAGCGTTACCCTCAACCTATTGGTCTGAGTCAGCAGGGATACAGTCCCGCAAGGTCGGATTATTGAAAGATAATTGACGTGTGCGGGTGTGTATATATTTTAGCTCTTTTTACTCGCTGATTCAAGTTTTAAATTTATAAAACACGATTTTACTTTTACTCTACACACACGTTAGGGCAAGTGCACCCATCGCGTACGTAGTATAGTGATGACAAGACACCGAGGTCGTCCAAGGACACAAGAGCTTTTAATACCAGCTTATCGTCAACGTCTAATCGAACCAAACTTTGAAGAAAATATTTTAAAGCTATAAAAAAATATAAAATAAAAAGTAAAAAGTAAAAATAAAATATAAGGAAAAACGGATAGACAAGAAGGAATCCCTTGGTTCCAACTCCTCTTTCATGTATCATTTGATGATTTCTGCACTTTGGGCATTTTAAGAGATTATCTTAGTTATATTGGTAGCCCCTCTTGTGAAGGCGACGTTACCCTCAACCTATTGGTCTGAGTCAGCAAGGATACAGTCCCGCAAGGTCGGATTATTGAAAGATAATTAAGTAAATTATTAATGCGAAAAGTGGCGGGCCCCCTTCTAGGCAGCGATCACTCTCAACCCTTTGGTCTGAGTCAGCAGGGACACAGTCCTCGCAGGGTTAGTTTAAAGTTTTAATAGTAGTTTATAGATATGGGATTTAAACGTTTGGCACTTCTCCCGTCGGTAGGTAGAGCCCGTCCGACTTGTGAAGTGTTACTAAGCTTGAACCAGGTTCTTGCAGGATCTATACATTGAACGAGACATAAAATTTACCCAACCACCCTTCTAATCCCCTTCCAGACAATGAACGCGCTTTATATAGACTGTAAAGACACGAATATGTGAATCAACAACATATGAAGAATGATTAGATAATTTTGCCTTCAATATAAAAAAACTAGTTATTAAAGTCATTAATACATAACCAATTAAAAAGTTGCCAAAGATTGGAATAAAAAAGGAAATACATAAAAGATTTGTCTTCACCAAGTAATGTAAGAGTTTAGCCAAGCATGCCTTTGTTTGACAAAGACTCTTACCATTGATCTTGGATCCCGAGACTACTATACACTCTCTAAATAATGGAAGATGGATGATGGTGGTGGATGATGGTGTTGTAGTAGTGGTGGAGTGGTGGCAAGTGAGAGAGAAGTGGTTTGCCAATGAATGGTTTGGAATGGAACCAAGCACATCTATTTATAACTGAAATCAGGGCTTCACCACGGCCCATGCCCTCCTTGCATGGCCTCGTGGTCATCTCTCTCTCTATCTTCCTCATTAACTGCTGTGTCAGGTCTTGTACTAACATGGCCTCGTGTGTCAACGGCATGGCCCGTGGCCAATGTACTTGCTATACTATCGCAGATTTTGAAAATCTTTGAGTTGACCACTGTCGCAACCCCCGGCCTCTTGCCCCGAGGAGCGGGTGGCCGCGAGATGCACAGAGCCAGTGGTATCGGTGTTTATTAATTTGGCAGCGGAAATTAAACATCATGACCGTAATAGTTTATCAGAGTTAAAACACCACACTTTTATATATAATAAATACATGGGGAAAAACCCAAGTTTCCATTATAATATGTTAATAGGTATAAACCCTAATTTATTGAAATAAAACTTCTTTCTTATTTAGGTAACTTTTATAACCACTTTTCCAAGCCTTCAGTGCGCTCCCGCTGGCTTCTATTAGCTTCACATTAAGTTACCTGAAACGCGTTTTAAAAACATTTTATCAGCAAGAAATACTGGCGAGTGCATCCCAGATTAATCAACAAGCTTTGATATCTTTACAGTATTGAGAGCAATTACAATGTTTATATCTACCCAATTACCACCCACGGTACTGTCAATCCTGACTTGTGGTCATGCTACTATGCACAATATAGTAACAAGTAATGTATACAAAACCACAACATACCGACAGTAATTGCAGAATACAAAGACTCAATCACAGTTATCATAATTTAAAATAATTGAGGTTTTGGTAAAATAGTTTGGTAGAAAAAAAGAATGACTCACTAAAAGAGTTTATAAAAGGGGAATTACTCACTTTGCTGACTTAGATAATACTACTGCTTCTTGATGACTTCCTGGTTATAATCTATTAAAATTAAACAATGCACACGTGTTAGTAAGATAACCTAATTTACATTAGCCATACCCCCGTAGACAGAACTCCAACGAACTGAGTCAGGCAGAGCCTTGACATGCGTTACGGAGCGCTAGATCAATCGGTTAGAGTAACCAATACGTAACCAGGGGTTATAATACTTACAACGAGGCAGAGCTTTGCTTTTAGGCGTATTATATCGAGCAACACTATTGCTATTATAGTGGCTTTTAGAGAGGAAAGAATTGAACGAGAATTGCTGAAGTCGAAGCATCCTTATATAGGTCTAATCAGGGTTTTCTTGCACCCCGCGAGAAGGTTAGGGTAGGTCCTAGCCTTGATGAATCAACGTCTAGATCTTACACGCAAGAGACACGTGGCGCAACCTGGTGCCGCCTAGTGCCACCTTGTCGCGGCCCGCGAGTCCTTGTCTTTAAATGGGTCGCGCCCCGCGAGGACCCTAAAATTTTATTTTTATTTGATTTTTATAAATATAAAGGTATTTTATGCTTGTTTTTCGTATACGGGGTGTATTATAGGTGGTTTAGGGCATATTTTAGGGTTTTAGGAGAGTTGTTATAACCACGCCTCGTGTTGGCTTAGCACGGCCCCGTGTTGGCTGTCAGTTTTATCCTTTACTGCTGTCTTTTCCTCTTCAAAACATCCAGTCTCAGACATGGCCCACGTCTGGTGGACACGGCCCCGTGTCAGGTCTTCTGATCTTGCTATTCTTGTCGTTTGGATGTGGATCGGGGCTTGGTAAGTTGCGACAATTCCTCTTCTTTGTATTTATGTTGGTTTTTGTTGTTTTTTTGCTCGTTTCGCACATTTAAGCTCTTTTGACCCTGCAAATTAAAAAGGAACAGAAAACAAGTTTTTTCCACCATTAGTACTGAAAAAGGGTTTATTTAACGTCGTATTTGATGTAATTTATATGTTGTATTTTATGCACATCAAATACCCCCACACTTGAATCTTTGCTTGTCCTCAAGGAAAACTCTATTACGTGGCTTACACACCCAAACAGAATAAGTAGAAGAGAAGGTTTTGGTCTCATCTTTAGAGTGTCTGGAATCCAAGTTCTAAATTTATTTTGTTTTTATTTTATTTACAATCTTATTCGTCATGATTTATTTAAAACACAATTTAAGAAATTTTTTTTACTTTTGGGCATAACATGCCTTCATAAAATTCCATATAGTTATATAAAAATTTACACATCTCACAAGTGGTCACTAATCACTCGGCCGAAGTTGTGTAAGTGATAACGCTCGACCTCGGTTTTGGAACTTACTCCTACCATAGGCTTGACAATCAATCAAACCTCCTTCTTTTGACGTTAAATCCTTTTAAATATCAAGAGGGCTTTTAAAGGGTAGGTGGTGGTTCGGGTTTGGTATGTTTTATTGAAATGGCGAAAAACGTAAAATATCGGTTTTTATATTTCTTCGTGGCTTAGCAAAAAAATACTTTGGGCAAATTTTCTGATTTTTTTTGGTTTCCAAAGTTGAAACTGAGCCACAATCGTAATTTCATAACTGATAGGTTTACAAAAATGAAAGAAGAAAAATGAAAAGGTTTGCTTTTGTGGGTTTATAAATGAAAATGTTTAAGGTTCAAAGGGTTTATCTAGGGAGATGTTTTTGGTTAAAGCAAAGAAAAACAAAGGTTTTGATTGGAAAAGTGGGTTGATCCTAATGCCTCCATCATTTACTTACTTGGATTTTTGTCGGTAAGGACTTGGAACGTATCACATTGTCAAGTTCTAGATTCGTGAGAACCAAACGGGCTTTTCACACAAGAAACAAAAATTGAGCATTTAGTATAAATTTGTATTTATATGCTCGGTAAAAGCTCAAAACTCACTTTTGTGGGAAAAGGAGTTGTAGTGTAAAAATGTATATATAATCAAATTTTACGAAGATTTATCATGCCCGTTTTCGTAATTTTCTAAATAGGTTCTTTTTATCATGACTTTATCAGTTTTAAATTCGTAAAAACATAAATTTTACAACTTGTTTTACTCAACTAAACCAATATAAGTAAAAGAAAAATAAAAAAAATTCAATAAAAAAAGTTTGGGGTGATTAGCGGTTCCAAGGCGAGTTTTGTGTAAGGCTTGATTTTAGGATAACCGATTCAAGGTTTTTATCCCCCCCCCCCTCTCCACACTTAAATTACACATTGCCCTCAATGTGTCCCAAATAGGATTTATTTTGGTTAAATGTGTAAAAAGTGTGAAAAATAGCAATTTTTTTTGTTACTGGCACTTGCAACACGGGGGCGTGTTATGGGTACACGGCCTCGTGTCCAAAGTACCAGTAACAAATTAGAATCGGAAGACTTACAGTGGGGTGGCCACGGATGTGTGCTGGGTAAGCATGGCCCGTGCCACCTTCTAGACAGAAGATTTTGGACATCAGTAAGTTGGGAACGGGGGCGTGCTGGATGAGCATGGCCCCATGCTGCAGACACTACTTTGCAGTTTTTGAGCCGGGAGGCCTCTGATTTATGTGCATGGGTTCCATTTTTCGTCATCCATCATCCTCTGTTTAGCGTGCCTTATTCCTACATAGATAAAACTTAAAAGAAAACATTAAACTAATGATTAAACTTCTAAGCTAATGAATAGTCCATGGTATGCCTCCATGGTGCGCCACGTTTATAAGGTCCTTGGCTAGACCCAAAGTCGGTCAGATGTTACTCATGCGGGATGACTCACATCCCCAGTTGTATCGTTGCAATGCGTCATCTAGGCTTGATTCAATCGCGTTGAGGTATTTGACTGGATCATCCTCTGCTCGTTGCCCCACTTCAAACTTGATCTCTTTTTCACCAACCTCAATGTTAGTTTTCTGTCACTCATATCCACCATAGCTCATGCGATGGTAAGGAAGGGTCGTCCTAGTATGAGCGGAATTTCGGTGTCTTCTTCCATGTCTAAGATAACAAAGTTGGTCGGAAAAACAAATTCTCCCACCTTTACCAATAGGTTATCTCTGACACTTTGAGGGTATTTTACCGACCTATCCGCAAGTTGTATGCTCATCCTTGTAAGATGTGGCTTACCTAATCCTAGTCGGTTGAACATAGAGGCCGGAATCAAATTAACGCTAGCCCCCAAGTCAGCTAGTGCATTGCTTATTGGTGATCCACCACTAAAGCAAGGAATGGTGAAGCTTCCAGGATCAATCTTCTTTTGAGGTAGCTTGCTGAGGAGTGCCGCCAAGCATTCTTCACTAAGGGTGACTTGTTTAATGGTTTCAATCTTTCTTTTGTGAGTGAGGAAGTCTCTCAGGAACTTGGAGTATTTTGGCATTTGAGTGAGGACTTCCACAAAAGGAAGATTGATGTGAAGTTGTTTAAGCAAACTCACAAACTTAGTGAATTGCTTGTCGGTTTTTTGCCGAAGTAAACGACCGGGGTAAGGGACCGGGGGTGGTTTGGTTGTGTCGGTATTTTGGGGTTGAGTATTTTCTTGGTTATTGGTGATAGGGTGTTTTAGTGGGGATTGGATCGGGTTGTTGCGGTGTCGGTTCAATCTCGGGTCCTACCTTCCGGCTTCTTAAGTTGATTAAATTTACTTAGGCTTTTGGATTACTCGGTAAGGCTCCTTACGGTCTCTCGGTGAAATTTTGGGCTAGTTAGCTTACTTGTTTTTCTATATTTTGAACACTAGCCCTTTCGATTTCTAATTTCCGCTTCAGTTTGTAAGAACCTTTCCGAGTATCTTTTATTGGATTTGGAGAAGAGGTGAGTGATGATATCCTCAAGCCTTTCTCGTCCTCCTTGTTGTTGTGGTTAAAAACCTTGTTGCTCATTTCGTGGTTATTGTTGAAAGTTAGATCGTTGATTTTGATTTTTTTGGTTATTACCCCTCAATTCCCTCCAACTGAAGTTGGGATGATAACGCCACTCGTGAAGGGCCAATTTGGTGCCAATTTCTTTGGATGTTTGGCCGACTCACGGTGTTATCCCTGAAAACATAATCTCTTTCATGAAACTGTATGCCTTTGACTTTCTCATTGTAATATTGTTCCAATTGTCTCTTGTACTTTGCTTCACATATGGAAGCCATATCGCACCTTTCTTTAAGGAGATCCAAGTCAGACCTTTTCTCTTTATCGTTATCGCCTTCTTGATGTTCAACAGTTGACTGGTCGGGAGGCCTATCTCTGTGGGAATGACAGCTTCAGTACCATAGGTGAGGCTAAACGGTGTTTCTCCATGACGGGTTTTGCTCGTTTTCCGGTGGGCCCAAAGGACATTCATCAATTCCTTGATCCACCCTTTGCCTCGCCTACCATGTCTGCTTTTAATACCTTTGACAATGTTGCCATTAAGCTTTTCTACTTGACCGTGAGCCTACGAATATGCGATTAACGTGAAGATCTGTTGGATCTGCAACTCTTTGCACCAATTTTGAAGTTTGTCATCGGCAAATTGGGTACCGTTGTCGTTGACCAGTTACATCGGCAACCAAATCGGAAAATCATGAATTCCCATACTATTTTTTGACCTGTAATGCTAAGATTGTTGCTAATAGTTTCTCCTCTGCCCATTTTGTGAAATAGTCAACTCCAACGATCAAATACTTGACCCCAATTCTCTTGAGGGCTTCAGGGAAGGGTCCCACTATGTCAAGAGACCACGCCGACGTAACTAGGATGAATTCATTTTCTGGTCGCAAATTTAAGGGAGCATGTCGCTTACATGCATCACATTTCCTTAATTCTTTGGTTGCAGTCAAGTGCATTACTGACTAATAATACCTCACATTCATGATTTTGGTGACCAGCATACGCAGCCACCGTGCATTCCACAAATTCCTTCATGAATTTCTTTAACGACATATGATGCTTCTTGTAGGCTAAGGAATATCAATAATGGTCCAAAGAAAGACTTCCTGAACAATACCCCGTTATGTAGCTCGTATTGCAATGCATTACATTGTAATTTTCTGGCTTTATCTTTCTCTTCGGGAAACTTGCATGTTGTCAGATATTCTACAACCGGTGTCATAAAAGTTACTTCTACCTCATGAATCATATGCGTTTCTTGTCGGGAGATTTATGGCTCTTTGAGGATCTCCACGCGCACATTTTTTGTTAGATGCGCGAAACATGTTGATGCAAGTTTGCTGAGCGCGTCGACATACTTGTTGTGACTTCTTTTGATGTGACGTACTTCACGGGATATAAATTGAATCATGGCATCTTTTGCGTTTTGAAAATATTGTATCATAGAAGTATCTCGTGTTTCATAAGTGCATCTATTTGGTTTGCGACCAACAAAGAATCCACGTGTACCACCACTCACTTCGCCCCCATTTTGGCTGCTAAACGTAGTCCCGCCAATCGACCTTCATATTCTGCTTCATTATTCGTGCTTTTGAAGTCTAAACGACTTACGTACGTGCACTTTACTCCATATGGGTTGATCAATCTTAGGCCTGCACCCACACCTTCATCGTTCGAGTATACTCACGGTTTGCCAAGCTTCGACAAAAGTGAGTTGAAGAGTTGAACATCGAAGTTACCCTAGAATGAGGAAACGAAGATGTGTGACTTCATGGGATTGTTGATGGATTTGGATTCAGAATTTTTAATTACTAGATAGTATGTATACAAGGAAAATGACATCTTGTCTAGACAGTCAATTTGGACACTATGTTTTAGTGTGTTTTCATGGGTACCAAGTCACCCATTAGAATCCAATTTGAGGAATCAAGAACAATGATGATATCTACCATAACTGTTGATACATAATGTTTGTTGCCTACTTTATCGTGTCGTGTCATATGTTTATGACTTAAATGTTAGATTTTATGTTTTGTATGTAATAGTGTAGGTCCGTAGGGATGAGAGACATCCACATAGATGTAACTCATCCGTACGGAGGAACTTGGTCCACCCCAAAGTGTCTAGCATGTCTATAAATAGTGGTGAGGGCCAAGTCATTTGTAACTTTTGCATCCGATGACAAAGCCCTGTCAATTTGATTTCTCAGATGTAACTTGGACTTAGATGAATGAAAAACTGTCAGGATCTGAGGTCCTCATGATTGTGTTTGTTTGTCATAATTAATCAATGAATGAATGTAAAACAGAGATCTAATGCAGCGGAAATAAAACAAACTTTGTAAACATAATCAAAGGAATAATAGTTTTCATAAACATGTGAATCTCATTAGAATCGAAAGATTATAATCAAAAGATTACACGCATGCTTACATACTAAAACTCCCCCTCAGCTTGAGCTCCATGGTTGATCGTGCAAGATGATGGAATTAAAGGAGAAAACTCCTTGAATAGAACAGTGCAAACTGTTCTATTTATAGTGCACATCAAACTACTGAAGCATCTAAGCTGACGTCGCCAAGAAAGTGACACTTAACAACCTAACAACCTACAACCACTGATCTAGTACAAGCACTGTTGTCAAACAGCTGATTACAATACAAAATACAAAATACAAAGACAGGTTAAACTACTGTTTCTTCATACTACTGCTTCAGCCCTAGCAGTGCTTTGATCTTTAGCAACACTTGAATCAAGGCAGTAGATTGACCATCAGTACTTAGTCTATAATAATCTTTGAACGGACATCAGTTTTTGTAGATAGCAGTTGTTGTAGTAGAACAGTTGATAGAAGACATCAGTTGTTAGAATCACTTTCAAGGGGAAAGTCTAATGTAAACCACTGCTTATGTAGAATCCACTGTTCTGAACCAGTTTTGGCTTTACATCATCTGTTCCTCTATAGGGTTCAATCCCAACAATCTCCCCCTGGAACAGATGATGCCAAAACCCTTCATTATTCTGGATCTTTATTGTCTCATCAGAAGTTCCCTAACTTGTCCTTTAAATTGCAATTCAAAATCCATGGAACTTGTATCATCCTCATCCCTGCATAGTACAAGCTCAAGGAGATCTTGTAGATCTTCCACACCCAGGCCCAGTGCTTGTTCCCTTGATATGTGCTTTACTTCTCCATTGGATCTGAGCAATGTCAATACATGGGTCTTTTGATCAGACATCAATTTTAGTATTTTTGAACCCAATGGGTTTCTTGGGAGAGATTTATTTGCTGATGAGTTTGGAGATGATGGCCTATTCAATAATTTGTTGGCAATGTTTTGAAGTTTTGCTGAGCTATCTTCTTCTAATGTCATTTTCTTGATGGATTCTTTAAAATACTCACCTTCTTTTTCTTTCTCTTCTGCAACAGTCAGCTGTTGCCTCTTCCTTTGGTTTAACACAAAGACAGAGGTATCTGCTGATGTGAACAGTGGTTCAGGAGTATGGACCTGCTTCTTTTGCTTATCAGTACTTTTGTTCCTCATGATTTAAAGCAATGAGTGGCCATTCACTGAACTGTTCTTCTTTAGCTGAATAGAATTTTTCTTTCATAATGAATGCAAGATAATCCTTTCTCATTTACTTTTGTAGGTCAGCTTCAGGTGGCAGATTAGACATTTCTTTGCTCAGATCTCTTGCATAGTCATCCATTTGTCTAACCTTAGCGAGCAAGTATTGCATTCTTTCAGAAATAACTTTGTCACCTTGATCTTCACATTCATATCTAGCTCTCTTATCAGCTTGCCTGGCTTTGAGTTTTAGATACTCATCTATGTTTGCTGGATCTATGAAGCCCATGAGAGAAGGAAATCTTCTTTTTGAAGAATCATCCTCTGTGTAGAATTGTCTCATTTCATTCTTTACAGCTTCCAATTCCAATGGATACTTTGCAGCTATTGGAGTAATATCAGCAGGATCAAAGCCTTCAAGAATTTTTGGATCTTTTATTGGTTTGGCTAGAATTGATGGAATGAATGGTTGTGGTGGAATCTCATTATAGGATACAGATGAAAGGGGAACAGGTGCTGGTATTTCTTCATCATTGTCCTGAATTTTTCTTTTTCTGATGTAGGTTTTATTTGGTGAAGAAGTATTTGTTGGTGGCCTTTTAATTGGAGTGAATATGGCTTGAAGAGTAGTGGTGATGTTTTGAATAACAGCTGTTGAAACAACAGGTGTTTCAACCACTGTTGTCATTACAACTACTGATGTGTCAGTAGAATTCTCCTGCTTTTTGGCAGGAGGTGATAGTGGTGAGATTGTTTTAGATGGTGATGGAATATTTGATGGGGCAGTGGTTGAAATGGGAACAATTGTTGTGATTGAAGTGGTGGCAGTTGTTTGGCTAGCAGCTGTTGAAACCACTGAAGTATCAATAGTTGTTAATTCAGTAGAAGTCTTAACAACTGCTGGTTTAGGAGATGGATTTTTGGAGCTTTTGGAAGATTTGGGAGTGTGCTTTGTGGGTCTGGATGGTGTGTGTTTGGGTTGCCTCACTTGTCTAGTGGGCTTCTTCTTTTTGGGCTCAGGATTTTCAGGTTTTGGACTTTCCTGATCAGCCTTAGGCTCAGAAGTACCCTGTTCATTCATCTCCATGAATGCTCTCTTCTCCTGTGCAAATCTTGCTTTATCCTTAGCCTCCTTATCCTTTTTCACATCAACTTTTGCCTTAGCAATTGCATCAGTGGTGACATCAATCTTCTTAGAACCATCTGGCAAGGGTATGTCTGCAAGCATGCAAGAATTATCTGGTGTAATGTAAAGACCATCATCATAACCCTTTTCTTCCATTGCTTTATTTTCTCTTCCTTTTTGGCATCAGCTGGAGGTGGTTCATCCACAAATATAATAGAGGGAGGAGCAGTGCCAGTGGTTTTCAGCAAGTGAGCCTTTATAGCTTTATTGTCTGCTTGAGTATCCATAAACCTTGCATCCATGGCATTTCTGATTTCCTGGATATGAATCTCTTGTTGTAAATCAGTATACTCTCTTTGTTTGTGGAGTAGTGGTTGAAACAGCTCCCAAAGAACATCAGGGGATGGAGCAGTGCATGCAGATGGAACATGTGGTGGTGCAGCAGTGGGTGTGGACTTTTGTGAATTTAACAACTATTGCAGCATTGTCTTGATGTCTGTAACAGATGAGTCAATTCTGTCTACCCTCTCCGTCAATTCCTGATATTTCAAACCATCACCCAAGTTAATGGGATCATCTGATTTCCCACCTGCATTGGTTGTATCAATGTTTGACTTAGGAAACGAATTCCAAAAGTCATCCATTGATGCCCCTTGTTCTTGGTACTGGGGTCTTCTTCCTTCAGCACTTGATAACCTTTTGATGGTACCAGTGGTCAAAACAAACTCACTAGTGGATATTAGAGGTGCTATAGAAGGAATTGCCTTCAAGGGAGTCTGATTGATGAAACAACTGGCCAAATGTAGATCTGTTGATCCAACACTTGTAGTTGCTGCTCCACTTGAACTACTGACAAGAATTACAGGTAATTCCAGCAGTGTAACCTCCTCAGATGTTGGTGGGTTAACAATGATAAAGACACCAGACCCGGTCACTTGTTGGAGTATATTCTCATTGACAGGTGAGTGAGAAGGACTGGTTTGTGTCTGGGCAATATTAACGGCATCCAACTAGGGTAATATTTGTGGTGGAATTTGAGCTGTGAGGTTGGGTGTAGAAAGCGAATTTGCCCCGGGAAGTGGGTTGTGGATGATAGAATCAAGTGATTCTAGAGCATCATAATTTGGTGTCCCTGTGCTTACAACATGATCTTTTTGTGAAGATGCAGGAGGAGTTTGAGTCAAGGGTGGAGATCTTTCTTCCATCTGCTGTGAGGAAGTAGTAGCAGTGGTTATTGGTGACTTTGGTGTTGTCACAGGTATTTGCTCTGGGATCTCATCTTCCAGAGTTACCCTTTTTGTGGGTTTGGGGGGCCTTTTGGATGATTTCTTTTTGGGGTTTTTGGTAATGGTCGGTGTGGGTTTCATAGCAGTGGTTGTGTTACTATGATCACCTGGAGCAGTGGGCTCAGCAGCAGATACCTGAGGAGCAGTGGTAGCTGCTAAAGTCTGCTCAGGTACCTCTGTTTGTGTTTTGGAAGGTTTTAACATTCTTGTGAATATTTCTGTAGTTAAACTGTTTATTTGAATTGGAGCACCCTGTGTGAGCACATGGTCATTATCTTATGAAAAGTTTTTCTCAAAATAATAACTCAAAAACCTTGGAAATAGTAAGATAGTAAGAAAGCCTTTTTATCAACATTTTTGACCAAGTAATTAAAGATTTCCTGGGAATAATTAAAATTTTCACCTTGCAGGATAGCATAACCCAGATATTGAATCTTCAAGGGGATTTCATTGAAGGCAGTGGTTTTGTTGGATACACACATAAGGAGGGTATGAAATAAAAACCTTGTAGCAGATGGAAAATTGCCTTTTTGTAGAGTATCTTTTTGCATTTCTTCTTCATACCCTCTTTCAAGGAAATCCCTTTGGTACTCTGTTTTAGGGAAAGAACTTTTACCTTCCAGATCATTGAGTTCAAAAACTTCAGAAATCGATTGAGGTGTGATGGTGAACGTTATACCCTTTATTGAAGAATTTATGGCTACAACCTTTTTGTTCACCTTTTCTAGGGTTGCATTTTTCCAAAACTGCCTTTGTGTAGTCAAGTAAACAGTTGCATCACAGGTTAACAAAGTTTTGTACTTTGTGGATGAAAGTGTGTCGATGATGGAATCAAAGATTCTGGTTTCACTGGCTTTTTCAAATATACCCAAGTAATTGTGTGAAATTTTTGAAGACAACTGTTTTAGAAAGGAATTTTGAATTCGATTCGACAGTGAAAACCCTGTTTTAGGGTTTTGGTCAGGGTTTTATAGATGAAAAAGTAAGTGCTGACGTGGCAGCGGTTACAAAGGTTCTGATGGCTAGATACTAACCACGTGCCAACCTCTGATGGAAGGATGAATAATGGAAAACAGTTGTTTAGGAAACCACTGATGGAACAAGTATCAGTGGTTGCTAGAAAGACATTTGAAAATAGTGGATGACTTTAACTATCAGTGGATAGCCTGTGTCAGTGGTTTAAAACACTGATTTTTGAACAACAGTAGTTTAACCATGAAAATGATGAAAACAGAGGTTGACTTTCAGCAGTGGAAAGCAATAACAAACAGATGTTTGAACCAAAACAGTGGTTATGGCAGACTTTTAAGGATTTAATGAAAAATTAATCTTTAGCTATTTTTAAGGATGGATTTTTGATTTTCTGAAAACATTTTAATGCGATTATTTATAGAAAAACAAGATTTTGCTTGTTGTTCCATGTTTAGCATGCCAATCCTAGAGATCAAGCTTTCAAAGGTGGATGTATCTAATGCTTTTGTTAGCACATCTTCCAGCTGATCTTTAGTTGGTACATGGTGCAGAGAAATCAAACCTTTTTCATTGCAATCCCTCACAAAGTGATGTCTGATGTCAAATGAAGATGGATCAATGAGATACTGAATTTTTGATGATATATTTCAGCTACTCGACTGTCCTGCATAAAAGAAGTCTTTTGAGCAATTATATCAAAAACCAATAACATATACTGAAATGACAAACAATTGGACTTTTCAGCTTGCAGCAGCATCATAGTATTCTTTTAACAGTGGTTGTGTAACAGCTGCTTGTGCTTAGTCGAATATTCTAGACACATTGTCTAGGAATTGACATCCCCTTGTTGTAAACTTCCATACTCTTGATGTTATGACTTTCTGAGCATGATGGTTCTTGACAAACATGCTCTCAACATATGTTGTGTTTTTGAGGGTCCACTTTTTACCAATAAGATTCTCATCCTTTGGTAGTGGAACAAGTTTTAAACTTGTTTTCCCTAAACTGTTGAAGCTCCTCTTGCATGACAAACACCCAACTTTCTGTCTTTTAGTGCCCCAATGGTACATGACTAGTTGATGGAATGGTAGAAAATCAAGAAGAGGACAAAAGTTTTGGGATAAACTTTATGCGAGGATCCCTTTTCAATTGATGTTGTCAAGATATGGTAAAATGGATGAGGTTTAAGAGGGACTGATGTTCAAAATGTGAGGCTGCAGATGTGAATCACCTGAGCTAACATCTGTTGGTGACTTTTGATGATCCAACAGCTGTTTGAGATGAAAATGAAAGAATTATGAATATAGGTTTGACATACTGATGATTTTTATCCATTTTTGATGGAGTTTATCAACAGTGGTTTGGGAATTAACAACTAGAAGGTTATTTTGGTCAAGTACTGTTTATTTATTAGTGGATGAGCTTTTACAACTGTTTTGAACAGCTGCTGCTCAGATGAAAGACATGGTTTTGACTTGTGAGAACACAATATCATATCCAACATCTGTTGATGAAGATTTGAATTATCTGCAAAACTAAATACTTTAAAAAGAAAATTTTAGGTGCAAGTTTATCATTATTATCAAAATAGCAGGGTTTTCATGAAATTTAATGAAGGTTTTCCACATGCCCAGTCCTTGCTTATAACACTTTAGATATAGGCAATGATTGAATATCCCAGATGATTACAACTATGAAGTGACCTACTCACAATGATTTTAAAGGCCTTTTGTGAACCTTATTACCATGTGAAAATTTTCTGAAAATTTGGCCTAATTTTTTATTTAATAATCAAACTGGTGATACTTATGTTACCTGAACTCCCTGATATAGTGATTGTGCATGATTGATGGATGACAAATGTTTGACCAAGTATGTAGATCTCCTGTGGACTCTTAAGTGTTTTGGATTTATACTCTTTTCTTTTGAATTCAAAAGATTTGAGATAAATACACTTTTGAGTTTTTGTGATTTTTCTTCTTTCCCTATTTACCCTTTTCATTAATAAATGTTATAACATTCACTGGAAAGGTTTTTAAGGAAGGAATGTTTTGAGAGATTTGGACATTGTTACAAATGCTTATGCCAAATTTCACATTACACATGACCTAGACTTCTTAATACCAACACATAACCTTTGTAGGATCCTACTCTTTTATCACAAGTGATTTTGAATAGATTCCACCTCTTTTTAACAGCTCTGGTATTTTCCATCAGAGGTTTGGAGTTGATCCCTAGTTATGTTTGATGTATATTATAAGACTGCTAATTTTCTTATGATGCTTCAACAAAATTGATTTGATCCTTTTGAAGGATTTTCAAACTGTTTTTCAACATATAAGATTAAGTAACTAAAGTTTTATTTACCTCTTTTGATGTTAACAAAGACATTGATGCTTTTAACTCAGCATAGACCTTTGTTGACATGAGGTGACACCTTAGCAACAGCCACGATGGAATCATCATAGTTCTTCAACATAAACACTGAATCTATAATGATTTTATTCATGATATTTCTAGTGTTACGTGATTCCAACATGATAGATAACATCTAGGTTGTTTTACAGAGTTTTTGAATAATCAACTTTGGACGTGATTAATCGTTACTCTGTTTTTCAACTAAATACGATCAACCTTAGTGTCAATGAATTTTGAGCTGAACTGTTATGTCAAATTGATTGTTAGATCGAATTTGACTGTCCAAGCTCTGATACCAATTGTTAGGATCTGAGGTCCTCATGATTGTGTTTGTATGTCATAATTAATCAATGAATGAATGTAAAACAAAGATCTAATGTAGCGGAAATAAAACAAACTTTGTAAACATAATCAAAGGAATAATAGTTTTCATAAACATGTGAATCTCATTAGAATCAAAAGATTATAATCAAAAGATTACACGCATGCTTACATACTAAAACTCCCCCTCAGCTTGAGCTCCATGGTTGACCATACAAGATGATGGAATTGAAGGAGAAAACTCCTTGAATAGAACAGTGCAAACTGTTCTATTTATAGTGCACATCAAACCACTGAAGCATCTAAGCTGACGTCGCCATGAAAGTGACACTTAACAACCTAACAACCTACAACCACTGATCTAGTACAAGCACTGTTGTCAAACAGCTGATTACAATACAAAATACAAAATACAAAGACAGGTTAAACTACTGTTTCTTCATACTACTGCTTCAGCCCTAGCAGTGCCTTGATCTTTAGCAACACTTGAATCAAGGTAGTAGATTGACCATCAGTACTTAGTCTTTAATAATCTTTGAACGGACATAAGTTGTTGTAGATAGCAGTTGTTGTAGTAGAACAGTTGATAGAAGACATCAGTTGTTAGAATCAATTTCAAGGGGAAAGTCTAATGTAAACCACTGCTTATGTAGAATCCACTGTTCTGAACCAGTTTTGGCTTTACATCATCTGTTCCTCTATAGGGTTCAATCCCAACAAAAACAGTTAAAATGAACTAATCTTGTGAAACTAACTTAAAATGATGGAATCTGCACATTATTGTTAGGATATAGATATCACCGGAACCTTAATGTCAAGACAAACGATCCTTTCAAGTGGTATCTAAGCAGGATGGCTGATATCTGAAAGTTTACACTAGATGTGGACATCAAAGACCTTCTTTTCTACTCTTTTTTCTTATTTTTCACACTTCCTACGGACAAAATGGACTGATTTTTTCAAGGATTGTAAAAAAGTCATTTTTAACCAACATATTAAAAAATCCGCTTAAAATTTCAACCGTTACCATGCCGAAATATTCAAAAAACAAGAAAACCTAATTTTTGTCCTTCGTACGAACGTACACGTTCACACAGACTAAACTTCGTCCGCACGAACCAGTCTCATCCGCACTGAAGAGCATTTTATTATTTTGAAAATCTTTGGTCCGCACGAAAGAAGTTTAATTAGTTTGAATTTTTGTAGATCCGTACGAACCAGGTACATTCGCACAAAAATTTTCATCCGCACAAGGGAACTTTTGTCAAATTATTTTCTGCTCATCCGCACGAAAGTCTCATTTGCACAAGAATTTGGGTTCATCCGTATGAAACCCTCATCCGTCCAAGAATCTTACATCTGTTCTAAAACGTACTTCATTTGTACCAACTTGTTTCAATAAGGGAAAACGAGTTTTATAACACGTTGGCAACTACACCTACTGTCGTTGTCCAGAATCTTAATCTAGACAATGAGATGGCAACCATGACTAAACCCCGAAGCTAATGTGTATGGAAGACTATAAGGGGTGGTACAACAGATACGAGACATGGGTACATGCAAATCACTTTGATTGCTAGTTTGCTATAGAAGAAGAGTATGTGATTCCGACCGGAGAGAATGGTGAGAAGATTAAAGTGAGCCAGATTCCTCAGGAAGATAGAGAAAGATTTGTCAAAGAAAAGAAAATGATGAATTTGCTTCAACAAGCAATAAAAGAAGCCATCTTTATTCGTATTCGTTCATTTAACTAACCGAACAGAATTACTTGTTCATGTTCATTCATTAATTAAATGAACGAATGTAAACAAACTTCCCGCCAAACAGTCCACGAATTGTTCACTGAACGTTCGGTTCGTTTACAGCCCAATATATAGGGGAAAGTTTAAATGAGAACACCAAATATTGGGAGAAACGTGAGAACAAATGAAAAAATCGTGAGTACTTTGTCAAAAACAATTCAAAAGTTTTTTACACTTGTCATTATTATTCGAATACAATGTTAGAAATTTAAATTCGTAAATAAAGAAAATTTACACATGTGTACATTTGGCATTTACACATGTGTAAATTTGTTATATTTACACATGTGTAAAAAATCTAATAAGAGTGATTTTGAGAGTAGAAATGAATTATTTGATGTTGTAATTCTTTTTTTGATGTTATACTTTAATTACAAAGAGGTTTGTATTAAAAAAAATTGGTTTTTTCATTCGTTCTCACGATTCTCGCAATATTTAGCGTTCCCCAAAATATCTCTCCCCTATATATGTATATGTATATGTGTGTGTGTGTGTGTGTATAATGTAAGTATTGGGAGAAAACCCTCTTAATTGAGAAAACCTAGGAAACTCTAACCTCGCGACATTTTTTTTGAAAAAAAAATTACACATGTAATATACATGTTTTTAAGGGTTTTGAGCAAAAAAAAAAATCAAAAAAGCGCCGACCAGATTTAAAAACAAATAAACGAGTTTTGCGCAACGCGACTGTAACATATGTTACACATGAATGTAACATATGTTACACAAAAACTTGTTTATTTTCTTGCGAGAACCAAGTGTGAACACAACAAAAAAAATACCTAAAAAAACAAAAAACACAAAAATTTTTTTTACTATTTTTATAAAAAAATCGCTATATTTCGTCACCAAAAAAAAATTCGAGCAACAATTATCCATGCACATGTGCATATGTATCATTTCTTTGACAAATTCCGTAATACATTACTACCATTCATAATACACTACTTTTTACATTAACAATATTAGAAATGCGCATGTGCATCTATATGTATGAACATGTTATAACGTGTTTTGGTACACCAGTTTGAATACACTTTCCCTTTCATCTACCATACCATCCATAATACACTACCATTACCTCCTACCATCCGTAATACAATACCATTGCCTCTTACCATCATAATACAATACCATTACCAATATTTCACTTTATTACATGTACAGCAACACCCTTTATATCATCCAAACACCATATTAAATCATAAAGTGACAAATATAATCAAACCATCAACCACTAGATATAACTAACCAAAATACATGTTTATGGGCCTACTTCATCATTTAAAATCACAAACTTTTTGTACCAAAAACACGTTATATCATGGTTATACATAATGATGCACATGTGCATTCTTAATATTGGTAATGTAAAAAGTTGTCACACCCCAGCCGATGGCGGAATCATCGGGGCACGGCACTAGGCAAATCAGATTGCTCAAGAGAATCCATAACAACTATATTGCGACAGTATTTAATGCGTTCATTATCCCATACTAATAAACAATTACAATCACATAAGCTGTCACGAATTTCCTGTTCTCTCAAACAATTCAAATCCGACAACCTAGATTTTAGGTGTGTTTCTAGACTTCCTTGCTTGATTTGATGTAGACTGCGACTAAACCTGCAACATACGTTAAAATAATGTCAATAAAAAAGTATTGGCGAGTATACAGGTTTGATATGTAATAGTGTAATAGATAAAAGTTGCGAATTTCCACATACATAAACGTAATACACAACATATATACTCACAAAACTGATACTACCAGCTAAGTCCTCGAGCTGCGATTGCGATTGCTAAACTAGACCCCGTCGGGCGCAATAGTACTATACTAGTCATGGTGGGACGTCGCGAGTATAAGTCCTAGCACATATGTAACTAGCATCACATATAACTATGCATATAAGTCATTCGCAAGTGATAAGTAGTTTAAGCATTTGATGTAATTCGATTTGATAGCAACGTATGTTACACCCAAAAGTGCAAAAGCAAAAAGGGTTCAAGTATACTCACAGTCGGTGTTCAGCAAGTAAACACAACTTGGTTGGATTGAAGGGAGCGCGTCCGAGATTAGCCTGATTATAGATTGATAGCGTAAGCGTTGAATAGTGCGATAAACGGTGGTGAATGGACAAGTGTCGGATGGTAATCCGATCGGATGACAATCCGATCGGATTGCCAGTCGATCGGGTGGCAATCCGTTCGGATGGTCATCCGATCGGATGACCATTCGATTGGAATGTCACTTTGTTTGGTGAAGAGGTGTTTGTGTATGATGGTTTGCCTTTTGAAGTTTTCGTTGTAGCATTTTGAAAACAGAGTAGTATCTCTACCCTTCAGGTCGGCCGTTCGGACGAAGGTTCGATCGGGCGACGATCCGATTAGTAGGACACTTTAGTGGGAACAAGTTCACAATAGTTTTTCACTCGATCGGATTGCAATCCGATCGGGTAGCAATCCGTCTGGAACCGTCTATGTATTGAATTAGTCCCAACATCACATGGTCGGATGGCTGTTCGATCGGGTGCAATCCGATCGGACGGCAATCCGTTCTACGTTCAGAACTTGAAAAGTTGAATTTAAAAGTTTAAGTGAGGAACCAAGTGCAAGCCGATCGGACAGTTGTCCGATCGGGTGGCAATCCGATCGGGTGGTAATCCGATCGGACGGCAATCTGTTCCGACGGCCTTAGATCGTCATGTCACTTGATTGTTTTGAAAGTTTGCGGTTTTCTCGAGACGGTATGGCATCGTGCTAAACAACAGAACCCCATCAACACCCAGGCGATCCGATCGGGCAGGAATCACCCTAATCTGATCGGTCAGCTGTTCGAGACGATGGTTCGCGTTTAACCCGAGATCGGTTGTCTCGTTGATAGAATACAGATCTTGAACCAACACATCAACAAGAAGGAGTAGAAGATCAGAACAAGCTCTGATTCTATTGGTTTGAGTGCATTGAGTGTAAAAGAGTTAAAAGAAAGTTAGAAAACCATCTTTCAATCCTTTTAACCATGAGTTTATGTAGATCTATGCGAAAACGATGTTTAATCATGTGGAAATCCCTTTAGATCTGAGTTGTTCCTGGTGGAATGATGCCAAAACTTGAAGCTCATAAGAACTTCATGATGACATCATCCTAGAACACCTCAAATCCGTTGATTTCACGGTTAAAAGTTAAGATTCAAGGGTGAAATTGATGAAGAAGTGTGTGTAGATCGTAGAAGTACAAGAATTGAGGTAGAAAACTTACAAGAATCGCGAGAAATCGAGTGGAAATAGCACCAAAGCGTGCTGGTCGAGTGGGAGCTGTCACATCACTATTCAAGTGATGTGACAAGGGCTATTTATAGGTGAAGAGGAGAAAAAGGGGAAGGGAATGCCATGGATCGGATGACTGTCCGATCGGGTGGCTGTTCGATCGGGTGGCAATCCGATCGGACGCCAACTCGATCGGATGGCCACCCGTTCGAGTGGTCACTCGATCGGTGGTCTCCGGCGAATGGCGTTTCGATGGTTCGTTTTGTTCGTTAAGCTTCGCGATAATTTGGTTACACATTTTCATACCCATATTCATATATTTATTATAATTAGTCACATAGGGTCATATAAATATCCATATTTCAAAGTTGCGATACAATAACCGGGTTTCGTTTCGAATAGGCGTTCTCTGCGACGCATCACGGCTATCGAGGAGGGTAGAATAGGTCCTCACTCAACATCATCGTGAGCGTTAGTATGTGTGATGCGATGTGTTATAGCGATAAGGTATGCGTAATATGCGAAAATACTGCGAAATAGCGATGTATGCGATATAGCTACATTATGATCTGAATCTCTGGTGCTAGGCGTAACGAGTATAATGAGTGGTAACAACGCACGAACGTGCGGGTTGTTACAGTCTCCCTTGCTTTTGGAAATTTCGTCCCGAAATTAATCTATAAGAAGGGTTGCGAGGATCGATGTGAGTGGGAGTAGCGATTAAGAGCGTCAAAATAAGTGAGCGGTCGATTAAAATTAGACAAGCGAGAGTGTTGCGATGACCGGCGATGGCAGCGAGTAAAGCAATTCGTATACAAAAGATGACAACACACAAAAAGCGATCCAAAAGCGTCCTGAATTCTGGAAAATTTGATTAACTCGGAAAGGTTTGAAGAAACTTGGTTATGAAAAATATTCCCATAGTGCGGCGTTAAACTGTTTCGATGTTCACACTAGCGCTATGAGTGGGGTTTTATTAGGTTACTAAAAGATTTTAGGGTGTAAAAACTCGTTTTACGAGATTTTCTCGTCACGCGGCAGTAACTTGAGTCGATTGTCACCCCATCGTTACAAGATAATCTCGTTTTGTACAACGGTTTTGATCAAAATTTTAGAAAAAGTTTTGTAAGAAAAGGTCGGTTTAAACTTTTGGTAAACAAAGCTTTTTAATAATATCAAGAATTTAAATTTTAAGGTCGGCCCCGCATGGCACTTTCCCACAAAAGTTCGAAAATATGGTTAAAACTCTTATATATAGGAAGTACCAGCGGCGTATCCACCATGTTTTAACCATATGGCCTCCGTCTCGTGAGGCAGTGTCATACGTGTCAACATAGTGCAGACAGATTTGTGATGACTCGATCCAAACAAGAAAGGGTTGAATCAAGTCTTTAAAGGCGATCTGAGTGATTAAGTCGTTTTCGAACTCAGTTTAGCGACACGAACGAGTGCGTTAAGCGATAAGCGGTACGCGAAAATTTGATAGCACAACATCAACTTAATAAACGAAGATAGCAGCGATAAGCGACAAGCGGCGAGCGATAGCGACAACCGTCGAGCGATAGGCGACGATTGATGCGTTACAAGCGATGGGAATATGCAACTTGATTAGATTAAACGACACCACAAGTTTTTAACTGACATTAAGCCCCACATGGCCTTTTTCCATGAAAATCTGCTGATATGGCTAAAACACTTATATATAGGAAGTACCAGCGGTGTATCCACCATGCTTTAACCCTATCAGTTTTGTTTCGTGAAGCGAGGTCATGTGTGCTAACATATCACAGATAACACAAATAACGGTAAGCGATAGCGATGGCGATTAAGCAATACACGATGAGCGATGGAGCAATACACAAGCGATATAGCGATACACAAGCGATATAGTGATACCCACGATATGCGATAGCGCGATGCACATAATAAGCGATTGAGATTGCGAGATAGATTCTTAGCGATAATGCGATTGCGAGCGTGTTGACTTACGAAAAGTCTAGCGATTACACGCTTTGAGTTGCGATTGAGATTGTTACGCCTTGCGATGTAGTGTAGTGTGTCGAAAATAGAGTTAATAGCATACTTGGTCTAATAACGTTCAACTTGTATGGCACTTTCTTCACAAGTCGTTGGTTGGCATGGGGAAGCACTTATATATAGGAAGTACCAGCGGCGTATCCACCATGCTTTAACCACACGCCTTTGCCCCGTGAATTGGTGTCGCACTGTGTTGACATGGTCGAGACGCTTATATATAGGAAGTACCAGCGGCATATCCACCATGCTCAACCATGCTTTTAACGTTATGGCATCATTGAAACTCATTGCGATCTCCGTGCACTGATCACAGTAATCCCTTGTGCACCCGTGACTAATTTGATCCTTGCACGTTTATCGTACTTTATCTCAAGAACGCATAGTAGGGGTAAAACACATTATATAGTACATAGTGCTAGTATATAGTCCGTGCGCGAGTGCGAGAGAGTGAAAGATAAATAGAGTTCACATTGCGTCGAGAAATAGAACAAGTTCAACATGCAAAAGAAATTATCGGCGAAAATTGTATCATTACAACAACATTGGAAGCATAACTAATGTTGCTGTGGAGGACTTCTATGGAGACTGCGGTTGTTGCTGAAATTCCTCAAGTCTGCGGCCCCGTGCGGCAGTGCTGGGTAAGATGACCATACCAGTTGCAATTTGCGCAAAAGCGACAGTTAGCTTCTGGCGGGTGATGATACATGAGACACAGGGGATGAATTCCGTTTTAGCCGCGCTTCGAGTGAACTGGAATCGCTTGGAGAGGTTCTGGCTGCGACAGTTCGGTTGTTGAAGAGTTTGGGCTCATGGTCTTTCGTTTGCGGTTGGACTAAGCTTCCTGAAGCGGTGCGTTAGCATTGGAGGATTCATCCGAGGACTCACCTGAAGAATCATCGGAGGAATCGTCGGAAGAATCGTCAGAAGAATCGATGACGATTGCTTGATGAGCTTGTTTGACAGGATTCTTGGAGAAAAATCTGTCCCGGACTCGTTTGTCGTTGATTTCTGCGGCCAAGCGGTAGGTTTCTTCGATGGTAGCAGGTTTTGCAGCTTCGACAAAATCACCCACACACTCGGGCAAGCCTCGAATGTACTTCGTGATGGCTTTTTCTGAAGTGTTGACTTAACTGGGGCAGATCATGCTAAGCTGTTTAAACCTTGCGGTGTAGCCAGCATTGTCACCTTTGACTTGCTTGATTTCCCAAAATTCGTCTACTAGCTTCTGGACTTCATGGGGAGGGCAGTACTCTTTCTTCATGAGCTCTTTCAGCTCATCCCAAGAGAGAGCGTAAGCTGCGGAGATCCCACGTTTATTACATTCGGCCGTCCACCAATCGAGTGCTCGCGATTGAAATACTCTGGTAGCGCAAGTAGTACGAAACCCAACGGGACACCCACTCTGACGAAGGGTAACTTCGATAGAATCAAACCACTGGAGTAACTGGGACACACCTCCTTCACCCGTGAACTCCATCGGGTCACAGGCTTTGAAGTGTTTGTAGAGGGAAGCAGATTGCGACGCTTCTGTCTTGAAGTCTTCCGAGGTTCGAGAGTTGCTGAGAGAGTGAACTTGAGCGACAATTTGAGGAATGACTTTGGCCACTTCCTTGGCCACAAGCGAGTCAATCCTCCTATAGGCGCTTCATTTGGCTCTTCTCCTAGTTGTTCGTCTCAAGGTAGAGTCGTTTGAAGACATCTATACAGAGACAGATTTGGAGTGAGATTCAATCATAATGACTTTGAGTTTTTGTGATGCGATTGAGCGCGATCAAAACTTATTGTAGGTAGTATAATAGATTTCACATAGGAGCCACATAGGAGACACGAGATTCCTAAGTTCCCACACAATTGATTTGTTTGTATATATATATAATTAGTTGTAGCTTATACTCGTACACATACATGTCGGTATAGAATGCGCGAGGACGCGATGCAGAGAGTGAGAGTGAGAGCGAGTAATTAGACATTAGTTTGGTTGCGAACATTCGGTTTTCGTTTCAGATTGCGATGGCTGTGCGAGTCGTGCGTTTATAAACCAGGCAGCGAAAATCGATAAATCGAGAAATCGATAAAGCGTAAAGTTTTAAATTGTAAACACATCAGCGTAAATAGGTTCCATAAAGCATACAATTCGGCGAGTCGTATGCTAGAAAAATAGATAGAATGCCTCGGGTGTTTAGGCGTCGACTGCCCAAGGTCACCCAACTATACCCAACAAGTTCGTGCACGCGCGTTGCCCCAGAGGACTTATGCTTCCACTAGGATGCAGCTCATGGCACTCGTCTTCTTAGTCATCGTGTGGCTCGAGTTATCGTCATAGTCGAGTCCTTGGTGAGAGCTTTTTGAAAACCATTTCGTTGAGAGTGGAACGGTTTATTAAGATACGGGTTTCACCCCTGACTTAATAACTTTCCTCCTAACTGTGGTTGTGATATTCGAATAAATTCAGGAGTTCCACTGGATTTTAAATGGAGACTTTTGTTGAGATATGGATGTCACTCCTAGCTCAACGGAAAGTTCTCGTGCTAGAAAAATGCGCTGAGTGAGCGATCTTGTCGAGAGTTCTTGGTTTTCACGCCTGATCTCAACTGGACCACTCGGTTGTGTTACGCAAGTATTTTCGAAAACGTGTGTATTGTGTTGGCCTTAGGGAAGGCTAAGTAACATTCCAGCCTTAGGAAAGGCTCTTCGCGTGAAATTGTATATGCGGTGTTACAGCGAAGTAGTAGCTTTTAGCGAATTCGAGCGAGGGTATCAAGTAGGCCCGTGCAAACCCTACTGGATTCGCACGAGTTGGCCCGTTGGTTCCTAGACTATAGACTAGGTCAATTCCCAGACATCGACCCGGACTAGGTCAAGTCTGGCCTAATTCCCTATAGTTATGGCTCTGATACCAATCTGTCACACCCCAACCGATGGCGGAATCATCGGGGCGCGGCACTAGGCGAATCAGATTGCTCAAGAGAATCCATAACAACTATATTGCGACGGTATTTAATGCGTTCATTATCCCATACTAATAAACAATTACAATCACATAAGCTGTCACGAATTTCCTGTTCTCTCAAACAATTCAAATCCGACAACCAAGATTTTAGGTGTGTTTCTAGACTTCCTAGCTTGATTTGATGTAGACTGCGACTAAACCTACAACATACGTTAAAATAATGTCAATACAAAAGTATTGGCGAGTATACAGGTTTGATATGTAATAGTGTAATAGATAAAAGCTGCAAATTTCCACATACATAAACGTAATACACGACATATATACTCACAAAACTGATACTACCAGCTAAGTCCTCGAGCTGCGATTTCGATTGCTAAACTAGACCCCGTCGGGTGCCATAGTACTATACTAGTCATGGTGGGACGTCGCGAGTATAAGTCCTAGCACATATGTAACTAGCATCACATATAACTATGCACGTAAGTCATTCACAAGTGATAAGTAGTTTAAGCATTTGATGTAATTCGATTTGATAGCAACGTATGTTACACCCAAAAGTGCAAAACCAAAAAGGGTTCAAGTATACTCACAGTCGGTGTTCAGCAAGTAAACACAACTTGGTTGGATTGAAGGGAGCGCGTCCGAGATTAGCCTGATTATAGATTGATAGCGTAAGCGTTGAATAGTGCGATAAACGGTGGTGAATGGACCAAGTGTTGGATGGTAATCCGATCGGATGACCATTCAATTGGATTGTCACTTTGTTTGGTGAAGAGGTGTTTGTGTATGATGGTTTGCCTTTTGAAGTTTTTGTTGTAGCATTTTGAAAACAGAGAAGTATCTCTACCCTTCAGGTCGGTCGTTCGGACGAAGGTTCGATCAGGCGACGATCCGATTAGTAGGACACTTTAGTGGGAACAAGTTCACAGCAGTTTGTCACTCGATCGGATTGAAATCCGATCGGGTGGCAATCCGTCTGGAACTGTCTATGTATTGAATTAGTCCCAACATCACATGGTCGAATGGTTGTTCGATCGGGTGCAATCCGATCGAACGACAATCCGTTCGACGTTCAGAACTTGAAAAGTTGAATTTAAAAGTTTAAGTGAGGAACCAAGGGTAAGTCGATCGGACAGCTGTCCGATCGAGTGGCAATCCGATCGGGTGGCACAACATCAAGGGGGACAAGTCACCACTCAGGGACCTACACCGGTACAAACTAATCCAGGACTTTCTGCCAGCGCTAACACCATCCGAGCTTGCACTGCCGCTCGAAGAGAGATGCCTGTGAGACCCTCTCAAGTTCTTTCATTCGAAGGAGGTTCTGAGAATTCAAAAGTCCGAAGTCACTTTCTTTGTCCCTAGGAATCTAAGTTCCAAAAGCAGACGAAATCACTATGGAACCGGACCTCCTCGCTGCCGCTTAATTCATTACCAGGAAGAGGCAAATTCGCTTTTTTAGTAAGCCCTATTAGCTAGTGATCGGACGACAATCCGTTTTGACGGCCTTAGATCGTCCTGTCACTTGATTGTTTTAAAAGTTTGCAGTTTTCTAGAGACGGTATGACATCGTACTAAACAACATAACCCCATCAACACCCAGGCGATCCGATCAGGCAGGAATCACCCTAATCTGATCGGTCAGCTGTTCGAGACGATGGTTCGCGTTTAACCCGAGATCGGTTGTCTCGTTGATAGAATACAGATCTTAAACCAACACATCAACAAGAAGGAGTAGAAGATCATAACAAGCTCCGATTCTATCGGTTTGAGTGCATTGAGTGTAAAAGAGTTGAAAGAAAGTTAGAAAACCATCTTTCTATCCTTTTAACCATGAGTTTGTGTAGATCTATGCGAAAACGATGTTTAATCATGTGGAAATCCCTTTAGATCTGAGTTGTTCTTGGTGGAATGATGCCAAAACTTGAAGCTCATAAGAACTTCATGATCACATCATCCTACAACACCTCAAATCCGTTGATTTCACGGTAAAAAGTTAAGATTCAATGGTGAAATTGATGAAGAAATGTGCGTAGATCATAGAAGTACAAGAATTGAGGTAGAAAACTTACAAGAATCGCGAGAAATCGAGAGGAAATAGCCCCAAAGCGTGCTGGTCGAGTGGGAGCTGTCACATCACTGTTCAAGTGATGTGGCAAGGGCTATTTATAGGTGAAGAGGAGAAAAGGGGGAAGGGAGTGCCATGGATCGAATGACTGTCCGATCGGGTGGCTTTTCGATTGGGTGGCAATCCGATCGGACGGCAACTCGATCGGATGGCCACCCGATCGAGTGGTCACTCGATCGGTGGTCTCCGACGAATGGCGTTTCGATGGTTCGTTTTGTTCGTTAAGCTTCGTGATAATTTGGTTACACATTTTCATACCCATATTCATATATTTATTATAATTAGTCACATAGGGTCGTATAAATATCCATATTTCAAAGTTGCGATACAATAATCGGGTTTCGTTTCGAATACGTGTTCTCTGCGACGCATCACGGCTATCGAGGATGATAGAATAGGTCCTCACTCAACATCATCGTGAGCGTTAGTGTGTGTGATGCGATGTGTTATGGCGATAAGGTATGCGTTATATGCGAAAATACTGCGAAATAGCGATGTATGCAATATAGCTACATTATGATCCGAATCTCTGGTGCTAGGCGTAACGAGTATAACGAGTGGTAACAACGCACGAACGTGCGGGTTGTTACAAAAGTAGTGTATTGCGGATTGTAATGTAAATGAAAGTTCATTTTTCTACTACTGGTAATATATTACGGAATTTGTCCAAGAAATAATACATATGCACATGTGCATCCATAACTGTTACTCGATTTTTTTTGTAACGAAATATAGCGATTTTTATTAGAAAAATCTTTAAAAAATATTGTGTGGTTTTTGGATTTTTTAGGTATTTTTTTGTGTTCACATTGTTTCTCATGGTCTCGCAATAAGGGTGGTTCTCAAATGAACCATGCCCTATATATATATATATATTCAAATGGAAACCTCATATAAAACATAAAACATAAACTTATATCTTAGGCCCATTTAAAACTATTATTCTTAAAATTTTTAATTTAAGTCCATTATGTATTAGCCCAATATAACGTAAATTATAACTTTAATTGTTGTTTAAAAAGATAGTTTACATTGTCTATTTCGTTAAGGCGTAAGATGCATGTTTTTCCAGGATCAGACAAAACATCAGAATTCTATGGACCGACTCTATGTAGAGCGTCAACAAAACAAGGAAGCAGTTATAACAACCCTTGAAAATGACCCTAAACACTCCTAACACCCCATATACGATAAACGAGCCCATATACCCTTTATATTAATAAAAATCAAGTAAAACAAATAAGCTGGGTCGCTCGCGGGCGGCGACCCGGTTAGCCGAAGGTTTCGCGGGGCGCGAGGCCCCTTTACTTGCTGATCACCTATGCTGCCACATGTCCTAACACGCGTCGACCCTACTTGCTGACTCATCAATACTATAGCCGACCATAAGGCCCTCGCGGGCCGCGAAGGATTTAGAAGCAGGCGTCGCGGGGCGCGCCCTCCCCCTGATCAGCCTATATAAGGAGTAAAAGCTCATTTGTTCGGTGTTCAGAATTCCTTTTCTCTCTAAAAAATCTCTAGTAGTTAAATCTCTGGAATAATACCCCCATATAAAGCAAAGCTCTGCCTCGTTAAGTATTATAACCCCCGATCACGTATTCGTTACCCTGCTCGGTTGATCTAGAGTTTCCATAATGCATGTCAAGGCTCTGCCTGACCTAGTCATTGGAGTTCTGTCTCGAGTTGAACGGCTGATGTGATTTGGGTTATTTTACTAACACGTGTGCACTGTTTAAATTCAATAGATAATAACCAGGAGAATCACCAGGGAACTACGATAGTATCACCTAAGTAACAATGTGAGTACATCTGCTTTTTGCCACCTTTTTGTAAATTACTTTATGAGTCAAAATGCTTTACCAAAACCTCAAATATTTTGAATTACACTTAAACAGTAATTGAGTATTTGTGATTCTACAATTTCTGCCGGTATGTTGGGGTTTTGTATACAACATGTGAAAGACGTTACCATTGGACAATGAGATAGCTAATGAGTAATATGACCCACAAGTCAGGTGTTGAAGGGGTATGGTCCCAAAAACCTTGCACAGGCGCATAGGACCATACCATAGCCTTATTCCTAGAACATCTTTAACAAGACCCTGCGCTGCTGCGTAGTGGTTCTAAACAAGATGTGGAAGAAAACAGTCTTCGATAACAATGCGCTGGAGAAAAGGAGAAAAACATTCAACTAACACCCTTACGCGGGCTCGCAGGTATGATCTCACAAGTTCATTTTCACTTACTCTCATACTACTTCATCTTCTTGATCGAGATCACTGTACTTATTCTCACGCCGGAGGGTGGTCACAGAGAGAACCCCCATTCTCCCCGTTGCGAGTCTAACGACTTTTTGTTTTGCAGTGATCACCGGAGAAGGAAAACTAGCCAATCCCTGAATCAACGAGAGGATTAACCCTTTTTATGCAGAGACAAAACCCCTGATCTGGTTGACTCCGGTCAATTCCGATCACTGTTTCTTCATTGGTGCCCACCGATTCTTCAATTTTCATTCTCATCTTCGCGTTTGATTCATTTCTCCTCTTCTATTTTCCATGGCAGAAGCTCTGTCGAATTATCCAGGTCCTAGACCAGAGAACAGGGGCAATTTTGCTCCTGCTTACCGCGTCGAGGGGATTGTGGAAGAAGCATCTGATGATAACGATGTTCAAAACAACGTTAATCATGAGAATGATCCGGTTACACCAGGAGTACAGCCTGAAATCCTGATTAGCTCATATTACCTCCTGGAGAAACACCGATCTCTTGGTACGTTAAGTCTCAGGGAGCGTTGAATGCCGTTTATGCACAGCTCTATGCACAAACTACTCAACCAGCACCATAAACGCATAGATCTGCAGCTCAGGTGCGAGCTCCTTCTGCACCTCAAGCATTGCATTACGATGCACCGTCATGCATGTCAGTGGATGATACGGAAGTCTACTCCAAATCTAGCACTAGATATGAATCGACTCACTCCGAGTCCAGACGGCGAAATCACCATGAGGAGCAATATTTTCAGAAACACCAATCGGTTCACCCACGTTTGGGCCCGCGTTCCTCGCAGAAGCGGGACACCCAAACTGATGAATACGACAGATCGTACAACGAAGATGATAACACGAGCGTTTTCAGTTGATTACAGAGAGATCATGCAAGCTACAGACCAAATATCCGCGCAGTTTACAACCCAGAAGCGGAATATGATTACAACCTGATTTACAGACCAGCAGAAGCTGCTGAAAACTCAAAGTTTGTAAAAGAGATTGCACTAGCTCCCCTTGAGCGGGCAAATATACCTTCAAATGTTGGAAAGTTCAATGGATTATCAGATCCTGACGATTACCTACGCGTGTTCACCAGGGCGGGGTTAATCGGTGGATGGACACTACCTATGTGGTGCCACTTATTTGTCCAAACCCTAATAGGCGCCGCGCGTCTGTGGGTTGACAATCTACCAGTAGGTAAGTTAACATCCTGGGTTGATCTCAAGGAAAAGTTTCAGGTTCATTTCAGTCAACAGCACCGCTCCATTCGAGACTCAGCAGATGTTATGAACATCTGGCAGAGGGACGATGAAAGTTTGGAAGATTTCATCACAAGGTACAATAAGGAAGTGTTGGAAATTGGTGACGTGCACGAGCACTTAATCCGCGCACAGTTTAAATACGCGGTAAGATGCGATGATATGATCAAAGTGTTGTCTGGGACTGAAGGGTTGCCAAAAAGTTGGGAGAAGTTGATGGCGGCGGCCAAGGTCTATGCTCAAACAGAGCGCAACCTAAGTTCCAACAGACCACCAATGCCCCAGAACCGCCCTTAGGACATGAGTGGAAGTAGTGGTCACAAATTCAAGAAAAACTGGAAAGACTCAGCTTCAGGTGCATACTCTTTAGACGACGCCCGCATGACGATTAACAAGATCACAACTCAAAAAATGTTAAACAAGAAAACCGCGAAAGGCAGTGGACGCCTCTTATCAAGACACATGAGGAAGTGCTTAGCACCGAAGATGACCAGTCAAAATACCACCGCCAATGAAAAACAAAAGAGGACAAGATCCGAACCTCTATTGTGAGTACCACAAAGACAATGGCCACACCACGAACAATTGCATCAGTCTGCACACAGAAATAGAGAAAGCGCTCAAGAGTGGGGAACTTACCCATCTAATTCAGAACGTGCGCAAAGAAATCAAGCAGATCACGCGTGGAGATGAGGGGCCAATTAACAAAAAATCTAAACAAGCCTAAAAGTCCAAGGCAGTTCAGCGCGCATGTAATCATAGTTTCCTTCATATTTGACAGTTTATTCAACCTGCCAACTTATGACACAAGGACTATTTACATGCGCAGTAACTTAAGTTTCATTATTTATCCTAATAGCAGCTTTGTAACACATGGCCTCTGCGCCTTATCCAAATCAATACAAAGTCTGTTATATTACTTCTATGTTTTATTACAAATGCATGCAATTTCTTTTGGTAAGCGCAAAAACAATATGGTAACCCAACACAAGTCTCATGAACGGTCCAAGGTCCAGCCCTACGTTCACACATGAGCTTTATACCATCTTTAGTTTCCTTACCTAAACAAACTAATTGTACCCATGCAAAACATTGTAACTAAAACATACCGTTCAATAAAGTTACTTGCGCAACAGCGCATTAACAAAAAACACACGCGCGACAGCGCAATTACAAGATGTTACAAACGGGATCCACATCCCAAACCTATTCAAAAAACATGTTCACAACCACAAAAGTACAAAGACAACCTATTCTAGGTCTTCATCATCATCCACTTCATCTAGAAGAATGTCCTTCAGTTCTGCCACAAAATCATCAGACTAAAGTGCAGTAGTGACCAAGTCCATCACTGGAAGGCGCAAGTGGTTATACTCTATCTTTGCAGCAGCATGGGCAACCTCTATATCAACTCCACGCATGGCAGATCTACTGTTGTCCTAGTCAACCTTCAGCGTGTCATTAACGTGTTGGGTACATTCTACATAACCCTGATTATATCCATCATTACACGCCGTGACCATCAGATGGGCAGTAGTTTGATCTCACAAGTTCATTTTCACTTACTCTTACTACTTCATCTTCTTTATCGAGATCACTGTACTTACTCTCTGCCGTCATCCGAGCAGTTTCAGAATTCTCCAGCTTCTCTTCAGTTTCGGCAAGACGGCGGGAGGTCTCAGCTTTCTCAACCCTCTCAAGCTGCAAGTCTTTTTTTGGCGAACTCAAGCTCCACCTTGGTTTGTTCCTGATTCGATAATAAAGAATTGAGTTCTTCTATCTCCTTATCTCTAAGGGCAAGGGTGGCGCAGGTTTGTACCTCTCTTTGCTCATTTCTCTCTCTGTGGGAACGAGCCTCATCACGTGCTGCTTCAGCCTCTGTTTTCTCTTTCTTCAACCTTTCAATCACCGCCTTGAGATTGTTAATATTGTTCCGGAGAACCATCTTCTCACTATTATCTTTTTCACAAATTTCTCTCCAACGCTTTCGCTCTTTTGAGAGAAGAGCAGCTTCAGATTCAGCTTTTCTTTTCCATCCAGCAGACCACTCTTCTATCTTCTGCTCGCTCTCCAATTTGGCTTGATCAGCCTCCAACTTAGCTCTCAACAGGGCAACCTTTGCCTTCTCCTCACTAACTTCCTTCTTAGACGCTTCAAAAGCAGCCCACTCCTTGTGCATGCTGATCCATTCACGCACTATGCGGTGAGTGGTGGAAGTTGAGCTAGCAGTCTCCTCAAGATACGAATGATAAGTTTGATCATGGGATTGCTCCTCTTGAAATTTAACCTCCGCAGGAGGGAAAGCACCTTGTAACCAGTCTCGGCACACCTGCCAATCAGAAAAGGTGTCACCTTGCTTGAGCTTCCATACAGGCGCATGAACTTCGGAAGCTCTCTTCTCTGAATAAGATCTATAATAGTAATCCCCCGGAGTTTCCTTAGGGCGGATGGGAGAGTCTTCCTCATCATGGTAAATAAAGCCCTGATCAACACTAGCTGGGCTTTTCTCAACATCATCTCTGGGAGGAGCAGAGGTAGTTGCAGAAAAAGGAATGGTTATCACAGGGTCCTCCTAAATGGATTTTTCTTTCTCTGGCTCACGCGCCACAACCTCAGGAGACTTGGGCGTGGTAGCATCAACGTCCGCAGTCTCCGTTTCCACAACCTTCTCCGCCTCCAACTCAACCTCAACAGGCTTCTCCACTTCAACAGTCTTCTCTACCTCCACTTCTGCAGCCTTGGTACCCTCCAACTGTTCTTTAATAGATGCGCGAGGTGGTGATGGCGGAAGATCATCCTTAAAAACAGATGATGATTTCACGTGAACAGAATGATAGGCTTTTCTTCAAAATAAAAGTCATGTTAACATAAAGTATAAGGAAAATAAAAGTTAAAAAGGCATGTACCCGGTGACAGCTTCGCAGCAAGAGTATCCAGGTTACCCTTCTTGCTGACCCTCCTCCTGATAACCTTCTTGGCAGGCTGCGCCACAGCCTCGCTTTCAGGCTTCCTCTTCAGCACCTTGGTCCTCACCAGCGGCTTGGGACTTGAATCCATATCAGTGGGTTCATCTGGGATTGAGGAAGGGGTATCTGCATAATCTTGGGGCTCTGGTTTGGGTTTTTTAACAACTACAGGCGCAAGAGCCTCTAACGTGTCAGACACCACTACGTAATCACACCGGGGTTTAGGAAAGAGGCGCGTACCTGTCTTCTCTTCCTTAACAATTTTCACCTTCGGTGCATCAGCCTTCTTCGGTGCATCAATAACAGCAGGAGTACGTTTTTTCTTCTTCTCAGGGCCTATGCCCAAATTAGTCAACTCGCCTATTCAAAAGAAATATTGCAATATTACCCAACGCGCAAAGACAGCAAAGAGTAATATTGCTCAAAAATCTAAATTAAACTTACCAGCACCAGTAGAAGGTTGCGCCGATATATCCTCATCCTTTGGAAGCGCAAAGTTTTTTATTATCTGATGATACCAGAGTTCTTCATTCGCACTCTTCGGAATGGTTGTCATTCTCCCTTTCTCCCTTTTGTATGCTAACAACATACAAAGAAACAACTACAAAGACAAAAAAACAATGACGGTGTCCCATTACTTAAAAAGAAAAGAGGATAGGAAAATCTCAAGACTTACTTAGGTCATCCTCCATGTACACTGGTTTATCCTCGCGATCCATCTTCCAGTGAAGACTCATTCCAGCAGCAACTAAAGCCCTCTTAGGCAGCTCAATGGAGGGAATATCCTTCATGTCTTGATACCAAATCTCCAACTCCGGAGTCTTCAACGTCTCCACCTCAATATCCTCTGAGCCACGGAAAGTCATCTTCACCAGAATCACTCCGGCCTTGATGAAGAAGAATTTAGGTTTCCAATCATGAAATGAGTTTGGTGGGGATAACAAAATCTTCTTAGCCGACGGTCGTTGGGCAAAACAATAGAAGCCTTGTGAAGAATGAAATTGGTAAAACACTCGGAAACGATTAACTGTTGGGTCAATATGCATCGACCGGCAAAGGAATTCAAAATGCCGAATCCGGACCATTCCCATGGGATGTAGCTGAGAAATATAGAACTTTTAGTAACCAAGAACATCAAAAACAAACCTTGTTACTGGTAATCGGAAATTACCATCGGTGAAGTAGTCCCAAAAAAGGGTAATATAGCCGGCCGGAGCTTGTGCCGCCGTCTGTCCTTCTTTAGGATACATAACGCCCCAACTCTCAAGAAACTTGAAGTTCTGAACGAGACCGTCGAAGATCTCCTTCGACCACTTTAATGGTGGTAATGAAGCAGACATCTCTTCTGAATCGTCGGGATGTTCTCCGGTAGACATAAGGGAAAAAAAGACAAGGCAGATTCTCTATAAAGCAAATTGGAGAAGACGAAAGAACTCAAGAACAAATTATGAAAAAGGGAAGCCTCTCAAAGGTTTATATAGGGATCGCCATAAATGCTCTCGAAAACCGTAGTTCCCTTTTTCAGGAAAACACAGTTACCGGGGCAATAAGGGCGAGTGGGGAACAAAAAGTAACCTCACGCGCGCGTGTGAACCACGTTTGACGACGCACAATTAATGTTGGACGTCTGACAAGTGACAGCCCGTCACCTAGCCGTCACGTGTCAACAATCAGCACAGTACCTGTTACCAACTTCCTGCCACGGGTCAAAATTTTTCAAAATTTGAAATCATGAAAATCTCAACTTGATGAGACAAGAAAATATCTTCCACAAGAAGATTCTTCATACTTCGCGTCAAACAAACCTGCTACTTCTAAAAGAAAAAAGTGCACACTTCATTTTATATAGTCCAGTGCTCCACCTACTTGCATATAAGAAACACTTGACTGGGGGGACTTGAAGGGGTACGGTCCCAAAACCCTTGCACAGGCGCATAGGACCATACCATAGCCTTATTCCAAGAACATCTTTAACAAGACCCTGCGCGGCTGCACAGTGGTTCTAAACAAGATGTGGAAGAAAACGATCTTCGATAACCATGCGCCGGAGAAAAGGAGAAAAACATTCAACTAACACCCTTACGCGGGCTCGCGCAAGCGTATAGTTAGACTTAAAGATAAAATCATAAACATCTTCGTGTGTCTGAAATCAAGACTTGAACAAAGGAAATTTTTCTGTTACAAAAAGATGGACACGTTGCAAGGGCATAAAGGGTTACAGCTGTAGATCTTCTAGAAAGCCTTAAATGCTCATTATGCATGGGTATTCGGTTACAACCGAAGATGACGTGGCATAATCCTAGACACTCATCTAAATCACGATGATAGCACTAACTTGGAGAAGAATCTGCTCAAAACCACTTTCCACGTGGCAACTCCCCACCCGTTGATCAAGACCCACGATCCGTGTGCAAAAATTAACGGAAGGAAAAATAACTAACAAACGGAAAAGCACTTTCCATTACTACCTCCGTCGCACCGGTTTCCCGCCAAAAACCGGCTATAAATAAGGCGCTGCAGGTATGATCTCACAAGTTCATTTGTACTTACTCTCACACTACTTCATCTTCTTCATCGAGATCACTGTACTTATTCTCACGCCGAAGGGTGGTCACAGAGAGAACCCCCATTCTCCCCGTGACGAGTCTAACGGCATTTTGTTTTGCAGTGATCACCGGAGAAGGAAAACTAGCCAATCCCTGAATCAACGAGAGGATTAACCCTTTTTATGCAGAGACAAAACCCCTGATCTGGTTGACTCCGGTCAATTCCGATCACTGTTTCTTCAGGTGTTGACAGTACGGAATGAGTAATTGAGTAGATATAAGCAAATGTAATTGCGAATGCCCTCAATACTGTAAAGTGATAAAACTGTTTTGATTAAACTGGGATGCACTCACCAGTATTTCTTGCTGATAAAATCTTTTTAAACGCGTTTCATGTATCTTAAATAGAAGCCAGCGAGAGAGCACTTAAGGCTTAGAAAAGTGGCTATAAAAGTTACCTAAAATAAAAAGGAGACTTGTTTTCAATAATTAGGGTTTATCCCTATAAATGTATTGCAAATGAAACTCGGGTTTTATCCCACTTGTTAATTATAAAATACGGTGTTTCAAACTCTGATAAATATTTCCTAACTACGGTCCTGATGAAAGTTTTTCGCCGCGTATTTAATAAACACAGATACCATCTAACTGGCTCACGGCTCCCACTCCTAGGGTGGGGTCGGGGGCTATGACAGTGGTGATACAAGCGATGTTGGAGGTTGAGCAAAAGTATTGAGGACCATTATCGGGAACCCGCACACTCTCTATGTACAAAACATTAAAGCACATCGTACAACCCAGCTAAGCATGACTGCACGCTTGCAAGGAGGCTGCACACTATTACACAATGGGTCATATTCTTAGTCGGCCGCACACTAGAAGAGCCCAAAACCCTGTTCAGTCGCAAACATCCACAGTTCACCTTAAATGAATAATAACTGTTGTTACAATGATGTATGTGTGTATGTACATACTATAATTAATTACTTGTACACTACTTGATTTAAATACGTGTATAGCATATGTGATTTACTTGTATACAGTCTTAATATTGGTAACCATAATAGGACGTGGTTAACCAAACATAGGATAAAAACCTTATCTACCGAGCAATCAAAGGTGAGTTCACACTATCACTTAAAGCATGTATTCCCGGTGGATTGGGAACCTAATATTCCGGGGGCACGGAATAGTAATTAAACAAATACTCATAAATCATGTTCTAGTATACTAAACGACACTCTATCATGAACTCCTTAACTCTTATACCGATTAGTCGCCGGATTGGCGAACGGGGTATTAGTTGATAGCGCTATTAGGTTTAACAACTTCACACTGTACCGGGGAGGACGTGCGTGAACTAGTATGGCCTTATAACAGATCGAGGATGATAGACCTTGATCACGGGCAAAAAGCACTAAAGTTTCAGTTTCGGTACTACACAGTTTAGTAGCTTACATGGGGTAGCTCCCCGTGGCATGTTTTATAAACGGTAACTTATTTAAATAACGTTTTAGGATAAAACAAGAAAACTCTTTTTAAATCGTGAACTCACCAACTTTATGTTGATATACTACTGCATGCTTGCAGGTCCGTAGATGTAGCGCTGGAGATTTGGCATGGAGGAGTGTAGTGTTATCTTAGAATCCGTTGTTGGATTCCTATTTCAAGGACTTATGTTTTAAACTATTTTTAGACCTTGTGTTTTAATGCTTCCGCTAAACACTTTAACTCTATTTTAAGACTTTAATGGTGATGTCGCTAATCGTAGTTTGAATGTTGGTTTTACTTTAATCTGCCTTGTTTATTTAATATGATTGGTGGTATGTTCTGGTTGGTCACACGCCTCGCGGTTGTACTCCGCATAGTGGAAATTGAGGGTGTGACAGTGTGTGTGTGTGTGGGGGGGGGGGGGGGGGTTATGTTTTTTGGGATGGGGGGTTAGGTTTTTTAGGTTTTGGGTGGTGTAGTGGGTTTATTTTGTTGTGTTCATATTGGTTCTCGCAGTTATCGTAATAAATGTGGTTCTCGCATGAACCCTACCCTATATATATATATATATATATATATATATATATATATATATATATACATTCAAATAGAAACCTCATATAAAACATAAACTTATATCTTAGGCCCATTTAAAATTATTATTCTTAAAATTTATAACTTAAGTCCATTATGTATTAGCTCAATATAATATAAATTATAACTTTAATCATTGTTTAAAAAAATAGTTTACATTCTCTATTTCGTTAAGGCGTAAGAGGCATGTTTTTCTAGGATCTGACAAAGCATCAGAATTCTATGGACCAGCTCTATGTAGAGCGTCAACAAAACAAGGAAGCGGTGAAACAAGCGATGTTGGAGGTTGAGCAAAAGTATTGAGGACCATTATCGGGGAATGCCACCTTCCTCAATTCAGGAACTATTAAAGTGATTCAAACCTTACTGTCTAACCCAAAAAGTTGCTTATTCTCTTAACTTGTTTTGTAAGAAACTTAGTAAACAAGTGATCACCACTAAATTAGAATTAACCAACTAAAGGAAACTAAATAATTTAAGTTGAAACGACCTCTGACCCTCTTATTAACTTTAATAATTTCATGAACCATCCACTTAATTTAAATATAATTACGATCTTGAGAAGACCAACAATAATTATATCTTAAGATAAGTTTTCTAATTATATATTTCAAAATTGTAGTGTGTAAACATGAAAATGAAGGCTGGGGCCTTAATACTTTAGGACAAGAAATTGTCTATTTATAATCCCATCATTCCTTAAAGACTTTTTTGTACAATTACATATATTTGATGTAACCTTTGCTATCAAAATATCCCAACTTTTATCAATCTTTATAACAAAAATATTTATCAATATATTTTAGCGAATTATATTATAACCGGATAATATATAATTTGGGTGTATGCACACCCATTTGCCTATTGGCACACCAAAAATGTGTTTTTTGTCTTATATGCACACCCTGCAGTGTCGAGCTGTGGCCAAAACGCCGAGCTTTGGCCGCGTTTTGGTCCTGTCAACCAGACAAACCCGTCAGTCTTTGTCTGGTTGATCGGACCAAAACGCCACGCTTTGGCCACAGCTCGAATCTGCAGGGTATGCACATAGGACAAAAACATCTTTGGCTATCTACACACTTGGTGTGTAGATAGTTTGAGCCTTTCATTTTTGTCAATTGTTTCTACAAGATCTTTATTTATTATTCAATTTAGAACATACCTTCTTGGGCTTTCGTAACGAAAATTCCACCTTGTGTTATATGCCATGTGCCATTTTTTATGAGACTTTGAATAAAGTTTCTTATTTATTAATGCCATTTCGTAAAAGTATTATACAATATATTATTTAATAAAAAAGTAATTACATGTTATTGTCATTGTTGGATTAACTTTAGGTACAAAGTAAATTTAATTTTAGAATATGTTTTTAGCAATTTTTATAGTAATCCTAATATATTAATATTGTATAAAAATTTACTAATTTTACTATGTATGACTAGTTATCATTTTAAAAATATGATTACCACAATTGAAAAAAATAATAATAATAAGAGATGGTAAGAATACAAAAATCAGTGTAATAATACATTGTAATTTACTAGAGGGGTGTGCGCACGATGAAATGTGAAACATAGACACTGGTAATTTTATAATATCCTTGAAAGTGGTTATAAATGGAGAAAATAGAAAAGGCAATTATAAAGGTATAAAATAATATTATTTATTTGAAAATGATAGAGGAAAAAGTAGTGATTTTTGTGTAATTATATGAATAAAGATAAGTATTCCAATATGAATGCTCTAAATTCGTTTAAAAGTCAACTAGGTTAGAACCCCGTGTATTACACGGGTTGAATAAATGTATTTTTTATATATTAAATAATTAAAAGTTATATCTTATGAACCCCGTATATTGTACGGGTTAAATAAATGCAATTTTATATATCAAATATTAAAAAAGTTATATCTTTGAAAACCATGTGTATTACACAGATTAAATAAATGTAATTTTGTATACTAAATATTAAAAACGTCGTATCTTTAAAAAACCCGTGTATAATCGGGTTGAATAAACCTATCAAATAACAAAAAATTACATCCTTAAAAACCCCGTATATTACACGTGTTGAATAGATCTAAAAAAGAGTTATATCTTTAAAAACCATGTCTATACACAGATTAATAAATGTAATTTTGTATATTAAATATTAAAAACGTCATATCTTTAAAAAAAACCCATGTATAGTCGGGTTGAAAAATCTACCAAATAATAAAAAAAAATTGTATCCTTAAAAAACTCTGTGTATTACACGTGTTGAATAAATCTAATTTTACATAGCAAATTATAAAAAGTTATATCTTTAAAAACTTCGTGCATTACACGGGTTATATAAATGTAACTTTGTATAGTAAATAATAAAAAAAATTATATTTATAGTAAATAATAAAAATATTATATTTTTTAAAATCCCCGCGTTTTGAATAAATATAATTTTGTATACCATATAATAAATTTTTTTTAATAAATTAGGATAACATTTAATATTAATTTATTATTTATATATTTAATATAAGAAAAGTAGGTAAGCCCCCCGCGTTGCGGCGAGAGAGTAAAACTGTGCCAAGTAGCAACAATGCCACAACACTATCAGCGACCACCAATATTGGAAAAGTTTGTAAAAACAAAATAAATAAAAAAGGGGAAAAATAAAACCGAACGAAAAACAGAGGTAAAATCATTGAACCACACACACCCATTGCGAGTGTTAATGCAAACAAATTAGTCCGAAACGTAAAACATATAAGAAATAACTAAGTCGATGTAGGACCCGCGTGTCACAACGAAAATATTAGTTTATTATTTATATATTTAATATAAAATAAGTATTTAATATAAAATAAGTAGGAAAGAGAGATATTTCTTTTAAAAATATATTAAATTGACAATTTAGATTTGAGGATAATATTTTATTAAAGTACGATAATATTTACTATTAATTTATTATTTATTTATTTAATATAAGATAAGTATAGATTTGAGGATACCTTCAATCAGGGCCGGCCCAAGGGTAAGCCAAATGAGGTTTGGGCCTTGGGCCACAAAAACTATAGGGCCTCCACAATTTGATGAAACCACAATCCATTTATAAAAGATTTAGGGTGTGGGTTATCAACAGAATGATGGTTGGTGGTGTAGTGGTTTTTTGTATGCATGGATGTTGGTGAGACACGGGTTCGAATCCTTGGTTTAGCGATTTTTTTCCTTGTTATTAAATTTTAACACAATCTTTCAAATGATTACACTTGGGCCCTTCAAGTTTAACTTTTAATTATATACATTTTTTTTTGAGAAAAAGGCCACAAGATTTTACTTCGCCTTAGGCCACCAAAATGGTTGAGCCGGCCCTGCCTTCAATGAATGATACGTGTCCAAAACTTGGTTTCTTTTATTATAGTAGATAGATAATGTGTTTTAAGAGTTGTAATTACTTAAACTTTTAAAATGATGTAAATTTATATTTTTGTCATCCTTGTTATATGTAATATAATATAGTATAGATTACTAATACTTGGATTATAAGTAAAATTAAAGTTACCATCTATTAATAAAACTCATACAAATAATTGAAAAGTTTTGGGACGCCAAAACGAACAAAAATATGCCTTGATTCGTTTCATATTATTACTTTGCATACCTAACTTGTCTATTTACTTAATTAATAAACACAAATTACGTATGACCCTCAAACACCATCTGAAAAATACAAATATATGCGTAGGTAATCTTCTGCTAAAGAAAACGAATAATATTAGTTGACATGAAACATTATGGTATATATTTAATATTTTTAGTTATAATCATATTATATCAAGATAATTTATACTCTCTCTCTTCCGTTATTCTGTCACTATATATACACCTAAACTCACCAGTACAAGATCACCAATCTGGATCGAAGCCCAAGAAATGGGATCCTTCACCTCATTATTAAGCTTGTCATTATTTTTGTTTTTTTGTCAAATAAATGCCACTTCTTTCCTCAATTCTTCAAAAGCTAACTCTTGCAATGTCTTCAAAGGCAAATGGGTCTATGATCCATCTTACCCTCTTTACAACCCTGCTACATGCCCTTTCATCGATCCGGAATTCGATTGTGTCAAATACAGGCGACCCGATCGGTCATATCTCAAGTACAGGTGGCAGCCTTTCGGTTGTAACCTTCCAAGGTTTGTACTTTCGTTTTGTTGGTTTTTAGGTGCATTTAAGCTCATTTGTTTTAGGAAGTTAATATTCACACACTCCTTCTCTCTATCTCTCTCTATACATACATAGATATATAGAGAGAGATAGAATGAAAATAGACGTGAAAATAAGATTTAGGGTGTGAGAATAGTGGAAGCCTTATTTTACTCAACAAAACATATATGATTGAACATGACCGAGGAAAAAACAAATATAAGTGTGTAAGAGAACGAAAAGAAGAGAGAGAGAGAGAGAGAGAGAGAGAGAGAGAGAAGTGGGGTGCATAAGCTCATATGTTTTACTCAATCAAGATGGTGAAACATTGATTTCACCATGTTGAGAGACGGTTTGGTTTGGTTTGGTTTGGTTCGGTTTTTGACAGAATGGGTTGTCGCAGGTTTAACGGCGTGGAGTTCCTACAAAGATGGAGGGGGAAAAAGATCATGTTTGTGGGTGACTCACTGAGTTACAACATGTGGATCTCACTGAGTTGCATGATTCATTCATGGGCGCCAAACGCAAAATACACACTTGTCAAAAGTGGCGGAAGTCTTACTATTCTTACTTTCCAGGTTAGCTTTTTTATTTTTCTTTTTATAATAATACATGGTTATTATTTAATTTTAGTGTATTTTTTTTCTTCTGGTCAATTATTATCAATCCAACAACCTCCACGTTTTTCTCTATTATTGTTCTATCATTTCTTTAAGTCAAAATGATTTAAGTTTGTACTAATAAGATAACTATTTGTTAGAGATGTGTATAAAGGCATACGTAATCATCATATTTTAAAATGAAAGATTCAACTTACTTTGCCTGTTAAGGCTATGCGGTGTGGGGCTCGGTCTGGCCTGTCGCCAACCCCAACACCATTTCCACCCCCCGCGTCTTCCTGAACGTCGCCCTCCCGACGTTGGAGATGGGCACTACAAGACAAAACCATCCTCACACACACATATACATACAACTCATATGTATATATATTCAGTGGCGGATCTAGGATTCACGCCAAGTCGTAACGTTTTATAAATAAACCGTAACGAAATCGAAAAAACAACAAATTTTTCCAAAATTTACACTAAAAACGTCAAATTTTTCCGAGCCAAGCCATAGCGAAGGTTACCCCCCAGTTAAGGCTAGGTCCTCCCCTGTATATATTTTAGGCTCATCCCTCATTTCCTTAGTTTCATCCCCTTTGCTCCATTACATGACGGATCATCCTCCAATGATGGGCCTCTATCATACCGCATAGCCTAATGGCTTAAGTTGAATACGAGCCATGTATGAGTTTAATTTCAAATTCGCGTCTAAATTACATGTCGGGCTCAGGAGCCTGATGACGAGTTGATATTGGCTAGACTCGTTCGTTACAAAAAAAGAAGTATTTTTTAAGACAATAATCAAAAGTTCTTTCATACTTTCTTGAGTTTACACATAATTAACGGATTTTTAAAATAATTAGGTAAGACTTTTGCTATTAAACTAATAAAATGTTTCTTAATAATCTTTATTTGAGTCGTCATGGCATATTTTAATGGTTGCTAATTTTTAAATAATGATAAATTTTAACTTTAAGCTGTAAAAGAAAATGATATGTAATTTTATTTTGTTCTGAATAATAAAATAATTGGCAGGAAATTGATGCACGCCTTTGATAGTTTAATGTCCAATTGTCTACGTTGATTGAAAAAGTGAACGTCTTTTTCTAATCATGATTTTCTTATTTGCGCTTTTTATTGTACGCACCGAGAGGCGGCTTTCAAAATATAAACACAATTTTTTTTTTAATTTAGAACAATTTTTTTTTTAATTTGGAACTAATAGTAAATATATGTTAAGTTATTTATCGTGTAATAGTGGATAAACTTTATTTTCCATTAATATTTTGTTTTTTTAGAAAGTTCAACACATAGAAATCTTATATAAAAAGGGTTTTTGATTTGTCTTCCTAATAAGCTAAGGAAGGTACACCAATTAAACATGACGTACTATTTACTTTAAACTAAAATCACATCATGATGGCCACTCCTTGATTGGTTGCCTAATTTTCCAATTTTCTTGTTGTATTTCTTTCCCATTTATAAATATATAATAACTTTATGATATAACCATTTTGTATTTATAAAGTATCTAAAAATTATAAACAAGAACTATTACATCAACTAAAAGTTAAAAAAAAGGTCATGTTTTTGTCACTATCGTATATGTATACATATGGATGTTAGTCATATACCATATTGACGTATTTGTTATTTTCCTACAGGATTACGGACTTCAATTGTTAATATATCGCACAACCACTCTAGTTGACATTGTGAACCAAAACGAGGGACGTGTACTTAAGCTAGACTCGATCAAGCAAGGAAGCGCGTGGATGGGAATGGACATGTTAATCTTTAACTCATGGCATTGGTGGACTCACACCGGTCGTGACCAGCCGTAAGATCTTAACTGTATAAACATATTGTGTTAAGAGTAGTAACTCATATTAAAAAAAAGTATTTTAAATCATAAACTATTCAAATGCAGGTGGGATTACATGGGAGAAGGAGGAAAATTATACAAAGACATGAATAGACTCGTGGCCTATTATAAAGGGATGACGACTTGGTCGAGATGGGTCAATCGATATGTTGACCCTTCGAAAACCAAAGTCTTCTTCCAAGGCATTTCCCCGACCCATTACGAGTATGCTCTCTAATTTTTTACTTTTTCTAATTATTTTTATCTTTAACTCTCATAGTTTGATGTGAATTGTTGGTGGATACCGTTTATAATTATAAAATATAAAACCATACAAAAGAAAAGAAAAGAAAACAAATACAAAACAATAGGAAATTACCCAACAATAAATTTAGAAATGGGTTACAATTGTAAGAAATCAAAACAATTGAAGAGGATTTGTTAATTAAAATTTATACTACTAATAATTACTTATAATTATATGTTTCCAAAATTAATGAAAAGAAATACATTTTCACTAGATTTTCGAACATGAATGACACAGGGGAAAGGACTGGAATGAGCCATCAAAATCATGCAAGGGTGAAACTCAACCATTTTTCGGTTTAAGGTATCCTGCGGGCACACCAATGGCATCAGTGGTACTAAATAAAGTGTTGGCGCGAGTCAAGAAACCAGTATACTTACTCGACATCACGACACTTTCTCAATATCGTAAGGATGCCCACCCGACCTACTATAGTGGCAACCACATCGGTCTAGATTGTAGCCATTGGTGCCTTCCCGGGTTGCCAGATACTTGGAACATACTTCTATATGAAGCTATCTCCGGCTAAGTTGGAGATAAGATTGATTTTAGAACATAATTGGTTTGTATATGAACAAATAATACAAACAGGTATCTCAACAAAGATACCATGTTTGTATCATTCTTTGTTTTCTTAGGATTCCTAATCTTAAGGTGTGTGATTTATTAGTCATAGTCTCAATGGCTTTGTTAGTTTTTCATTTTTATACATTTTGATTCGTAATTGTTTGTGGAATAAAGAGATCCAACAAATTGATGATTCTATTTGTAATATCTTGACAATTGATTGTATTTTAAATTACTTTAATTAAAAAAAAATTGTGTCATCATAGTAAGGGTAGATGGAGGGACTCTTTCCAATCTCTTTTATCTTTTTTCACCTAGTGTTTTTTTTTTTTTTCTCACTCTTCCTACATAATATTAAAAATAGTTATCATAATATTTAATAAAATACATAATCTTAACAAAACATACAAGATAGATCATATTGTCAAAACGGATTGTTTCATAAAAGTATTAATTGGATCTAGCCAGGTCCAAATAGAAGCCATCTAAAATACAGCTGAAACGGGTTTTTTGTGTTTGATGAACAGGATGATAAAATGCATATTATTTTGGGTATTGATTAAAAAGAACTCATGATTAAAATAAATTAGTAAACCAGTTAAGTGCACAGTTGGGTTTTAGTTAGAATTCTTAAGCTCAAGAAAGAAACAAATATCTCGGAACGTTTGTGTTTACATACCCATGTGAAAGTATATGTATATACCCTACATGACGGGGTGTGTGTGGTAAACGGCTTATTTTATTTTGTCTCAAGCCTGATTTGACCTGAACTCATTTTGACCCGATGCATTTAGTTCCAGGCTTAGCTATAACAAGCCTGAAACAAAAATGCCAACCGCCATATTTGTTACGGTCTACATATGGAAACCCTCATCTTGGAAAGATACATGTTCGTGAGCTATAAATGTAACAGACCACATAAAACTCTTACCTCTGTTTACAGGTGAGGAACATGAGAATCTAAGTACCTAAAACTTTCCGAAAGCTATGCAAAACGACAACATATGGAGGCTTCGTATTTGTATTCAATTACTCGTATAAGAAAACCGTGATAATATTTGTATTCTTAGTTATGGTAAGTCCAGTCACTCCCTTGTTTGTGTGGCCATTTTGCGTTGCTTCAACCTCACCCAAATACATTATTTCTGTACAATCAATACTTACAACTTTGGCATAAAACAATGACTTTTCTCAGCTCAAACTCGAATTCTCTTTCTCCATTGACATTATGTGAGCCAACCTATCATGAACCTGCCATTTTTATACAATTTATATACTAGAAAAAGAAATATCTCATCAAAATACATTAGTGTGAAATATATAACAAGTATCACATACATTAGAAAGCGGGCCTTTGTCTTTAATCCCTTCTTTTAATGGATCATACCTAGATAACATGTTTTAGTTAGCGAACCCATGAAGAAAGTGAAAGAAATCTTTGACTCTTAATATGCTCCCTTTTTCCTCGAGATAGCTACAGTAATTTGTAGGGTGTAACTAGCAAGGCCGCATGTTAGTTAGTGGAAACTGGCTTGCTAAAAGCTTGAATCTAGCTAAAATAGAGCTCATTTAACAGAGCTTGCCTAGGCTCGCAAACTTAAACGAGCCAAGTATTTATGTAAACATAAGAAATTTTATATGATATATGTAATATCCCAAAAACAAATTTGGTAATTAAACCAAATTAACTAAGGATGAGCGGGTAAAATACCGTTAGTGGTAAAAGGTTAACCCATAAACATTAGGATTTAAATAAATAAATCTAATGTTAATACACTACTAAAAAACTGTCCATTTCCGACCAAGGTTTTAGTCGGAAAATGGTCGGAAAACGGCGTTTCCGACCAGTTTCCGACAAAAATACGTTTGTAGGAAAAAGCCTTGTAGGAAAATATTTCCGACAAGAAACCGACTAAATTTCCGACAAAAAGAAGAAGTTACTGTTTCCGACAAAGTTCCGACTACAATTTTCCTACAGCTTTCCGACCACCGTTTTCCTACTATTTTCCGACCAAAAGTTTCCGACAAAGTTCCGACTACAATTTTCCTACAGCTTTCCGACTGCCGTTTTCCGACCATTTTCCGACCAAAAGTTTTCCGACCAATTTCCGACTACAATTTTCCGACAGCTTTCCGACTGCCGGTTTCCTACTATTTTCCGACCAAAAGTTTCCGACAAAGTTCCGACCAAGATGTTCCGACAGCTTTCCGACCAGAGTTTTCCGACCAATTTCCGACTAAAATACTTTTTAATAAAAAAAAATATAAAAAAACTAAAAAATCCTAAAAATGCAGAAAAAAAACCAATAAAAATCCTAAATACGACAAGATTATAGAACTGAAAGTTCATCCACAAAATACAAAACGGTTGTCAAATTGTAGGTTCAACAACAAAATATCCCACGGTTTTTAAATTACAAGTTTAACCGCAAAAGACAACAAACAAAACAAAACTATGGTGGAGGATTGCTAGGATTACCAAACTGCTTCATCAACTCGGTTATTTGTCGTTGCAAATCTTCTCTCATTTGTATTGCATCTCTTCAACTCGGTTTTGCAACACTTCCGTGTGGGGTTGTCGCGCCTCTTCGAGTCATTTATTTAACTTTTCCACTTGGGATTGCAAGTTTCACACCTAAACAACATGCATAATATTAGTAAAAAAGCTATATATATAGACACAGTAGTAGGAAACCCATGCGATACAACCCGTTTGACATAATACGTTAATCCAATTATATAGTTAACAAAACCATCTGTAGGATACTAGGATCTAAGGATATAATGTAAAACCAAAAACGCATTTTATCGATTTTCCTTTTTATTGATTTCTATCAATAAATTTTATAAAAAAATACCACAATCCGAATCACAATAGAGGGTGTAATGCCTGTGAGAAATTCAAAAAACCGTTGCCCTTTTAACACAGCGCGTTCTTTTTTTCACACATAAATATCCAACTTACCGCAAACATAAAACTATGAATCTGCAAAGAAATCACTTGTGGTATCAAGGCCATGAGTGCATCCGTTTTTCCTCTTTGTACCTAAAAAAGCAACAAAATTAAGCAAAGTTGGATACACACATCGCAAGAAGTGAACACAAACAGATCTTTATTGAAATTATGACACAATCGGTAATTTTTTAGTCTTTTGGCTGTTGGTCTCAGTTGGCTGCAATAGTAGATGTAGATAGATTTATATGCTCTAATTTAACCCATTTAACGGAATGCTACTTTTATATTCATTTTACTCTTTCATTAAAAATGAATTATCGGGGGGACATGGATGTAAGAAGTTTGAAAGTATGTTTGTAAATGGTGAAAAAAAACCTTTGTTTTAAAGAATAGAATAATCAATGAAACGTGCCAACATACGGTGATCACAAGGCATTAGTACAATGTTGATGGCAAGACATGAATTAAGTGTGGAAAATGAGCTGGTAAAAACAAGTTTCGGGTCCAAATTTGATAAGAATGGCTAAACACACATGAACTATGAACACTCATTTACATATATTTTTTTAAAAACAAGAGCTTGCAAAATTTTTATACTTGTCATTGAAGTTTGCCTAAAACATCAAAGTAACAAAAAGAATAATTTAAATCAACCATAACTTTACAATAAAAGTTTATATAAAATTATTTGAGATGTACCTTGACAGCTTCCAAAATCCGGCTGAATTCCATTTTATCTTCGTTCTTGACTGTAGTCAAGCACAGTGCTGCAGCGGTTTTCTGGTGAACAATCTGAAAATACAAAAATTGTTTGTTTTTTTTCTAACTGAAACAATGAAAGCAGAAAAAAACTATATATAATATGCAAAACACGTACGGCTCCTAATCGTGATTTCCCTTTCACAATACAGTAGGGGATTTCCATCTTTCTGCATAGTGCCGGAAGCCAGACAACCAATTCAATTGGATCAACATCATGGGCGATGATTACCAGTTGTGCCTTGTTCTACAATGAAATATAAAAAGCGTTAAAACGCGTAACAAGCAGATAAAAAAATAGAAGGTAACAGCTGCCCGTGCCATGTCAAATTTGACTTGTTAGACATAGATATAAACATAAACCCCAATTGACATGTTCATAAGTAAATTGGTCCGTATTGATACCTCTAAGGATGATAGATTCTAAGAGAAAGTATAAGAACCTGCTCAATTAGGTAAGTGACATGGTTCAGACCATACTTGACAACAATTGGTTTCTTAGCTTCAACTGTTTGGCCTGAGTTGACCCGAGCTAAGACTGATCCGTAACGAGAACTCGATTAGAAAGATACTCAAATTTTATATCTTAAATAATCACACCCAAATCAGCTTCTAACCTGAACCGAACCGAGACTAGATCGGCTGAACCAAGACACGAACCGGAAACGGTTGGAACTGAGCCATGAGCCGAGACCCGTGCCAAGCTTGAACCGGAGTTGGTTGTGAATCCTGAACCGAGATAAGGTCCAAAACTGGACCAAAACAGATCTGAGATTACAATTTGAACTGAAAAACAAAACTCAATCCGAAACTGAAACGTACCTATCCGGAACCGGGTGTGAACCGAATCTGAAACACGAATCGAAGCATGACCCGAACCAAACTGAGATGGTCACCCGAAGCTTATAACCTGAACCGCAACAAGAACCGAAACTGAGCCAAACACGAATTGATCCTAAACTGATAGAAAGTGAGAAGAAAAGGACTGTGGCTTACCGGAGTGCCGACTGTCAGACTAAGAACCACCGTCGCCGGTTCGTTGCCGGAAACGACACCGCCGTTTCTCTTTCTTTCTCGATTCTCTCTCTCTCGTTCCTCCCTCTCTCTCTCTCTCTCCCGTTTTCTGTCTTGGTCCCTGTCGTCGATGTGTGCCGCCACCACCACAGTGGTGGCCGGTCGTTCAGCTGAGCAGAGGTGGGGGAAGGGGTGTTGTGGTCTGGCAGAACACGAACCGATAGGGGAGGGAGCTGCTGTGAGTGTGGTGTCTACAGAAGGGATCGAGAGAGGGGAGAGGCCTGATGTTCTTATGTAGATTTAATTTGTGGATTAGGGTTTCTTTCAAAAAGATGAAGAGAAGATGAAAGAATAGGAGGGAATTCTAATGGTGTCGGCTGATAAAAAAAATGAGGGGTTTAGGGATTCACTAGAATTTTATACCTAGGGTTTATTTAGTTAGTGGGCTTTGGGCTTGGGCCCAAGGCCCACAAGTCCATCTCGAGTGTTTAAGCGGTCTGAAAGTTCCTACGAACTCATTTTCGAAACCCGATCGTTGTAGAATGCGGTATAATATTATTTTAAAGTTTAAGCATGTGAAATAATGTCGGCGTTTGATATTGTTTGCGTTCGTTTGTCGGTTGCATTGAAAGCGCGTAAAAAGCGTTGTTCTCTGTTTTTAAAGGGATTGTCAATGACAATGATCCAATTGTAAACATTGCCAAAGTTTTTACCCCTTGTAATGCATGCTAAAATAATACCTCACAATAGATAAATACATAAATCAATAAATCATAATTCAAAGATCCATATATCATGGTCTTCTAAAACGATAACATTTACATTAAAAAAGGTATAATGCAAAGAATCGCATTATAAAATGAAGGTGTCGATTATTATGATGTTAAACAATCGCTACAATGAAGGAAAGAGGTGATCGGTCATTAGGTTATAAGTTACAACAATGGAAAATTAAATTTCAAACTTTCACTTTTTGACCAATGCTTGGTTAGAATCTCGTGTATTACACGGATTAAATAAATATAATGTTATATATGAAGTAATAAAAAAATGTTTTCAAAAACCTATCCGTGCAAGAGAGTTGAATGAAACGATGGTTATCAGGCGAGTTGAATAAAAAATTATAAGGTTATCTATCAACACATAAAATCTTCAAGATACATGTTTAAAAATTTAAACATTGACGTGACATTTATAAACTACGTTAAGTTAATTTTTAAAACATTTCTTTTCATATATGTATTAATTGTTTTATGTACTTGATAAATGTTAATGGAACTTAAGTGTATTTACTCTCTTAAATATTATTTTTATAAAAACTAAAATTACAATTATTAGTATATAGAAATATTAATACAAATAAAAAATCAAGGACAAAAATTTGGAATTTTTTTAATACCACCCATTTTTTTATCATTTAACATATTTTACTATTCAAACCATCCGACCACATTAGATAATTAAAATATTTAAAAATCACTCATAGAAAATAATTACCATCATTATTCTTTCATTTTTACAACATTTTAAAGAATATAATTTTGAATTTAGTGATATTTGGAGACTTAAATATAAGTTTATTTATAATATTCATAAATAACTTTATATCAAATTCACTAGTTAATGAATATAATAACTATTATAACTAAATAATAACTATATATATACATACACACATACATATACATATAGAGACAAGAAATACGTTTATATATATAGATATACACCTCGGTATAATTAAATATGAAAAGAATAATTGTTTTAGTCGGAAATTTCCGACCATTTTCCGACACCAATTTTCGTTTTTTTTTTTTTTTCAACCTTTAAACATCGTTTTTCCATTCTATCTTTTGTACACATTAATTATACATGAAATACTTTTACTTTACCAAATTATACGCATTGTACACGTTTATACGTGTATGTATACTATCGGGACCCATTAATTAAAACAGGCTAAGTATGTGTATATATATGTTTGTGTGTATGTATGCGTGTGTGTACACTTGGACAAACACATACTTATACATATATATATATACATACACACATACATATACATATAGAGACAAGAAATACATTTATATATATAGATATACACCTCGGTATAATTAAATATGAAAAGAATAATTGTTTTAGTCGGAAATTTCCGACAACTTTCCGACCAATAAAGGTTTTAGTCGGAAAATGGTCGGAAATTTCCGACAACTTTCCGACTAATGTTGTGTTTCGTCGGAAATTGGTCGGAAATTTCCGACCATTTTCCGACACCAATTTTCGTTTTTTTCATTTTTTTCAACCTTTAAACATCGTTTTTCCATTCCATCTTTTGTACACATTAATTATACATGAAATACTTTTACTTTACCAACTTATACGCATTGTACACGTTTATACGTGTATGTATACTATCGGGACCCATTAATTAAAACAGGCTAAGTATGTGTATATATATGTATGTGTGTGTGTACACTTGGACAAACACATACTTATACATATATATATATATATATATATATATATATATACTTACATACATATAGACACAAGCAAATACATTTACGTACACACATATACCCCCACATGATTAAATAACAAAAGAATAATGGTTTTAGTCGGAAAATGGTCGGAAATTTCCGACAACTTTCCGACGAATGAGAGTTTTTGTCGGAAAATGGTCGGAAATTTCCGACAACTTTCCGACCAACTAAGACTCATAAATATTATTTTTAAAATATACAGTAATTAGAATTTGGTTTTATGTTTTCCGACTAGTTTCCGACAAAGATTTATTTTTATTTTTTGTATAGTTAACTTTTCCGACCCATTTTCCGACAACTTTTTTAAAAATGAGAGTTTTTGTCGGAAAATGGTCGGAAATTTCCGACAACTTTCCGACCAACTAAGACTCATAAATATTATTTTTAAAATATAGAGTAATTAGAATTTGGTTTTATGTTTTCCGACTAGTTTCCGACAAAGATTTATTTTTATTTTTTGTATAGTTAACTTTTCCGACCATTTTCCGACCACTTTTTTTTCTACTTTTATTCTTTTTTTTTTGGTCGGAACTTAGTCGGAAGTTTCCGACAACTTTCCGACCATTTTTTTTGGTCGGTAAATTGTAGGAAAATAGTCGGTAAAACCAGATTATTTTTTTAGTTGGTATTTTGTCGGAAAATGGTCGGAATTTTCCGACGAAATTGGTTTTGTCGGAAATTTTGGTAGGAAATCCCCCTGTTTTCTAGTAGTGATAAAAGGGGAGTAAATGTCTTTAGAAAATAAAGTTTATAAAAGGCTCGGGTTATCGGCACTTTATCTAAGTCGGGTAGTAACATTCCCGAACTTGGTAAATTGAATTACCATGTTCAACTGACAATTGACATGAAGTATATAACTAGGAATATTAACCTAGTTAATATAGTTGTTTATTAGTGAAGAATAAGTGAGTTATGAACAAACTAAAATACTAACCTAAACCTAAGGGGCTAAAATTTGACAAATGAGAATTTAAAAGATTAAAAGCTTAAATAAAACTAAAACACACACTTAGGGTGTGTGTGTGTGTTTGGTACGAGATGAGAGAAAGAGAACAAGGGTTCTCTCTTTGTTAAGTGTACAAATTCAACACGAATCAAAGGTGAAATCAAGTTGCATGTTGAAGACATAGGTGGTTTTGATGGCGTGCGGGGAGGACCTCCGCACAAGGCCTGCGATTTCGAAGGGCACGTGATTTAAAAAAATCCGATATATATGTTATTTTTTTAGATAGTAAACATATACCAATTCCAATATAGGCCTATTTACAAATGATTTTTTATGGTTTTGAATTTAGCTCACCTGTCATTAGGTTTATTGAGTCCAATACTAATTTGATATTGTTTTAACAATAAAAAGCATTACAAAAGGGCACATTTTTTCAAGTTCGAACAGGGTACATGAATTTTCAGAGACGCCTCTGGTTGAAGAATTTAGGTCATCGAACATCTACTAAGCCTAAGGTATGTTACAATTTCACTTTTGGTGGATTTTCTATATTAGAGAATCCATGAAATAGAAAGGTGTAGTGGTAATTGTAGCAAGATAATGTAAATTGATGTTGTATTGGTGTTTATAAACATCACACTAACTCGTATGTATGAACTACTTGAACAAATTAGTAATTTTGTTAAGTATTCATAAGTGATTAGAAGTGGGTTTTGACATAAGAGTTGAACCCATGATTATGATGGTCAAATTGTGTATTTGCTTCTTATAATAACTGAAATTACATGTTATTGATTGTTACTTGAGGTATGAAATGGTTGACTTGTAATGAGGTAGTAGGATAATGACAAATTGAGCTAATAAAAAAAGCTTAAAAATTATGCATATAAGGTGTTTGGTGAAATGCCTAAGTGAAATCTAGATGCTAACATTACATGAAAAGCTTTGGTCAAGAAACTCTTATTTTTTGTTTTGAACGGCGAAAACTTCTATATATGAATATAAAATTCAGCAAGGAGCTGAGGAAACAAGGAAAGAAGAAAAAAAAATAACAAAGAAACAGACATAGAAAAGAAGATAGGAGGTTCACCCCTTACTACAAGCATGTTACATCACCTCTCTGGTAAGGTCTTTAGCCTCCTTAACCTCCTGCACATGCGCCAAGGCTTTCCACATTTTAATGTCTGACTTTATGTTCTTTAACACCTTTGCTAAGACAGCGTCTCCTTCCTGGTTTACCAACTGTTGTCCCACATGTTTATTGACAATTTCATATAACTCTTTCAAATCAATCCAGCTGTTGTAAAATTTGAAAGACGTCGGACCGAAATCCTGTGCCCCGCAAGCCAGAATTACTGGACAGTGGTCCGACTAACCTCTCTTGAGCACTTTTAAGGACGCTAAGGGCCAATTATTCATGAAAAATCGCACATGAAAATTCTATCAAGTTTGCTGAATTTTATGATAGAATTATCCGAGATGTATGTGAATTTCCCACCAAGCATGTTGTATTCTAAAAACCCAGCCCTATTTATAAATTCATTAAAAGCAAAAGAAGAATTAGGAGCAAACCGGGAGTTTACACATTTGTCAGCCTGGCGAACATTGTTAAAATCTCCAAGAGCGACCCAAATCCCAGGGAGCTGAGCTTTTAGTTCAACAATATTCTCCTAGAGAATTCTTCTGCTAGGTAAGTCGTTTGGGGCATGGATGTTCATAACATTATTTCGGTCCTTCGTTCCTTTCAGATATCCTGAAACCACAAGGAACCGTTGACCCTTAACGATTGAGTCAGCGGTGAAGATTCCCGGGTCCCAAAGCGATGCTAGCCCACTGGAGCGGCCCACCGCATCAGCCGTACTAAACTCCAACGGGCTTCCATCCCAAAATTGACAAAGGAGATCCACAGAGAGACCATCCTGGTGGGTTTCTTGAAGACCTAGAAAGTTGAATTTCACCTCCCGATTTAGATTTCGGACCCATACTGTAACAACTCTCATCAAAAGTCATATTTATTTAACTAAATTGTCCAATAGGAAACCCTAATTGAGAAACCCAAGTAATTCTGAACAAACCCTAAAATTTTCAGAATAATCGGAATCAGGATCAGGGCCCCTAAAAATCAGGGGGGGTAAACCCTAGTCGGTAAAAATCAAAAAGTTTGCTGTCAAAAATTAAAAATCACACGAAACCAACTCAGCCAAGCTACTGGGACACGAAGCAACCCTAGGGTAGAATAAGGTCTCTCGCGCCACGCGACGCGCGCAAGGGAACCTTTCGCGTGGCGCGAGGGGGGCGATTTTTCAAATATAAATAGGTTGCTGTGGGACTTGATTCTGGGCGTTGATGCGACGTTTAGTTTCAAATTATACTCTGAGTTACTATAGAAATAGTCTAAAAACACACACTGATCACGAAGTGCTGCCACAATTCAGGGTAATAACTCGATCGCTGCTACGATTCAATGTCCGATCGATTAAACTATCCAATGGATGTTTAAGTGCTGCCCACATTAGGGTTTATGCTTTGTCATTCGTCGTTAAATCGATGGATGTTTAAGTATCGCACTTTGTCATTCGTTGTGAAGGTTTCAATCTCGTGAGTTATCGTAAATGCTGTATTAAGTTACTAACCTAGTTTGTGTGCTTGATTATTTAAACTAGGTTATCAAGGCTAATCAGTAAACTAAGCTCTGTTAAATCTGCAATGTGAGTCATTCTCTTTTTATCAAATCTGTTTATAAAAGTATGGTTATTTTCAAGATTATAATTACAGTGATTAAGTTTATGTAGTCACCAAATTACAGCCGGTATGTGGGGTATTGTGCACAGTATTGCTATTTTATCACTTTAGGTGGGCGAACCTAATTAATGATACTCGTTACTATTGGGTGAACGGACTCAATAGTAATATGACCACAGTCACCGAAACGAGTCGATGACAAGTACTGTGGGCATTTGGTTGAAATAAACATTGTAATCTCTCTTAATACTGTGAATTATAACAAAAGAGTCATTTTAGCAAAATGAATGATTCACTCAGTATTTCCCGCTGACAAAACCTTTTTCAAACATGTTTCAGGTGATCTGTTGTGATCCAGGAAAAGTGCCGTGAAGCACTATCAGCTTAAGGAAGTGGCTCAGAATAAAAATAAAGAAACATGTTTTGTAAAATAAAAGATTTCTTGGGGAAATCTCAATATTGTAAAGTACCGGGTTTTATCCCGAGTTGTGAAATAAAATAAACGGGAAATATTTCAGTTTTAAAAAGATCCTGAAGAAACTTCCGCTGTTAATTAAAATACCACAGGATTTCTGTCCCGCGGCTCCTGAAACGGGTCAAACCGGGTCGGGGGTCGTGACAGAAATAAGGTGGTATCAGAGCCACTGATTTAAGCCTATTAAGTATTTAGAGATACTTAATTTTACTGATTGCCAATTATGTGATTATGTGTTTTTAACTGATTATTTGTTAATTACAGTATGGGTAAACAAAAGCTGTCAAACATCTATCTTAAACTAGATAGGTCATCCAACGAGAGGGGAAGTTCATCCCAAACAAAACCTTATGTAATTCCTGAAGAAGGAATATTTGTCCGTAAGGCACATTACGAGGAACCACTTTCTCCTAATAAAAGAAGTTTGATTATTAGGAAAAGTCAGGAGGAAATAAGGAAAAACCGAGAGAAGAAAGTTAAACAAGAAACCCATGATTTAATCAAAAAATCACCTTGGGAAGACAAATTAGATGAGAAATGGGCAAATCTTTATATGCTAGCCACAGTAGCAGAAAATGCAAATCTCTAAATACTCAAAAGTTTTAGCACTTTTATTTCCCAGAAATCTTATTTAGTAAATAAATAAGTCACAGTAAATCGTAGTATAAATTACTTGTCAGTTTTTTTATGTATGCAATAATAATTATGGGTTATCTATAAAATTTTATTATTTTAACATTTGGTATGTATTTTGCATATATGCTAAACAGCATGAATGAGATATCTGAAGGTTTAGAAAATCTTAACCTCTATCCCGTTAAGATAGAAGTTTCCAAGGAATTCACTGGTTACTTCGCTGATAAAGAAGAACCCATGGAATTTCAATCCAAACCACTGGCAAAACCTAAACCCAAGAAAAGAAGCAGATTTGTGGGCTGGAGGCGAGTACGAAGGAAAAAGCCAGCAACAAGAAAGGTTACCAAAACTAAAGAACCAAAAGACAAAGGAAAAGGGGTAGAAATTGAGGAAAATGTTAATCAAGTAGAGATAGAAGCTGAGAAGAGTTTTAAGCAAACAGAAATAGAGATCGGAGAAAGTTCTAGACAGAAACAGAAAATGACTCCTTGGGAAGTTTTAGATCACCAATTAGTAATGAGTGACCTCATCGGACCTGCCGATGGAAACCTTGAAGCAGCTAATCCAAACCTTATATTTACTGAAGAAGATCTTTTCAGTTACCCACTAGAAGCTCCAATCCCAATCAATCTGGAACCTGCTATTCCAGATCCTATTGTCCAACCTCAACCATTACCAGTAGAATTAGATGAATGGTGGACAACTGATTGGCAATACCAAAATCTTTTAAACAACCCTAATACATTTTTCCCACAAGTTGACCCAGAACCTCCGCTATACCCAACAATGAGCCCGGAGAATCTGACTGAACTTCGCCTCTGGGGCGAAGAGTTAATTGATGCAGGAAATCGGATTAGGGATGTGGGAGAAAGAGTTACTTGGAAATATGACGAAAGGGAGCGTCGTTTTTAAGATATTAGTTAACCAAATAATGAGAGTTTGCAGGAATATGTGTTAATAAATAATCATAATAACCAGTATGTGTAATAACTTAACAATAAAACGTTGTATGATAATCGTGTGTACGAGGCATAATATAATATATAGAAATAAAACTTATGAAATCGATAATTTTTGGTTATACATGTTAAATGTGATTATGTGCAAACTGTTTTATTATATTTATATTTATACTAATTATTTACATAAAATTTATTATCAGATGTCAAACATTGGTAACGAACCAGTAAATGAGGTTAATCAGTCTGAGCAACATCCAGGAGATCAATATATGACTCGGCAAGATATTGAAAATATTGTTGCTTAAGGGATAGCCAATGCTATTCCAGCATTCGTTGCTGCTATAAAGAATCCAATCGAACCGCAACACATTGTTCCTAGTAAACGCATTTCTGAAGATAACTTCAGTAATAGGGTAAACGGAGGCAATGATCATGTTAACCATAATGGGGAACCACATCAAGCTCCATTACCTAAGAAAATGATAGCCGCAACGCCTGGTTGCACTTTCAAAGAATTCCTTGCTTGTAAACCCACTGAATTTGCAGGCAATGAAGGAGCAACTGCATCACTGTGATGGTTAGAGAAAACCGAAGCAGTAATTGCAATAAGTAAATGTGCTAAAGATGATCAGGTCATGTACGCATCAAATCTCTTCAAGGAAGGAGCACTTGAATGGTGGAACACTGTGTTACAATCAAAAGGAAGAATAATAACTTATGCTATGACTTGGGAAGAATTTAAGGGTTTTGTAGAAAGAAAATTATGTCCCGAGTATGAAAAGGAACAGATGACGAATAAGTTTTTAAATCATCGGATGATGGGTGTAGACTGTCACGGTTATACTTCGACATTCTTTGAATATGCTAGAGTAGTACCAACACTGGCTTCGCCAGAACCGGTCTCATTTCTCGCTACATTTGGGGACTGATTAGTGAAATCCGCAACATCGTTAAAGCTGCGAGACCTCGCACTATTGACGATGCTGTAGAATTAGCTAATACCCTAACCGATGAACTGGTGCGCACAAGAGACGAAGACAGAAAGAAAGAATTGGCTCAGAAAATTACCCAGGGATTTCGTACGGGTAATAATAACAATTTCAAAAGAAGAGGAACAGGGCAACCCTCAACTCCACCATTCTGCAGGAATTGCAGAAAGAAACATTTTGGAAGATGTGGTGTAACCTGCAATTTTTGTAAAATGGTAGGACATCGTGAAGAAAACTGCAGGAAGAAATCCACAATCTGTTATAATTGTGGAGAAGTAGGACATTTCAAAACAGAATGTCCTAAATTGGTTAAACCAGCAGACAACAAAACCAAGGCGGCCGACGGAACTATTAAGAAGAATGCTAGGGCATTCCAGCTGACCACTCAAGAAGCAGAACTCATCCCAGATGTGATAGCGGGTACGTTCTTAGTTCACAACATTTACGCCAAAGTATTATTTGACTCTGGTGCAAACCAAAGTTTTATAAATACTTCATTCTGCCAAGCTCTTAATTTACCTTTAACCAATATTAGGCAGATTTTTACAGTTGAAACGACAGACGGAAATTCAGTTAAAATAGATAAAGTTTTGCAAGAAGAAAACATAGAACTTTTAGGACATAAATTCTCTGCAAAACTATTGCCGATGAAATTAGCTGAATTTGATGGTGTATTAGGAACGGATTGGTTAATAGCCAACCATGCTCGAATATTTTGTGATCAGAATTCCATAGAAATTCAATCACCCACTAGAGAAGTAATTAGGATTACAGGAGATAAACCACGTAAGCCCATGAAGTTCATATCAGTAATGAAAGTTGCTAATTATGAACGAAAACAAGGAATAGTATATATGATTTCAGTAATCATTAGTACTAAGGGTAAAGAACTTAACGAAATTCCTGTAGTCTCAGAATATCCAGATATATTCCCAGAAGATTTACCGGGATTACCTCCAGATAGGGAAGTAGAATTTAGGATTCATCTAATTCCAGGAACTACACCGATAGCCAAGGCACCTTATCGGTTAGCACCCACAGAAATGTTAGAACTGAAAAAGCAATTAGATGAATTACTAAGTAAAGGATTCATACAACCTAGTTCATCCCCGTGGGGAGCACCTGTGTTGTTTGTTAAGAAAAAGGATGGTTCAATGAGAATGTGTATCGATTATAGAGAATTGAATAAGATTGCAATTAAGAATCGATATCCATTACCTAGGATTGATGATCTATTTGATCAACTCCAGGGGGCTAGATATTTTTCTAAGATAGATTTACGCTCCGGATATCATCAATTGAAGGTACAAGAAGAAGACATACCTAAGACTGCTTTCAGAACTAGGTATGGTCATTATGAGTTTACAGTCATGCCCTTTGGATTAACAAATGCACCTGCTGCATTCATGGACATGATGAATAGGATTTGTAAACCATATTTGGATAAATTTGTAATTGTCTTCATAGACGATATACTTATTTATTCCAAAAGTCAGACAGAGCATTGTGAACACCTTCATGCACTCTTAACTTTGTTAAGAAAAGAAAAGCTTTATGCCAAATTCTCAAAGTGTGAATTTTGGTTACAAGAAGTGCAATTCTTAGGACACATGGTGAATCACGAAGGTATTCACGTAGATCCTGCTAAGATAGAGGCAATTACCAAATGGAAGGTTCCACAAACAGCAATGGAAATAAGAAGTTTTATAGGTTTAGCTGGGTATTATAGACGGTTTATTAAGGATTTTTCCAAGATAGCCGTACCATTAACTAAGTTAACCTGTAAAGCCATTAAGTTTGAATGGGGACCTAAGCAAGAAGAAGCCTTTAGAATATTGAAGCAGAAATTAACAAATGCACCAATCTTAGCCTTACCAGAAGGAACTGAAAACTTTGAAGTATATTGTGATGCTTCAAAACTAGGATATGGATGTGTGCTCATGCAACGCAAAAAGGTGATTGCATATGCTTCAAGGCAATTGAAAAAGCACGAAGAAAATTATATGACTCATGATTTAGAATTAGGAGCCGTAATTTTTGCCCTTAAGATTTGGAGACATTATCTGTATGGAAGTAAATTTACTGTTTATACAGATCATAAAAGTTTAAGATATATATTTGGGCAAAAAGAGTTAAACATGAGGCAAAGAAGATGGATGGAAATCCTAAGTGACTACGACTGTGATATTCAGTATCACAAAGGAAAAGCAAATGTAGTTGCAGATGCCTTAAGTCGTAAATATTATGAGAAACAACGACGGGTTCGTGCTCTCAGATTAAATCTACAAATAGATTTAATGGAACAATTGAAGAATGTTCAAGCTACAGCAATCAAGGATGATGCTGAAGGAATGAAAGGACGAATAAAGGAATTAGAACAAGGAGCAGATGGAATTTGGAGATTCCACAAAAGTAGAATTTGGGTACCTAAGCAAGGAGACTTAAAACCTAAGATTTTAGAAGAAGCCCATAAATCTAGGTATACTATGCATCCAGGAAACAATAAGATGTACCAAGATTTAAGGAAGAACTTTTGGTGGATAGGAATGAAAAAGGATATAGCAAGATATGTTTCTAAATGTCTCACTTGTTCACAAGTTAAGGCAGAACATCAGAAACCTTCAGGGTTACTACAACAATTAGAAAAGCCAGTATGGAAATGGGAACTTATAACAATGGATTTTGTTACTAAGTTACCCAAAACCAGAAAAGGTAATGATGCGATTTGGGTTATTGTGGATCGATTAACCAAATCAGCTCACTTTTTACCTATGAAATAAACCTTTAGCATGGAAAGACTGGCTAAATTGTATGTAGATGAAGTTGTATCCCTACATGGAGTTCCACTCTCCATTGTTTCGGATAGGGATAGTCGTTTTACTTCTCATTTCTGGAAAAGTTTCCAGCAAGCTATGGGAACTCGATTAAATCTGAGCACTGCATATCATCCCCAAACAGACGGACAAAGTGAAAGAACGATCCAAACTCTAGAAGACATGCTCCGAGCATGTGTAATAGATTTTGGTGGAAATTGGGATGATCATTTACCATTAATTGAATTCTCCTATAACAATAGCTATCATTCAAGTATTGAAACCGCCCCATTTGAAGCACTGTATGGAAGAAAGTGCAGAACTCCAGTTTGTTGGGCAGAAATAGGAGAAAATCAATTGTCAGGTCCTGAAATAGTGCAAGAGACGACTGATGAGATTACTCAAATCAAGGAAAGGCTGAAGACAGCTCGAGATCGCCAGAAAAGTTATGCAGACAATAGATGCAAGCCGTTAGAATTCCAAGTTGGAGACAGAGTATTGTTAAAAGTTTCTCCTTGGAAAGGAGTAGTTCGATTCGGTAAGAAAGGAAAGTTAAGTCCAAGATACGTAGGACCATTTTCAGTGATCCAACGTATAGGACCAGTTGCTTATCGTTTACAACTACCAGAAGAATTAGCAGGAGTACATGATGTATTTCATGTATCCAATCTCAAGAAATGTATCAGATGAATCACTGGTAGTACCTCTTCGAGATATAGAGGTAAACGAAAAGCTAAAATTTGTTGAGAAACCTCTTCAAATTGAGGATCGAAAGATCAAGTTTCTTAAACATAAACGACTAGTTTTAGTCAAAGTCAGATGGGATTCAAAGAGAGGAGCTGAATATACTTGGGAGCTGGAATCAGAAATGAAGCGAAAGTATCCTCACTTATTCCAGTAAATCTCGAGGACGAGATTTTTATTAAGGTGGGGAGAATGTAACAACTCTCATCAAAAGTCATATTTATTTAACTAAATTGTCCAATAGGAAACCCTAATTGAGAAACCCAAGTAATTCTGAACAAACCCTAAAATTTTCAGAATAATCGAAATCAGGATCAGGGCCCCTAAAAATCAGGGGGGGTAAACCCTAGTCGGTAAAATCCACACAGTTTGCTTTCAAAAATTAAAAATCACACGAAACCAACTCAGCTAAGCTACTGAGACATGAAGCAACCCTAGGGTAGAATAGGGTCTCTCGCGCCACGCGACGCGAGCAAGGGAACCTTTCGCGTGGCGCGAGGGGGGCGATTTTTCAAATATAAATAGGTTGCTGTGGGACTTGATTCTGGGCGTTGATGCGACGTTTAGTTTCAAATTATACTCCGAGTTATTATAGAAATAGTCTAAAAACACACACTGATCACGAAGTGCTGCCACAATTCAGGGTAATAACTCGATCGCTGCTACGATTCAATGTCCGATCGATTAAACTATCCAACGGATGCTTAAGTGCTGCCCACATTAGGGTTTATGCTTTGTCATTCGTCGTTAAATCGATGGATGTTTAAGTATCGCACTTTGTCATTCGTTGTGAAGGTTTCAATCTCGTGAGTTATCGTAAATGCTGTATTAAGTTACTAACCTAGTTTATGTGCTTGATTATTTAAACTAGGTTATCAAGGCTAATCAGTAAACTAAGCTCTGTTAAATCTGCAATGTGAGTCATTCACTTTTTATCAAATCTGTTTATAAAAGTATGGTTATTTTCAAGATTATAATTACAGTGATTAAGTTTATGTAGTCACCAAATTACAGCCGGTATGTGGGGTATTGTGCACAGTATTGCTATTTTATCACTTTAGGTGGGCGAACCTAATTAATGATACTCGTTACTATTGGGTGAACGGACTCAATAGTAATATGACCACGGTCACCGAAACGAGTCGATGACAAGTACTGTGGGTATTTGGTTGAAATAAACATTGTAATCTCTCTTAATACTGTGAATTATAACAAAAGAGTCATTTTAGCAAAATGAATGATTCACTCAGTATTTCCCGCTGACAAAACCTTTTTCAAACATGTTTCAGGTGATCTGTTGTGATCCAGGAAAAGTGCCGTGAAGCACTATCAGCTTAAGGAAGTGGCTCAGAATAAAAATAAAGAAACATGTTTTGTAAAATAAAAGATTTCTTGGGGAAATCTCAATATTGTAAAGTACCGGGTTTTATCCCGAGTTGTGAAATAAAATAAACGGGAAATATTTCAGTTTTAAAAAGATCCTGAAGAAACTTCCGCTGTTAATTAAAATACCACGGGATTTCTGTCCCGAGGCTCCTGAAACGGGTCAAACCGGGTCGGGGGTCGTGACACATACCGGTTTCTCAGCACCAGTAACCCTATTGATGTTCAAGGTTATCAAATTCATTGAGATCAATTATTCCCCTTCCCCCCCCCCCTGAACCAGTGTCCTCACCTGGTTATTGAATCCCTCTAATTCAATCCCCAAGCAGTCACCATACTTGATTGTATCTTACACCTTCGTTTCGAATTCCGTTTCCCTTACTTCTTCCGCTATTTTATTTTCTAAAACTAAATCCGGGTTTTAACTCGGGTTAATGCGTCCATGATCATCCGAAGTTCTGCTTTGCAATTTTGTGGAGACATGATGTCTAGTAGTTTCACGTTGGATGATTTTGTCGGGGTTGAACGGGTCAGAGACTTCATCGAGGTTTAAATTTGGAATTTTGAATATTGGGCCTCTAGTAGTGCTTCCTTTAACTTTTTGGTGTTTGTCTTTCGGCCACACTATGACATATGCAAGCCCACTTCCCAAAAGAAAGCATTATGGGCCAAATTTGGAGAGTTTAAGGGCCCTTTAGTTTTCAGAGGATTTCCATAATTTCTTTTGGGAGATGGGTCACCCACCTCCAGCTCACCTTTAGACCTCGAGCCTTGTGGAGTGTCAGACACGTGAGAGAATTATTCCTCATGCACATTTCCCATGCAAGTCTGAACATTTTCCAACCTTTCATCTTCCATTTCCAAACCGTCCAGTTTCACTACCCGAGACTTGATCGGCGGCGTAACAGGAATTTCCATTTCCGGCCAGAAGTTTAGAAATTCCGGCGACCAGTTTTCGTCACACTCCTCTACCCAAACCTTAATGACGTGCGCTTTCCATGTTCTCCGAGATGTTTAAATATTGCACATCGGCTTCAGATCGTTTACCCAGTCTACCGCATCTCTCTCCGATTCTATTCAGGACATGGTGGTCCCATAGGCAAGGAGGAATTCCGGTAATCTTAATCTAAGCTAATCTTTCAAAGATGGGTGGGATCCCTTCCCAAACATATAGCCTCGAGAACCAATCTGACCTAAGGTCTACCCGCTCCTTAAGAAAGACATCAACTTCCTCCTGGGAATTGAAAGTTAACAACATCTTAATCCCCCCCATATACTTTGTTATCATGCTCGTGCATGTTTCATTCAAAAGCAGCTCATATACGTTTTCCAACGTGTCTAGGTCTTTAACTTCCACAATCGGGGATTTGAACTCCCAGGCTTTCTTTGTTACAATATTCATAGAGGGTAGTTCTACGATGATCTTGTTGGGGTTTTCTTCTTCTCTTCCTGTAACAGCCTCAGCATAGGTACCTGGGTTTTGTTTTTAGTTGTGACCTCTCCCTTCCTGCACCTTAGGTTGGGATTGTTGATTGAAGTTTAGTCTGTCGAAGATAGAAGTGTTCTTTATTAGATTCTGAATCTTCGTATTTTCTCCAAATCTTGTGAACCTTGCAATATTAACCCCAAGCCCTGTAACACCTCAAAAATTCATGTTCAATAGAATAACGACACGTGTCATGTAAGACAAAAGTGATATAAACCCGGATCGAGTTAAAGATGTATGGCCGGATTTAAAAGTGTCGTCATGTTAATTTATACCTCTGAACGACCTCATTATGAATCCCAAGACCCTAATATGAATAACAAACATCTGGTATACATTCAAATCCAGTGATTTCTAGTAATAACTGATTCTAAGTGCAAGAATGGAATCCTACGAAGAAATGCACGATAAACCTTCGTTTGTGGTTTTTCTTTAAAGTTCAAGAAAACATCTTAATATGGTAGGGTACATAACTGTTCAAGCATGGAGTAGAGGCCCCAAACTGATAATTCATGTCCCAAAATCGTTTTACCTAAGTTTCCCTTTCAAAGCTCGAAAGAACAAAAATTTTTGCCTTCTACAAAGGTCTTATGGACCGTAAAGGAACCCCTTACGGTCCGTAAGCCTTTGCCAGCGACAGTAAATCGGGCTGTTGACTGTTTTGAGCTTGTAACCGACTTAAAAACGATTTTCCTCATCCATGGGTGACCCCTACATGCCAATAGACCTTAGGGCCACTTGTCAATGATCAGGGAACAAGGGTAGACTTGGTTGTCAATGATCTAAATGAGATTTAAGTACTATATAAAGCCACAATGTTGCAACATTGTGATCACTCATTCCTTCTGCATTTTTGGAGCTTTTGGGAGTTCAAGAGCAGACCCTAAGCATCCCTAATCGTGCATAGGACTTCTGTAAGTATGCTTAACCTTTCCTAGTTGAGTTTTTACTTAGTTTTAGCTTAAAAGTTAAACCGTCGTAATTAGCGTTTGACTTAATGATTAATCATAAATGGTCCAGTGATTAGTCGAATTGAAGGTAGTTATAAGTTGGTAATTATGTGGGCAATAAACCCTTAAAAGGGCACCCTCTGATTCCCACTCTAACTAGACCATTTGTCGGGTCAAAGTTAATTTAGAAAAAGTCAACAGAATGCTAATTTTCAAAGTCAACAGAAAAAGTCAACATAATTAGCAATGTAGAAGGCATGTAACCTATTTTATCACTCATATAACTTGGTAATAGGTATAATCACTGGTCTAAGCTTGTTTGATCCGACAATTTTCTGTTTAGACCCGGTTCGGAACCGAAAGTCGCAAAGCTTTGACTTTTGCTTTGACTTCAGTTCTGACCTGTTTTGGTATGTTTTAGAAATGCCTTACAGCTTTATTTGGACTAGGTTACATGATAGTATAACCCTCTGTGATTATACACCGTGGTTCATTAGTTATCCGATTAATATGCATGATTCCGTTAATTGCTTATATGTTGACTATTATTCCCTTTTCACCATAAAACGTGATTTTTAAAAATGTAAAAGAGTAGAAACCTTAGTTACTGATTTATAAACTTGTACCCAAAATTTGACATCAGTTTGAGGTGTAGATTGAGAGTTATGCTAATTAGCGTAAATAGAAAGCTTTTTAGCGATTAAACAACATAATTAGCATATAGCCTATTTAAACTCACTTTTTGATATCAAACTTTTTACACACTGATGTAATATATTATTTTGGGATTTTTGAAGATTTTTAATTAATTTTAGGATGAGCATAACTTAGAGTTATAAGCTTGAGTCGGCAATTGTCGGTTTTGCCCTTTTGGGCTATAAAATGAGTTTTACATATCTTTTTGACCCCAAACCTTTTGCTACTGATTTTATATGATAAATAAATTATTTTAAACCTTCTGGGCTAATAAAAATATCAGCTTTTTATATAGAACCCGGAAATAGCTCCTAACCGTCTTTTTAAGCGTTTTTAACGCATAGTATGCACTAAGACTACTTTTAACATATAAGGGTTGATACCTACTGATATCTTGGGTAAATTATAATATTTTAACAGTAAGCAAAATTTTTTAAACAAAGATGTTCAATTTTGACCTTTTAAGCTTATGTGAAATTACCAAAATGCCCCTACGGTGCATAGTTTGGTTATAATTGATAAATTTCACATATATGCAATACCCTACTGTTATCACTTATTAAATTAAGTATTTTTACTAATGATATCAGACCTGTAACTCAGGTAAATACTTAAACTCTTTTATAACCTTGTAAATGACCAAAATGCCCCTACGGGGCATAGTTTGTGTTTAAATTCGTTTCGGGCATAATAAAAGATATCTTACTGATGTCACAACATATTTGAGGCATATTAACTTAGGAAACCTGTATATGGCTCTTACGGTTACCCGTTACGCTTCTTGCGCGTTCGGTTCAGTTTATGTAACTAGTTTGCATAAATTGGCCGAAACGGGTCAAACCTTATCGTTTTTATCTCAAAATCCAGAATGTGTATAGTATACCCATATTATACAAGTCTTCAAACTTATCAGGTCTAAATCACATTATATTCCGGTCTTCGCTTAATCGTGCGTACGAACCGTATCTTTAAAACTAACCGGTCTAAGTTTAGGCTTAATTAAAGACCCGTTAGGATTCTAATAGGTTATTATAAACCTTCGTTCCAGAGTAGGAGGACCGGTAAAAGCTACTTGTATTTGCTGTTTGTGAATTATACTTGTAAAGGTAAGTACTTTTAACTTATTTTCCCTTATACGGGCTTGGGGTACGGTATATAAAATACCGCTTGGTCGGGCACTCGACCTTAATCGTTTGGTGGTTAAGTATTATCGAGATGACCCGTTTAAAAATATGTTTTGTTTGCTTAACGCCTTTGAGGGGTTAATGACCATGTCCCGGATATCCTTGGCATCATTTTACGAAATGGCCACGACCTAAGCGCGGAGTGTAGGCGTACACTCGTCAGTGCATAAATAAATTATGTGGTGTGTCTATTGATCTTTAACCCGGCACGAACCGGGCTACTGAACGCATAAGGAACATGTAATTCTTTTACAAGTTTATATATTTAAATAATTATCCCAAGTTATAAATGTTTGTGCCACGTGCATCCAAATCAATTTTTAATCATTTTAAAATGAGTCGGTTAATTGTATTTACCAGTGTAAACTGACGTATTTTCCTATAAAGATTAAGTGCAGGTACTACTCGTAATAGGCTGGATTTCTCCTTAGCATCAATAAGAGTCTCGCAAGCTTGGATGCATCTAAGTCTGTTGAACAAAAGCTTCCCATTTTATTTTGATCCACCTGTGGATAAATTTCGACTGTTGTGATACTTGATATTACAATTTATTAAAGTTGAAATATATCTATCTTTTGCTTCCGATGTGCATTTCAATATTGTGTTGTTTGACTGTAATGTTACCAACCACGTCACGATACTCCCCACCGGGCCCACCGGTAATACGTGGAAATATCAGAGTGTGACAAGTTGGTATCAGAGCCAACATTGAGTGAATTAAACACTAGCCTTTTGTGTTTAATCTCAATGACACAATTGCACATTCCTAAAATTTTCGAGTCTAGACAAATAACATAGGACAAATTCTACTTTGTTTTGTTTCGTCCTTTATTTTATATATTCTTGTTGTTATCTTTGTTTATGTTGACAGGTTTAACCATGCCGCCAAGAATTAGAAGAGGAGGAAAAGGCAAGGGGCCAATCAGCGCCCCTAATGATCACGAAGCCGTGCCATCACTCCGGCGAACTCTTTCAACCACCAGTAGTGCTGGTCCTCTAGGAGACTGGAGGACCCCTCTGGAGCCCGCCAGACGATCTACTTCGCATAGTTCGACGCCTCCATATCGTCACTCTCTTGGACCTCAGTCCGAAAGCGAGCCCAACAACCCGCAACCTTCATATATACCTCTTCAGCGAACCCTTTCGCATCATTCCTTCGGCGACCCCACTCCTGTCTTTCAGGGCCGGTTTAACCCGGCGAACTACCTACAAGAACCCGTGGGTTTTAACCCATTGGGACCGGAGGATCACTTTTTCGGCGACCAAGCGATGGACATGGACGAGGACACGGATCCCGTCGAGCCTGCATCAGGGACTCCCAACCATCCCATCGAGATATCTGATGGATCTTCTTTCCACGGATCACCTTACGGTGGTCCAGACATATTTCAAGCGAGGTTTAACCAACATGAATGGTACTTCACACCTTCTCACCATTCATCACCTCACCAGTAGCAGCAGGATCCCTCCGAGGATCCACGTTTTGTGGCAGTCACGCCACCACCTCCACCGCCACCAGTTCATCAAGCACCTCCAGAACCACCAAGGCGTAGGAGGACAGGCGCGCGAATATCCGCGCGTGGAGGGGATTTCCACTTCAGCACCCCTCATCACTCTAGTGGCAGTCACTATCCGCCACTACATGAAGACCCGCAAATGGGTGGGCCTTCAAACCCAGCTGCACCACAGCCACCACCGATGGGTTTTGATAACCCGATCCCTGCATACACTGGTTCTATGGCGTAGAACCCGTTTGACAAGCCGGCTCACACCAACTATAATTACGCTGAAGCCGACCCATACTTGGTAGCGGCCAACTACAACGCCCTTCATCCTGAAGGACCGTATGGAGCTCCTTGGGGGGTAGGGTACCCAACTCAGGGGTACCAAATACCTGCTAGACCTCTGATTCGACAACAATCACAGCCGCCACGGCTTTCCCTGCCGGAACGGGAAGAAATTCTTCAAAGATTGGACCAAGTCGAGCGAGATTTTCACAGAGATCGCAGAGAACGACAAGGTTTCCTCAAGGGCTTAGCAGGCTTACTAAAGGGGAAGAAGAAAAGGGATCATTAAATCCCTACATGTGTTGTTGTATTATCTATTCCAAACAAGTCCCTGCGTGGACGATTATCTGTGTATTGAGCCCCTGCGTGGGCCTGTCTTGCTGTTTTGACCCCTGCGTGGGTATGTTGTTTGTTAAGCCCCTGCGTGGGCAAGTCTTTGTTTAAACCCCTACGTGGGTATGTTGTTTGTTGAGCCCCTACGCGGGCATGTTATCTTATTAGAAGTCACGTTTAGGGCAAGCTTGTACTCGTTCAGAACTTTGTGTGGAATGGTTGAATTGAAATTTTCATTGTTACTATATGCATAAACATAGAATGTGAAATAAATAAATAACATTTTTGATCAATCATTATATTAGAATGATAAAATCTAAAAGGACAAGACCTAGCCCTATGTCATTTTAAAGACAGGGCCAAGACGGTAGTTCTCCAATTAGATTTAGATCCATATTAACCATTTCAATATAGGATTGTTCTGCGTTGAATATTAATAAGAATCTTAAAAAGGTAAAACCTAGCTTGTAGGTCATTATAAAGACTTAGTTGTAAAAACCTGTTTAAAAAGATTCAAATCCCTGTTAACATCTGAAAACATGTTAACGCTCCTGACAGACGTGATTCGTTAAAATCACACGCGTCATTTTTATAATGGGATTATTCAAAAGATTCCTATCCTAACCTGATGATATATAAATCATAGGTTTAACTCATCAATTAAGATGATCATATATTAAACATCCATAGGTGATGTAGTACCTACGGGCCATACTCATTGTCATATAAGACAAAAGACAGTAGTAGTCTACGACTCCCTGTCAGAGAAAGGTAATGAACTATGTTCAAACCTTAAATGCCTTGATTCTCTGAAATCATGGCTTATGATTTAAAAATGTCCTTGTGACTTTGCCTTTTATGCTACTAATAAAACTGTTGTTGTTTTATAATTAGGATAAATTATAATAAAAATCCTAAATAAATATGATTAACAAATTAACCAAATATGGCATGTGTTTACCATGGTTAATGAATTGACATAAAAGACAATTCCATAATAAACTCCCAAATAAATTATTGTCGATATCTTATGTAACAGTTCAAGATACAATGGCGGACTCAGATGAAATCAATAGTAGGCCAAGGGAGAATAATGACACCACCAGGTTCAATGTGTCTGGTGCTGAACTCCGAGCATTAATCGACAATGCTGTCTGGTGGATATCAACGGGTGTGCTGAGAAGGATGTGGTAAAGTTTGTGTCTCAATTATTCAAAGGTGAGGCCTTAGCCTGGTGGAGATCGTTGATTCAAGCTACTGGGAAGATCCCATTGTACAACATGACATGGGAGCAATTTGTTGCCCTCGTCAGGGAAAACTACTGCCCTCAGCATGAGGTTGAAAAGATTGAGTCGGACTTCCTATCGTTGGTTATGAAGAACCTTGACTGCCAAGCTTACCTTACGAGCTTCAACACACTGTCCAGATTGGTTCCGTATCTGGTGACCCCGGAACCCAAAAGAATAGCTCGTTTCATTGGGGGTTTAGCCCCAGAAATAAAGGCAAGCGTGAAGGCCTCTCGGCCAACTACTTTCAGATCTGTAACTGATATATCTTTGTCCCTCACACTGGACGTGGTCAGACAGAGATCGCTGAGGAACACGGATGCCGAGAAAAGGAAATGTGAAGATGACAATTCACGAAGGTCAAACAAGAAGCACCGAGGAAACAATGACCACAAGAAAGGGTCTGAATCTAAGAAGGGTGGGCATCAATCTGGTGATAAGCCCAAGTGCAAGGTCTGCAAGAAACAGCACTTCGGGAAGTGCAGATATGAATCAAACTCGCAGACTCAGGCAAGAACTTTTGCATGTGGTATATGCAAGTCCAAGGAACACAAGACCTTGGATTGCAAAAAGTTGAAGGACGCAACGTGCTACAGTTGCAACGAAAAAGGGCATATCAAATCCAACTGCCCAAAACTCGCAAAGAAAGCTGATGAAGGAAAGAAGACCAATGCTAGGGTCTTTAGGATGGATGCAAAGGAAGCTGTGCAGGACGACAATGTGATCACAGGTACCTTTCTCATAAATGATGTCTATGCAAGAGTACTTTTTGATTCAGGCGCTGATAAGTCATTCGTAGATAATAAGTTTTGTAAATTGCTGAACTTACCTGTTAAAACCTTAAGTGTGAAGTATGAGGTGGAATTAGCAGATGGCACCTTAGAAACCGCCTCAACCATATTAGATGGATGTCTCATATCCATTAAGAACCACTCTTTTCCTTTGTCCCTACTTCCTTTGAAGTTAGCCGGTTTCGACATAGTATTAGGCATGGACTGGTTATCTCATAACCAGGCCCAGATTGTCTGCAATAAGAAGCAAGTAGTGATCAAGACTCCATCTGGTAAGTCACTTACCATTCAGGGAGATACCCAGTATGGACTGCCTGAGCAAGTGACTATGCTCAAGGCCTCTAGGTGCTTGAAGAAGGGTTGTGTCATCTACATGGCACAAGTGACTATTGATGAGCCGAAGCCTAAGATGGAGGATATCCCTGTCATTTCTGAATATCCCGATGTTTTCCCTGAAGAACTGCCTGGTTTACCACCAGATAGACAAGTTGAATTCAGAATTGACATCATCCCTGGGGCAGCACCTGTTGCTAGAGCACCTTATAGGTTGGCACCAACAGAGATGAAGGAATTGAGGACACAATTAGATGAATTGCTAGCCAAGGGTTTCATTACACCTAGTTCGTCTCCATGGGGAGCGCCAGTCTTGTTTGTCAAAAAGAAGGATGGATCGATGCGTCTGTGCATCGATTACCGTGAGCTTAATAAGGTCACTATAAAGAATAGGTATCCTTTGCCCAGGATCGATGATCTGTTCGATCAATTACAAGGGGTGAGTTATTTCTCTAAGATTGACTTAAGGTCAGGCTGTCACCAACTGAAGGTTAGAGATGAAGACGTACACAAAACTGCATTTAGGACTCGTTATGGTCATTACGAGTTCCTAGTGATGCCTTTTGGGCTCACTAATGCACCTGCCGCATTCATGGATCTCATGAATCGCGTCTGCAAGCCTTACTTAGATAAATTTGTCATCGTTTTCATCGACGACATTCTCATCTACTCGAAGAACCAAGCTGACCATGAGAAACACCTTCGCTGTATTCTTAAACTTCTACATCATGAGAAACTCTACGCCAAATTTTCAAAGTGTGAATTTTGGCTTCGAGAAGTCCAATTCCTTGGACATGTGGTTAGTGAGCGTGGTATCCAAGTGGATCCCGCTAAGGTGGAAGCAGTTATGAACTGGCAAGAGCCGAAGACGCCCACAGAAATTCGCAGTTTCTTGGGATTGGCAGGATACTACAGGCGCTTTATCAAAAAAAATTCAAGGATTGCTGCGCCCCTAACTTCTTTGACTAGGAAGAAGATTAAGTTCGACTGGGGACCCAAGCAACAAGAATCCTTTGTAGGATCGAGTTGCAACCCAAACGAGTCGTTCAGAAAAGATTTTATCAGTTTCAGAGGCGGAAACTAAGAAACTGATGTCGAAACAGCTTGCGTATCACTTTAAACACTGATCATATTGATTTACTATCGATTACAATCAGTCTTCACACCGGCAGCACCTCGGTATGGAATTCATGAACTCTTGTCTCCTTCTAAGAGGTTTAGCTTGAATACCTATTTATAGGTGAGGAGGTTTAGCTTGAAAGTGTTATGTCACTTTCAAGAGAAACCAGGTTTATCTTGAAACTGTCACACGCCACTTTCAATGGAAACCTCTCTTGTAGGTTTAGCTTGAAACTGACATGTGTCACTTTCAAGGGAAACCTCTTCATTCAAGCTAAATTATCTTAAACAAACTCTAACAATTAAGCCCTGTACTAACAATTCTAATACAAGACTCGATACAAGACGAAGTCGACAGACGTATGCACTAACAGACTCCCCCTCGGATGTTGACGAGTCTGAAGTATCGAGTCTTCTCATTCTTCAGTCTTTACCGGTCTTCGGACTCTTTCACAATCTGAGACTCAAACGAAGATGAAGTCGACAGACAACTGCACCAACAGACTCCCCCTTGAATGTTGACGGAATCTTCAGTGAGAGTCTTCATCACAACGACTCTTCAATCTTGATCGGTCTCCTTTCTTTCTTAGCATGTACCAGGATTTTCTCTTTGGCTCTAACCTCGTCAGACTCCCCCTCTCATCATGATGGGATCGCTGTCTGGAATTAGCTATCACCTTGAGACCAATCCCTAGATTTATCTCTGTTCAGCTCATTTTCTGTACAAATTCTCATCAAAACATAAGTTTTTACTTAAATCAATAAGAAAAACTTATTAAAAATAGTTACATCAAGTTCAAATTAATGACCTTGATTAACTAATCTAACTTTCTTTATCAAAATCAGATTTTTCTTTTAAACGCACGTTTCCAAACCAGTTCATCATGTTCAGCACTTTGAAATTTTGAAAATCAGCTCTTCAACATCAGTTGTCTAAAATCTTTTTGTATTTTCAAAAATTTATGCTAAAACACACTAAAATCTTTTTAGATTTTAGAATGGAATGAAATGCAGTAACTAAAAATTTACAAACAATATTTTTGTGAGCTTGTGTAAGAAGATCATATCAGTTTTTGACCAATCACAAGCACCGTTAAGCTCTAAACATTTTCAGTTCTAAACGATTCACGTAGATTGACGATATTGTTGTCCACTTAAACTCAATCTAAAAACTTTCGAAATGCTTACCGATACGATTAGGTATTTTAATTTTGCACTAAATTCTTATGGACCCCACGATCTCAGCATATCCCCTCATCATGCAATACACTAACTCAAGTAATGCCTTTAAACTTTATCAACTGTGATTTGTGCGAAAACAAAGCAGAATGTTTAAACATTAACAATCAGGTCGATACTTCCGTATACGCAGAGAAAGTCCAATGTTTAAACAAAATAAGAAAATAAAAATAAGTTGAATTTGTTTAGGCTTTAACCACCAGGTCGATACTCCCGTATACGCAGAGGTGATCCAAAGCTTAAACGAAACACCAAAGAAAATAAAGCAGAACGTTTAGTCAACAACATCCAGGTCGATACTCACATATACGCAGAGGATGTCCGATGCTTAAACAAAATAAAGAAATAAAACAAGTTTAAGTCTTTGCAAAATAAAATGCACAATCATAGCGACTTTTCAGCAAAGTTGTGAAAGTTCACAAACTTAACCAGTTTTATGTCTTTCGACAATCAGCGATTACTGAGTAGGCACACAGTCAAGAGGGACAAAACTAAGTACTATGCTTTCGACCATGTTTCCCACTAGAACTAGGCTTTTTCATTTAGGTTTGTATCGTTATCGCAAATCTACTAGTCTAGCAGAGCCTATCGTCACATCTTTAGTGAGATCGCTTATCACATTTTATCTCTCCATTTCTTTAGCATGCTGTGAAAGTCCAACTGATCTACTATCATTTCCTCTTTTTACAACAAAACTCATTTTTGCATTTTTCAATATTTTTGGTATTTTCAAATTTTCTAATTTTTATAAAAATTTTCTCCCCCTAAAATCAAAATATGTCTCAATTTTGATTTTCTGGAAAAATTTGAAAACCAACTGTACAAGAAATGTGACAACTTGATGAGAATCACTTCAATTCTCCATTCACTTGGCTTGAACAATCAGAACTCCCCCTGACAACAAACTATTTTCCCATAGTGATTTCAAAACACTTAAGTTTGTTTTAATCAAAATGGTTTTTACGAAAAATAAGTTTTGTGAGTCATTTCTCAACCATGGGGTTTCATCACCTTGTTCTTTCAACCACTTGTAAAAATTAACATTTTTAAGATCAATCCACAAACATCACTTGTAGAAAATCAAGTACAACTTAATGTCCCTGATTTACCACTTGTAAGTTCGAAATATCACAAACGTGAATTTCTCAAGAAATGTGCCGATTCATGTTCCACGCTTACCAAACCTGGGAACTCCAGCAAGTCAGGTTTTTCATTTAAACAGATTCACCCAAGCCTGACAGTTCTTGGGTGATTTTGAATTCTTGTTCAACAATGGTGGAAAATTTGCATCGTCCATTGTTAAACTTGAATTCTCCATTTTTACCTCAACCAAAGGCTCCTCTGGCTTTGACGAACCAGAATCATTGCCTGCACATGGCTTGTCTGACTTTGACACGTCAGATTCATCGCCGACCATTTTCTTCTTCTTCTTTTATTCTTTTGTCCTCAGATTTGTATCTGATAAATTCGTCTTGCTTGACTTTGCCAACGAGAGAGTTGATTCATCAGAACTCTTATTTGATCTATCCAGTGAACCCGAGGACAAAATCCTTTCGAGATACTCTCTTGCTTTCTTCCTCTTTTTCCTCAGTCTGTCTTTTTGCCCCTTTGAAAGCTTTACTTTCTTTTCTTGAACTTTAGGTTCTTGAACCTTCTGTTCTTCGGGCTTGACATTGACTGATTTCTTTGCCATCTTCTGAGAATTAACCCTCAATCTTTCATTTGATCTCCTTGGGCAATCTCTGGCAATGTGACCTCTGATGTTGCAGTTAAAGCATCTCCTCGTCTCATAACTCCAACCTTGGCAGTTAACAGCAATGTGTCCTTGATAACCACATCGGTAACACACTCTGTTATCGTACCAATCACCATTTTCAGCCCAAATGCTCAAATCAAAGAACTGTTTGGCTTGGTGATATTCCTTTTTCCTTTTGATTGCTGGATTTGACTTTTAAGCACTGTGGTCCGACCTGCACCACTTATTGCCAACAATTTTAGAGTTTTCATTTTTCGATTTTTGTAATTTTTCATTGCGATTGGATGATCGATCTGATGAGCTTTTATTACCTTTTTGTACATTTTTCAAAATTTTCTCTTTTTGTTTTTTGTTCCACTTTCTTCTTCAAAGGTTTTTGCTTAGAACATTCTCCCTTTTCGGTTGATTGCGGAACAGTTTCTTGAAATTTTTCTTTTAATTTCAAAAACAATTTTCGTTTTTCACTTTTATCTTTTTTATCATCAGATTTCTCATCACAATCTTCAACTTTGACATTGTCAAAGTTTGTGACATCGTCACTTATTTGAACTGAATTTAAAGGTTTTGGACAAGGAATAGTTGAAGTATTCACAAACACCTTCAACTTTTGTTCCCATTCCTTGATTTTCTTTTGAGCACACTCAGCTTCCTTTTCAAGTCGAATAATCTTTTCAAGATGAGAATTGATTTCAATTTGTTTTTCAAGATTGTTTTTACCAAACAAATCTCTCTCATCTTCTAAACTTTTTATTTGACTTTGAAAATCTTTCTCAATTTTTACTTTTTTATTTTCCAAATTGTGTATTTGATTTTTCAAAACATTTTCTGATTTTTTAAGAATTTTGTTTTCTAATGACAAACTCTCAACTTCCTTCAAGAGTTTGTCATTTTCAAACGTCAACTTCTCACAATTTTTCAGCAAAACAAGAATCTGTTTATCATCAGCTTTTGTCTCAACCTTTAAAGGTGAAATATTTTCAACCTGTTTCTTTTCCTCATGAACACTTTCATCCTTACTCTCTTCTTCTGATGAATGATCAAAGATAGGTGCGTCTTCTGCAACTTCTTTCTTTAACTCTGGTTCAGGATTAACAGATATAGGTTTTTCAGATTCTCCTTTCTCAACCTTGATCGATGAAACTTGTTCAATCTGCTCAGCTCTGATCTCTTCTTTAACAATGACTGCCTTTTGATTCTTTCTTTTTGCATCTTGTTTTTCTTTCAATTTTTCAATTTTATCGGCATAAAATAGTTTTCCACTACGTTGATCACATGGAAGTTGTTGTTTAAGATATTCAAGCTTCCGGATTTCCTCTTCATAATTGTCACTTTCTTCATCAGATGAATGATCAAAAATCGGAACTTTTTCAACAACTTCTTTTGCTGAGACTATTTCTTTAATAGCCTGAAAATAACTCTCTTGTTGAGATACATAATAATACAACATTATATCTTCAACAGAGTCCATGCTTTGGCAACAAATTTCACACAACAAACACTTTTCAAGCAAACTGATGATTTCAAACGAAACCCAGACCAGTTTCAATAGAAACCTCTGATTTCAAGCGAAACCCAGACCAGTTTCAACAGAAACCTCTGATTTCAAGCGAAACCCAGACCAGTTTCAATAGAAACCTCTGATTTCAAACGAAACCTGTCAATTTCAAACGAAACCTGTCAATTTCAAAAGAAACCTGTTAATTTCAAAAGAAAGCCAGATGATGTCAGCAAATGTCGTACGAATTTCAATATAAACCACCGAAAAAATCAAGTTTTAGATCGATTTTAGTGATGAAACTTTCCAGAATTCGTTAAAACATGATTGCGCATAATATGTGTCAATTTGAACCAATTTTAATCGTGAAAAATTTTTAATTTTGAAAAGAATGATGTAGAAATCAGAAAAAGTGACAAAAACAGGCTGTTTTGGCAAGATCTCTTCCTCCTGAGCTCTGATACCACTTGTGGGATCGAGTTGCAACCCAAACGAGTCGTTCAGAAAAGATTTTATCAGTTTCAGAGGCGGAAACTAAGAAACTGATGTCGAAACAGCTTGCGTATCACTTTAAACACTGATTATATTGATTTACTATCGATTACAATCAGTCTTCACACCGGCAGCACCTCGGTATGGAATTCACGAACTCTTGTCTCCTTCTAAGAGGTTTAGCTTGAATGCCTATTTATAGGTGAGGAGGTTTAGCTTGAAAGTGTTATGTCACTTTCAAGAGAAACCAGGTTTATCTTGAAACTGTCACACGCCACTTTCAATGGAAACCTCTCTTGTAGGTTTAGCTTGAAACTGACATGTGTCACTTTCAAGGGAAACCTCTTCATTCAAGCTAAATTATCTTAAACAAACTCTAACAATTAAGCCCTGTACTAACAATTCTAATACAAGACTCGATACAAGACGAAGTCGACAGACGTATGCACTAACATCCTTTGATATCCTTAAGCAGAAGCTAAGCAATGCACCTGTACTGACATTGCCTGAAGGAATCGAAGAATTTGTGGTATATTGTGATGCATCACACACCGGGATGGGATGTGTGCTTATGCAGAAAGGCAAAGTTATTGCCTATGCTTCACGACAGTTAAAAGTGCATGAGAAGAATTACACCACCCATGACTTGGAGTTGGGTGCCGTTGTATTTGCACTGAAACTATGGAGGCACTACTTGTATGGAACCAAGTGTGTGGTCTATTCTGATCACAAGAGCCTTCAACATCTGTTCAATCAAAAGGACTTGAACATGAGGCAGCGACGTTGGATGGAAACTTTGAATGACTATGATATTGAAATAAGATACCATCCTGGCAAGGCGAATGTAGTCGCCGACGCCTTAAGTCGAAAGGAAAGAGTGAAGCCAATTAGAATCAATGCCAAGAGCATTGAGATAAAGAATGGATTGAATGAAAAGTTGTTAGCTGCGCAGAAGGAAGCTGTGCTGGAAGCTAACTATCCTAATGAAAAGGTAGGAGTAACTGAAGAACAGCTATCCTATGACAAGGACAGAATTCTGAGGTTAAATGGAGGAATATGGGTTCCAGTTTATGGAGGACTACGAGATGTTATCCTCTAGGAAGCCCACAGTTCCAAATACTCCGTTCATCCTGGAGCTGATAAGATGTACCAGGATTTGAAAGCAAACTTTTGGTGGATAGGCTTGAAGAAGTCTATAGCTACCTATGTAGCTAAATGTTTGACGTGTGCACAAGTCAAAGCTGAACATCAGAAGCCGTCAGGTTTGCTACAACAGCCTGGACTTCCCACCTGGAAGTGGGAAATGGTGACAATGGATTTCATCACCAAGTTACCAAAGATAAGGAAAGGAAATGATACAATATGGGTAATAGTAGATAGACTGACTAAGTCAGCACATTTCCTACCCATTAAGGAGACCTATAGCTCCGACATGTTGGCCCAACTGTACGTAGATAAGATTGTAGCTTTACATGGTGTACCGGTGTCTATTATCTCTGACAAAGATACTAGATACATGTCACATTTTTGGAAAAGTTTCCAACAATCTTTGGGCACGCGCTTAAATTTTAGCACGGCTTACCACCCTCAGACGGACGGGCAAAGTGAGCGTACAATTCAAACATTGGAAGACATGCTTCGTGCATGTGTGATTGACTTAGGTGGTAGTTGGGATAACCACCTGCCGTTAATCGAATTCTCCTACAACAATAGCTACCATACCAGCATTAAGGCTGCGTCCTTCGAGGCCTTATACGGTAGAAAGTGCAGAACGCCCGTTTGTTGGGCGGAAGTTGGAGATGTCCAATTGTCAGGACCGGAAATAGTCTTTGAAACGACGGACAAGATTGTCCAGATTCGTGACCGCCTGAAAGCTGCTAGGGATAGGCAGAAAAGCTACGCAGATTTAAAGCGTAAACCTTTTAACTTCGAGGTAGGTGACAAGGTGTTGCTTAAAGTATCACCCTGGAAGGGAGTGATGCGATTTGGTAAGAAAGGCAAGTTAAGCACGAGATACATAGGACCATTCGAGGTCATCGAACGTGTCGGATCAGTTGCTTATAAGTTAAATTTGCCTGAAGAGCTTAGTGGAATTCACAATGTATTCCACATCTTCAATCTGAAAAAGTGTTTCGCCGATGAATCACTGGTCATACCACATACAGATGTGCACATAGAAGAGAGCTTAAAGTTTGTTGAAAAACCTGTGTCGATCGAGGATCGACAGGTTAAGAAGCTTCGAAGGAAGCATGTGCCTATTGTAAAGGTAAAATGGGATGCCCGTAGAGGTCCCGAGTACACATGGGAGGTTGAATCCACAATGAAAGAAAAGTACCCTCATTTATTTCAGTAAATCTCGAGGTCGAGATTTCTTTTAAGGGGGTGAGGATGTAACACCTCGAAAATTCGTGTTCAATAGAATAACGACACGTGTCATGTAAGACAAAAGTGATATAAACCCGGATCTAGTTAAAGATGTATGGCAGGATTTAAAAGTGTCGTCATGTTAATTTATACCTATGAACGACCTCATTATGAATCCCAAGACCCTAATATGAATAATAAACATCTGGTATACATTCAAATCCGGTGATTTCTAGTAATAATTGATTCTAAGTGCAAGAATGGAATCCTACGAAGAAATGCACGATAAACCTTCGTTTGTGGTTTTTCTTTAAAGTTCAAGAAAACATCTCAATATGGTAGGGTACATAACTGTTCAAGAATGGAGTAGAGGCCCCAAACTGATAATTTATGTCCCAAAATCGTTTTACCTAAGTTTCCCTTTCAAAGCTCGAAAGAACAAAAATTTTTGCCTTCTGCAAAGGTCCTACGGACCGTAAAGGAACCCCTTACGGTCCGTAAGCCTTTGCCACCGACAGTAAATCGGGCTGTTGACTGTTTTGAGCTTGTAACCGACTTAAAAACAATTTTCCTCATCCATGGGCGACCCCTACATGCCAATAGACCTTAGGGCCACTTGTCAATGATCAGGGAACAAGGGTAGACTTGGTTGTCAATGATCTAAATGAGATTTAAGCACTATATAAAGCCACAATGTTGCAACATTGTGATAACTCATTCCTTCTGCATTTCTGGAGCTTTTGGGAGTTCAAGAGCAGACCCTAAGCATCCCTAATCGTGCATAGGACTTCTGTAAGTATGCTTAACCTTTCCTAGTTGAGTTTTTACTTAGTTTTAGCTTAAAAGTCAAACCGTCGTAATTAGCGTTTGACTTAACGATTAATCATAAATGGTCCAGTGATTAGTCAAATTGAAGGTAGTTATAAGTTGGTAATTATGTGGGCAATAAACCCTTAAAAGGGCACCCTCTGATTCCCACTCTAACTAGACCATTTGTCGGGTCAAAGTTAATTTAGAAAAAGTCAACAGAATGCTAATTTTCGAATTAACGCATAATTAGCAATGTAGAAGGCATGTAACCTATTTTATCACTCATATAACTTGGTAATAAGTATAATAACTGGTCTAAGCTTGTTTGATCCGACAATTTTCTGTTTAGACCCGGTTCGGAACCGAAAGTCGCAAAGCTTTGACCTTTGCTTTGACTTCAGTTCTGACCCGTTTTGGTATGTTTTAGAAATGCCTTAGAGCTTTATTTGGACTAGGTTACATGCTAGTATAACCCTCTGTGATTATACACCGTGGTTCATTAGTTATCTGATTAATTTGCATGATTCCGTTAATTGCTTATATGTTGACTATTATGCCCTTTTCACCATAAAACGTGATTTTTAAAAATGTAAAAGAGTAGAAACCTTAGTTACTGATTTATAAACTTGTACCCAAAATTTGACATCAGTTTGAGGTGTAGATTGAGAGTTATGCTCATTAGCGTAATTAGAAAGCTTTTTAGCGATTAAACGGCATAATTAGCATATAGCCTATTTAAACCCACTTTTTGATATCAAACTTTTTACACACTGATGTAATATATTATTTTGGGATTTTTGAAGATTTTTAATTAATTTTAGGCTGAGCATAACTTAGAGTTATAAGCTTGAGTCGGTAATTGTCGGTTTTGCCCTTTTGGGCTATAAAATGAGTTTTACATATCTTTTTGACCCCAAACCTTTTGCTACTGATTTTATTTGATAAATAAATTATTTTAAACCTTCTGGGCTAATAAAAATATCAGCTTTTTATATAGAACCCGGAAATAGCTCCTAACCGCCTTTTTAAGCGTTTTTAACGCATAGTATGCACTAAGACTACTTTTAACATATAAGGGTTGATACCTACTGATATCTTGGGTAAATTATAATATTTTAACAGTAAGAAAAAGTTGTTAAACTCAGATGTTCGATTTTGACCTTTTAAGCTTATGTGAAATTACCAAAATGCCCCTACGGTGCATAGTTTTGTTATAATTGATAAATTTCACATATATGCAATACCCTACTGTTATCACTTATTAAATTAAGTATTTTTACTAATGATATCAGACCTGTAACTCAGGTAAATACTTAAACTCTTTTATAACCTTGTAAATGACCAAAATGCCCCTACGGGGCATAGTTTGTGTTTAAATTCGTTTCGGGCATAATAAAAGATATCTTACTGATGTCACAACATATTTGAGGCATATCAACTTATGACACCTGTATATGGCTCTTACAGTTACCCGTTACGCTTCTTGCGCGTTCGGTTCGGTTTATGTAACTAGTTTGCATAAATTGGCCGAAACGGGTCAAACCTTATCGTTTTTATCTCAAAATCCAGAATGTGTATAGTATACCCATATTATACAAGTCTTCAAACTTGTCGGGTCTAAATCACATTCTATTCCGGTCTTCGCTTAATCGTGCGTATGAACCGTATCTTTAAAACTAACCGGTCTAAGTTTAGGCTTAATTAAAGACCCGTTAGGATTCTAATAGGTTATTATAAACCTTCGTTCTAGAATAGGAGGACTGGTAAAAGCTACTTGCATTTGCTGTTTGTAAATTATACTTGCAAAGGTAAATACTTTTAACTTATTTTCCCTTATACGGGCTTGGGGTACGGTATATAAAATACCGCTTGGTCGGGCACTCGACCTTAATCGTTTTGGTGGTTAAGTATTATCGAGATGACCCGTTTAAAAATATGTTTTGTTTGCTTAACGCCTTTGGGGGGTTAATGACCATGTCCCGGATATCCTTGGCATCATTTTACGAAATGGCCACGACCTAAGCGCGGAGTGTAGGCGTACACTCGTCAGTGCATAAATAAATTATGAGGTGTGTCTATTGATCTTTAACCCGGCATGAACCGGGCTACTGAACGCATAAGGAACATGTAATTCTTTTACAAGTTTATATATTTAAATAATTATCCCAAGTTATAAATGTTTGTGCCACGTGCATCCAAATCAATTTTTAATCATTTTAAAATGAGTCGGTTAATTGTATTTACCAGTGTAAACTGACGTATTTTCCCAAAAAGATTAAGTGCAGGTACTACTCGTAATAGGCTGGATTTCTCCTTAGCATCAATAAGAGTCTCGCAAGCTTGGATGCATTTAAGTCTGTTGAACAAAAGCTTCCCATTTTATTTTGATCCACCTGTGGATAAATTTCGACTGTTGTGATACTTGATATTACAATTTATTAAAGTTGAAATATATCTATCTTTTGCTTCCGCTGTGCATTTCAATATTGTGTTGTTTGACTGTAATGTTACCAACCACGTCACGATACTCCCCACCGGGCCCACCGGTAATACGTGGAAATATCGGGGTGTGACAAGCCCTGCTCTATCTATGGTCACCCCTTGAAGTCTATTCTTCCATTCCTTTGCGTCTTTAACCCTTGACAGTCTTATGAATCCGAACAGGTTCCCGACACCATCCCTCTTCTTTGGCACAAATGCGTCTTCAAGGTTAGCGAAGTGTTGAAAAGCTTTCCATAATCTGGTTCTAGTACAGCCCCAAGGTAAGTTTGAGACATAATAGGAAACAGCGTTTCAGAGTCTTTCCTCTCTTTCTTTGAATCTCCTCTCGCTTTGGATCTCTCGCCTACTAAGATTTTTTTGCCATCTCTCGATCTTGTTTTTGTTGGGGTTTTTCAGGTTCCTTTGCTCTTCTTCTTTTCTTCTCCTTAGATCTTAGTATGTTGTTGGACCGGTTCTCTGATGTTGCTGCCTTTTCGTCTCCTCCCTCCCCCTTCGCCGCTCCATATTTCTTGCTTTTTACTATTTACATATTCTTGGTCAAGAATCTTATGAATGGTTGTTTTATAGTCTGATTTATCTCAAAATCAAGAATTATAGAGGTAAACTATTTGCAAAATATATAAGGGAATTTTTGGGAAAAGCATAATATATCATTCCAACATCTTAGACTTATGGGTTATATAAGGGAATTTTTGGGAAAAGCATAATATTTCATTCCAACATTTTAGACCTATGGGTAATTGCATTTCATTGTATTGTACATTTGATCTTCAATATACTACTTTCATTCTATATGTGATTCAATATCGGTTGCCTTTATGTTTTGTTAGTTTATTCTATGTATATAAGTATCATTAGAGTGAATTACATAAATAGTCCATGTGGTATATCCGTATTGCAAGTTTGGTCTTTTCTTTTTCAGAAATCATATATACGGTTAGTTTCCCTAATTGACATTAAAAAGTGTAAGTTATTGTAAACGAGCTGACCAAACTAGCAATTATGATGGACCAGATAGACCATTTATGTAATTAACTCTTATCATTATATTAAACAAAATCTGGTGTGGCTGAAATTTTGCAGCAACAATTCTAAGATGGAAGTTCAAGGTTTACCTTCGGATATGATCAGCAGCCTTCCTCCAAATATCATACAAACAATTCTTGCTCTTATGCCAATGAGAGATGCGTTCAGAACAAGTATTCGATCTCGAAATTGGAGGGATCACTATTTAAGCATTCCTAAACTCTGTTTTGATGATGCATTGTCTCAGGGATCGGCTTATCAAATTGCATCAAGCAAATGTAAACTCTTAAACATTGTTTACCCGATCTTGTTTCTACACCAAGGGCCGGTACATGAGTTCACCCTTTGTTTCTCTAAACTATATACTTGTTTCGAGATTGACCGGATAACACTTCACCTCTCCTGGAATGCTAGCTTGAAGAAATTTACTCTTTCCATCGGGCAAGGTTTTGACCATAGGCTACTGCCAGCTTTTTTCAACTTGCAACAATTGACGGTCCTAAAACTCCACAAATGTGCATTTCAACCTTCGGCTTTAGTAGACTGGTTAGCTTATGCTTTAATGATTCCGCATAACTTTGAAAGTTTTCCTACAGTTTATCTCCAATTGCCTGCTGCTAAAGAACTTCGCTCTGGTAATTTCGATAGTAGAAAGTGTTGATTGCATAAAAAGCATTCAAGCTTTCAAAATATTTGATCTAATGGAACAACACACACCATCATTTTGACATGGCCGGATTACCATAGATTAAAAGTTTTGGAAGCTAGAACCAAAACAACATTATTTGAAAAAGAAATTGGATCAAAGTTTTGTTCGCAAGTTTGCAGTTATCTATACTATATTATAATGCATGAGGGAGGGGTATTTTAAGATACCTAAAAAATGAGAACTTTTCCTCCCTTTATTTATAGAAAGACCCCTAAAATGAGGACAGTTTGGTCTTTTAAACACTATTTATTTTTTAGCCCCTAAACTTATTACACTTAATCCCTAATGTTTTAGCAAAATTATAGATAATTAGTTACAATTCACCCATCCACAACAAACTTATAATTTTTTTTTATTCTTGACATATCTTATAAACTATATTGTCTAAAAAAAATCTAAAGATAGTATGACGACCTACACATTTTTGTCGACGTTTCGGTAGTTGTCTTGTTCAATATCGACGCACGAATTAAAAGGTACAAGTCGATAATGCTTTAATGTACAAGTAATTAATATATGTGATTTAATGTGCCTAATCTACAAAGATTTTATAAATAAAACATTTTATTTTTATAAAAAAAAATAATAATTCTTTTATAAACATTTTTTTGTAACAAGTAATATAAATAAAATAATCCACAAATTTACAATCTTTACTAGATAAATATTAAATTGTGTTGCAAATTTTTAGAAATTATAAGTTCAACTATATTGTTATAGATAATATTAGTCAGTTTCAAATTAATTCTTTACCAACTTGACTAGATACATATTAGATTGTGTTGCATATTTTTAGTGATTATAATATTTTTAGTGATATTAAGTTAAAAGTAGACTCATATAGATAAGATTAGTTAGGAACTAAAAATTTGAACTTAGTATAATAAAAAGTTAATAAAGATATAAACTCTTAACATCCTATTTTTTTTTATAAAAAAACGGTTCTTGAAATTTTACAAAAATATAAATTTTTTATATCTGTAAAAAAACGAAAATTAACAATTTAAGTTAAAGGTCTAAAACATACTTACAAGTCAAATACTATTATTTATTATTTTTATAAAAATGAAAATTTTAAACTTAAAGTTTATTGGATGAGTACTATGTTGATATTTAAAAAAAGTTTTGAACTTTAAAATATAAAATTGTACTTTATAATTTAACCAATAAAATAAACATACTTTACAATTATAACAACTTATCTTTTATTTTTTGTCTTTTGATTATTAGTTTTTATAAAAAAACAATATTTTTTGTCTTTTGATTATTAATTTTTATAAAAAAAACAAAACTTTACATATGTGTAACACTTATGACATATATCCACCACAATAATGTTATCGTAAATATTATACGAATAAGAAAACTACCAGAAACGAGTGCCGCAATTCAAAGTGTCGCCTCCGCTGCATCGCGCGGGCACTCTACTAGTCTCTTTAGATGTATTTGATCGTGTATATTCCGATAGTTTAATCTAGATGTGTTGTAGATTGGTGATGAAAATCATCTTATAGGATGTTGGAACTCTAAATTTGTTGAGTTGTTATGGTTGAGATTCTTTGTATGAGTTGTTACCCCATTGTATTGTGACTATATATATTATCGATATTATTTAATGAAATGTGGCAGATGCAAGATGAAGGTATGCCACAAACTGCCATGAACTTTATCGATCATCAAGACTACTCAAAAGTTATCTTGGATCTACATGAAATGACGATAACAAACTTCACCTACATGAAGACGGCAATGGATTTTATGAAGTTTATTTTGGCCAAGTCACCGATGCTAAAGAAAGTAGATATAGTGATCGGAGGACGGGTTGATACTCATGGTGAAGTAAAGATGCTAAAATATCCGAGGGCATCGGCTAGAGCAGAAATAAGATTCGAGCGCCCCTTAACTTTTTAGCTTTTAGTGTTGATTTTCTATGCCCCCTCTTGATTTTGCATCTTGATGTTTGTTTCGGCTGTTTATGATTCTAGAAATGGTTTGTGATTACTGGTCTATCTTATTTCAATTGAAATGCATCAAAAAGCAGGTGGGTCACGCAGCGTCATCTAATAAGTCAACCCGGTTCATGTCAAAACGGGTTATTTTATAAAAGTACTAAGAGTGTTAGAAGAACATTAGCGAATCAACTGGATATCAACGAAACAGCCGATAGTTTCCTGTGGAACGGTTGGGCAACAAATAAATGCAGTATGTTTGTTTGGACGGCGGTGCAAGGCAGGATTCCAACTACAACACAGCTAAGACAAAGAGGTATGCAGATTCCATCAACTTTATGCAAGGTGTGTGGCCGAGAAGATGAAACGCCGGACCATGTGTTGGTGAAATGCGATCACGCTGGAGGAGTCTGGGAACAAATTTGGAACTGGGTTAAGATTTCCAGAGCACAAAAACCAAATACAATAAAAGACATGATCGAAGCAGTCAACGATTTCCAATGGCCAAAGGCAAGAAAGAAAATAGTTCACGCAGTGTTTATGTTGGCGGCATGGCATATTTGGAAGAATCGAAACGCAAAGGTTTTAAAAGATAGAAGTGAAGCAGTCTTTAAAATAATCGGGGATATAAAAGAGGAGTCGTTTCAGTGGGTGAAGCAAAGAACGAAACTACAAGTTGCAACATGGGAGGAGTGGAAGTATTTTTCATGGTGTAAATAAGTTTGTTTTGTTTATGTCTCACTTGTAACAGTTTTGTATCATTGGCTTTGTAGTGTCTTGCTACAGGGCCGATGATTGATTTTGATGAGTAATAATATTCCGTTTGCCATTCAAAAAAAAAAAAAAAAAAAAAACTAATTGGGTCCGGATCAATATAGAATCCATATCAAATACACTTAGGCTAAAACGGGTTGTTTGGGTTCGGTAAACAACAGAGTGATAAACTGGATACATTTAGGGTGTTAGGAGTGGGAGTCGGCAAACCCACTTCACCGATTCGGCAAAGAGTGGCAAACCAATGCCAAGCCCTTTGCCGCATGCATGTTTGACGAAATGGGGTTTGATTCGGTGGGTGCATGCCGACGCGGGGAAGGGAGGAAGGAGAGAGAGGGTAGTGTGGGGTGGGGTCCATTCCAATCTCAACCAATCACATTTTTTTTTAAAGTTTACCACTTCACCAAATGTCTTAACCATTGCCAACACTTTTCACCAAAGTTTAAACACTTTTCACTGATTGACGTGACGCACTCTGATTGGTTGATTTTTTAGTTTGCCACTCTCAAGTGTTTAACCACTCCTAACACCCTTATTATGGGTATTGAATAAGGGGAATTGCCCAACTAGATCTTATTGGCCATTAATAATCCCACATCAGAATATTCCCCCCACCAGTCTCACCTTTCACTTATTTTTCCTACAATGGTCCTCCGTTAAAAAAAACTTAACGGAGTTAAGCTTTTTTCCAAATTACAAACAGATTTTTAGGGCTTTTGATCAGAACGATGATACGAGTCCATTGATATAAAATTTACTTCGAAATGGTGCTCCAAGTGACTTGATTTTCGTTAATTGGAAATTTAAACACCCGAATTGAAGCGTCATTTTCATCGTTTGGAGCACCGTTTCGAGGCAAGTTTTACATCAATGGACTCGTATCGTCGTTCTAATCAAAAGCCTTAAAAAATCTGTTTGTAATTTGGAAAAAAGCTTACCTCCGTTAAGTTTTTTTAACGGGGGACCATTGTAGGAAAAATAGGTGAAAGGTGGGACTGGTGGGGGAAATATTCTGAGGTGAGATTATTAATTGCCAATAAGGTCTAGGTGGGATTATTACACCCTAATTTCCCATTGAATAATAATGTCATGATTAAAACGTGTTAGTAAATCAGTTAAGTGCACGATTGGGCTCCTATGATAACCGTGGTGACATCTAGAACAAATATTTATTAATACTACAATTGTTTTTTTTTTTTTTTTTTGAACGGCAAACTTGGATCACTGGAGTATCATCGTGTCATGAGCGGAACCACCCGATCATATACATCTCCACTAAGCTATAATACATATACACCAATTCAGGAGTAAACCCAATAAATCTGAGAAAACCCTCTTATGAGAATCGAACCCAGGACCTAATGGTCTCTAAGCCTTATCTCACCCCAAGATGCTACTTGACTATAATGCAAGTATATACCCTATATGAGAGTGTGAGCGCGTGTGTGTGTTTGTGATTGGAAAAACGGCTTATTTTGCCTGAAACCTATGCAGTTAATAGCGGCGCTATAGCGGTTAGCGGAGGTCTGGGCTTGTAGCGGTCCAAATAGCGATTGCTCATAGCGGTTCCGCTATTAGCGGCGCTATAGCCCGCTATTTGAAGACCTGTATAGCGGCTACAACAGCGCTTTTAGCGGTCAGCCCAAACATAAGGAAAAGCCCACTTTTTTTAATTAAACCCATTACAGTAAAAGGCCCAGATGTTTGATAAAACCTAGATACGACCAATTAAACCTAAATTTATTATGTTCGACGACCAATGTCTGGAGCGCACACTGGTTTGAGGTCGCTGGAAGTAGTTCGTCATCATCAGGAAGCTATTCAAAGCTGATAAAAATCCGAACCAAAGTTGTTCGTCATCTTTCAATTGTTGGTCTGATACTCAGAGTTCATCTTGAATGCGAAACTATGAATTTTGATATTACTATTAATATTTTTCAAAGACATATATATATATATATACAAGTACATAAATTATGCATGGTATAAAAATTACCGCTATATCACCGCTATAACCTATATATCATATAGCGGACCTTGACCGCTATCCGATATTTTACCGCTTTAACTGCTTAGCCTGAAACCTGATTTGACCCGAACTCATTTTGACATGTTGCATTTAGTTTCCAGGCTTTAGCTACAACAAGCCTGAAACAAAAATGCCAACCATTATTTCTGTGACAATCTACATATGGAAACCCTCTTGGAAACACACATGTTAGTGAGCAGTAAATGTAATAGACCACATACAACTCTTACCTCCATTTACAGATGAGAATCTAAGTCTAAAATGTACCGAAAGCTATGCAAACCGACATAATATGGAGGCTGCGTAATTGTATTAACTTGTAAGCTACTCAAGTTAGAAATCGTAATGATATTTTACCCTTTAGACGATAATTTGTTATGCCCAGTATCCAAAATTGATTATTTGGCCTAGTTATGCTAAGTCCAATCACTCCCTCATTTGCGCGACCATTTTGCTTTGCTTCAACCTCAACCAAATACATTCTTTAAGTACAATCGATACAACTTTGGCATAAAACAATAACTCTTCTCAGCTCAAACTCGAGTTCTCTTTCTCCATGGATATTATGTGAGCCAACCTATCATGAACCTGCCATTTTTACACAATTTATGTACCAGAAAAAAAAATCTCATGAAATACATAACAAGCAACACATACCTTAGAAAGTGGGCCTTCGTCTTTAATCCCTTCTTTTAATGGATCATACCTAGATAACATGTATTTGTTAGCGAACCTATGAAGAAACTGAAAGTGAAAGAAATCTTTTCTACTTTTAATATACTACCTTTTTCCCGAGAAAAAGCTCGAATTGAGTTTTAAACGAGCTCGAGCTAAAATGGAGCTCAATTAACAGAGCTTGAACAGGCTCACAGCTTGAACAAGCCAAGTATTCATGTAAAAATAACAAATTTTATTTGACATACTATATAGATAAAGGGGTGGGGTCCAGTACAAATAGGGGTTAACGTGTGAATGGTACAAATAACTAGAGTGATTATGTTTGAACTAGAGTAATTATTATTACGCTATATTTTTAAGTTATTAATGTAGTTCACTTTGTTGTAGTGTACAACAAAATGAACTAGGGTAACTTTTATTATGCTATTTTAAAACCGTAATGTAATAATAATTACTCTAGTTATTCGTACCATTCGCATGTCAAAAGATGTTTGTATTTGATACTAAGTTCTAACTCTCTCTCTCTCTCTCTATATATATATATGTGTGTGTGTGTGTGTGTGTGCGCGCGCGCAGATTGAATACCATTATATATAATTATATTAAAATACTAAATAACATATATTATGTCAATACAACAAAATAATTTAATAAAAAACCAGTTGAGCTCGAGCTAGAAAAATTACTCACGAGCCAAAACCAAGCTTTCTCGGGCTCGGTCCAGGTTGGGTACACCTGTAACATTTCCTTTCGCAGGAGATTTATTGCCAAAAAATATGAAATTTTCATCATCGTTGTTACACACAACTTAAAGATAACGATTTGGGTCACAAGACTCGTTTATTTACTATTATTGAGGTGAATTTTAGAAAAACAAAATTATGTTGACTTGAGCTTTTCAGGTCTGGGCAAAGAGCAGTGATGACTTCTCACAAAATTTACAGCATTACCATTCCCGTGGAAGTCCGGCTTCTTCACGAGCAGTGTAATTGAATGGCCCTTTCACCTCCACGTTGTACTCTTTTAGTAAATCTGTTGAGATAAAAAAAAATTACAATTAGAGGTGTTCACGGTCCGGTTCGGCCAGTTTTAACGAAAATTCTGGGCCGAACTGCTAACTATAATTTCGGGAAACGAAAAAAACAATCCGGCCGGGTTGGGTGAGTTGTCTGAATGGACCGATGTTGGTGGTTTAACGGTTTGGTTTTAATGAGCCGATCTCGAGCTATCGTATATTAAAGGACCCGATGAGTACAAAAAAGTAAGATGAAGACAAGCTACCTCTAAATGTAGGACAAGGGGCCCGACCCATTTTCTGGCAGACCGAAACAAACCAGTACACACCAACCGCTACATGTGCGACCTCTTCCTCAGCAATCTTAGCCACAACATTTGATGTTCTTTTATCTCCAAACCCGATAAGCTTTTGCATGAGTCTAGGCCCCGCATCATGTTAACATAATCATACAATGAAAGAAAATGATTAAAAAAAATGTAATTTCACTATTATTTTAATTATGTACCATGACAAAAAGATGTATAAATCACATACTTGTGCTCTTATAATCATATCATTTACATCAATTTCTTTTAGTTTTAATCAAATTACCAAACATAAAAGTCTTGATTATCAAATTAGAATGTGTGATAAAAACTAATATTAATTAATAACTTACATCACAAATTCACAAGCGCGTTAAATCACCTGAACTAGTGGGATCACAGCCAAACGAGCAACAACGTCATCTGAAGATTTCGCGCACTCGCGCCATAGTACATTATGGGCAGGCATGTCTCCATAACTAGCATGAACAAACGGGTAATTTGCGTAATTAAAATTTAAAGCCAGGTTATTAAACATGATAGGCTCATATTGAAAATTTGAAATAGTTCACCTGAATCCGAGCTCAGCTAGTCTCTGAGAACACCAAGCAAAATGCCGACTCTCATCATCAGCCACACGGGCAAAATCAGCAAAAAACATGTCTCCAAGAAGCTCACTATAAGGTGAAAACCGAACAACGGTATCCCATGCCAAATCAATTGCGTTTAGCTCCACATGAGCAAGATTGTGTAGCATATACGCGTTAAGAGGCAAGCCAGAGTTCTTTGGAGCTGGGATTTCTTTTGGAGATACCTAAAGTTACGAATAACAAGACTATATAAGTATCATGCATAGGTGTCATACGCATCTCAAATAATAGTCAGCATCATACATAACTCTATACAAAATAACAGCATCTTAAAAAAGCACAAGGCGCTCCGAGGCATTTAGGTCCCAAAAAGTTAAGGCGCGTACATGTCAACCTCCTTCATTTAGTAAACAATTCATAATTTATTCATCCTTTTGGTCGTTTTTACATATGAGCCTCCCCCATACCCTAATTTTAACCCATGTGTGCAAGAAGCGCCACTTCCAGACTTTTAATGCATTTCCCCCATCACCTCATACGCCTGAGGCGTGCTCTTTGTAACCAAAAGCTAGACCACTACTTGACTACTAGAAACTCAGTGTGTCATACTCATTAAATAAATTACAAGCATATAGTTCAGTTCACAATGATGAAAGAAGTAAGAACTTCATACATGGACCATATGAAACCTCTAAAGGCCAAGAGTTGATGAGAAACTACACTAATATTAACTCAAATTTATCTAATCCGAATCATACATTAACATAATCTAACAATGCCTAATATTTACATGAAACCTCAACTTTTACTTCCAACAAAAATTCTTTTCTTTTCTATTCGTAAATCAAAACAAGAATGAAGTTAATGTATACATATGAACTATCACTATTTTTACCACATTACGCCATGCTTTTCTTTTCTATTCCATTGTTAGCTGTTTTAGACATGTTATAGGCTGGTTTAGATTGTTTTTGACTAATATAGGCCCGTTTCCGACAGTTCTTTTTGTTTTTTTGATTGGCCTGTTTTTTCCGTTATTTCTGCGCCTGGGCACGACTTTGACTACTATTTGCATTGATCAGTGCAAACATACATCAATATATCTCCTACAATAAATAAGCATTCTTAATCCAGGTATATTATATCAATCTTTGGGGCTGCTTGGCAACTTCTGAATGGTTAAGTGTTGAACCAGTAAGATGTCTGAACCAGTATAATGCTTAACCGTTCAGAGGCAAATGTCTGACCAATTCAGATTAGAGGTCTTAACCATTCAGACTCAGTATAATGCTTAACCATTCAGAGGCAAATGTCTGAACCATTCAGACATAGCTCGCCAAACAAACAGTCTGAACCATCAAGTGTTGAACCAGGGTGTGAACCATTAAGAGGTAAACAATCAGTCTCTTTGTCTTGTCAAAATGTATCATCAGGATTTACAGCAATGATCACAGAAACCCCTAAAACCCTCTTCCAATTCACTAACAAAGTGACAAAACTGTAACTAAACACTCAAAACCCTTTTAACAACAACCTACAAAAACAAAACAAAACAAAACCAATACAAACAATCAGTACAAAACAAAGAACAAACCAATTGGGGCTTTGAAGGGCGAGCAGGGCTGTTAGGTGGAACAGAAACCCCAACTGGGAGCATTTCTTTACGCCATTTAGAGTAAGCAAGATGAGAAAGTCTCGATTTTTTTAATGGGTCAGACGTTTGCAAGACCATAGCACCCATTTCTGCTAGAGAAGTGACCGAACCCAGTTGTGAATGTTGGTTATTTGGGTCAATTGTGGGTTCGGGTTGGGGACCAGAGGGTCCCCAGAAGCGGTTATGGTTGAGAGAGCTGTCTCGCCAGTTTTGGAGACCAGACCATAGTGGATGGTTAGAAGAGGAGTATGAACATGAAGTGGGTTTGAGTTTGAGTTTGAGTGGGTGGAGTGAGAGAGATGATGATGATGATCGGAGTGCGGTTGAGAGCATTCTTGTGGGTTATATTTGATTTGTTGGGGCGAAGGAAAGCCTTTTAAAAACCACTTAAGTGGCTTGTTTTTCGGGTCGTATAGGTTATACGGGAATATGATGGGGGTTCGAGGATTGTAGTTGACGTAAAACTCTACCAAAGATGCTTACTAATGATCTTGGTTGTTTACTTATAAACACACCACTTTAAGCATTAATATTCTATTAATCTTAAATTCATTCTAGACAAAGTTCTAACCAAAAATTCACAAACCTATCTATATAACTATATAAAACCTATCTATATAACTATATAAAGCAAATCTAGTGTACATAAATGTAATTTTATATCGCGTACAACTCTCAAAGCAACATGTATAACTAATGAAAGCTTGTTTTGTGAGGCTAAAGTTGTAAAGAGGTGAATTTTTTAAGACACTATAAGGTATAATAGTAACATACACCTCATACTCACACGCACTCTCCAGATACCTAATCGACATGTATCATTCATTTTCTATTCAGAGGGGGATGGCGGCGCAGTTTGTTGCTCGTGTACCTGCTATTCTTATGTAATTTGCCCTGATGATTGGAATGACATATTTTTAATCTAAAAAAAAATCAAATCACTCTCTAGGTCTCCATGTCTGATCGTTACCTTCACTTCTTCTTCATTCCTACTCAAAATCATAGTTGCCCTCAAATCCTTTCCTTCTATGCCATCAGGAGATCAAGAAAACCCTAATCGGCCTCAATTGTCTGTTAGTTATGGTTGATTCCACACTCAGACCGTCAATTAGGTTTCAATGATTTCCATCCTTGATTCCACACCAAAAAAAACAATTATAAATGGTAGAATTCGGATCGGAGAGGGGGGCGCACGTAAGCGAAACAGAGGAATGAATTCGATGGATTCAATGGAGTCTTATCAGTGGGTGTTTTTCAGAATGAGGAGGATTAAGAGGTTGATTTAAAGGACAATGACGGTGGTGATGGAGATGATATCATGTTGCATATTGATATGGATTCGGATGATGAAGATAGTTTGCACCAGAAGTTGATTCACACTGGACCGAAGATTGATTCGTTCGAAATGGAAACTTTTGACGTTCCTGGTGCTCACGGGATTGATTTTGAGGTATAACTTTTCATTCTTTTGTCAAAATTGTATATTGTAACTCCATGATAATTATAGATTCTTTATATTTTGGTTTAACTCATTTTGTGAGTCTGTAATTTAACGTTTTAGTTTTTATGTTACTCTATTAGTGGGATACTGATGTATTGCAAAATACATACTTATATAGTGTATAGTTTGTATAGTTTTCACGTTATTTCATTTAGTTTTCGTAGTTATTTCGTAGAAGTTTGATACTTTGTTTGTGTACAGGTGTGTTGTTTCGAAAAAGTGCTAAAAACTGTTGGAAATATGCTTAGAAGAAGCTAAAGATGAGAGTTGGAGATTGCTGGAGCTGAACACTTGAGAAAAAACGAAACTTTCTGGATAAATAGGGCCTTGGCGCTACGCGATGCATGTGTTGAAGACCATACGCGCGACGCCAAGGAAAGCAAAGAGAAATCCAATAATTTTGAGGCGCCGCGTGGCGTGACACCCATGCTCAAGACCCGTCGCGTGGCGTGACGGGGTATTTTCAGGAAATAGTTTCTTTTTGTTGCTGCATGTTTATCCCAAACACATATATACATCATTATGAAACACAAAACCCTAGTTACGAATTTAAGAATCCATAGGCGAATTCAGCAGCAGATTTTCAGTTATTCGGAGCGTTTTGGCATACGGGAATCATTCGGTTGAAGCTTGGAGCATAGGAAAGAAGATCATTCGGGTTTTATCTCCTGGTTTTCATTATTTTCTTGTTTTTCATTACTTTGAACATGAATTATTGTTTTGAAACTTGTGCTTTGATTTTAGACACTATGTTTTCTGGCTAGAACCTTTGTTACTACCTAGGATAGATGAAAGTTTAATGCAGTTTGGATTTTTAACGGTTTTCTATTGTTTGTATATGGGTTAATCTTTGAAAGTAGAGAAATTTAGAATCTCTAATTGTAACGCCCAGCGTCCCTAAACTTTAGACACTTGGCAAGATCAGTCCCTGAACTTCTATTAAATGTCAGTTTTAGTCCATGTAGTTATGTGATGTTAATACTTTGATACTTTTGGCATGAATCTTATTGATATTGATGCTTGATTCTTTATTCTAGATGCTTGATTCTTCACACTTAAACTATGAGACTTGATACTTAATCTAGATACTTGACTCTTAATACTTAATCTAGACACTTGATTCTTGATACTATGGAAACTAGATTCTTTATAATTCTTGATACTTGATACTTGGACTCTTGATTCTTGATGCCTAAGAAACTATGAGTCTTGACTCTTGAAACTTATTTGGTGCTTGACTCCTTAGACTCGTGAGACTTGATTCTTGGTTGAACGAGAGACTGGAGCCTTGTCACTGGCGGAATCTATGAAACTTGGAAACTTGGAAACTTTTGGTTTGTAATGTAATCTAGATACTATACCTAAGCTATACGCAACGCAACGCCTAACCTAACACGCAAAACGAATCAAAATCGGGAACGCGGAAAAGATGGATTGGCCAGAGTGGCCATCCGATCGGATTGCCACCCGATCGGATTGCCACCCGATCGGATGACCACCCGAACGGGTCACCACCCTATCCACCTTGCACCGCCCTAACGCCCTCTCTCACTATAAATAGACCTGTCACATCACCATTCTGAGTAATGTGACAGCTCTTCTCGACCAGACATGCGCACTCTCCATTTCTTCATTTCTCATCGATTTCGGTACGTTTTAGCCCGATCGAGCGGCAACCCGATCGGACAGCCACCCTAATCAGGTGACACTTGCCCTTTTTCCTTGGAAACTTTGATACTTAGAAACTTTCTCAAAACATTGAAAACTTTGATCAAGTGGCAGCCCGATCGGATAGCCGTCCGATCGAGGTGACACCCGATTGAGATTACCAAATCAATAAACACATCCGGATCGAGTGGCAATCCGATCGGATGACCATCCGATCGGACAGCCACCGTATTCCCCTTATTTGTAAGCTAGTGGCAACCCGATCGGATGGACATCCGATCGGGCAGCCATCTGTCTCTTCACACACCTACGTCACCCGACCGACTTACAATCCGATCGGATAGCCATCCGATCGAACAGCCATCCGATCCAGTGATTAGTTTGACACTTATGCAATCTCGTTACTCTGCCCGACTCTTATCCTATTGTAATCTAATCAGGCTAATTCTAAAAAGAGTTCCCTTTGATCCAATAACAGTTTATACTGTTAAGCAATCACCGTGAGTATACTCGATCCCCTTTTACCTTAAATTTTTAGGGTGTAACATGTATTCTATGAAACTTAAACTTGAATCTTTGAAACTTATACTCTATCCTATGTGAACATGAAACTTGTGATTCTTGACTCTTTGTGCTATGTGATGTTTAATCCATAGTGTGTAGTTCCGCCTTAACAATAGTAGCGTTATAGGGGATGCACCTCTCCCATTATTCTCGGGGGGGGGGGGGGGGTATTGTTAGGAGGATTCTAGTTTACCTTGAGTCTTGAGTAAACACTAAAGCATCAGGATACTTGGGCTATCACTGCGTGGACTGCGACACTAGCACGGCTGAAACTATTTTATTGCTTACACTATGGATATGAGTTGTTTTAATCTATTATTCTATTATCAAACTTGTATACTCGCCAATACTTTTGTATTGATATTTTAATACATGTTGCAGGCTGATAGGATGCTTGGGAATGCATGGAATTCAGCTAGGAGATGCTTAGAAACGTCACCTAGTTAACTTAGTCTTTTGAACAATTTGAATAATTTATGATTTGGTTTGTAATGTGATATTTGTGACGACGTTTGTTAGACATTTGCATGAAATCAATTAATCTTTATTGAAACAATAGTGTTATGGAAATTCTCATGAGCAATCTGAACGCTTAGTGCTCGCACCCCGATGTTTCCGCCATCGGTTGGGGTGTGACAGATTGGTATCAGAGCCATAACTATAGAGAATTAGGATAAGTAGGAATACTTGCCCTAGTCTATAGTTCTAGGAATCTTGACTCTTATTTGTTGTTTAAGACTTATGTATCCTACCGTATCTGCTTCCTAGCAGCACTTGTTTCTGTTAAACTTCCGTGCCTTTCCTAAGGCTAACATTATATACACGTGATGCTTTGAAAACACTGTTCACCAGTGTTTGTATTTTGCACGAGATTTGCCTTCAAGACAGGAGTGACATCCAAACCTTGATGGAAAATCTCCATATTATTCTAGTAGGTCTTATCTGTGGATGAGTACCAACGCTATTAGGGTACGATGTTGTTAAGTTAGAGGTGAAACTCAGATCTTGATAACTAGTCCCACTCCTTGATTTTCATGTCTCGCCAAAGTCTCGTGACTTCCGATCAATTAGGAACGTGGACTGACTAAAAGGGACGAATATCGTAGGCCTAACATCGATGACGTATTTATCTAAGTAAGTCAGGACACGCTACCTCAATTCGAGAGGGGTTCGAATCACTTTGGTTAGTCACCGTTCCTCTACCCGGAACACTCTATGTTTTACGAACCTATCTTTTATGCTATCTCGATTTTATGTGTGGTTTTAAACTCTATTCTTCGTTTATTTTGACTCTTTGTTTGTTTTGAGACTTTTACACGAATCACACGTTGTCCGCAATCTAAAACGTAAATTCTAATCCCAGATCAAACTAAATTTATGAAGCTTTATTCTATGTGCAATCTATGTGATAATGTGATTATAAGATGCTAGATGTAACATGGCATGGAATACGAGGGGAAAGTGACGTGTCCGAAACATGGTGGATACGCCGCTGGTACTTCCTATATATAAGTGTTTCTGGCATGTTACCAACTTTCGTACCAAGTGCCATGCGAAATTCAGTGTCTGATGTGGGATTCTAAAGCTATGGAAGGTCTATTTGCGTATTCTATGAGAAACTTATGTGTAATCTATCGTGTACTTTAGTGAAATCTATGTGTAAGCTACGTATGTGTGATGGAGAAACAAAATACGAAATGTAACCTAGCGCCGAAGACGAGGGGGAAAGTGGCATGTCCGAAGCGTGGTGGATACGCCACTGGTACTTCCTATATATAAGCGTTTCTGGCATGCTACCAAACCTTCTTACCACGCGCTAAGCGAAATTCGTATGTTGTAGGCTCAGGTTTGAGTGATTGAATCTACCTTGTTAATCTACGTGGTTGAATCTATCTGGTTAATCTATGTTTTGAGAAGTGGTGAAATCAAAAGCGGTGGTTAACGAGGCATGACACCGACGACGAGACGGACGTGGCATGATTGAAGCATGGTGGATACGCCGCTGGTACTTCCTATATATAAGTGCTTCCGTCATGTTGCCGAACTTTCGTAACACGTGCCATGCGGGATTTCGTTGTTTGTGGATTGTTAGCACGAGTCTATGTGAAACTATGTGAATCTATTTGAGTCTATTTAATCTATTGAATCTATTGGAGTTTGTTGAATCTATTGAATCTATTAGAGTCTATTGAATCTATTGAATCTATGGGAGACTATTGAATATATGGGAATCTATTTGAAATCTACGTGAATCTATTTGAAACTATTGTAAACTATGTGAGTCTATGATGATGATGGTGATGAGGGTGTTCTATGACACGTAACATGACACCGAGTACGAGGTGGAAGTGATGTGCCCGAAGCGTGGTGGATACGCCGCTGGTACTTCCTATATATAAGCGTTTTTGACATGTTGCCAAACTTCGTACAACGTGCCATGCGAAGATCGTGGGTTTTGTGGTATTAGAACCTATGAGGAAACTTGAATCTTGATTCTGTGAATCTTGTTAAGTTTTAGTCTATTGTGTGTGAAACTTTATTGTGAGGCTTCGTGAATTTAGACTTATACGATCCTCTTATTGGATCTTTAGGATGTCTTCTTGAAAGCTACCTGACGCTCTCAGGAAATCCAGGGAGAAGTCTCAGAAAAAGATGATGTCGTTCATGGCCGACCAGATTGCCCGAGTCGTGCCAAAGATCGTCTCTGAGCTCCAAGGATCAAACACACCCCCATCCTCTGTGGACTCCAAGGCTGAGAAGCAAAAGCCCACTAAGTTTAACTATAAGCATTTCATCTCTTGCAACCCTAAGTCTTCCACGGGCAGTGATGGGGTGACTGCTATGCTCGAGTGGTTCGACAGCATCGAGGTCACCTTCATTAACAGCGAGTGCCCAGACCACTTAAAGACTAAGAGTGCAACTGGAATGTTTCAAGGCAGAGCGTTGGAGTGGTGGTCAAATGAGAGAAACATCCGTTCAAATGAAGAAGCCTATGCTCTTCCATGGGCTGAGGTGCGAGAACTAATGATGCTTGAGTTCTGCCCTCCTCATGAACAGCTGAAGCTTGAAGAAGAGTTTTGGCATCTGAAGCAGGTTGGTGATGATAACCTGGCTTATACTACCCGTTTTAAGCAGCTGAGTCTTATCGTTCCTCACTTGGTTTCGACTCCTAAGCGAATGATAACAAAGTACATCAATGGCCTACCTCCTGCTATGCGTGATTCAATTGAAGCAGCTCAACTGGAAACTATTGAAGAAGTCTATCGTCTGGTAGCAAGTTTGAACAACAACGGTGTGCGTGATAAGCAGTTCGCTACTCCTGCTCCCTCTAAGTCGGCAAATCAAGTTACCCAGCAGCCAGGCGGCAGCAAGAAAAAGAAAAGGAAATCCCAGGGTTCCGGATGTAATGCTATTACTCCTGCTGCAAACCCTGCTGCTAAACCTGCTCCTGCTACTGCTGCTGCTAACCCTGCTGCTCCCGAAGCTAAGAAGCAATACACTGGGCCTCATCCCAAGTGTGCAACTTGCAACTACCATCATCCTGCTACGTCTGCATGTCATCTGTGCACCAACTGTAACCGCTATGGTCACACGACTCCCTACTGTCGTCAAGTTAACCCAGCCCCGCAAGCTCAACAAGCCCCAGCTCAGGCAGCTCTACCAGCACCTCCAGCACCTCTACAGAACCCAAGGCCAGTCAACGCTGTTCGTGCATGCTACAAGTGTGGAGATACTTCCCACCTCCGTAACCAGTGTCCTCAGCTGAATCAGGACCAGCAGCCAGCCGCTCGTGGATGAGCGTTCAATCTCAATGCAAATCAGGCTCGTAATGACAATGACATTGTCAATGGTATGTTCCTTGTTAATAACCTTTATGCTTCGATTCTATTTGATACTGGTGCCGATAAAAGCTTTGTGTCCGTGGAATTTGAGTCTTTGATAAACTGTACAAGCTCCAAGTTACCTGAGTCGTTCTCTGTTGAGGTCGCTAATGGTAAGTCGATCCTTGTTAATTCTATCGTTCGTGATTGTTCCCTGACTCTTAACGACCACGTGTTCTCTATTGATCTCATACCCATGCGTCTGGGTAGCTTTGACGTTATTATCTGTATGGACTGGTTGCGTAAGAACCATGCCGAGATTGTTTGTCACGAGAAACTTGTTCGTCTTCCTCTTCCCTCTGGTGATACTTTGATCGTCTATGGAGACCGACCTTCAAAAGGACTACGGTTGATGTCATGCACACAAGCGAGCAGAAGCTTACGTAAACAGAACCCTGCCTTCTTGGCCCACGTGGTGGAACAAAAAGGCAAGGGGAAGAACATAAGCGACATTCCAGTGGTGTGTGATTTCACTGATGTCTTTCCTGAAGATCTTCCTGGTCTTCCTCCTCCCAGATCCGTTGACTTTCGTATTGATCTCGTACTTGGTGCGACTCCCGTCGCCAGGGCTCCCTATTGTAACACCTCGTAAAATCACGTCCAATGAAGTATTGACACGTGTAATAAACCCTAATGAAGTCAAACATTGAATTCAAGGGACTAATTTTTCGAAAAATCGAAAAACTTTGATTATGAAAGAACTGGAAGTATTATCATACCAAAAATAAGTTTCTAATTAACCTTTTATGGTTTTATATTCACAAATGAGCCACTTGTTAATCAAGTGTAGCCGTTTATGTAAATAATTGAAAGTTTGCGCAGAAAAGGGTTAAAAGCGTCAACATGTAAATTCTTACCTCTGAGTGACCTTTTAACAAACCGAGAGCCTCATGATATTTGATTATACTCTCGGGAATGCCAATCATTGGCAATCCAAGGCTTTTATGCCTAAAAGAGAAGTTACGCGCAACTTTGCAAGTATAAGGGACTAGAAGTGTCAATATGTTTAATTATACCTCTGAATGACCTTTTATCGAGCCCGAAGCATTATGATGTTTAATAATACTTTCAAGAATGCCTAATATGAATTAGATGAGGCTTCAATTCTATTAAATGATAAGTTACGCAAGTTTGCACATTAGAAGGACCTAAAGCGTCAAACTGCTAAAGTATACCGATTCGTATGTTATCCGACCTCCCGGAATATGACCATGAGTTATACATACCTTAATTATCCTTCTCATAGCTTAGATATAGGCTTTGAGGTGTTTAGTGCGCAAAAATAAACTTTTAAGTCATGCAGGGACTAAAAGTGTCAAAAAGCGCACAAGTTTGTGTTTACGCGCATATCGTACATTCTGGATATTCCCGGACACCCAAAAATTTATGTAAGCACTAAAATATTTTATTTTAGTGTTTGGCTTGATAAAATTCCATTCGTCGCGTCGTTTGGATTGTTTTTCGCGTCCGTCCGTGTTTCGTCGTAATTAGCCGAACAACGTGACCGTACGACCAAACGAACCGACATCCGGCATATTTTTGAGCATGTTTCATGTTCTCTATGCTTAGGAATCATTTTAGAGCCTTAAAAATGGTTTAACGGGCCTTAGATGAGTCGGAAATGGCATTTGGAAGTGCAGGGACTAAAACTGTCAACAAATGAAACTTTGTTTGGTTGATAAGGTCCTTACGGACCTCAACATTATTAACCTTACGGTCCGTAAGCTAGTTCCCAGATGCAGAAACTCATTTAAAATGGCTGTTCAGCCTTGCAAACGACTTATCTTGCCCCTTAACATCACCAAAGGCCGCCTAAACTGATTTTTACCCCTTAGGGACACTTGTTGAAGAGTTGTGGTCATTGGTAGACTTACATGTCAACATTTTGTGGATCAAAATTCACTATATAAGGCCTTCAATGTTGCAACATTCTTGCATTCATTCCATCTGCAATTGTGGGTCTTTCTGGAGCTCAAGAGCAGACACCAAGCATCCCTAATAGTGATTAGGACTTTGGTAAGCACCCTTGACCTTCCTTGATTAAGTTTTACTTAGTTATTAGTCTAAAAGTCAAACCGTCGTAATTAACGGTTGACTTAACGATTAATCACTAATGGTTCAGTGATTAATCAAATTGAAAGTAGTTATAAGTTGGTAATTATGTGGGTAATAAACCCTTAAAAGGGTTACCCCTGATTCCCACTCTAACTAGGTCAAATGTCGGGTCAAACTTGCCATTAAAAAGTCAACATGATGTTTAATTTACAATTTATGCATGATTAGCAATGTAGAACACATACAACCTGTTTGATCATTAATATAACTTGGTAATTAGTGTAAGAACATGTCTAAACATGTTCAACCCGACAATTTCCTGTTTAGACCCGGTTCGGAACCGAAAGACGCAAAGCTTTGACTTTTGCTTTGACTTCAGTTCTGACCCGTTTTGGTATATTTTAAAAATACCATAGAGTTTCATTTGGATCAGGTTACATGCTAGTATAACCCTCTGTGATTATACACCATGGTTCATTAGTTAACCAATTAATACGCATGATTCCGTTAATTGCTCATATGTTGACCATTATGCCCTTTTCACCTTAAAACGTGATTTTTGGAAATGTAAAAGAGTAGAAACTTTAATTACTGATATTTAAACTTGCATCCAAAGTTTGACATCAGTTTGAGGTGTAGACTAAGAGTTATGCTCGTTAGCGTGAAATGAAAGCTTTATGTTAATTAAACGGCGTAATTAGCGTATAGCCTAGTTAAGCCTACTTTTTGATATCAAACTTATTACCCACTGATGTAATATATTATTTTGGGATTTTTAAAGATTTTTAATTAATTTTAGGCTGAGCATAACTAATAGTCGTAGGCTTATTCCGGTAATTGTCGGTATTTGCCCTTACGGGCCATAAAATGAGTTTTACATATCTAATCAACTCCAAACCTTTTGCTACTGATCACATATGATAAATAAATTATTTTAAGCCTTCTGGAATAATAAAAATATCAGCTTTATGTATCGAACCCGGAAAAGGCTTCTAATCGCCTTTTTAAGCGTTTTTAACGCATAGTATGTGCTATATCTATATTAAACATACAAGGGTTGATACCTACTGATATTTGAGGCAAATTATAATATTTTAGTAGTAAGAAAAGTTTGTTAAACTCAGAATTCAGTATTGAGCTTTTCGGCTTATGTGAAATTACCAAAATACCCCTACGGGGCATAGTTTGGTTATAATTGATAAATTTCACATATATAATTTACCCTACTGTTATAACTTAGTAAAATAAGTATTTTTGCTGATTATATCAGACCTGTAACTCAGGTTAATACTTAGACTCTTTTATAACCTTGAAAATGACCAAACTACCCCTACGAGGCATAGTTTGTGTTTAAACTCGTTTCGGGCATAATAAAAGACATCCCACTGATGTCACAACATATTTGAAGCATATTAACTTAGGAAACCTGTATATGGCTCTCATGAATACCCGTTACATCTATTACGCGTTCGGTTCAGTTTATGTAACTAGTTTACATAAATTAGCCTAAACGGGCCAAACCTTATCGGTTTTATCTCAAAATCCAGAATGTGTATGAAATACCCATATAAGGAAAGTCTCCGAACTTGTCGGGTCCAAATCACATTCTATTCCGGTCTTCGCCTAATCGTGCGTTTGAACCATATAATAAACCGGTCTAAGCTTAGGCTTAATTAAAGACCCGTTAGTATTCTAATTGGTTATTTATACCATCATTCCAGACTAGAGCCTTCCGGTAAATTGTACCTACGCTTACTTAAGTGAATACGGATGAGTTATTAAATTCTTGCTATTTAAGACAGGAGCTAGCTCAGGTAAATACTCTTAACTTATTTTCCCTATTACGGGCTTGGGATACGGTAATATAAATACCGCATGGTCAGGTATGGGATTCAAAGACCAATAAGTCGGGAAATCCAAATAACCTGTTTTAATTCGTATTGCTTGACTGAAACATTGGGGATTAATGCGACCGTGTCCTGGATATCCTTGACTCATTAAATGCAATGGCCACGACCTAAGCACGGGGTGTAGGCATACACCTGACAGATGCCATATGCTTATTAATTAATTATACCCAATAAGGGATTCCCAATAAGGGAATAGTGGTGTGTCGGTTAATCTTGAACCGGCATAGAACCGGGCCCCGTATGTAGAGCAAGTTATGTAAAACTGATAAGATGAAATATAGTTTATCCCGAGTTATAAAAGATTAATTTTGCCTCTGTGCATTTTAATCAAGTATAAAAGATTAATTTTGCCTTGTGCATTTTAATCAATGTGTCTACATATTTTGTGCCGAAGTGCATTCAAACCAATTTACAAACTCTTTTCAAATGAGTCAGTTGAGTGTATTTACCAGTGAAAACTGACGTATTTTTAAAAGTCTAAGTGACAGGTACAAGTACGTAATAGGCTGGAAGCTGCTCAGGAAGTTAATAAGGAATCTTACAAGTTCTAGGCGTCTAAAGTCTGTTGAACAATATTTATATTTTAAGATCCGCCTGTGGATCCATTACTTTCCGTTGTAATACTGGATATTACTTTATATTCTGATTGTAATATATTTATCTTTTGCTTCCGCTGTGCATTTATATATTGTGTTTATTTGACAATTATGTTACCAACCACGTCACGATACTCCCCCACCGGGCCCACCGGTGACACGTGGAAAGTCGGGGTGTGACAGGTTGGTATCAGAGCCAACACTGAGCGAATTAAACACTAGCCTTTTGTGTTTAATCTCAGTTACACAGTTGCACATTCTTGAGTCTAGACAAGAACATAGGACGAATTCTAAATTGTTTTATTTGTCCTTATTTGGTTCCTTTGTCATTTTCTGATTAGCTCTTGCATGGGCAAATCATTTTTCTGTTAGAAGACCCGTTTAGGGCAACCATATACTTGTTTAAATTTTAAAGGAACAATTATATTAAAAAAATACCATTCCTATATTATAAAATCTACCATTATAATAAAATGGCAATATCTAAAAAGGACAAGACCTAGCTCATGTGTCATTTTAAGACAGGGCCAAGACGGTAGTTCCACAATTAGATTCAAACCCTTGTTAACATTTCAATTTAGGATTGTTCTGCGTTAAATATTAAAGGAATCTTAAAGATAAAACCTAGCCTAAATGTCAATGCAGACATGGCCAAGATGGTAAAACCTAGCCTAAATGTCAATGCAGACATAGCCAAGATGGTAAAACCTAGCCTAAATGTCATTGCAGACATGGCCAAGACGGTAAAACCTATCCAAAGGATTCCAATCCCTGTTAACATCTGTAGGTACGTTAACATTTTGGTAAACTGTGAATCGTTAAAGTCACACAGGCCATCTTTTAAAAAGGGGGTTAATCTAAATTCCCTCATTTGAAATAATCATCCATTAGTGATGAAATGCCTACGGGCCATACTTATTGTCCTAAGGGACTAAAGACAGTAGTAGCCTTTGCCTCTCTGTCAGGAAAAGGTAATGAACTTTGATTCGAACCTTAATGCCTCGATTCTCTGAAATCCTGGCTTATATCATCCTATAAGATGATCATATTATAAACATCCCTTAGAAGGGAAATGCCTACGGGCTATAGTTAATGTCCTCTGAGACTAAAGACGGTGGTAGCAATGACTCCCTGTCTGAAAAAGGTAATAAACCTTGATTCAAACCTTAATGCCTCGATTCTCTGAAATCAGGGCTTGTAAATTAAACTTGTCTACGCGACTAGGCCATTTGTGCTATTATTAACTTATAAATTAGGATTTATAATAAAAATCCTGAATAAAATAAATATCCTTCTTTCCCTGCCAGTATACATATGAATAAGAATCTTAAGAGTGAAACCTAGCCTGAGTGTCATTATAAAGACCTGGTCAAGATGGTAAGACCTGTTTAAAAGATTCGTATCCCTGTTAACATCTGAAAATATGTTAACACTCCTGGCAGACATGATTCATTAAAATCATACACGTCATTCTTATATAAGGATTCTTCAAAAGATTCCTAACCCAACTTAATGATCTCTGCATCATGGGTTTAAATCATCAATTGAGATGATCATATTTTGACCATGCATTGGTAAGATAGTGCCTACGGGCCTTGCACATTTCTACATGAGCCAAAAGACAGGGGTAGCGATGACTCCCTGACCGAAATAGGTAATGAACTATGATTCAAACCTCAACGCTTGGATTCTCTGAAATCATAGCTTATAATTTATAAATGTCCGTGTGACTAGGCCTTTCGTGCCACTAATAAAACTGTTATTTTTATAATTAGGATAAGTTATAATATAAATCCTAAATAAATGTGAATGATAAATTAACCAAATATGGTCTATGTTTACCATGGTTAATGAATTGCCATAAAAGACAATTCCAAAATAAACTCCTAAATAAACTATTGTTTTATGCAACAGTTCAAATTTAAAAATGGCTGACTCAGATGAAATAAACAGTCACCCAAAGGAGAATATTGACAACGCCCGAATTAATCTAACGGGTGCTGAGTTAAAGGCGTTAGTAGACGACGCCGTTACAAAAGCCTTAGAACGGCAATATGAAGAGTATAGTGGGACTCGAAGTAGGACCCTATCAACACCGCATGCAAAGCCACCTCCCAAGAAAGATGAACCCAAGAAGGAAGACGACGAGCGTCACTCTTCTAATCATCACAGTGATCCGTCTCAACAAATCATACTGAATCAAAGACCCTGTGATGAGGGTTGCTCCTACAAGTACTTTGTTTCATGTAAACCCCGGGATTTCACTGGGGAGGAAGGAGCTGTAGATTGTATGACAAGGTTGGATGAAATGGATACAGTTGTGGATATCAGCAGATGCGCTGAGAGGGATGTGGTAAAGTTCGTGTCGCAATCATTTAAGGGTGAGGCCTTAGCCTGGTGGCGATCGTTAATTCAAGCCGCCGGGAAGATCTCTTTGTACAACATGACTTGGGATTAGTTCGTCGCTCTTATCAAAGAAAATTACTGTCCTCAACATGAAGTTGAGAAGATCGAGACTGAATTCTTGTCATTAGTCATGGAGAACTTAGATTGTCAAGCATACCTTACAAGTTTCAATACCAAGTCTCGATTGGTTCCTTATTTGATTACACCGGAACCAAAGTGAATAGCTCGCTTTATTGGGGGTTTAGCCCCAGAAATAAAGGAAAGTGTGAAAGCATCGAGACCTACTACATTCAGGTCAGCGGCAGATCTGTCGCTATCTCTCACACTTGATGTGGTTAGAAACAAGGCTGCCAAGGCCTCTGAAGATGGAAAGTGTAAAGGAGAGGAGGATAACTCCCAGAATCCTAAGAAGAGCAAATCCGAGCTCAACAATGACCAACAGGAGTCCAACAAGAAGCCTACATGCAAAACCTGCAACAGGAGACACTAGGGACAGTGTCGATCAAACCAAAAGATAAAGCAATGTGGCATCTGCAAAAGAACTGGCCACAAGTCCCACGAATGTAGGGACATAAAGAATGCAAACTGTTTCAGCTGTGGCGAAAAGGGCCACATCAGTACTGTTATGGCTCATTTTCTAAGCATACATATCCTGACCAATATCCTGCCTTTATTTGTTTATTTGTGACCAGGATGCTGGAAGAGGATATTGCTAACATCTTGGGCGATATCCTGAGGTTTATTGAATTAACCACGTGCAGATTAAAGGCTGAGACTTGCTAACGGTCAAGTGGACTTCTTCTCCTCAAGACTCGGACGTGTTTGTTGAAGGAGAGACGTTGAACCCGAAAGACCAGGTCTACAACGTTCGATTAAGGAATATTCGGTGGATCCCGGAAGTTTAGGATAGTTTGTTATATTATCTTTACTATAAATAGATGGGGGCGAATCAGTTTAAGGCACACAATTTTACACTGATACTCTCGAACACTTTCACTCTCTAGCTCATTGCAAACACTACACTTGTATTCAAATTTCATTGTAACACATAGTCGATCCGCACCACATCCTGCACTGTATCCTGACGTTTGAAGTAATAAGAAGAACAAGGCAGCTGCGATTGTCAGCTCTCGAGGTTTTATGCCGGCGATCTAGATTGATCAAGGGCTTTCCTCGTACATCTCGTGTCGTTTACTTTACTTTTGCTCATAGTTTGATCATAGATACAGCTCAATATCCTGAGCCGTATCCTGAATACTGATTTTCTAAATAACTTAACAAGCATATTTTTCACACATATTTCTAGCACACTACCTCACTTAACTAATTTGATCACTAAATTGCTTAGGTAATTTTTGACCAAAACAATTTGGCGCCCACCGTGGGGCAAGTGGTGCTCTCTTTACTAAAAATTTTTGTGAAATCGCTAATCGGCTTTCTATTTTCAAAACTTTTTGCCACATTGTCCGTAATTGTCACACCCCCAAAATCCACCTGCGGAGTTCCACCGCTTGGAGGCGTGACTGACCAGGATCCAGCCACCAATCATATTGAACAAGCATATAAGTAGTTATAAAATCCAACCAATACAATTGGTGTTCAAACAAAACATAGTTAAGTTGCAAGCGGAAGCATAAGTCTTAAATCATAACATGAGTTTAATTGTTTCGAAGTTTAACATGGCACACAGTCGTCCATGTCCCACAACGATCCTCCTCCATGCAAGCTCCAGCTAAGAATCTAAGGACCTGCAAAGCATGTAGTAACGAGTCAACAACAAGTTGAGTGAGTTCACGGTTGGGTGTTCGTTTTACGTTGTTTCGAAAACAATTTCCTTTATCTGGCATCCTGCCGTGGGGGTTACCCCATCGTTAAAAAACGTGACTTGTTTATTCCCAATTATTCTGGCAATCCAGCCGTGGGGGCTACCCCGTGTTAGTTATCTGGCATTTCGGTCGTGGGGGCTACCCCATGTATATACTAGACTCGTTACCATATCGACTGCTGACTGTAGTCATGTTTATGTGCCCTGAACTGTCAATGTCTATCATCATTGACGTGCCAGTAGTCCATTAGTTCACGCCCGTCCTCTGCGGCACGGTGTGAGGTTTGTCAAACCTAAATAGCGCTATCTAACTAATGACCCGCTCGCCATTGGCCTCGGCGATTAAGTCGATACAAAGATGAGGGACTTCGTGATAGAGTTTTGGTCTAGTACGAGTTATCTGTCCGTGAGGACGAGGAATTACATTCCTGAACCATTGCTGTCCTACCCAAGGAGGACGAGGAACCCATGTTCCTTAACCCCAATTCCCGACCCAGGGAATCCCATGCTTTGTAGAGGGTGTGAACTCACCTTGGTTTGCTCGGTAGAAACACAGAAAAGTCAAACAAGCAATGTTGTGGCTACTCACGTCCTATCATAGTTGTATCATACAATCAGGTTCGTATTCAAGTAGTGCACGTATGGGTTACATGTTTAATCATGGCAGTTCATCAACATTCACATCCAACGGTAACATATAAGGTCTGCACATTAGGCCCAAGAGTCCGGCCCAAACAATTAAGTCCGAAAGTGAATTGCAAGCCCAAACAGCGTGTATCTGTGTAGAGTCTCGAGTCGCAACTAGGCGTTTGCGACTCGCAACCTGAGTCGCAATCATGGTTTCGGTTCGTGTTGGTTTGGTTACGAGTCGCAACTGGACTCGCAACCGTGGTTTCGAGTCACAAGGTTGGTGTGCTGATCATGTGTGGTTTCGAGTCGCAACTAGGTGTTTGCGACTCGCAACTGATGTCGCAACCGGGGATTTCGACTCATTAAGCAGTGGTTTCGAGTCGCAACTGATGGTTTCGGTTGGACAACTGCTGATCCGGAACAGTGTACTATCCAATGAGAATTTGATTTCAGAAAATGGTTTGTACTACCCACTTAAACATGTTTGTTTGTCTAGTAATTTACTAATTTGGATCAAACATATCAGATTTCAAATATTCAAGCATGCTCATATGATATTCAAGTTGTTCTTCACACATTCATCATGTTCATCAAGTATTCAAGTAGTTCATCATCATTCATATGAACCTAGGTCTAACAAAAATCATGAACAACAATTAAACTCTTGAACATATTCATCTAACCCACATATACACATCCGATTTCCACATATAAGCAGCCATTAATCAAGCATTTGATTTGTAACATAGGGGTATGCAATCCGATTTCATGAATATTAACAACTAGTGGTTTAGACTACATTTAAACACAAGACATCATGAGTTCATCGTGCCACATATCCGAAATCAAAGCATGTTCCGATTATCAACATCATACATACGATTCACAAGCACATCATCATTGTACAAACGGTTCTAGTTCAATCATGTCGTCCATAATCATCAAACATCATAAACACTAACAAACATCATAAACACTAACAAACATCATAAACACTAACCGGTTGTGAGGTGGTGAAAGATGAAGCTTTGTTTGGTGTGAACAAGCAAATCCGAGAGATCCTTTTGTGGTCGGTTGGTTTGATCCGAGAAGAAAGGAGAAGAAGTATGATGCTTGGTGTCTAGGGTTTTAGTGAGAGAGTGGAGAGTGTGTGTGTAGGGGAGAGTAGGAGTGTTATCCAAAAATGGCAACAAGGCTATCCATCAAGTTTATATATCCGCTCCTAGTAACACACCCTAGTGGGCTCTCGGATAGGCTAAGTGTGTGTGTGGCCCAACCGGCCCAATGTTTCATGTGTTCACTCGAGACCACATGGTCTCGAGTCGGGTTCGTGTTGTCTCGGTTCAAATACATACTCGCATACATACACATAAGCATACACATAACATAACACATAATCATATAAGTTCACATGTATTCATTAAATCATCACATCAGTTAGTCACTAAGCGTTCAAGCATACAACGAAAGGTTCTAAATTTCGAGTTGTCACATCATCCCCAAGTTGAAAGAAATTTCGTCCCGAAATTTGGTAAGCACTCACTGAGGAAGCTAGTTAAGTTGTATGTTGTTCCCGGTTTTCCTGGGGTGTCACATCCACCCCCCGTTGATCTGGAATTTCGTCCCGAAATTCCGTAGCTTTGGCCTCAGTAGTGGGTGTACTGTTTGCGAACAGTTGGGGATACTTTTGTTTCATCTGATCTTCGCGCTCCTAGGTGAACTCTTGGCCGCGACGTGAGTTCCAACGAACTCGAACGAGAGGTATTCTAGTGCTCTTGAGGACCTTAACATCCCGGTCCGTGATCTCGACTGGTTCCTCGACGAATCGTAACTGCTCGTCGATCGTGAGTTCCTTCAAAGGAACTACGTGGGTCTCATCTGACGGACACTTCTTCAGATTCGACACATGAAAAACGTTGTGAACTGCACCGAGTTCTGCTGGTAAGTTTAGTCTGTAGGCCACCCTGCCTATTTTCTCAATGACCTCGAAAGGTCCAACGTATCGTGGGTTGAGTTTACCGCGTTTACCAAAACGAACCACACCCCTCCAGGGTGAAACTTTGAGTAGTACCCGCTCCCCAACCTGGAGCTCAAGTGGTTTCCTGCCCATGTCGGCGTAAACTTTCTGACGTTCGCGAGCGGCCGTCATGCGTTTTCGTATCTGAGCGATTTGCTCGGTTGTATCTACCACATATTCTGGGCCAGTGATCTGACTTTCTCCCACCTCTGCCCAGCAAAGGGGAGACCGGCATTTACGTCCGTACAATGCCTCAAACGGAGCAGCTCCAATGCTGGTGTGGTAGCTGTTATTGTACGAGAATTCCACAAGTGGCAGATGCCTTTCCCAGCGGTTTCCAAAGTCGATTACACATGCACGAAGCATGTCTTCTAAGGTTTGAATAGTGCGCTCGGACTGCCCGTTCGTCTGAGGATGGTACGCTGTGCTCATGTCTAGTCGTGAGCCGAAGGATTTGTGCATTGCTTGCCACAGCTCTGAAGTAAATCGTGCATCTCGATCCGAGATGATGGAGGTGGGCACCCCGTGCCTCGAAACAATTTCCTTGATGTATATTTCTGCAAGAGTGGAGAACTTATCCGTCTCCTTGATAGCCAAGAAGTGTGCAGATTTTGTGAGTCGATCCACGATCACCCAAATAGTATCGTTCCCGCGCTGGGATCTAGGTAGGCCAGTGACAAAATCCATGGAAATTTGCTCCCATTTCCATTGAGGTATCTCTGGTTGTTGGAGTAGGCCTGAGGGTTTCTGGTATTCCGACTTGACTCTCGCACAAGTCAAACATTTACTGACGTAGGTCGCTATGTGGGCCTTCATGCTAGGCCACCAGTACGTAGTTTTGATGTCGTGGTACATTTTATCCGATCCAGGATGTACCGAGTAGCGAGACTTGTGTGCTTCGTCCATCACAAGTTCTCGTAGGTTGCCATAAAGTGGGACCCAAACGCGTCCCGTCACATAGTAAGCACCGTCTTCCTTCTGTTCTAAGCGTTGCCTCGATCCGCGTAGGGCTTCAGCCCTGACGTTTTCTGGTTTCAGTGCTTCTATCTGAGCAGCTCGTATCTGGGAAGGGAGACTAGAGTGGATCGTGAGTTGTAAAGCTCGCACGCGCTTAGGCGCAGTGTCCTTTCGACTGAGGGCGTCAGCCACAACATTGGCCTTGCCCGGGTGATACCTGATTGAGCACTCGTAGTCATTTAGTAGTTCGACCCATCGTCGTTGTCGCATATTCAGTTCCTTCTGCTTGAAGATGTGCTCGAGGCTCCTGTGGTCGGTGTAGATCGCGCACTTGGTACCATACAGGTAATGCCGCCATAACTTAAGCGCAAAAACAACAGCTCCCAGTTCTAAATCGTGCGTAGTGTAGTTCTTTTCATGAACCTTGAGTTGGCGTGAGGCGTAGGCTATAACTTTATCTCGTTGCATCAACACGCAACCAAGACCCTGAATTGATGCGTCGCAGTAAACCACAAAGTCGTCTGTGCCTTCCGGCAAGGAAAGGATAGGTGCGCTACAAAGTCTATCCTTTAGGTGCTGAAATGCCAACTCCTGTGCGTTTCGCCAGCGATAAACAACGCCCTTCTGCGTTAGTGAGGTGAGAGGCTGTGCAATCTTAGAAAAATCCTTTATGAATCTCCGGTAGTATCCCGCCAAACCCAAGAATTGGCGAATTTCCTTTGGTGTACGAGGTGCAGGCCAGTTCTTAATCGAGTCTATCTTGGATGGATCCACGTGAATCCCATCCTTGTTTACCACGTGGCCTAGGAAATGGACTTCTCGAAGCCAGAAGTCGCATTTCGAGAACTTTGCATAAAGCTGTTCTGTTCGAAGGAGTTCCAGAATAAGTCGCAGATGTTGCTCGTGTTCTTCCCGACTCTTAGAGTAGATCAGGATGTCGTCGATGAAGACTATAACGAACTTGTCCAGGTAAGGCTTGCACACTCGGTTCATCAAGTCCATGAAAACCGCAGGTGCGTTTGTCATCCCAAAAGGCATGACCAAAAACTCATAGTGCCCGTATCGAGTTCTGAAAGCTGTTTTGGAGACGTCCTCTTCCCGGACTCTCAGCTGGTGATAACCCGATCTCAAATCGATCTTCGAATAGTAGCTCGACCCTTGCAACTGGTCGAACAAGTCGTCGATACGCGGTAGAGGATAACGATTCTTCACCGTCACCTTGTTGAGTTCTCGGTAGTCGATGCACATTCTGAAAGTACCGTCTTTCTTCTTCACAAATAATACTGGAGCTCCCCAGGGCGATGAGCTAGGACGAATAAAACCTTTATCCAAGAGCTCTTGTAGTTGCGTAGAGAGTTCCTTCAACTCTGATGGAGCTAGACGATAAGGTGCACGGGCTATGGGCGCAGCTCCAGGAGCTAGTTCGATCTGAAACTCGACTTGACGATGAGGCGGAAGACCAGGTAATTCCTCAGGAAATACCTCTGGATAATCGCGTACAACTGGAAAATCTTCTATCTTCTTCTCTTTTTCTGAGGTGTCAGTAACGAGAGCCAAAATGGCAGTGTGGCCCTTCCGTAAGTACTTTTGGGCCTTAAGGAGAGAAATGACGTTCTCAACAGCACCCCTTTTGTCGCCATGAATCATGAGAGGTTCACCACCGGGACCTGGAATACGGACAACCTTCTCGTTGCAAAGAATCTCTGCGCGGTGTTGGGATAACCAATCCATCCCAATGACAACGTCGAAACTACCCAAGACAATAGGAATGAGGTCGATAGAGAAGGTCTGGTCAGCGAGAATAAGTTTACAACCCTTGACTACGTGTGTGGCTTCTAAACTCTTACCATTTGCTAGCTCTACGGTGTGCTTGATGTTCAAGGGTGTTGGAATACGCTTAAGCATTCGACTAACTTCTAGTGACATGTAGCTAGTATCGGCACCCGAATCAAATAAAACTGAAACATAAAAGTCGTCGAGAAGGAACTTACCCGCCACAACATTGGGGTCATTCCTTGCTTCACCTTGGCCGATCACAAACATCCGCCCCCTGGCGCCATTGTTGTTGTTCCCATTGTTACCATTCCCCTGATTGTTGTTATTGTTGTTGTTGTTGTTCTGGTTCCTGTTCAGTTGGGGACAATCTCTCTTGAAGTGGCCCTCAGCTCCACACTGAAAGCACCCTTTGTTATCACCCTGTTGTTGCTGCTGACGTTGATTCTGTTGAGCTTGCTGACGATTCTGATTGGCGGGGTATAAGCTCCTGCAATCCTTTGCAGCGTGACCAGGCTTGTTGCACCGATGACAGTTGCCCCTGGTGCATGGCCCGCTGTGGTGCAGGCTGCAGCGATTGCATTTGGGATGATTCCCTTTGTATCCACCACCAGACGATTGCTGACTAGGGCTCTTGTAGTCCTCAGTCTTTCTCTGCTGAGACTGGGACTGAACAGAGGTCGAACCCTTACTTGAAGTTCCATCCCATTTCCGTTTGTTGTCGCTAGAGGCACCAGAAGTAGTTGCAGCACCTATGCGTTTCGGTAACTTGTTCTGCTCCACCGCTTGATCCGTGAGACGGTGAGCCAACTGTACAGTTTGCTGGTAGGTAGCGAGGTTCGCTGAAGTCACATGACTTTGGATTTCTGGCACTAAGCCCTGAAGAAATAGTTCGATGCGTTTGATGGGAGGATCCACCATAGTAGGGCACAGAATTGCCAGTTCGTTCGACCTTTTCACATAAGCTTCAATTTCGGACCCCGTCATCTTGAGGTTGAAGAACTCCACCTCGAGTTTGTGAATCTCATCCCGACTGCAGTATTCTTCTTTGATCATCTCCTTAAAAGTTTCCCATGGGGTGGCGTTGGCAGCAACCAACCCCAGCATCTGAACCTGAGCGTTCCACCATGTGAGGGCTAAACCCTCGAGAGTACCAGTAGCATACTTCACCCTGCGCGCCTCAGGGCATTCGCACATTTCGAACACAGATTCTAGCTTCTCGAACCAGTGTAGGAGACCTACTGCTCCTTCAGTGCCGCTAAAAGTAGTTGGTCGGCAGTCCATGAAAGTCTTAAAAGTGCACACGGGTGGCTGAACATGCTGACCTATCGTAGGTGAAAGAAAAGACAGAGTTTAACACAAAGGTTGGTTCACGAGAGTAGGATCCTAAAGACCCTAGAATGAGTTCGGACTGCAGGATATACCTCCTGCGTGTGCAGCTGCAAGTGCTGCGGCAACTCGTTCGTTGATCAGAGCCGTCAACTGGGCTTGTGTCAGGTTAACGCGTCCAGACATGATCTTCATACCAAGAAGAACGTGAGTGAGAGGGGTTCGCGAAAGTGCGATGATAGGATAGAGTAAGCACGCACGTGTCCGAGCAACAGTAGTTATTCTAACCAAGCATACCATAAGCAATGTACTATGTAACTAACAAGTAGGCAATATATACACAGATCATATCACCTAGAATGTCGAGCCTTGCATTTGGAGTGAAGCATCGTTGTGGACCGTTGAGCACTGTACAGGTTATAGTCTGGTTTTAACAAAAACGTTTTTCCCTTTATTAAAACCAAGTTCTCTATAACCAATGGCTCTGATACCAATCTATCACACCCCCAAAATCCACCTGCGGAGTTCCACCGCTTGGAGGCGTGACTGACCAGGATCCAGCCACCAATCATATTGAACAAGCATATAAGTAGTTATAAAATCCAACCAATACAATTGGTGTTCAAACAAAACATAGTTAAGTTGCAAGCGGAAGCATAAGTCTTAAATCATAACATGAGTTTAATTGTTTCGAAGTTTAACATGGCACACAGTCGTCCATGTCCCACAACGATCCTCCTCCATGCAAGCTCCAGCTAAGAATCTAAGGACCTGCAAAGCATGTAGTAACGAGTCAACAACAAGTTGAGTGAGTTCACGGTTGGGTGTTCGTTTTACGTTGTTTCGAAAACAATTTCCTTTATCTGGCATCCTGCCGTGGGGGTTACCCCATAGTTAAAAAACGTGACTTGTTTATTCCCAATTATTCTGGCAATCCAGCCGTGGGGGCTACCCCGTGTTAGTTATCTGGCATTTCGGCCGTGGGGGGCTACCCCATGTATATACTAGACTCGTTACCATATCGACTGCTGACTGTAGTCATGTTTATGTGCCCTGAACTGTCAATGTCTATCATCATTGACGTGCCAGTAGTCCATTAGTTCACGCCCGTCCTCTGCGGCACGGTGTGAGGTTTGTCAAACCTAAATAGCGCTATCTAACTAATGACCCGCTCGCCATTGGCCTCGGCGATTAAGTCGATACAAAGATGAGGGACTTCGTGATAGAGTTTTGGTCTAGTACGAGTTATCTGTCCGTGAGGACGAGGAATTACATTCCTGAACCATTGTTGTCCTACCCAAGGAGGACGAGGAACCCATGTTCCTTAACCCCAATTCCCGACCCAGGGAATCCCATGCTTTGTAGAGGGTGTGAACTCACCTTGGTTTGCTCGGTAGAAACACAGAAAAGTCAAACAAGCAATGTTGTGGCTACTCACGTCCTATCATAGTTGTATCATACAATCAGGTTCGTATTCAAGTAGTGCACGTATGGGTTACATGTTTAATCATGGCAGTTCATCAACATTCACATCCAACGGTAACATATAAGGTCTGCACATTAGGCCCAAGAGTCCGGCCCAAACAATTAAGTCCGAAAGTGAATTGCAAGCCCAAACAGCGTGTATCTGTGTAGAGTCTCGAGTCGCAACTAGGCGTTTGCGACTCGCAACCTGAGTCGCAATCATGGTTTCGGTTCGTGTTGGTTTGGTTACGAGTCGCAACTGGACTCGCAACCGTGGTTTCGAGTCACAAGGTTGGTGTGCTGATCATGTGTGGTTTCGAGTCGCAACTAGGTGTTTGCGACTCGCAACTGATGTCGCAACCGGGGATTTCGACTCATTAAGCAGTGGTTTCGAGTCGCAACTGATGGTTTCGGTTGGACAACTGCTGATCCGGAACAGTGTACTATCCAATGAGAATTTGATTTCAGAAAATGGTTTGTACTACCCACTTAAACATGTTTGTTTGTCTAGTAATTTACTAATTTGGATCAAACATATCAGATTTCAAATATTCAAGCATGCTCATATGATATTCAAGTTGTTCTTCACACATTCATCATGTTCATCAAGTATTCAAGTAGTTCATCATCATTCATATGAACCTAGGTCTAACAAAAATCATGAACAACAATTAAACTCTTGAACATAGTCATCTAACCCACATATACACATCCGATTTCCACATATAAGCAGCCATTAATCAAGCATTTGATTTGTAACATAGGGGTATGCAATCCGATTTCATGAATATTAACAACTAGTGGTTTAGACTACATTTAAACACAAGACATCATGAGTTCATCGTGCCACATATCCGAAATCAAAGCATGTTCCGATTATCAACATCATACATACGATTCACAAGCACATCATCATTGTACAAACGGTTCTAGTTCAATCATGTCGTCCATAATCATCAAACATCATAAACACTAACAAACATCATAAACACTAACAAACATCATAAACACTAACCGGTTATGAGGTGGTGAAAGATGAAGCTTTGTTTGGTGTGAACAAGCAAATCCGAGAGATCCTTTTGTGGTCGGATGGTTTGATCCGAGAAGAAAGGAGAAGAAGTATGATGCTTGGTGTCTAGGGTTTTAGTGAGAGAGTGGAGAGTGTGTGTGTAGGGGAGAGTAGGAGTGTTATCCAAAAATGGCAACAAGGCTATCCATCAAGTTTATATATCCGCTCCTAGTAACACACCCTAGTGGGCTCTCGGATAGGCTAAGTGTGTGTGTGGCCCAACCGGCCCAATGTTTCATGTGTTCACTCGAGACCACATGGTCTCGAGTCGGGTTCGTGTTGTCTCGGTTCAAATACATACTCGCATACATACACATAAGCATACACATAACATAACACATAATCATATAAGTTCACATGTATTCATTAAATCATCACATCAGTTAGTCACTAAGCGTTCAAGCATACAACGAAAGGTTCTAAATTTCGAGTTGTCACAGTAATGGCCTCAAGATCAAACATGAGCTCCTCCACTGTGTCTGCTATGACTTCTGCTACTACCAGTTCGGTGCTTCCACCACCTCCTCCAAGGATGCCAGCCTCTTCACGACCTCAGGATATTATCCCTACCCGTAGTGTTCAGGAATCTGCTCCTGTTTTAGCTTCTAACGATGAAATTTTAACCTTATTTGGAAGTGTGCAGGAACAAATGAGGCAGCAACAGGAAATGAACCAAATGATTTTAAGGGAAATACAACTCCTGAAGTCTGGCTCGAGCAGATCTGCTGAGGATATTGTCACTCCATTACATCCCAGAACTTTGAACTTCAGTTCAGCGGTGTATACTGAGGATAATAGGGGGAATATTGTGCCCAGCCTTCCTCAGAATCATACTCCTGAAATACCCTCCTCGGTCAGGATGTCAACCATGAGGAGCTCAGGATATGCTTCAGGATATGGGCAAAATCCTCCAACGGGTAACGTGTCAAATAATAATAATACTCATGCTACTAACAATAGTGGATCTTTGCAGGATACAGGTGTAACATCAGCACTTACTAGGGAACTTCAGAAGTTGAAGGACATGATATCTAGTGTACCTGGGGTGGTCCAGCCGATCCCGGAAGTGTCCCAAGACAGCCACAAGATATCTCGTTTTGCATATCCTATCTGTGATGCTGAGATCCCAAAGAGATTTCAAACACCCAACATGAAGCTTTGACGGAACTACGGATCCTGAGGAGCATATTGCGCAGTATAGGGAACGAATGGAGATTAACCCTATCCTTCCGGATCTCAAGGAAGCATGCTTGTGCAAGGGTTTTGGTTCAACCTTAACAGGATCAGCCTTGAAATGGCTCTTGAATGTTCCTCCACATTCGATTACTTCTTTTGCTCACTTAGTAAATTTATTTAATAGTCAGTTTTCTTGTAGTAGAAGCTTTGAAAAATTAACAAGTGATCTCTACAGGATAACACAGGGGCCTCAGGAATCCCTTAGGGATTATGTGAACAAGTTCAGCCGGGAATCCCTAGACATTCCTCATCTTGATGTTGCAACAGCTGTGCAAGCTTTCAAGATGGGGCTGCAAAAGGATTCTCAATTTTATCAAGATCTTGTAATGAACCCATGCAGGAACTTGGATGAAGCTCGAAACAGGGCCCTAAGATATATTCGGTTGGAAGATGATAGGAAGATGCAAGAGAGAATGAACTCATCCAACACCTATGAGTCGACCAACAGGAAGTCTGAATCCTCATTCAAGCCATATCGGCCTAAGCCATATAGTAGAAATGAAAATAAGAGAGTGAATGCTGTCGAAGATGAGGATCCTGAAGAGTATCCTGAGTTGTCTGAATATTGCTTTTCTGTTAACATTCCTGAATTGATGTATGCCATGCAGGGTCTAGGAGACAAGGCTAGGTGGCCTCGAAAGAGTCAACAGAAAGCTGACTGGAAAGATAAGTCAAAATGGTGTGCTTTCCACGAAGATTTCGGACATATGACTGAGGATTGCATTGCTCTAAGGAAAGAAATAAGCTATCTTCTAAGCAAGGGATATCTGAAAGACCTCTTAGGAAGAAAGAAGAATAAGGGTCAGGATACTGAGAAGGAACCTGAGCGAGCAGCATCACCTCCCGCAGATGCCAAGATAATCAACTTCATTTCGGGAGGATCCGACATTTGTGGGACTTCGTATTCGGCGGCAAAGAGACATGCAAAGGAAGCTAAGGCCGAAAGGGGAGACAAACCTGTCAGGATGACTACCCTCACAACTGACAAAGTGATCACATTTGATGCTGATGACAGGGATACTATCCAGGATCCTCACCATGATGCTCTGGTAATAACATTATATGTGGCTAACCATTTTGTACGCATGATATTGGTTGATAATGGCAGCTCCGTCAACATAATCCAATTAGAGACTCTGAAGAGAATGAATGTATCTCCAATGGATATCACTTCGAAGTCTACCGTGCTTGTTGGGTTCAGTGGAGAGGCTAGAAACACATTGGGAGAGATAAAGTTACCAGTATACGTTGAAGGAGTCAACTCGATACAACGTGTCTGTGTAATGGATTCTCTATCCTGCTATAACATCATATTGGGAAGACCATGGATTCACGATATGAAGGCCGTGCCATCAACGTATCACCAATGCATCAAGATCCCTACCCCTTGGGGAGTTGTCAAAGTTGATAGTGATCAGCAGGAGGCGAAAGAATGCTACTCATCCTCGATGAAATCCTCAACCAAGCCTAGTGCATCATAGCAATTAAAGACACGGGCCCAGGATATCGTGAAGGATCCGGAGCAGGATGTGAAGAAAATTATCTTGGACCAGGATAATCCCGATATTTCGGTGCTCGTAGGAACCAATATCCCTCAGGATATTGAAGAACAGTTAATTAACTTTTTGAAATGCAGGATGTCAACGTTTGCATGGAAGCATGAGGATATGACAGGCATATCCAAGGACGTCATCACTCACAAGCTTGGAATTGATAAATCATTCAAGCCTGTTCGACAAAAAAGAAGGAAGTTTGCTCCTGAGCGGAATACGATTATTCAAGAGGAAGTTGAGAGATTATTGAAGTCCAGGATGATCAGAGAGGATTTCAACAGATCCAAATGGAGCCTTCTGACCAGGAGGATACTGCCTTCATGACACCAACAGGTATTTATTGTTATACAGCTATGCCTTTTGGTTTGAAAAATGCAGGTGCAACATACCAAAGATTGGTAAACATGATGTTCAAAGACAAACTGGGGGACACCATGGAGGTGTACATCGACGATATGGTGGTAAAATCAAGGAAAGCTCAGGATCACCTCCAGGATATTAAAGGAGCGTTTGATATCTTGGATCAGTATAACATGAAGCTGAATCCTGCTAAGTGCCATTTTGGAGTGGGGGCAGGAAAATTTCTAGGATATATGGTGACCAAAAGAGGAATAGAAGCGAGCCCGGAGCAGATTAAAGCCATCTTGGATATTAAATCGCCCTCAAATATGAAGGATGTTCAACGATTAACAGGGCGAGTGGCAGCATTAAACAGGTTTATCTCGAGATCCTCAGAGAAATGCAAAGATTTTTATGATATCCTGAAGAAGAACAAAAGATTCGAATGGGGAGCAAAGCATGAAGCAGCCTTGCAGGATTTGAAACGATATCTCTCAACCGCACCTTTATTGATGAAGCCTGAAAATGGTGAACCACTATCCCTATACCTTGCTATATCAGGGAATGCTGTAAGTGCCGTTCTTATAAAAGACCATGAAGGTCAGCAATATCCTGTTTATTATGTTAGTAAAAGTTTGGTAGATGCTGAAACTAGGTATTCTCATTTAGAAAAATTAATATTAGCTCTAGTCATGGCATCGACAAAGCTTAGACATTATTTCGAGACACATAGGATACATGTTAAAACAAATTATCCTGTCAAAAATGTGCTTAGGAAACCAGAGATGTCAGGCAGGATGGCCAAGTGGTCAGTAAAGTTAAGTGCTTATGATTTAGTATATGAACCTAGAAATGCCATAAAGTCTCAAGCTTTAGCTGACTTTGTGGCTGATTTCAGTAGTGATATTCAGGATGAGGTAGACCTAGAAGTTCAACAGTTAGGAGAATCCTCAGGATCCTGGACATTATATACTGATGGTGCATCTAATGTAAGAGGAGTAGGATTAGGAATACTACTAAAATCGCCACAGGGGGACATATTACCCCAGGCTATTAGGTGTGAATTTCCTGCTACTAATAATGAGGCAGAATATGAAGCTTTAATTGCAGGATTAGAATTGGCTAAAAGTATGAGTATCAAAAATTTGCAAGTATATGTTGACTCTTTGTTAATTACTAACCATTTTAATGGATCCTATGCAGTTAAGGGTGAGAAATTAATCGAATATCTCGATATTCTCAAAAAATTAGCAGGATATTTCGATGTTTTTATGCTTGAACAGGTACCAAGGGAGGATAATGCTGAAGCGGATGCCTTAGCAAATTTGGGATCATCGATCAGGGTACCTGAAGGGACCCAAATACCAATACTACATGTCTTATATCCTGCAACGAAGCCTCAGGATAAAGAAGTAGCGGGTATTCAGGATCCTGGAGCAGAGCATCCTGAAGAGGATCCTAAATCCTGGACGGCTCCAATCGTGAGATATCTCAAAGAAGGACACATCCCTGGAAATGAAAATCCTAAGGCATTTAGGATGAAGGTATCACGATTCACTATTATAAATAATATTTTATACAAGAAATCTCTTGCAGGACCGTATTTGAGGTGCTTGGAGGATCCTGAAGCCAAAGAAGTACTTCAGGATATACATGAAGGGGATTGTGGTAACCATGCTGGGGGCAGGTCGTTATTCTCAAAAGTATTAAGGACAGGATATTATTGGCCAACAATGAGAAAAGACGCCGCAGAATATGCTCGAAGATGTGATGCATGTCAAAGACATAGTAACATACTGCATCAACCTGGCGAACCATTATATCCTATAGTTTCCCCTTGGCTGTTTATGAAGTGGGGTATGGATATAGTGGGAAAGCTACCAAAAGCTCTGGGAGGAAAAGTCTTTATGCTAGCAATGACGGATTATTTCTCTAAGTGGGTTGAAGCTGAAGCATTTGTTCAAGTTAGAGACCAAGAAGTAGTATCCTTCATAAAGAGGAATATCCTGACCAGATTCGGAGTACCAGCTGAGATAATCTGTGACAATGGTTCTCAGTTTATAAGCAAGAGAACTACTGACTTTTGCAAGAGTTGGGGGATCAAAATGATCACATCTACTCCGGTACATCCTCAAGCAAATGGACAAGCAGAATCCTCAAACAAGATAATTGTCAATAACTTAAAGAAAAGGCTTGGAGCCAAAAAAGGGAGATGGGCAGAAGAATTACCCTTTGTTTCATGGGCTGATAGGACAACGGTAAAGAATGCAACAGGCCAAACCCCGTTTTCCTTGGTATTTGGAGCAGAAGCAATGATTCCAACGGAAATGACAATACCTACTGCAAGATCTACCCTAAGTGATCCTGAGCAGAATCCTGAAGCCTTGAGTCAGGATTTAGACACTATAGATGAGAAGAGAGACGCGGCAAGGCTAAGGATGGCAGCATACCAACAGAGAATATCCAGGGCATATAACAAGAATATTAAGACCAGAAGATTTAAGGTTGGAGATTGGGTGTTAAGAAAGGCTTTTCAGAATACTACTAATCCTGCCGATGGCAAGTTAGCTCCAAAATGTGAAGGACCATATGAAGTTGAATCAGAAGCAGGGAAAGGAGCATACAGACTCAAGAATATGGAAGGGGATATGCTACCGAGGTCTTGGAATGCTATACACCTTAAGCTCTATTTCAAGTGAGTTTAGAATTTAATTTCTAACTCTGGATGGTATGAGTTCTACCTTTTTTAAATATGTTTCTTTTAATTTGTTCTTTGTAACCCAATACTAACTTAAGCATCGGAGGGGTGTTAGCCAAGCTAACACCCACCATAGTTTAAGGATGTTTTGCAGTATATGCTCCAGGATGTAGCTCCAGCATGCTCACTCAAGATACTTCGGAAGATTAGAGGATTGGCCCCCTCTCTCACGTACAAGGGATCCTGATCCCTTCACAGGTTTAAAGGTATTCACCTTTCTTCCGAATTGGGTTTATACACCCCGCCTGGAGCGCAAGTTATTCAGGGATAGTTCAAGGTGGCGGGACCAGTCCATGTAAAAGTGGCTGACAATTTCGTTACTGTTGGCTATATCCTGAATCCTAAAGGTATATGAGGATTGATCACCCTCTCTCACGAAAGGGTATTTTCATACTCTCTAAGGTTTAAAGGTTTTCACCTTTCTAAGTCTTGGAGTTTATACACTCCCGCCTGTAGCGCATGAAAATTTGGGATTTTCCCCAGGATACAAGGGATTTATCTCCAGTACATCCTTGGGTTTTACCCTTGGGACCTAAAAAATTGCCTATACGATGGAAATTGGCATTCAGAAGATTTCTAAGTATTTGAAGACATTGTACACAGGGGACATTCCTACCAAGGCAGTGATGTAAAGCTCAAAGGCTAAAGCTCGGAACTAGTATGCTAAATATCTCACACAGGGGACATCTTCATTGGAAAAGTTGCAAGGAGATTGAGGTTTGATAATAGGGTTATATACTACTCCGGGTATGATCTTTCCTTTGTAAACATCATCTAAATTTTTAGTAACACTATGTTTTATAAAAGGTCAAGTATCCTGATATATTCTCAAAGTCCTTTTTAGGATATTTGATTAAGGTGTTTGAAACTAGTATTAGTTTGGAACTTTGATCATTTAAGTATTATCATAAACTGGTTTTGGAAAAATAGATTGTTTTTCAAAAACTTTCTACAAAGTTGAAGGAATGTTTGGAAGTTCTATCTAATAAAAAGTTTTTACAATATATCGCTGAGCATATTGATCAGGATATTTTCATAAGATAATAATACAAAATTTTACAAAGCTAAGAGTTACACTAAGTAATGCAAGGCAACAGCAAATAAGTCAAAAGCACAATTAGTTTCTACCATACTTGTGTAACGGTTGGAGGATCTATCTCAAAACAGGACCTGTCCACTTACAACCGTTACCACGTTCAAAACAAATTATACTAATCGATGACCAAGGGCTTCATCCTAAAACCTAGGACCCATCCACCTTTGGTCATCATATTGTTCTGATGCAGGAAATGTAAATTGTTCGAAGACAGGAAAAGTAAATTGTTTATGCAACCACAACCATGAAATTTAAAAGTGGGCTCCGGCCTTGGCACATATATCCATCATCGCCCACTCCGCTGCCTAAGAAGCGGCACCTTCTTGATCAGCAACCTCCTTCCCAGCATTCGCCCCAGCATCAGCCTCAGGATTCTTCTCGGCATCATCATCAGCATTGGTCACTTCTTCAGCCGCCTTAGAGGGCTCTTCACCAGCATGCTTTGTAGGATGAGCAACGGGATGACCTCCGAGATCCTGAAGTTTCTCCTCCCAAGCCTTTATATTCCAGGAGGGGCATTCGAAGCCCAAATCCCTGGCTTCGTAAGCCATCCTTATCCTGGCTTGGAGAAGAGAGACGACCACGGATGCTTTGAGGCTATCCCGATATGAACTCATATTCTGCTGGTATTGGAGAAGGGCGACATCTAGTTTGGCTTGATCATCCTCGTTGGCTTTGTGGAGAGTAGCCTGGTGATCCCGGATCATTGCCTTGTATTTGTCTTCATAATGCTGGGATTTAGCAGCTGCAATGGTTCCTTGGTCAGCTATGGTGGCCTCAGCTTTCTCCAGCTTGATCTCCAACATCTTGTTAAGCCCGCAAGCGTCTTCATACAAGTGCATAAGACGATCCAGACCCTATCGATAAAGACACAGGTATTGATGTAAAAAATAAGCAGGATAAGGACTAACATACTTGTGCAGGATATCGAAAAGAAAATTCTACCTGTTTGAGGAATGAGGTGGCTTCGTTGAACCCATGATTCTCGAGAGAGAATGTTTCAGAAACAGCTGGGGAGTCCGTCTCCTTTCTCTTCCGAGAGCTGGATGCCCGGGTCCTGGATGCCGGAGGGCCTTTGGGAGCAGAAACAGTCTTCGAGGAGGTAGGCTTTGGTGTAGCAGACGGCTTTGGCTTGGATTCTTGTTTGATGGGTTCGAGGCTGTAGTAGCAATCCAACTCGTCAAGTTAGAAACCTTCAAGGTTGACAACCGGTACTGCACGAGGGAAGATGTTCTTGAACTCATCATACTTTTGAAAAATAATTGATTTAGAATATATGTAACTACTGAGAATGTGCTTACCAGACATCTCTGAGCTTGATTTCTGGCTTGAATCTGTGAGAGACAGGGAGAAAGTTCTTTCACTGACAGGAAGTCGATAGATTTCTTCGATCTTGGATTCGGATTCTGCGCTGGGAGGTACTAAATCTCTGAAGTTCGCTGCATAAAAATGTCAGGATATAAGTCTGGGATATAGTTTGAGGATATAATTGGGGATATTCCTAAAACCCTAAATCCTACCCTTGGTTAACCATTTAACTGGCAGATCGAAACCCTTATCAATAGAATCTCTTTTTACGAAAAAGAATTTTTGTCGCCATCGATCCTCGTTCTTGGAGGCCTTAAGAACCAAAGGGTTCTTGGAGGTAGAAAACAGAAGAAAACGATGATCGCCATGGGATCTCAACCGGTATGCTATAAGGAGGTCTTCAATAAACAGGTTGGGAAAATGACGAGACTTGATTTGATCCAGCACTATCAAGACTCGCCAGACCATTAGCATAACCTGGGCGTAACTAAGGCCGGTGAGGTCGAAAAAGCTAGAGATAAAGGGTGGAAACGGGTACCGAAGTCCAAGAGAGAAAGGGTAAGCGAAAAAACAAACCCACTCGTCGGATGACGCGTCCGATCGGGCTTCCCGATCGAAAGGGCGAAAGACTGTTCCGGTGGGGAAGGCACCGGAATCTTTAAGAGCAGCGATGTCGGGATTGTTGAAATAGCAGACTTCCTTTGATGGGTTGCGAACAAGGTTTTGACTTACGAGGGCTGAGGCTGGTCGGTCCGATCGGGATTTCGTTCGTGGTGCCATGAAAAGTATTAAGCAAACTAAAAGAGATTCAAGAAAGAATGATAGAAAGGAAAATACCTGATGTCCGCTTGAAGATAAGGATAACCGTAATAAGGAGTCCCTCGGTTAATATAGGATGAATATAGGGGGGTAAAGAGTAAATAATGCTTTGGAAGTTGCACCGCTGTCATTTCAAGGGTCTAGTCGTATTAATTGCCTTAAGTTATGAGGTGAAACTTTTGAAATATATCCGTTGGATTGGTATCCCAACCGATATAATTGGGGACAATTGTTATGGCTCATTTTCTAAGCATACATATCCTGACCAATATCCTGCCTTTATTTGTTTATTTGTGACCAGGATGCTGGAAGAGGATATTGCTAACATCTTGGGCGATATCCTGAGGTTTATTGAATTAACCACGTGCAGGTTAAAGGCTGAGACTTGCTAACGGTCAAGTGGACTTCTTCTCCTCAAGACTCGGACGTGTTTGTTGAAGGAGAGACGTTGAACCTGAAAGACCAGGTCTACAACGTTCGATTAAGGAATATTCGGTGGATCCCGGAAGTTTAGGATAGTTTGTTATATTATCTTTACTATAAATAGATAGGGGCGGATCAGTTTAAGGCACAAAATTTTACACTGATACTCTCGAACACTTTCACTCTCTAGCTCATTGCAAACACTACACTTGTATTCAAATTTCATTGTAACACATAGTCGATCCGCACCACATCCTGCACTGTATCCTGACGTTTGAAGTAATAAGAAGAACAAGGCAGCTGCGATTGTCAGCTCCCGAGGTTTTATGCAGGCGATCTAGATTGATCAAGGGCTTTCCTCGTACATCTCGTGTCGTTTACTTTACTTTTGCTCATAGTTTGATCGTAGATACAGCTCAATATCCTGAGCCGTATCCTGAATACTGATTTTCTAAATAACTTAACAAGCATATTTTTCACACATATTTCTAGCACACTACCTCACTTAACTAATTTGATCACTAAATTGCTTAGGTAATTTTTGACCAAAACAAGTACTAATTGCCCTGAGGCCGCCAAGGAAGGAGCAGCTAAGTCTGGGAAGGATAAGGAAAGAAGCGCCTGAATTACCGATTGAATGCCAGAGACAGTGCATCTCAATAATAGCATCAGGTACGTTCCGTACCATTTAGCATTGATAGTTTCTGCTAAGTATCTTACGTTAATGCAAGGGATAATAAACCTTTAAATAAACCATAAGCCTACTAAACTCTTGATTACATTCATAAGAATTCAGATATTAAAAATAAGGTATAATTTACCAATAATGACCCTCTCTCCCATCCTCGGAGATAAATCCTTTCATAAGAATCTGGAGTACTCTTCCCCAGAAAGAGTACAACAATATATATTATTTTATTCTATTATTTCCTCATTATTTTATATCACCTGCGAATGCCAAATTATGTTTGATAAGAGTGCCATATGAGGATTGGCGTATCCTAGTGTGTCCCATAGATTGCTTCCATGCCTGATCAGTATGGAGGTTTAATGCATGGAACCCCTGAGATATCCCAATGGTCATATTGTGCTAAAGTCGACTAATAGTATTCAAAGAAGATATCCAATATAAAATGTCCTTATAAGTATCTCTACTTAGGACATCCTTGCAAATTGTAAGAAGAATGTGTCATTTATCTGACACCGACATCGATAGATGAACCAAAGCCTGAGTGTACGGACATCTCTGTCCTCTCTGTGTGCCAAATTTGTTAAATTATCAGGCTAGTTAAGCTCTGAATATATAGAATCATTCGAAGGAAATCGAATGTATCAAGATCAAGTAGCTTATAAGCTAAAACCTATTTAAGGAGCTTGGCGGAGCTCGCAATACATTACACACTAGTAACCAAAGGAGGTGTTTCGCCAATAACCGTAAAACATTATCACGTAATGATAGGCAGACTAATGAAACTTTATGATTGGACAATAAACCTGTATAGACTGAGAATCGACAGGTTAAGAAGCTCCGAAAGGGAGTATGTACCTATTGTATAGGTCAACTGGGATACCCCTAGAGGCCCAAATATACCATGGAAGTAAGTCCGTGCTACTTCAGAAAATACTTCCATTATTCTAGCAAATCTCGAGGTCGAGATTTCTTTTAAGGGGGTGAGGATGTAACACCTCGTAAAATCACGTCCAATGAAGTATTGACACGTGTAATAAACCCTAATGAAGTCAAACATTGAATTCAAGGGACTAATTTTTCGAAAAATCGAAAAACTTTGATTATGAAAGAACTGGAAGTATTGTCATACCAAAAATAAGTTTCTAATTAACCTTTTATGGTTTTATATTCACAAATGAGCCACTTGTTAATCAAGTGTAGCCGTTTATGTAAATAATTGAAAGTTTGCGCAGAAAAGGGTTAAAAGCGTCAACATTTAAATTCTTACCTCTGAGTGACCTTTTAACAAACCGAGAGCCTCATGATATTTGATTATACTCTCGGGAATGCCAATCATTGGCAATCCAAGGCTTTTATGCCTAAAAGAGAAGTTACGCGCAACTTTGCAAGTATAAGGGACTAGAAGTGTCAATATGTTTAATTATACCTCTGAATGACCTTTTATCGAGCCCGAAGCATTATGATGTTTAATAATACTTTCAAGAATGCCTAATATGAATTAGATGAGGCTTCAATTCTATTAAATGATAAGTTACGCAAGTTTGCACATTAGAAGGACCTAAAGCGTCAAACTGCTAAAGTATACCGATTCGTATGTTATCCGACCTCCCGAAATATGACCATGAGTTATACATACCTTAATTATCCTTCTCATAGCTTAGATATAGACTTTGAGGTGTTTAGTGCGCAAAAATAAACTTTTAAGTCATGCAGGGACTAAAAGTGTCAAAAAGCGCACAAGTTTGCGTTTACGCGCATATCGTACATTCTGGATATTCCCGGACACCCAAAAATTTATGTAAGCACTAAAATATTTTATTTTAGTGTTTGGCTTGATAAAATTCCATTCGTCGCGTCGTTTGGATTGTTTTTCGCGTCCGTCCCTGTTTCGTCGTAATTAGCCGAACAACGTGACTGTACGACCAAACGAACCGACATCCGGCATATTTTTGAGCATGTTTCATGTTCTCTATGCTTAGGCATCATTGTAGAGCCTTAAAAATGGTTTAACGGGCCTTAGATGAGTCGGAAATGGCATTTGGAAGTGCAGGGACTAAAACTGTCAACAAATGAAACTTTGTTTGGCTGATAAGGTCCTTACGGACCTCAACATTATTGACCTTACGGTCCGTAAGCTAGTTCCCATATGCAGAAACTCGTTTAAAATGGCTGTTCAGCCTTGCAAACGACTTATCTTGCCCCTTAACATCACCAAAGGCCGCCTAAACTGATTTTTAGCCCTTAGGGACACTTGTTGAAGAGTTGTGGTCATTGGTAGACTTACATGTCAACATTTTGTGGATCAAAATTCACTATATAAGGCCTTCAATGTTGCAACATTCTTGCATTCATTCCATCTGCAATTGTGGGTCTTTCTGGAGCTCAAGAGCAGACACCAAGCATCCCTAATAGTGATTAGGACTTTGGTAAGCACCCTTGACCTTCCTTGATTAAGTTTTACTTAGTTATTAGTCTAAAAGTCAAACCGTCGTAATTAACGGTTGACTTAACGATTAATCACTAATGGTTCAGTGATTAATCAAATTGAAAGTAGTTATAAGTTGGTAATTATGTGGGTAATAAACCCTTAAAAGGGTTACCCCTGATTCCCACTCTAACTAGGTCAAATGTCGGATCAAACTTGCCATTAAAAAGTCAACAAGATGTTTAATTTACAATTTATGCATGATTAGCAATGTAGAACACATACAACCTGTTTGATCATTAATATAACTTGGTAATTAGTGTAAGAACATGTCTAAACATGTTCAACCCGACAATTTCCTGTTAGACCCGGTTCGGAACCGAAAGACGCAAAGCTTGGACTTTTTCTTTGACTTCAGTTCTGACCCGTTTTGGTTTGTTTTAAAAATACCATAGAGTTTCATTTGGACCAGGTTACATGCTAGTATAACCCTCTATGATTATACACCATGGTTCATTAGTTAACCAATTAATACGCATGATTCCGTTAATTGCTCATATGTTGACCATTATGCCCTTTTCACCTTAAAACGTGATTTTTGGAAATGTAAAAGAGTAGAAACTTTAATTACTGATATTTAAACTTGCATCCAAAGTTTGACATCAGTTTGAGGTGTAGACTAAGAGTTATGCTCGTTAGCGTGAAATGAAAGCTTTATGTTAATTAAACGGCGTAATTAGCGTATAGCCTAGTTAAGCCTACTTTTTGATATCAAACTTATTACCCACTGTTGTAATATATTATTTTGGGATTTTTATAGATTTTTAATTAATTTTAGGCTGAGCATAACTAATAGTCGTAGGCTTATTCCGGTAATTGTCGGTATTTGCCCTTACGGGCCATAAAATGAGTTTTACATATCTAATCAACTCCAAACCTTTTGCTACTGATCACATATGATAAATAAATTATTTTAAGCCTTCTAGAATAATAAAAATATCAGCTTTATGTATCGAACCCGGAAAAGGCTTCTAATCGCCTTTTTAAGCGTTTTTAACGCATAGTATGTGCTATAACTATATTAAACATACAAGGGTTGATACCTACTGATATTTGAGGCAAATTATGATATTTTAACAGTAAGCAAAGGTTGTTAAACTCAGACTTCAGTATTGAGCTTTTCAGCTTATGTGAAATTACCAAAATACCCCTACGGGGCATAGTTTGGCTATAATTGATAAATTTCACATATATAATTTAACCTACTGTTATAACTTAGTAAAATAAGTATTTTTTCTGATTATATCAGACCTGTAACTCAGGTTAATACTTAGACTCTTTTATAACCTTGAAAATGACCAAACTACCCCTACGAGGCATAGTTTGTGTTTAAACTCGTTTCGGGCATAATAAAAGACATCCCACTGATGTCACAACATATTTGAAGCATATTAACTTAGGAAACCTGTATATGGCTCTCATGAATACCCGTTACATCTATTACGCGTTCGGTTCGGTTTATGTAACTAGTTTACATAAATTAGCCTAAACGGGCCAAACCTTATCGGTTTTATCTCAAAATCCAGAATGTGTATGAAATACCCATATAAGGCAAGTCTCCAAACTTGTCGGATCCAAATCACATTCTATTATGGTCTTCGCCTAATCATGCGTTTGAACCATATAATAAACCGGTCTAAGCTTAGGCTTAATTAAAGACCCGTTAGTATTCTAATTGGTTATTTATACCATCATTCCAGACTAGAGCCTTCCGGTAAATTGTACCTACGCTTACTTAAGTGAATACGGCCGAGTTATTAAATTCTTGCTATTTAAGACAGGAGCTAGCTCAGGTAAATACTCTTAACTTATTTTCCCTATTACGGGCTTGGGATACGGTAATATAAATACCGCATGGTCAGGTATGGGATTCAAAGACCAATAAGTCGGGAAATCCAAATAACCTGTTTTAATTCGTATTGCTTGATTGAAACATTGGGGATTAATGCGACCGTGTCCTGGATATCCTTGACTCATTAAATGCAATGGCCACAACCTAAGCACGGGGTGTAGGCATACACCTGACAGATGCCATATGCTTATTAATTAATTATACCCAATAAGGGATTCCCAATAAGGGAATAGTGGTGTGTCAGTTAATCTTGAACCGACATAGAACCGGGCCCCGTATGTAGAGCAAGTTATGTAAAACTGATTACATGAAATATAGTTTATCCCGAGTTATAAAAGATTAATTTTGCCTCTGTGCATTTTAATCAAGTATAAAAGATTAATTTTGCCTTGTGCATTTTAATCAATGTGTCTACATATTTTGTGCCGAAGTGCATTCAAACCAATTTACAAACTCTTTTCAAATGAGTCGGTTTAGTGTATTTACCAGTGAAAACTGACGTATTTTCAAAAGTCTAAGTGAAAGGTACAAGTAAGTAATAGGCTGGAAGCTGCTCAGGACGTTAATAAGGCATCTTGCAAGTTCTAGGCGTCTAAAGTCTGTTGAACAATATTTATATTTTAAGATCCGCCTGTGGATCCTTTACTTTCCGTTGTAATACTGGATATTACTTTATATTCGGATTGTAATATATTTATCTTTTGCTTCTGCTGTGCATTTATATATTGTGTTGTTTGACTATTATGTTGCCAACCACGTCACGATACTCCCCCACCGGGCCCACCGGTGACACGTGGAAAGTCGCGGTGTGACACCTATCGTCTTGCACCTTCCGAGATGAAAGAGTTATCTAGTCAGCTACAGGAATTACTCGATAAGGGTTTTATTCGTCCAAGTACCTCCCCGTGGGGTGCTCCCGTTTTATTCGTCAAGAAGAAGGATGGTTCCTTCCGTATGTGTATCGACTATCGTGAACTGAATAAGCTTACCGTGAAGAATCGCTATCCGCTTCCTCGTAGTGATGACCTATTTGATCAACTACAAGGTGCGTCCTGCTTCTCTAAGATTGATCTTCGATCTGGATATCATCAGCTACGTGTCCTCGAAGATGATATTCCCAAGATTGTTTTTCGCACTCGATATGGGCACTACGACTTCGTAGTCATGCCTTTCGGCTTGACCAACGCACCTACAGTGTTCATGGACCTTATGAACCGTGTTTGTAAACCCTATTTGGATCGTTTTGTGATAGTCTTTATTGATGATATTCTTATTTATTCTAAATCTAAAGCTGATTATGCTCGCCATCTACGTCTTATGCTTGAACTTCTACGTGGTGAACGTCTGTAAGCTAAATTTTCTAAGTGTGAGTTTTGGATTGATGAAGTGCAATTTCTTGGTCATATTGTTAGTAGTCAGGGTATTCATGTTGACCCTTCTAAGTTTGAGGCCATGAAGCATTGGTGTACACCTAAATCCGTGTTCGAGATTCGTTCATTTCTAGGATTGGCGGGTTATTACCGCCGATTCATCGCGGATTTTTCTAGAATCGCTGTTCCTCTTACTACGCTAACCCAAAAGGAGAAACCTTTTGTTTGGGGTCCCGAACAAGAGGAATCCTTTCAAACTCTTAAGAACCTTTTGTGTAATGCTCCTGTGTTAACTCTACCTGATGGCAGTGATGATTTTGTGGTATATTGTGATGCCTCAAACCGTGGATTGGGCTGTGTGCTCATGCAGCGAGACAAGGTTATTGCTTATGCCTCTCGTCAGCTCAAGGTACATGAGAAAAACTACACTACTCACGACCTGGAGCTTGGTGCGGTTATTTTTGCATTAAAGATCTGGCGACACTACCTTTATGGTACTAAGTGTGTGGTCTTCACCGACCATAGGAGCCTCCAACATATCTTTGACCAAAAAAAGTTGAACATGCGACAGAGTCGTTGGGTGGAACTACTTAACGACTATGACTGCGAAATTCGCTATCATCCTGGCAAGGCGAATGTAGTAGCCGATGCCCTTAGTCGTAAAACCCATTTCAAGGCTATTCGTATCTCTAGTGATCTGCATGCTTGTATTCATGAAGCTCAATTTTCGGCAGCTAATGAAGGAAGTCTAACTGTTGAAGTTCATGGTGCTAATGTGAATCAGCTCGAAACTAAATCTGATGGTCTTCAGTACTATCTAAATCGCATCTGGGTGCCAGATCGCGATAATCTCCGTGAGCTCATTATGACTGAGGCTCACAAATCCCGTTACTCTATCCATCCAGGTGCCGATAAGATGTACCAGGATCTGCGTACGGCATATTGGTGGCCTGGCATGAAGAGGGACATTGCTGTATATGTGTCTAAGTGCCTTACCTGCTCAAAGGTAAAGGCCGAACACCAGCGTCCTTCTGGACTCTTGGAACAACCTAAAATCCCTGTCTGGAAATGGGATAGCATTGCTATGGAGTTTATTACCAAACTACCCCATACCTCTAAAGGTCACGATAGTATCTGGGTGATTATTGATCGTTTGACCAAGTCCGCTACTTTCTTCCTATTCGTGAAGATTACAGAGTGGAGAAACTTGCTCAAGTCTATACTGATGAGATTATATGCCGTCATCGCATACCTCTTGACATAATCTCGGACCGTGATGGTCGTTTTACTTCGCGTATTTGGCAAACGTTTCAGTCCGCTATGGGTTCGCACTTGAATCTTAGCACGGCCTTTCATCCTCAGATGGATGGGCAGACCGAGCGTACTATTCAAACCCTAGAGGATATGCCCCATTCTTGTGTCATCGACTTTGGTGGTAACTGGGATGTACATTTACCACTGATAGAATTTTCGTACAACAATAGCTACCATTCCAGTATTCAGATGGCTCCTTTCGAAGCTTTATATGGGCGAAAATGCCGATCTCCTCTCAGCTGGCATGAGGTTGGGGAAAAGCAGTTCACTGGCCCTGAGATTGTTCAAGAGACAACGGATAAGATTCTTCAAATCCGTGATAACTTGATCAAGGCTAGGAGCAGACAAAAGAGCTATGCTGATAATAGGTGCAAGCCTTTGGAATTTGCTGTTGGTGACCGAGTTCTTCTCAAGGTATCTCCCTGGAAGGGAGTAGTTCATTTTGGAAAGAAGGGGAAGCTTGCTCCTCGCTATGTGGGTCCTTTTGTGATACTTGAAAGGATTGGAAAGGTAGCATACAAACTCGACTTGCCACAAGAACTAAACAACGTGTATCCAGTGTTCCACGTATCTAACCTACGGAAATGCCTAGCCGACGAGGGACTGCAGGTTCCTCTAGAAGACTTACAAATAAATGAAGCTGTTCAATTTGTGGAGAAACTGGTCAAAATCATGGATCAAACTGTCAAGCGTCTGAGGCGCAGCAAAATTCCCATTGTTAAGGTTCGATTGGAAGGAAAGCGTGGTGCCGAATTCACTTGGGAGTTGAAAAGTGATATGAAGGCCAAGTACCCGCATCTCTTCGAGCAGTCTTCTTCTAAGATTTCGAGGTCGAAATCTCCTAAAGGAGGGGAGACTGTAACTCCCAACGTCCATAAACTTTAGACACTTGGCAAGATCAGTCCCTGAACTTCTATTAAATGCTAGTTTTAGTCCCTGTAGTTATGTGATGTTAATACTTTGATACTTTTGGCATGAATCTTATTGATATTAATGCTTGATACTATGATACTTGATTCTTTATTCTAGATGCTTGATTCTTCACACTTAAACTATGAGACTTGATACTTAATCTAGATACTTGACTCTTGATACTTATCTAGACACTTGATTCTTGATACTATGGAAACTAGATTCTTTATGATTCTTTATACTTAATACTTGGACTCTTGATTCTTGATGCCTAAGAAACTATGAGTCTTGACTCTTGAAACTTATTTGGTGCTTGACTCCTTAGACTCGTGAGACTTGATTCTTGGTTGAACGAGAGACTGGAGCCTTGTCACTGGCAGAATCTATGAAACTTGGAAACTTTTGGTTTGTAATGTAATCTAGATACTATACCTAAGCTATACGCAAAGCAACGCCTAACCTAACACGTAAAACGAATCAAAATCGGGAAACACGAAAAAGATGGATTGGCCAGAGTGGCCATCCGATCGGATTGCCACCCGATCGGATGACCACCCGATCGGATGACTATCCGATCGGATAACCACCCGAACGGGTCACCACCCTATCCACCTTACACCGCCCTAACGCCCTCTCTCACTATAAATAGACCTGTCACATCACCATTCTGAGTAATGTGACAGCTCTGCTCGACCAGACACGCGCACTCTCCATTTCTTCATTTCTCATCGATTTCGGTACGTTTTAGGTTAGATTCTTGTACTTTCTTGGTCTACACATCATTCTCTATGTGATTCTCACTTGAAATCACACTTTTCACCGTGAAATCTCTCGGATCTGAGTTCTTGTGGGTGATGTCATCATGGAGGTTTGTACAAACTGACATGTGACGTCATTCGAAGCAAGATCTAGCTCAGATCTAAGATGTTTCATGCGTTTCCACTCAAAATCTAAGCTGAATCTAGACTTTTTCCTATAAAACTTGTGTATCTTCATCTTTTTCTCAACCCTTCACCATTAATCGGTGGAACCTGGGTCTAAACGGGCTGTGGACTGGATGAGTAGTCCAAAGCCGGCTTGGATCTGAGTTAATACCAGTGAAGACGAGCATGGAACGGATTATGACATTAACTCATTACGAACGGACGACTAAATGGACAGGGGTGATTTCCACCCGATTAGAACGCCGGTGTATTAATGAGTTTACTATTGTCACGATACGTACCGTACCATCACCATTGAACTAAGAAACTTGGAAATTTTACAAACATGTTAAACAAGAACAAGGGTCGTCCGATCGAGCGGCAACCCGATCGGAAAGCCGTTCGATCGGACAGCCACCCTAATCAGGTGACACTTGCCCTTTTTCCTTGGAAACTTTGATACTTAGAAACTTTCTCAAAACATTGGAAACTTTGATCAAGTGGCAGCCCGATCGGACAGCCGTCCGATCGAGGTGACACCCGATTGAGATGACCAAATCAATAAACACATCCGGATCGAGTGGCAATCCGATCGGATGACCATCCGATTGGAAAACTACCCTATTCCCCTCATTTGTAAGCTAGTGGCAACCCGATCAGATGGCCATCCGATCGGGCAGCCATCTGTCTCTTCACACACCTACGTCACCCGACCGACTGGCAATCCGATCGGATAGCCATCCGATCGGACAGCCATCCGATCTAGTGATTAGTTTGACACTTATGCAATCTCGTTACTCTGCCCGACTCTTATCCTATTGTAATCTAATCAGGCTAATTCTAAAAAGAGCTCCCTTTGATCCAATAGCAGTTTATACTGTTAAGCAATCATTGTGAGTATACTCGATCCCCTTTTACCTTAAATTTTTGGGGTGTAACATGTATTCTATGAAACTTAAACTTGAATCTTTGAAACTTATACTCTATCCTATGTGAACATGAAACTTGTGATTCTTGATTTTTGACTCTTTGTGCTATGTGATGTTTAATCCAGAGTGTGTAGTTCCGCCTTAACAATAGTAGCGCTACAGGGGATGCACCTCTCCCATTATTCTCGGGGGGTATTGTTAGGAGGATTCTAGTTTACCTTGAGTCTTGGGTAAACACTAAAGCATCGGGATACTTGGGCTATCACTGCGTGGACTGCGACACTAGCACGGCTGAAACTTTTTTTTGGCTTACACTATGGATATGAGTTGTTTTAATCTATTATTCTATTATCAAACTTGTATACTCGCCAATACTTTTGTATTGATATTTTAATACATGTTGCAGGCTTATAGGATGCTTGGGAATGCATGGAATTCAGCTAGGAGATGCTTAGAAACGTCACCTAGTTAACTTAGCCTTTTGAACAATTTATGATTTGGTTTGTAATATGATATTTGTGACGACGTTTGTTAGACATTTTCATGAAATCAATTAATCTTTATTGAAACAATAGTGATATGGAAATTCTCATGAGCAATCTGAACGCTTAGTGCTCGCACCCCGATGTTTCCGCCATCGGTTGGGGTATGACACTAATTTGGTGCGTATGCGTATTTAGATTTGATTGTTGATTATTTGTTGGTTCACATAAACTTTGGTGGATGTCTTTCATATAATAAGTTTGTGTTGATTGTTCGCTGATGCGTGTGTAGGGGTTATATAATTTTATGTATATCTTTTTAACACTTTAGTCAAGTTTTAAATTTATAAAACACGATATTTTACTAACACTAAACACACATATGGGCAAGTGCACCCATCGTGAGCGTAGTATAGCTTTGGTAAGATACCGAGGTCGTCCAAGGACACAAGAGCTTTTAATACCAGTTTATCCTCAATGTCTAATCAAATCAAAAGTTTAGAAAAAGTTTTAAACGTGAAAATAAAAACTAAAAATGTTGAAAATAAAAATAAAACAGATAGACAAGATGAATCACTTGGATCCGACTCGCCGTTAGTGTAACCTTTGATGATTTTCGCACTTTTGCACTTTTTAAGAGATTATCTTAGTTATAGTAGTACGCCCCTCTTTTGAAGGTGGCGTTACCCTCAACCCAGTAGTTTGAGTCAGCAAGGATATAATCATAAAGGGTCAGAATATTGAAAGATAATTAATTAAGTTATTAATGCGTAATGTGGTAGGCCCCTGTTTTGAAGGTGACGTTACCCTCGGCTAAGTGGTTTGAGTCAGCAGGGATACAATGCCAAGTAGCCGGGTTAATGTATTAATAGTAGTTTACATATGAGGGGATCAAGCCATTCGCACCCCGCCATCCAATACTAGTGGGTATTAAAGGAGGTTCTAGTAAGCTTGACCCAGGTCCTTGCTGGATCTATATACTGAACAAGGCAAGAACCTTACCAAACCATTCCCTTAACCCCGACCAGGTAGCCAACATATCTCTATATAGACCGTAGAGATATGAATGGTGTAAATCTTTTATTTTATATAGACAGTAAAATAATGCCAAGACACCACGAACAAATGATAAGGAAGTTTCACCTTTAACATAAGAAACTAGTTATTAAAGTCATTAATACAAAACCAAATAAAAAGTGAGAAAAGATTAAAAATCAAAAGTATTACACTAAATGCTTGTCTTCACCAAGTGATGTAAGAGACTTAGGCAAACATGACGTTTGATTTTCAAGAACTCTTACTATCAATCTTGGATCCCGAGACTACGACACACACTCTATGATGGATGTTGGATGATGGTGGTGGATGTGAGTGTTGTGATGGTGGTGGAGTGTGGGTGAAGTGGGAGAGAGGTGGTTTGCCAAGGGATGCCTTTGAAGTGAACCAAGCACCTCTATTTAGAGCCTGCACAGAAGCCCAGACACGTCCCCGTGCCCATTGGGCATGGCCCCATGTCCATCCTTATTCTCTTTCTTCATTAAATTCAATTTGTCTGCATTAGCTCCACACGCCCCCGTGTCCGCTGGGCACGGCCCCGTGTGCAGAAGCGTATCTGTACTCTCAAGATTTGCTTGGATTCTACGAATCTTAGCGTTGACCACGGCCCGTGTTGAGCTGGGCACGCCCCCGTGTCGGGAATAGAAGCTTCTATAGCTTTGTCCTTTCTGCAGACACCTGGCCACGCCCCCGTGTCCGCTGGGCACGGGGCCGTGGTCAGCCTTCTGTTTCCTTGTTTTTGCTTGGGAAGATGCTGTCGAGGGGTCGGGCATGCCACATTTGTTCCTTTTCTTGTACTTATGTTAGATTTTGCTGCATATTTGTTCCTTTTGTTCATTTACGCTCATTGAATCCTGAAAATACAAAAGGAAGACAAATGCACACTTTTTCCAACATTAGTACTAAAAAAGGGTTAGTTTTATGCCTCATTTGACGTAATTTATATGTTGCATTTTACACACATCAAATACCTCCACACTTAGATCTTTGCTTGTCCTCAAGCAAAATCTTTATAATGTGGCTTTCACGCCCAAATGGAATGGGTAGAAGAGAAGTTTTTGGGCTTGTCTTAAGTGTCGGGAATCCAAGATCTTTATTAGGCTTTATTTTTATGTTATTTACAATCTTATTCGTTATGATTTATTTAGAACATTTCATAAGAGAAATTACTTATTTGGGCATAACATGCCTCTTTAAAATTCCATTTATATACAAGTTCACATACCTCACGGGAGATCACTCAACAATCGGTTGAAGATGTATTTTTGTGAAACACTCGAGACCGGCATGGAACTTACTTCTACCATATGCTTGCCAAGCAATCAATCCTCCTCATTTTTAACTATACACCTTTGTAAATATCAAGAGGACTTGGGGAAGGGTTAGGCTTGGGTTAAAGGTAGGTGGTTTTAGGTTAGTGGTTAGTAAAAAGGGAGAAAAGCGTAAAAAGCAACGGTCGTCGTAAAACGTTTTGTTTTGTGACTTTTATTTAAACAAAGCATTTTCAAACAAAGTTTCTTTGAGGGACTTGTTTGTTTATTGCTATACTTCATTTTTTTTATAAGGAATGTCACATGAAAACCGAACTTTTTACTAAAATATAAGGGTTAAAAATAAAAAAAGGGTTTTGGTGGGTAAAGGGTGTTTGTTTTGTGGGCTTAGAAACGAAAAGGTTTAGGCTCAAATGGGTTAATTATGGGGATTTTGGGTAGGTGATAAAAAAAAATGAAAAATAATGGTGTAGAAAAGAAAAAAGGTTAGTCCTAATGCCTCCATCATTTACTTACTTGGGTTTAAGTTGGTAAGGACCGGGAATGTATCGTCATGGCAAGTTCTAGATTCGTAAGAAACCAAGCGGCTATTCACACAAGAAACGAAAAATGAGCATTTAATTTAAAGATGTATGCTTTTATGCTCAATAAAGGCTCAAAACTCACTTTTTGTGGGAATAGGTTTTTAATGTGATCAAGTATATATAATCAAATTTTAACTAGATTTGTCATGCCGTTTCATAATTTTCTTATGTTGGTTCTTTTTATCACGACGCTATCGGTTTGTAAATTTGAAAAAAATATTACCATTTTAGAACTTGTTATTCCCAAATTAAAACAAGACAAGTAAAAAAAATTGAAAAGTTTTTGAAAAATTTTGGGGTGATTAGCGGTTCCAATCAGTGTTGTAAAAGTCGCTAGGCGGTCGACTGGGGAGTTGGGAGTAATCGGAGTACTCGGAGAGTACTCGGGGAGTACGCGGACATGGTAATTATAAAGAAAATTAATTGATATATATTATATATATGTTAAAATAAGCATATTTCATGTCAACTGAGTATAATTTAAAATGAAACATGTTTAAAGTTCAAATATTCTGAATACAAGTCCGACTAGTCCGAGTACAAGGCCGAGTAGGCCGATGTTGACCGATTTTGACTAATTAAAAGTCAACAAACCACATTGACCGCCTAGACCGACTAGGCCGACTCTTTCCGACTACGTCCGACTAGCCACCGACTAGGCCGACTAAACGCCGAGTTTGACCGAGGCCGACTAATTGAGTCCGCCTAGGAGGAAGTCACCTCGGAGGGGTTCCGAGGACCGAGTACTCGCCGATTACTCGGCCATGGAATCCGACTTTTACGACACTGGTTCCAATAGAGTTTTGTGTAAGGCTTGTTATTAGGACTTGCAAAATTTAAGGTTTTAGTATCCCCCACACTTAAATTACACATTGTCCTCAATGTGTCCCAAAAATAAGTTTTTCGGTTGACTGAATGTGTAAAAAGGTGTTTAAAACAAAAAAATTATGTTACTGGGTGTCTGGACACGGGCCCGTGTTAGTCCGGGCACGGCCCCGTGTTCAGATTACCAGTATCATAGTTTACAGAAGGCTGGGCACGGGGGCATGTTCAGTGAACACGTCCCTGTGTCCAGTTACCTAAACTAGGCATTTTCTGCAGAACCTTGGGCACGGGGCGTGTTGGGCTGAGCACGACCCCGTGCTGAACTTGCTGTAATGAAGAAAAATTGTCGGGTGGCTCGGTTTTTGTGCATGGGGTGTGGGTTCAAGTTTCCCTTAGTAACCTCCATCATTCCGAGTGTGTTTTATTCATTACAACATCATCCAAACACCATTTAATACTTAAAAACCATCATTTATTAAAGAGTGAATTACATAAGTTCCTAGGAAATAAAAGCATAAACTAAATCTGGATAAGTAGGTCATGAAACACAAGAAATCTAAAACCACAAAGAAGTTCTAGCCTATAGTTTATTTTAAGAGCAAAATTTCCGAAAAAGATAATTTTCTCGGTTGAAAGTGGCTTGAAGAACTTCTCATCCGGGAAGGGCCCTTCATACATCGTTGAGCCATTCTTCTATCTCCCGAGGGAGAAGGAAGGCGGGCTCATTGGCGTCCTCGTTTTGAGGGGGTGTGACTTCCACCGGAACCTCTTGTAAGTTGTCAAGAGGGGGTTCAGCGGGGATGTCATCCCACCCGGTGGGGTTAATGACTCCTTGAGCTAAGTTCCAATCTTCTTGGGGAAGGATTAGTTCCATGGGAGGTGTTACAAGAATGTTTAACCTCTGGTGCAAGAGATTGATTTCTTGGAAACTGTTTTCTAGCTCCACCGTGAGATAATTAATACGGTCGATTAGGACTTCTTCTACGGATGTCATTTTGTCGAGAGCTTCCCGTAGTGCCATCATATAGCGCACAAGAGTTGCTTCGATTGAAGGCCTTCATTCCCTACGACTGTTCCTTGAATGTGCTGAAGAGGTTCCACTATTCTGGCTCGACATTCTACAAAAAAAAAGTAGAAAAGAGTTCAATTTAATGAAACAGTACCTCGGACACGGCCCCATGCTTGCTGAGCACGGCCCCGTGGCCATCTCTCTGTAAGTTTTTGAAACAAGGAATCTTGGAGCTTTAAATTATTTTTCTGACTTTTGAAGCATTTTTAAGCAGAAATAACTTAAAACAGTGTTGTAAAACTTATTTTTTGACAAGATTCCTTGAATAAAAACCTAACAAATATCACAATAAAGCTTGAAACCATGGATATTTCAAACTCTAATGGAGGATTTGAGGAGAAAATGAAGAAGAAGGCAATGGACAAAAGTAGAAAAGACAAGATGGTTGTTGATAACCTTCTTTAGAATATACCTAGTATGGTATATGTGAAGATCCCACCAGATCTTTGTCTTTGGTGTTGGTGCATATGTCTGTCGACTTCATTTTGTATTGAGTCTTATGTCTAGAATGGATAGAATGGAGCCCGGTAGGCTAGATAATAGGGTTCTAGTGATGATAGACCATTCCGCACGAAATGGCAAGAGCCATTTCGCACGAAATGGATCTTGTCCATTCCATGTGAAATGCCATTCCTATAAATACCTGAGCTATAATTTCGTTTGAAAGAGTTGCTGATTCGAGAGCCGAAGTGCTGCTGACGTGTTATTTGATCTGTAATCGTGTCAAATCAATATACAAGACAATTAAAGTGATTCTGTGTGTAGATCAAGTTGATTCAAAGTCGATACGTTTGTTTCCGCCTCTTGTATTGATTAGAACTCTTCTGAACGACTCGTTTTGGTCATGCAAACGATCCTACAAGTGGTATCAGAGCTCAGGAGGAAGAGTTCTTACCAATTCAGCTTGATTTCATCAAAATTTTGACTTCTACACCTTCTTTTACAACATTTTTCAAAATTAACTGAGTTTTTATAGTTAAAATGGACTGATTTTCACATATAACGTGCGAAACATAGTTTTAATCAATCCTTGATAGAATTAGACCTAAAATCGACCTAAAACCTGATCAATTTGACAAAAATCTGACCGATTGGGTGACATCAGCATCTAATTTTGCACGGATTGGGTTATATTTCATTCATTTCGCACGAATTAGACCATAGAGACACCATTTCGAACGAATTGGACCATAGAGACATCATTTCGCACGAAATGGATCTTCATTTCGCTTGAAAATTGCCATTTCGCTTGAAAGGAACCCCTATTTTGCATGAAATGGTCTGTTAGAGAACCATTTCGCTTGAATTTGTCCCATTTCGCACCAAAGATCATTTCGTACCAAAGTCCATTTCGCATCAAAGTCAGTTCGTTTGAGATACCATTTCGTTTGAATTTCCATTTTGCTTGAACATTGTGTTAATGTGAAATTTTTTACCGAAACTTGGAAGAAGAGTTTTACAATGCGTTTGCTACCCCAGTTGCTCCAATTACAGTTGCCGAAACTGTTGAAATCGAAAATGAAACAGGAACGTCTCAAAAGCCTCCAAAGCTTATGTACATCGAGGATTTTAAAGGATGGCAAAATCGTTTTGAAACTTGGGTGCAAGCTTATAAATTTGATGCATGGGTTTCGTTGGACAAAGATTACGAAAAAGCTAAAGATGAACGTGGAAATGAAAAATCTTTAAGTGATTATACAACGGATGAGAAATTAAAATACACCAGTGAAAAAATGATGATTAGTATTCTCCAACAAGCAGTAAAAGAAGATATTTTTGTTTTGCTTCAACATGAAGATACTGCTAGATCAATTTTGTTAGCGTTGATTAACAAGTTTAAGGGAAGCGCTGATATGATAAAAAATAAACATCCATTACTAAAGAAATCATTTGATATGTTTGTAGCTTTTGAAGATGAGACGACTAAGAAGACTATCGATAGATATTGTCATCTTGTTCAGGAAATGAGAAGATTGGAGATCAAGAAAGAAGACGATGAATGGGTTGATAAGCTAGCTGATGCGCTACCACAGAACAAATGGGGAACATATTTGTTGATTTTGAAACATATGAGAAAATCTGAAAGTATGAATTTGAGTAAGTTCATTCAGAAGATTGAAGAACATGAATTGGATGTTCAGAAAACTGCTATCATGAATAATCCAAATGCTCAACAGGATGTTAGTCTATACTACAGAGGAAGCAAATTTGAGACTACTCCGAGTTCGAAGATTAAGACTGCTTTCAGTGCTGATGGTTCTTCTGGAACAAATGTTAGCACTACAACTCAGAGTGGTGGATATTCGTCATCGTATTCAAGTTTTGATCCGAATTTCACAACACCAAATCCTCAATGACAGAGTTCAACAAATCTGCAATGTAATGTTACATTGAATATTCAAAATGGTCAAAATCTCTCTCCAGAAGTGGCTAAGCAACACATGGCATCACTTGTTACTATGTTAGAGTCTTATGAAAGTTTAGTTGCTGGAAGAATTGGAAATCCAATGCTCACTAAAGAGGATTATGACCAGATTGATTCTGAGGAACTTGAGTTGATGGACATCAAGTGGTGTTTAGCCAGTGCTGTAAGAAGAGCAGAAAAATTCAAACAAATCACCGGAAGAGATGATTTTCGTGATGTTGCTACATCTCCATTAGGGTTTGACAAATCAAAGGTTACTTGCTTTCGTTGCAGAGAAAAGGGGCATTTTAAATGAGAGTGTACAAATAAAGAAGCTACCGGAAGACAAGATCCGTTTGGAAACAATGATTATCATTGAAAATCAATTTATCATCAGATTGCTCAACAACCATCATCATCCCGTGCTATTGAAGATGGAAAGAAGAAAGCTTATCTAGTAAATCAAGATGATGAAAGATTGGCAGAGGGATTTAGCTGGGACAAATACGTTCCGGCTGATTCAGCATTTGTTGCTCAAATCTTGGAAGAAGAAGCAGTCAAATCTAAGCCAAAAAGAACGAAGATTTTCAGATCATCAGAAAGGGATGAAGATACTGATGATGAGGAAGAGTACATTAATAATGCTAGAAAAAGTTTAGACTCATTCAGTTTTAATTTGTTTTTTGCAGATAAGATCGAGTTGTTGAATGAGAAGAAGGCTGCTAGAATGAAGAGAGATTTGGAAGCAAGAAGAATTGCTGAAGAAAAGGCAAAAATGGAAGCTGAAAAAGCAAAAGTTGAAGAAAATTCGACAGAAAAGGTCGAAGATGAAGAATATGAGGTAAAAGTAGAATTTGATTAAGAACCAATGATTGAGAAGGTGGTGGAGAAAATTGTTGAAGTGGAGAAAATAGTTGAAAGAATTGTTGAAGTTGAAAAGATTGTCAAAGTTGAAAAGATTGTTGAAGTCACAAAACCTTGTCTGAAATGTTTGGAACTATGCAAACACTGTGAAGAAAAAGACAAGAAGTATAGTGAGCTAGAAGAGTTGAAAGAAAAATTGTTGTTTGATGTGAAGTATGTAAAAGAATCATATGATGTGCTGAATAGAACGGTTGATAATTTGAACAAGACAAACCTAGAAATGGGAGCTGCTTCAACGATGATGAGTTCAACATTAATGACTAAACAGAAGGTCATCAATGAGTATATTGAAGACTGTGCAAAGCTGAAGCAGGATTTGGAACTCGAAAAGATTGAAAATGAAAGAATCAAACGATTGCTGCTGAGTTATACAACTTGTGATTATTTGATTAACAGAGTTTATCCTACTGTTGCAGGTCTTGAAGCTTTTCAAGATAAAAAGACGGAAGAGGATACTGGTAAGAAACAAAGTGTCAAGTATAACAAGTGTCCGCCTCCGATCTGGGAAAGTTATTCTCCCAGAAAGCCAAATGAGGAACAATTAAAAAAGGCAGTCAACATAAAGTTAAAGTCTGAAACCATTGTTGAGTTACCAGACAACATTGACGTCACATTCACAACATCTGACACTGATCATGAGTCTGAGTTATTAAAGAAAGTGGTCGATCAGGTGTTGGATATGGATGAAGAGTCAAAGTCGGAGTCTAAATCTGAAAGTTCGAGTTCATCAGACAAGAGTCCGAGTTCACCGGTCAAACGGGTTTACAATAAAGAATTTCTGTGTCGAAAAATAATTTGAAGGACGAAATATTCAAAGTAGCATATACTTTGAATGATTCTGACAAATTATTTTCTGATGAAGAATTTCCAATAAGAAGTGTCAAAACTGAAATGATAAACAAGGTTTTCAAATTAACAGAAATTAATATTTCTGAAATAAAAGATGTAAATCTTAAGAAAAACCTAAAAAATACACTTCAAGAGTTCAACAGAGATTGAACAAGAAAAAAGGTTACAGTCCTGGTTCAGGTTTTCAACAGAAACCAAACCATAACAGTAATTTCAAAAAGAAGGGATTGGGTTTTATTCCTCCAGAAAATTTTAAAAATGAGAAAACTTATAAACCAAAAACTAAATTTGTTTCATGTACAAGTTCAGTAGAAGAAGAGAAGAAACCATTCTGGAAACAGACAAACAAAGAGTTTCTTGCTGAAAGAAAGAAGAATATGTTGAAAGAATTTGAGAAGAGAGTTGAATGAAGAACCTGTTTCAAATGCCAAGAAGTTGGACACATTGCTTGGAATTGCCCCAAGTCCACTTATACAAAACAGGGAGTTACTTCTAACTCAGATTTGAAAGAAAAATGTGTTGATAAAACAAAACAACCAACAGAAAAATTCAAAGTGTTAAAAAATTCGATTTTCGAAGTTGGTGAAAGTTCCAAACGTTTTTACAAAAGAAAAGTCGATTGAACAAACAAAAATGGTTTGTTAAATCAGAGAGTAGTTCTGACAATGAATCTGACTCGTCAAAGTCAGAGGAGTCATTTGTTGTGTCGAGTGATAAGAATTCTGTTCCAGAAATGAACGATGAAAATTTTCCACCATTGTCAAAAGAAAACTTGAAATTAAAAGTTGGAAAGTTTGAGATCTCAGATTAATTCTTCCCTGGTAAAGAAGAATTTGACGCTGAAATGGTTTTTAATGGAAATGTGAAATATATTTTTGGGAAGATGGTCGACGGAAAGGTAAAAGGAGCAAAATTATTTTATGAATCAAAGAGATGGAGTTGCCCACTGAGTGAAAAGAACTCGGGAACACCAAAGACTGGTCAGGCTTGGGTGACAGCATTCTCTACTTAAAATCCTGACTTGCCGGAGCTCCCAAGGTGGTAATCGTGGAGCAAGAATCGGCATCTTTCTAAAAATTGAAATATATCATATTTTGATTTACAAAGTGGTATTGGTTGATAAGTGTTTCTACAAGTGAACCTACAAGTGGTTAATCAAGGTCATTAAGTTGAACTTGATTTAACTTCCATACAAGTGGTTGAGAAAACAAAGTAATGAAACCCCACAAACTAACTTTCTGGAAAAACCATTTGATTAAAACAAACTTAAGTGTTTTGAAATCATAATGGGAAAATAGTTTGTTGTCAGGGGGAGTTCTGATTGTTTATGCCAAGTGGATGGAGAATTGAAGCAATTCACATCAGTTTGTCAAATTTTCTTTAAATGGTTTTGAATGTTAGGGGGAGTAAGAATTTTCAGAAAATCCAAAAACATTAGAAAATTTGAAAAAGTACAAAACTCATTTTGATTTGGAAAATATTGAAAAATGACAATAACATGAGAAAATTAAAAATGAGTTTTATTGTGAAAAAGAGGAAATGATAGTACATCAGTGGACTATCACAGCACGCTAAAGAATTGGAAAGTCAAATGTGATAAACGGTCTCACTAAAGATGTGATGATAGGCTCAGCTAGACTAGTAGATTTGCGATAACGATACAAACTTAAATGAACAAGCCTAGTTCTAGTGGGAAACGCGGTTGAAAGCATAGTTCTTAGTTTTTATCCTTCGTGACTGTGTACCTACTCAGTAATTGCTGAATGCTAGAAGAGCATAAAAACCGGTCAGTTTGTGAACTTTCACAACTTACTGAAAAAGTCACTGTGATTGTGTATTTATTTTTGCAAAGATTTAAACTTGTTTGATTTCTTTATTGTGTTTAAGCATTGGACATCCTCTGCGTATACATGAGTATCGAACTGGATGTTAGTGCCTAAACATTCTGCTTTATTTTTCTTGGTGTTTCGTTTAAATCTTGGATCACCTCTGCGTATATGTGAATATTGAACTGGTGGTTAAGATCTAAACATTTTCAACTTGTTTTTATTTCTTATTTTGTTTAAACATTGGACTTTCTCTGCGTATCGAAAGATCGACCTGATTGTTAATGTTTAAGCATTCTGTGTTGTTTTTCGCACATATCACAGTTGATGAAAGTTTAAAGGCATTATTTGAGTCAGTGTATTGCATGATGAGGGGATATGCTGAGATCGTGGGGTCCATAAGAATTTAGTGCAAATTTAATATATCTTAATGTATCGGTAAGCATTTCGAAAGTTTTTAGATTGGGTTTAAGAGGACAACAATATCGTCAATCTATGTGAATCGTTTAAAACTTAAAATGTTTAAAGCTTAACGGTGCTAGTGATTTGTCTCATAAACTGATATGATCCTCTTACACAAACTCACAAAAATATTGTCTGTAAATATTTCTTTACTGTTTTTCTTTATACAAAAATCCAAAAATATTGTCTGTAAGATTTTAATTTCTTTGCGCACGTTCTGAACTAGATGGGTACGTTCTCCACTCTTGAGTGCTTTTTCTATTTGATTGCGCAAACTGATGCAGTTATTCGTGGTATGCCCATTATCTTTGTGGTACTCACAGTAGAGGTTCGGATCTTATCCTCTCTTGTTTTTCATTGGCAATGGTGTTTTGAACTAGTAATCCTCGATGCTGAGCACTTCCGCAGGTGTCTTGGTAAGAGGTGTCCACTGCCTTTCGCGATTTTCTTATTTGGCTTCCTTTTGAGCTGTGATCTTGTAGATTGTTGCGCGGGCGTCATCTGAAGAATATGCGCCTAAAGTTGAATCTTTCCAGCTTTTCTTGAACTTCCGACCACTGCTTTTGCTCATGTCCTGAGGGCGATTTTGGGGCAGTGGTGGTCTGTTGGAACTTAAATTGTGCTCTGTTTGAGCATAGACCTTGGCTGCTGCCATTAACTTCTCCCAACTTTTCGGTAATCCTTCTGTCCCTGACAACACTTTGATCTTATCATCGTATCTCACCGCATATTTGAACTGTGCGCGGATTAGTGTTCGTGCACATCACCAATTTCCAACACTTCCTTGTTATACCTTGTGATGAAATCTTCCAAACTGTCATCGTCCCTTCGCCAAATGTTAATGACATCCACGGAGTCTCGAATGGATCGGCGCTGCTGACTGAAATGAACCAGAAATTTTTCCTTAAGATCAACCCAGGATGTTAACTTACCTACTGGTAGATTTTCAAACTAAAGGCGCGCGATGCTTGTAAGGGTTTGGACAAACAAATGGCACCACATAGGTAGTGTCCATCCACCGACTAGTCCTGCGCTAGTGATGATACGGAGGTTATCATCATGGTCAGACAATCCATTGAGCTTTCCCACATTTGAAGGTAGTTTTGCCTGCTCGAGGGAAGCCAGTGCAATCTCTCTGATAAACTTTGAGTTTTTAGCAGCTTCCGCTGGTCGGTAAATCAGATTGTAGTCATACTCTGCTTCTAGGTTGTAAATTGCATGGATTTTTGGTTTGTAACTTGCATGGTCTCTCTGTATCTGATTAAAAACGCTTGTGTTTTCGTCTTCGTTATACGTCCTGTCGTATTCATTAGTTTGGGTGTCCCGCTTCTATGAGAAACGCGGGCCCAAACGTGAGTGAACCGATTGGCACTTTTGGGAATATTGCTCTTCACGGTGGTCTCGTCATCTGGATTCAGAGAGAGTAGATTCATGCTTAGTACTTTATTTGGAATAGACCTCTGTATCATCAATCGACATGTGTGACGTGGCATCATAATGCAACACTCGAGGTGCAGACGGAGCTCGTACTTGAGCTGCAAATCTACGCGTTTGTTGTGCTGGTTGAGCAGTTTGTGCACAGAGCTGTGCATAAACGACGTTCAACGCACTCTGGGACTTCACGTACCAAGAGATCGGAGTTTTTCTAGGAGGTAAAATTGAACTGATCGGGATTTCAGGTTGTAATCCTAGTGTAACAGGATCATTTTCATGATTAACGTTGTTCTGAACGTCGTTATCATCAGATGCTTCTTCCACAATCCCCTCGACATGGGAAGCATGAGCAAACTTGTCCCTGTTCTTTGGTCGAGGGCCTGGTGGATGATTCAACGGAGCTTCTGCCATTGAAAGTAAAAGAGAAGAAAAGAATCAAACAAGAAGATGACAATGAAAATTGAAGAATCGGTGGGCGCCAATCAAGAAACAACGATCTAATTGGACTGGGGTCAATCAGATCGGGGGTTTTGTCTCTACATAAATGGGTTAATCCTCTCGTCGATTCGGTGGTTAGCTAGCTTCCTTCTCTGGTGATCACTACAAAACAGAAAGTCATTAGACTCGCCACGGGGAGAATGGGGGTTCTCTCCGTGACCACACTCCGGCGTGAGAATAAGTACAGTGATCTCGAGGAAGAAGATGAAGTAGTAAAAGTGAGAGTAAGTTAAAAGTAACTTGTGAGATCATACCTGCAGTACCTTATTTATAACCGGTTTTTTACGAGAAAATGGTGTAATGGAGAGAGTAACGGAAAGCACTTTTCCGTTTAGCGGTTATTCTACTTTCTGTTAATAGTTACCTTCACATCCATGCACACGGATTGTGAGCTTGATCAACGGCTAGGGAGATGCCACGTGGAAAGTGATTTTGTGTAGATCTTCCTTCAAGTGAGTGCCATCATCGTGATCTAGATGGGCGTCCACGATTGTGCCACATCACAGTCAGTTGTAACCGAATGGCTATGCGCGATGAGCACTTAAGTCCTTCTAGAAGATCTACAGCTGTAAACCTTTATACCTTTGCCACGTGTCTATTCTGTTGTAACAGAAAAGATTCCTTTTGTTCCTTGACTTCAGGCGCGCGGAGATGTTTAGGTTTTACTCTTTAAGCTTAACTGTACCCTTGCGCGAGCCCGCGCAAGGGTGTTAGTTGAGTGTTTGTCTCTCTTTTCCTCCGGCGCATGGTTATTGAAGAATGTTTTCTTCCAAATCTTGTTTAGAACCACTTCGCAGCCACGCAAGGTTTTGTTTAAGATGTTCTTTAGAATGAAGTTAGGGTATGGTCCTATGCGCTTGCGCAAGGTTTTTGGAACCATACCCCTTCAGTAACCTTTTTTTATAAATATTTTAATTCATCTCCAGGAGATGTTAACCTGATGATTATAAATACGAGTTAATGGCAAAGATTGTTGTTGAAACCATTCATAACTATCTCTTAGTCGAGCATTGGTTGCAAGCACAGATCATCCCCCCCTGAGCGTGTTCATCCCAAACTGTAAGTATATTTTTTTTGTTTTTGTTTAGATAATTGTAACTAGAACTTGAAAAGTTTAGATTACTGATGTGCGTGAAGTGTGTTATGGTTTTAATGTTTATTTTAAGCCCTTTTACACTTTCTTTAGCCAAGTTTTAAATTTATAAAACACGATATTTACTAACACTAAACACACATATGGGCAAGTGCACCCATCGTGAGCGTAGTATAGCGTTGGTAAGATACCGAGGTCGTCCAAGGACACAAGAGCTTTTAGTACCGGTTTATCCTCAACGTCTAATCAAATCAAAAAGTTTAGAAAAAGGTTTTTAAACTAAGAAAAATAAAAACTAACTAAAATGCTGAAAATAAAAATAAAAATAAAAACAGATAGACAAGATGAATCACTTGGCTCTGACTCGTGTTTAGTGTAACCTTTGATTATTTCCGCACTTTTGCACTATTTAAGAGATTATCTTAGTTATTGTAGTAGGCCCATCTTTTGAAGGTGACGTTACCCTCAACCCAGTAGTTTGAGTCAGCAAGGATACAATCCTAAAGGGTCGGATTATTGAAAGATAATTAATTAGGTTATTAATGCATAATGTGGTAGGCCCCTCTTTTGAAGGCGACGTTACCCTCGGCTAAGTAGTCTGATTCAGCAGGGATACAGTCCTAAGTACCCGGGTTAAAGTTTTAATAGTAGTTTAACTTATGAGGGGATCAAAGAGTTTGGACCCCCGCCATCCAATACCGTTAAGTATTGAAGGAGGTCCTACTAAATTTGACCCAGGTCCTTTGCAGGATCTATACACTGAACAATGGCAAGACTCTTACCAAACCGTTCCCTTAACCCCCGACCAGGTAGCCAACATACCTCCATATAGACCGTGGAGATATGAATGGTGAAAATCTTTTATTTTATATAGACAGTAAAATAATGCCAAGACACCACGGACAAACGATAAGGAAGAATCACCTTCAACATAAGAAACTAGTTATTAAAATCATTAATACATAACCAATTAAAAAGTGCGAAAAGATTAAAAATAAAAAGTATTACACTAGACACTTTGTCTTCACCAAGTGATGTAAGAGACTTAGGCAAACATGACCTTGATTGTCAAGAACTCTTACGATCAATCTTGGATCCCGAGACGACTCACACACTCTATGATGGACAACGGATGATGGTGGTGGATGATGGTGTTATGGTGGTGGTGGGTGGTGGGTGAAGTGTGAGAGGGTGGTGTGCCAAGGGATGGTTTGAGCTTGAGCCAAGCACTCCTATTTATAGGCTGAACAGAAGCTCGGGCATGGCCCCGTGTCCACATCCTTCTCTGTCTTCATTAATTTCTCTTGTCTGTATTAGTTGACCACGGCCCCGTGTCCGCTGGGCACGACCCCGTGTGCAGAAGCATATCTGTACTATCAAGATTTGCCTGGATTATGCGAATCTTATAGTTAACCACGACCCCGTGTCCGCTGAGCACGGCCCCGTGGTGGGCGATGGAAGCTTCTACAACTTTGTCTTTTATGCTGACACTTGGGCACGCCCCCGTGCTCATTGAGCACGGGGAATGTTCAGCCTTCTGTTCTCTTGTTTTGCTTGGGAAGATGCTTTCGGGGAGGTCGGGCATGCCACGTTTGTTCCTTTTCTTGTATTTATGTTAGATTTAGCAGCCTTTTTTGCTTCTTTTGTTAATTTGAGCTCATTTAATCCTGAAAATACAAAAGGAAGACAAAAACACACTTTTTTCCAACATTAGTACTAAAAAAGGGTTAGTTTTATGCCACAACTGATGTAATTTGTAACATCTGTGCTTGTTATCATTGTGAACAGTTCTATTATCAATAATACAATGTTATTTGATCCCAATGTTTTTTTGGTTGTGTTTTACATTTTTCATGTTTTGACTTTTTTTGTAATTTCAAACTCTGTATCGCTTTCTGGAGAGTTATACGCAAACTGATGCGTAAACGTAATCAGTTTAATGCGACAAATACTCCGGAACATTAACATATACTCAACATACCTTAAATAACCTTTACATAACTTAGAAATAAGTTTTGAAGGCTTTGGTATGGCAAAAACAAGTTAATTCGCCTACAGGGACTAAATTTGACAAACTGTGAAAGTATGCCAATTTGAACTACAACGAACATTCCGGAACATGACCATGAGTTAAACATACCATAAATATCCTTTACATAGCTTAGAAATAGGCTTTGAGGGGTTCGGTGTGCTAAAATAAACTTTTGGGTCATTCAGGGACTAAAAGTGTCAGAAAGTGCACAAGTTTGCATTTTCGCGCATGACTTACGTTCTGAATACCTCCGGACATCCAAAAATTTATGTAAGCACTAAAATATTTTATTTTAGTATTTGGCATAAGAAAAATCCATTCGTCGCGCAATTTAGATCGTTTTTCGCACTTATGCGCATTCCGTCGTAATTAACCGAACAACGCAATCGTACGGCCAAACGAACCAACATCCGACATATGTTTGAGCATGTTTCATGCCCACAATATTTAGGCATCCTTGTGGAGCCTTGAAAATGATTTAACGAGCCTTAAACACGTCGGAAATGGCCTGAATACGCAACGGGGACTGAAAGAAGAACATTTGAAAGTGTTTGCTGATCAGGGGGACCCTAGCGCGACGCCTAGCCCCCTTGGCGTCACGCTAGGCCTCTTCTGATCAGCAAAGGTCATTTTAAACATAAGTTAACAGCCCCTAACACTTCCCAAAGGTCAAGTGCCACAGGTTAACCTCTTATGGTGGCCAAAATCAGTTACCACAACATTGCAACAAGTGTAGGGATGTGATCATTCACTCTTCTCCAAGAAATGATCCTAACGGTGAACCAAAAACTATAAATACCCACCTCCACCCTTCACTTTTCCTCACAAGAATCTGATCTTATGTGCTCTAAGTTGAAACCTTTGTTTCATACCTGAGCTATTTTGATCTAGATTAGCATTCGGGGACCCTTTGTAAGTGTTCCTTCGTTCTTTTATTGCTTTTCGAGTCCGAAAGTCAAACTTTGTTTGACTTTCTGCATTGACCAGTTTATGGTCAATGCGAAGTTCGTTTGAACTTCGCAACGTGATTTTAATCACGATGGTTATAGTCTCTTGTGACTATGCCTACTGATTACCACGTTGTCTAGGGTCGTAGGGGTAAGCGATCTGATAAATCGCTTATACCTTCGAACCCGACCCATTTGGTCGATCATTAGGATCCGACCAAATACATTAGGTGACCATAGCATATAGGGAATAACCTTCCGAGGTTATACCTTATGGTCGCTTCGTTTAAGTAGTTGTATGATAGGTAGTTTATATGCCTTAGGTAAATTACCAAAATACCCCTTTGATGCCAAAATTCGTTTTAAACATATGTAACATAACTTTTGACATCTAAACTGATTTGATAACCATATTAGACATGTTAAGGCATATTTTACTTGTCATAGGACTAGTTAGGCGTTCCGAACGCGTTTTACGCGAACGACGCGTTAAAGTAGCATAAGCTACCTAAACGGGTCGTAATGGGTCACAAACACTTAGGTTAAGTTTCGTTTTAGTATGTGGGCTTTGGTTAGCCATATTACACGAGTCTCCATACTCGTTTGGTTTATGAACCCTCATTCTATCCGATCCTCAGATATTAGGTCCGGTTTATTGACATAGTTACCTATATTAGGTGCCGTTTGATTCCGTGATCTCTAGCATTGCTTGGTGGTTATCTTAGGACTTCTGAGCAATCTCAAGTGAGTACATAGACCCCTCCTTTACTGTTTTCCAAACTGTTTTGGGGTGAAACACATGTGCCTACTTGTTACTTTCATGCTTTCCATGTTTTCACATCATATACCTGCTATGTTCGTTAGTACATTAGAGTACATGATTTACATTACATTTCATGCTATGTATGCCCATTGTGTGCGTACATAGTACATTGTTTTACATTATATCTCATGCTATGTATGCCCATTGTGTGCGTACTTAGTACATTGCTTTACATTACATTTCATGCTATGTAGGCCCATTGTGTGCGTACTTAGTACATTGTTTTACATTACATTTCATGCTATGTATGCCCATTGTGTGCATACTTAGTACAGTTGTTTTCATCACATGTTTACATTTTGGTATGACATTTGGTTTGTTTAACATGGAACAATACATTCAATAACATTGATCACGCCGTTCGTTAGTAGGTAGTGGTACCATAGGAATTGACAACTCCCGTTCCGGACATCCTAGGTTGGTTTGGATGAAAGGAATGACCGAATTCGATATACATAACTTAGATAAACCTTTAATTTGTTTAAGGGTTTATCGCCACAGTCTCAAGGCTTGGATGTATGCATTTTCACAATACCGCATAGATGTTTGTATCAGTAAAGCATGCATTTGTTACACAAAACATAACTTTGATTTAAACTATGTTTTACTTCAATACCTTGTTTTTGTGCATTTTACATATGGGTTAGTTGATATATTTCACTTACCATACATGACATTTTGGTTACACATTACATGTTCTACATTAAACATAAACATTTTGACGTTGATATACACATTTGGTGGTTTACATTGGACATAGACATTTCAATATGGTTTATACATTAACACATGACAATTTATTTATACATGGACAATTTACATTGATGGTTGGTTTGGGTAAATGATTCGAGTAACGAGGCGTGTGTAATATAATACAAGCATGGTGGATACCCCGCTGGTACTTCCTATAAATAAGTGTTGGTTTGATATTTCATGTCGTAGCGTTACTTAAATCATTTCAATATTTGACATATTTCATTTTACATGAACAACTTATTTTCACAAGACATTGATTTACAAAACAACTTATCTTATACAAACTCATTTTTACTTGGTTATTCATTTAACCTTACATTATTCTCTTATTTATACATATCATTGCTTTTTAATGATTTACAAAACAAAACAACTTACAAGGTTCATGACTGACTGTTATTAAACAATTTTTCCTAAACTTATAAGTCATGAATCCTATTTTCACAAAACCTATGTATCTCACAGGCATTTTTATGCTGACGTACCTATTTTCACATGTGTTTTCAGGAGCTTTTCCATAGGATGATGATCGTGACACTAGGGCGGACCTGTGCCTTAGAGACATAAAATGAAGATAGACTTAGTTTTAATTATGTTCTGAACTCTTTATTTCCTGTTTAAGACAATGTAACTCTTATGTTTATAAATAAAATTCAACTTTGAATGCCATGGTTATGAAACAATTAATTCTGTTACAACACTCCCCGACGTTTCCGCCACGTTTTGTATGTTACACGTGGTCGGGGTGTGACATAATTTATATGTTGCATTTTGCACACATCAATTACTTTTGTAATAACATTCTATTTTTATAATCATGTTTATAGCATTTACATAAAAATACAAAGATGAACAAATGTTTTTTGGGTCAACTCAACTTGTTTGACCCATAATAAATTTGACTTTTAATTTATGTTCTGACCCATTACCCATGTAAGTTATGATTAAAGGTATGTTCTTTTTGTTGTTGTACATAGGAGATTTTATTATATTGATTGAAGGTGGAAAGGCGTTAAAAATTTCTATAAACCCCTGGACTGGGTCCATATCGAACGTAAACGTCAAAACAAGGTATGGTATGAATAATTTGTTAAAGTCAATTATCTTTTATGTTATCATATTTATTCTGTAAAATTGCACCACTTGTTTAGCCATAACGTGATGACTATTTAGGAAAGGACGTTTGAAGAGCACAAGAAGTTGGTAGATGGAATCTTGAAAGGAGACCAGAAAAGGCGGAAGAAGGTTGTGGCTGCTGGCATTGACTATGAGTGCCCAAAAATTGTAAGCATTTATTGACATCTGTAATTACATACATCTTAATATGCAATACATTTTGATGGATACATGTGGTAGTTATGACCCATTTACATTGAATGTGTCGATTGATTCTTAATTTTATTTAATATGGCTTATGAACAAACAAGTGAGGATGCCGCATGGCTTATGAACAAATAGTGAGTTCTTCTCTGTATTGTTATTTAAATATTTGAGCATGGATCTGAAACTAACACTATAACAACCTTGAGAATTTGCGGTGTCTTCAAACATTAATGTTGTTGTTATGTCGTTACTTTGCTAGGATCAGTTTCTTTTATCATGTTCACTAGACAAAACAATAAAGGTTTTTACACCATAACTTTGTATACTATTTTGCAGAAGGTTAATAATTATGCTTTTCTCTTGCGATTGCTTATTTTGTTTACTCATGTAGGGCCAAATCAGCAGATCCATAATGGAAACGAGAAAGTATGTTACCATTTGTGAGCGGGCAACTACAACCGGTTTCCTTTCCTGTTTCTTCACCATGAGTTACTCGCGCCGATAGATGTCGTCAAAGATACCTCAGAGTTTTGCCACCGATAATCAATGATCGACGGTGGCACGACGGGTGGTTGTTCTTATACTAACACACTGTGATCTAAAACCTGAACACATCCTTTTATGCACAAGGTGAGCTACTTTGGCAAGAAACGAGTCAAGTTGGGATGGGCCAGGTTGGGTTAACCAACAAGCATGTTTTCTTGCATTAGATGTGATTACCAAGACACTGTTGTTACACTGGTAATATAAAAATAGTACACGAGGTTGTGAAATAGACTTTGTTAACTCAACCCATTTAACTTGTTAACCTTTTAGCTAAGTTGTTTTGTTTGATCTGTTTAAGACAGTACCAAACCCAATCGACCCATTGATAAGTAAACAGGTTGAAATTGCCACTTTATTTTTTCCATTGATTAATCTTAATCGATCCTATAAATGTTGTTTATTACTTAGTACCAGAACTATAGTGGAGCCTCTGGATGTCAAATTTTTGACTTTGGATCTGCATGCATGGATGATCTCGTTGTCTTTTCTTTGATATAATGTCATTTGTTTCTTATATGCAATCATGTGAAGTCAATGGTACAATGTTAACATGGTTTTGTGGTTTCAACTTGCATGCTAAATCCAAATCTAATTCACTATTTGAACGCCAAGTCTCAAAACAGGTAAAAAAGCTAACCTTTAGTTTCATAATAGTCTTTTCATGTGTTTGTCAATCTGAACTAAAGTTTTATCACTTTTGTGTTGGAGAATTGAGCTGGGGAATGATGTTTGAAGCCCTAAATCCAATTGGGGCTGATGAGCGGTTACCTGGGTATGTTAAATTATTTTTTTTGAAAAACACAAGTGGCGCCAATATGCTTGCAACCAACCAGATTTTTTTTTGAGGTGTTAGAAAAGTACTGATCAGTGTAAAACCATAATTAATAAGACTTGTGGTGTCAACAAAAAGAGTGTAAGAATTATGGAGATTTACTCTGCTTAATGAAGAAAAACCTAATGTTTACTTTACTTAGATTTTGATTTAATTAACTATGCAGCAGCAGGGGTTAATAAAATTATGGTTTTGATTGCAGGTCGAATGGCAACTTCGTCCAGGAACTGGACTTTGAACCTTTCACTGCATCTTTCCCCGGGCCAACCATAACCAAGAGTATTGGTAACAGGGTGGAGTTCTTTAGGATGCATCTCTTTACTGAAATGTCCAATGACAAGGACAGCATGCACCCTCTCCTCGTTTGCTCAAGAAAATGTTTTGGGCTATTCCGACACCAGTGGTCAGATTGTTTACATTCTCAACCAGGAACCTGCTTTGGAGCGTGAGATGCTCAAGCGGATAAAGGAGCAGGGGCCGGATATTTTGTATGTTCTATGTTTCCTTAACTTTTAGTTTTTTCACTGAATCTTATGTTTCCGTAGGATGATGATCGTGACACTAGGGCGGACCTGTGCCTTAGAGACATAAAATGAAGATAGACTTAGTTTTAATTATGTTCTGAACTCTTTATTTCCTGTTTAAGACAATGTAACTCTTATGTTTATAAATAAAATGCAACTTTGAATGCCATGGTTATGAAACAATTAATTCTGTTACAACACTCCCCGACGTTTCCGCCAGGTTTTGTATGTTACACGTGGTCGGGGTGTGACAGAAGAGTTGGTATCAGAGCCAATGGTTATAGGGAATTAGGTTATTAGTAATGCTTTGACCTAGACTATAACTTTCTAGGACCCTAACACAAGTTATCTTGTGTTTAGATTTTAAAACATGCACATCACCTATCCTTAGGTGATTATCAAAACAAAAATCAAATTTTTCCGAAATGATTTTTGAAAAACAATCATCTGTTTTTGGATGATTTATTACAAGGTTTTGAACCCTCTTTTGTATGGTTTTGAACCCTTCCAGTTTGACTAAATTTTTGGCCTTGTGCCTTCAAATTTTCAAAATCTCGTCAACGTTTTGGGTTTTAAATAATGTGAACACGTGCAAACTGGAAGAGTGAATGCCTGTATTCTGGGTTTTCTGTCTAGGCAAGCACTTCGTATATATCTCATCAGACGCGAGACCAGTTGTGCTTACCTGGGAATTCTTGGGATGAGTGTTCACTTATAGGCGAGCATGTCTTCGCGATACATTATTTTTGACCCATTTACTTTGATTAGTCACTGTGTGTCATTTGTTTGCTTGGTAATGCGGACGAATGACCACCATCTTTGCTTTTGTTGATTTTGTTTCATCTCATTCTCTTCATCCAATCATCTCACTCGTTTCCTTTCATGATTTCCTCTTTTAGAATGCCTCCTCGACGCGAGAACCAGATAGCGACTACCGAACTGGCAGAAATTATTGCGTAGCAGATGGCTGCTCAATTCCCAAATCTCTTTGCTCAATGGCACCAAGCCAACAACAACAACAATGCTCCATGCAAATACAAGGATTTTAACTCAGCTAAACCACTCAAGTTTAGTGGTTCTGAAGGAGCGACTGGGCTTCTTCAATGGTTCGAGAGCATTGAGAATACTTTCCGCCACGTGCAGTGTCCGGATAATCGCAAGGTCGAGTTTTCTTCGAGCGTGTTTCAGAAGAGGGCTCTCACATGGTGGAACGGGGTTATGAGAGACCGTGGTGTAGAAGTTGCTCTAGCACAAACTTGGGCTGAACTTAGGGCCCTTATGATGAGGGAATTCTGTCCTCGCCATGAACAGCGAGCGTTGGAGAAAGAGTTTGATGACTTGAAGCAAGATAGTGGCGAGCACAGGGCATATACTGATAGGTTTGAGGAGTTGAGTCTGCTATGCCCAACGATGGTTACCCCACTTGACAAGGCCTTCGAAAGATACATCGACGGCCTACCTGACTCAGTACAAGACATCATTACTGGTAGTAACCCTGCCACACTCCGTCAGGCAATCGAGTTATCAGCGACATTGACTGAGTCGCAGATTTGGAAGAATAAGTTACACAGGAAGGGTGACAAGGGCAAGAAACAGTCGTCTGACAAGGAAGATAGCAAGAAAGGTCAAAACAAGAATGGAAAGGATTCTGGTTCATCAAAAAGGGCAAGGAAGCGTAAGGCTTCCCAAAACTATGCTGTCACTGCCCAAGCTAACCAGGCAGCTCCCAACCAACCCGCACCGCCTCTAGCGAAGAAGCCCTATTCAGGGAATGCACCTTTGTGCAATAGGTGCAACAGTCACCACCAGCCGCAACATCAGTGCCGTTTCTGTACTAACTGTGGGAAGTCAGGTCGTCTTGCCGATGTTTGTCGGTTTGCTCAGAATCGGGCAGTTCAGAACCCGACTCAACAAGCTGTTCAGCCTCCTGCTCAGCAACAGGGTCAAGCTGCACGACCACACTACCCACCAGGTGCTTGTTATAACTGTGGGGATCTGACCCATTACAGGATCCGGTGCCCAAGGCTGGCTAACCAGAATCAGAATCCAAACCAAAATCAGGCTCAGGCTCGAGGGCGAGCTTTTAACTTGAATGCCCAAGAGGCACAGGCGGACGATAATGTGGTGAACGGTACGTTCTTTATTAATAATCAGCCTGCATCTGTTCTTTTTGATACGGGTGCCGATAAGAGTTTTGTGTCATTGTCTTTTGAGCCAATGCTTCACGTGTCTAGAACGAAACTAGGTAAACCTTTGACAGTAGAGGTTGCTAGTGGTGAACCAATTGTTCTTGATTCTGTTCTTCACAACTGCCAGTTGAACCTTAACGACCATCTTTTTCCTATCGACCTCACGCCAATGCAACTTGGAAGCTTCGACGTCATTGTGGGTATGGATTGGTTATCCAAGCATCACGCAGAGATAGTTTGTTCCGAGAAGATTGTTCGTGTGCCGCTTTCGACAGGCGAGATCCTACAGGTTCAAGGTGAGAAACCGTCTGGTGGCCTCAAGCTCATGTCTTGTTTTAAAGCTCGGAAATATCTGCGGAAGAATTATGTGGCCTTCTTAGCACATGTTACGGCAGATAAAGGCAAGGGTAAGTCTATTTCAGATATTCCTATCGTTCGGGATTATTCTGAAGTTTTCCCTGAAGAGTTACCTGGTCTACCCCCAGCACGCCAAGTAGAGTTCCGTATTGATCTCGTACCTGGTGCAAATCCCATTGCCAGAGCTCCATATCATCTTGCACCGTCTGAGATGCAAGAGTTGTCTAAGCAGCTTCAGGAGCTCTCTGACAAAGGTTTTATACGTCCTAGCTTTTCACCTTGGGGTGCTCCCGTTCTTTTTGTCAAGAAGAAGGATGGATCCTTTAGGATGTGTATCGATTATTGTGAGCTTAATAAGCTTACCATCAAGAATCGATATCCCCTACCTCGCATAGATGATCTCTTTGATCAGTTACAGGGCGCTTCTTATTTTTCGAAGATTGATCTACGTTCCGGATATCATCAACTTCGTGTACATGAAGAAGATATTCCCAAGACGGCGTTCCGCACTCGGTATGGGCATTACGAGTTCACAGTCATGCCATTCGGTTTGACTAATGCTCCTGCTGTTTTCATGGACTTAATGAATAGGGTCTGCAAACCTTATTTGGATCAGTTCGTCATTGTTTTTATTGACGACATCTTGATTTATTCTAAGACGCTAGCTGATCACGAGCAACATCTTCGTCTTACTTTGGAACTCCTAAAGAAAGAGCAACTTTTTGCCAAATTCTCCAAGTGTGAATTCTGGCTTAAAGAAGTTCAATTTTTAGGACATATTGTCAACGAACAAGGTATTCATGTAGATCCCTCCAAGATCAGTGCGATTAAGGATTGGGATACGCCTACTACCCCCACCGAGGTTCGTTCTTTTCTTGGTCTAGCGGGTTATTACCGCCGCTTCATTGAGAACTTCTCAAAGATTGCAGTTCCTCTAACTACTCTAACTCAGAAGAACAAACCCTTTGACTGGGGATTCAAACAAGAGGAAGCTTTTCAACACTTGAAGCGGAAGCTTTGCGACGCACCTGTTCTGACTTTGCCTGAGGGCAATGATGACTTCGTCGTTTATTGCTATGCATCTAAATTGGGTCTTGGCTGTGTTCTGATGCAAAGGAACAAAGTCATAGCATACGCATCGAGGCAGTTGAAGATACATGAGAAGAACTACACCACTCATGATCTTGAGTTGGGTGTAGTTGTTTTCGCTCTAAAGATCTGGAGACACTATTTGTACGGTACAAAATGTGTGGTTTTCACAGACCACAAAAGTCTTCAACATATCTTCAATCAGAAAGAACTCAACATGAGGCAACGACGTTGGGTCGAGCTTTTAAACGACTATGACTGCGAAATTCGCTACCATCCTGGTAAGGCGAATGTCGTAGCCGATGCATTGAGTCGTAAGGAACGTACTAAGCTTCATTGTGTACGTGTTCATTCTGTTATTCAAGCTCGATCCGATATCCAAGCATGAATTTCTCAGGCTCAACAATCTTGTGTTTCACAAGGTTTGATGGATAAGGAATTTCCCAATCACATAACACCTGATCTGGAACTGAAGGACAATGGATCGTACTACTTCATGGACCGTTTGTGGGTCCCAAGCCAGGATGATCTCCGTACCTTGCTTATGGATGAAGCCCATAAGTCTCGTTATTCTATTCATCCATGCTCAGATAAGATGTATAAGGATATTCGTATTCACTATTGGTGGCCTGGTATGAAGAAAGACATTGCCTTATACGTATAAAAAAGCCTTACTTGTCTTAAGGTTAAGGCTGAACATCAACGTCCTTCGGGTTTATTGGTGCAACTAGAGATCCCAGTTTGGAAATGGGAAAACCTTACTATGGATCTCATTACTAAACTTCCACGCACAAAGAAAGGCCATGATGCCATCTGGGTAGTCGTTGATCGTCTTACAAAGTCAGCACATTTCTTGCCAATCCGTGAGGACTTTCCTGCTGACAGACTTGCAAAAATCTATGTGGATGAAATTGTAGCTCGACATGGTGTTCCTTTGAACATCATTTCTGACAGAGATGCTCGTTTCACTTCTCATTTTTGGAGAACCATGCAATCTGCTATGGGGACCCAACTTAATCTAAGCACAGCTTATCATCCGCAAACGGATGGTCAATCTGAGAGAACAATCCAGACTCTGGAGGATATGCTTAGAGCTTGTGTGATCGATTTTGGTGGTAGTTGGGATACACATCTTCAGTTGATTGAATTCTCCTACAACAACAGTTATCACACCAGCATCAAAATGGCTCCTTTCGAGGCTCTCTATGGTCGAAAATGTCGTTCACCAGTCTGCTGGAATGAGATCGGCGAGGCTCAACTTACTGGACCTGCCCTCATTTTAGAGACAACTGACAAGATTAAGAAAGTTCATGATAACCTTCAGACAGCTAGAAGCCGTCAAAAGAGTTACGCGGACCCAAAACGCAAGCCCTTGGAATTTCAAGTCGGTGATCGAGTATTACTTAAGGTCTCACCTTGGAAAGGTGTGATCAGATTTGGAAAGAAAGGGAAACTTGCACCTAGATACCTTGGACCATTCAAGATCGTCGAAAGAATCGGAAAGGTAGCCTACAGACTTGAGTTACCTCCTGAACTTGGAAATGTTCATCCAACTTTTCACGTGTCCAATCTCAAGAGGTGTTTAGCTAATGAGAACCTCCACATACCGCTTGACGAAATTCGTGTTGGCAAAACACTGAAATTTGTTGAGAAGCCAGTGGAAATCATGGAACGTGAAGTCAAGTGGCTCAAACGCAAGCGCATTCCTTTGGTCAAAGTTCGCTGGGAAGCTAAACGCGGACCCGAGTTTACTTGGGAATGCGAAGATCAAATGAAGGCGAAATATCCGCATCTTTTCCCACGAGTTTCCTCTAAATAAATTTCAGGATGAAATTTCCACAAGTAGGGGAGACTGTAACATCTGTGCTTGTTATCATTGTGAACAGTTCTATTATCAATAAGACAATGTTATTTGATCCCAATGTTTGTTTGGTTGTGTTTTACATTTTTCATGTTTTGACTTTTTTCGTAATTTCAAACTCTGTATTGCTTTCTGGAGAGTTATACGCAAACTGATGCGTAAACGTAATCAGTTTAATGCGGCAAATACTCCGGAACATTAACATATACTCAACATACCTTAAATAACCTTTACATAACTTAGAAATAAGTTTTGAAGGCTTTGGTATGGCAAAAACAAGTTAATTCGCCTACAGGGACTAAATTTGACAAACTGCGAAAGTATGCCAATTTGAACTACAACGAACATTCCGGAACATGAACATGAGTTAAAAATACCATAAATATCCTTTACATAGCTTAGAAATAGGCTTTGAGGGGTTCGGTGTGCTAAAATAAACTTTTGGGTCATTCAGGGACTAAAAGTGTCAGAAAGTGCACAAGTTTGCATTTTCGCGCATGACTTACGTTCTGAATACCTCCGGACATCCAAAAATTTATGTAAGCACTAAAATATTTTATTTTAGTATTTGGCATAAGAAAAATCCATTCGTCGCGCAATTTAGATCGTTTTTCGCACTTATGCGCATTCCGTCGTAATTAACCGAACAACGCAATCGTACGGCCAAACGAACCAACATCCGACATATTTTTGAGCATGTTTCATGCCCACAATGTTTAGGCATCCTTGTGGAGCCTTGAAAATGATTTAACGAGCCTTAAACACGTCGGAAATGGCCTGAATACGCAACGGGGACTGAAAGAAGAACATTTGAAAGTGTTTGCTGATCAGGGGGACCCTAGCGCGACGCCTAGCCCCCTTGGCGTCACGCTAGGCCTCTTCTGATCAGCAAAGGTCATTTTAAACATAAGTTAACAGCCCCTAACACTTCCCAAAGGTCAAGTGCCACATGTTAACCTCTTATGGTGGCCAAACTCAGTTACCACAACATTGCAACAAGTGTAGGGATGTGATCATTCCCTCTTCTCCAAGAAATGATCCTAACGGTGAACCGAAAACTATAAATACCCACCTCCACCCTTCACTTTTCCTCACAAGAATCTAATCTTATGTGCTCTAAGTTGAAACATTTGTTTCATACCTGAGCTATTTTGATCTAGATTAGCATTCGGGGACCCTTTGTAAGTGTTCCTTCGTTCTTTTATTGCTTTTCGAGTCTGAAAGTCAAACTTTGTTTGACTTTCTGCATTGACCAGTTTATGGTCAATGTGAAGTTCGTTTGAACTTCGCAACGTGATTTTAATCACGATGGTTATAGTCTCTTGTGACTATGCCTACTGATTACCACGTTGTCTAGGGTCGTAGGGGTAAGCGATCTGATAAATCGCTTATACCTTCGAACCCGACCCATTTGGTCGATCATTAGGATCCGACCAAATACATTAGGTGACCATAGCATATAGGGAATAACCTTCCGAGGTTATACCTTATGGTCGCTTCGTTTAAGTAGTTGTATGATAGGTAGTTTATATGCCTTAGGTAAATTACCAAAATACCCCTTTGATGCCAAAATTCGTTTTAAACATATGTAACATAACTTTTGACATCTAAACTGATTTGACAACCATATTAGACATGTTAAGGCATATTTTACTTGTCATAGGACTAGTTAGGCGTTCCGAACGCGTTTTACGCGAACGACGCGTTAAAGTAGCATAAGCTACCTAAACGGGTCGTAATGGGTCACAAACACTTAGGTTAAGTTTCGTTTTAGTATGTGGGCTTTGGTTAGCCATATTACACGAGTCTCCATACTCGTTTGGTTTATGAACCCTCATTCTATCCGATCCTCAGATATTAGGTCCGGTTTATTGACATAGTTACCTATATTAGGTGCCGTTTGATTCCGTGATCTCTAGCATTGCTTGGTGGTTATCTTAGGACTTCTGAGCAATCTCAAGTGAGTACATAGACCCCTCCTTTACTGTTTTCCAAACTGTTTTGGGGTGAAACACATGTGCCTACTTGTTACTTTCATGCTTTCCATGTTTTCACATCATATACCTGCTATGTTCGTTAGTACATTAGAGTACATGATTTACATTACATTTCATGCTATGTATGCCCATTGTGTGCGTACATAGTACATTGTTTTACATTATATCTCATGCTATGTATGCCCATTGTGTGCGTACTTAGTACATTGCTTTACATTACATTTCATGCTATGTAGGCCCATTGTGTGCGTACTTAGTACATTGTTTTACATTACATTTCATGCTATGTATGCCCATTGTGTGCATACTTAGTACAGTTGTTTTCATCACATGTTTACATTTTGGTATGACATTTGGTTTGTTTAACATGGAACAATACATTCAATAACATTGATCACGCCGTTCGTTAGTAGGTAGTGGTACCATAGGAATTGACAACTCCCGTTCCGGACATCCTAGGTTGGTTTGGATGAAAGGAATGACCGAATTCGATATACATAACTTAGATAAACCTTTAATTTGTTTAAGGGTTTATCGCCACAGTCTCAAGGCTTGGATGTATGCATTTTCACAATACCGCATAGATGTTTGTATCAGTAAAGCATGCATTTGTTACACAAAACATAACTTTGATTTAAACTATGTTTTACTTCAATACCTTGTTTTTGTGCATTTTACATATGGGTTAGTTGATATATTTCACTTACCATACATGACATTTTGGTTACACATTACATGTTCTACATTAAACATAAACATTTTGACGTTGATATACACATTTGGTGGTTTACATTGGACATAGACATTTCAATATGGTTTACACATTAACACATGACAATTTATTTATACATGGACAATTTACATTGATGGTTGGTTTGGGTAAATGATTCGAGTAACGAGGCGTGTGTAATATAATACAAGCATGGTGGATACCCCGCTGGTACTTCCTATAAATAAGTGTTTGTTTGATATTTCATGTCGTAGCGTTACTTAAATCATTTCAATATTTGACATATTTCATTTTACATGAACAACTTATTTTCACAAGACAATGATTTACAAAACAACTTATCTTATACAAACTCATTTTTACTTGGTTATTCATTTAACCTTACATTATTCTCTTATTTATACATATCATTGCTTTTTAATGATTTACAAAACAAAACAACTTACAAGGTTCATGACTGACTGTTATTAAACAATTTTTCCTAAACTTATAAGTCATGAATCCTATTTTCACAAAACCTATGTATCTCACAGGCATTTTTATGCTGACGTACCTATTTTCACATGTGTTTTCAGGAGCTTTTCCGTAGGATGATGATCGTGACACTAGGGCGGACCTGTGCCTTAGAGACATAAAATGAAGATAGACTTAGTTTTAATTATGTTCTGAACTCTTTATTTCCTGTTTAAGACAATGTAACTCTTATGTTTATAAATAAAATTCAACTTTGAATGCCATGGTTATGAAACAATTAATTCTGTTACAACACTCCCCGACGTTTCCGCCACGTTTTGTATGTTACACGTGGTCGGGGTGTGACATAATTTATATGTTGCATTTTGCACACATCAATTACTTTTGTAATAACATTCTATTTTTATAATCATGTTTATAGCATTTACATAAAAATACAAAGATGAACAAATGTTTTTTGGGTCAACTCAACTTGTTTGACCCATAATAAATTTGACTTTTAATTTATGTTCTGACCCATTACCCATGTAAGTTATGATTAAAGGTATGTTCTTTTTGTTGTTGTACATAGGAGATTTTATTATATTGATTGAAGGTGGAAAGGCGTTAAAAATTTCTATAAACCCCTGGACTGGGTCCATATCGAACGTAAACGTCAAAACAAGGTATGGTATGAATAATTTGTTAAAGTCAATTATCTTTTATGTTATCATATTTATTCTGTAAAATTGCACCACTTGTTTAGCCATAACGTGATGACTATTTAGGAAAGGACGTTTGAAGAGCACAAGAAGTTGGTAGATGGAATCTTGAAAGGAGACCAGAAAAGGCGGAAGAAGGTTGTGGCTGCTGGCATTGACTATGAGTGCCCAAAAATTGTAAGCATTTATTGACATCTGTAATTACATACATCTTAATATGCAATACATTTTGATGGATACATGTGGTAGTTATGACCCATTTACATTGAATGTGTCGATTGATTCTTAATTTTATTTAATATGGCTTATGAACAAACAAGTGAGGATGCCGCATGGCTTATGAACAAATAGTGAGTTCTTCTCTGTATTGTTATTTAAATATTTGAGCATGGATCTGAAACTAACACTATAACAACCTTGAGAATTTGCGGTGTCTTCAAACATTAATGTTGTTGTTATGTCGTTACTTTGCTAGGATCAGTTTCTTTTATCATGTTCACTAGACAAAACAATAAAGGTTTTTACACCATAACTTTGTATACTATTTTGCAGAAGGTTAATAATTATGCTTTTCTCTTGCGATTGCTTATTTTGTTTACTCATGTAGGGCCAAATCAGCAGATCCATAATGGAAACGAGAAAGTATGTTACCATTTGTGAGCGGGCAACTACAACCGGTTTCCTTTCCTGTTTCTTCACCATGAGTTACTCGCGCCGATAGATGTCGTCAAAGATACCTCAGAGTTTTGCCACCGATAATCAATGATCGACGGTGGCACGACGGGTGGTTGTTCTTATACTAACACACTGTGATCTAAAACCTGAACACATCCTTTTATGCACAAGGTGAGCTACTTTGGCAAGAAACGAGTCAAGTTGGGATGGGCCAGGTTGGGTTAACCAACAAGCATGCTTTCTTGCATTAGATGTGATTACCAAGACACTGTTGTTACACTGGTAATATAAAAATAGTACACGAGGTTGTGAAATAGACTTTGTTAACTCAACCCATTTAACTTGTTAACCTTTTAGCTAAGTTGTTTTGTTTGATCTGTTTAAGACAGTACCAAACCCAATCGACCCATTGATAAGTAAACAGGTTGAAATTGCCACTTTATTTTTTCCATTGATTAATCTTAATCGATCCTATAAATGTTGTTTATTACTTAGTACCAGAACTATAGTGGAGCCTCTGGATGTCAAATTTTTGACTTTGGATCTGCATGCATGGATGATCTCGTTGTCTTTTCTTTGATATAATGTCATTTGTTTCTTATATGCAATCATGTGAAGTCAATGGTACAATGTTAACATGGTTTTGTGGTTTCAACTTGCATGCTAAATCCAAATCTAATTCACTATTTGAACGCCAAGTCTCAAAACAGGTAAAAAAGCTAACCTTTAGTTTCATAATAGTCTTTTCATGTGTTTGTCAATCTGAACTAAAGTTTTATCACTTTTGTGTTGGAGAATTGAGCTGGGGAATGATGTTTGAAGCCCTAAATCCAATTGGGGCTGATGAGCGGTTACCTGGGTATGTTAAATTATTTTTTTTGAAAAACACAAGTGGCGCCAATATGCTTGCAACCAACCAGATTTTTTTTTGAGGTGTTAGAAAAGTACTGATCAGTGTAAAACCATAATTAATAAGACTTGTGGTGTCAACAAAAAGAGTGTAAGAATTATGGAGATTTACTCTGCTTAATGAAGAAAAACCTAATGTTTACTTTACTTAGATTTTGATTTAATTAACTATGCAGCAGCAGGGGTTAATAAAATTATGGTTTTGATTGCAGGTCGAATGGCAACTTCGTCCAGGAACTGGACTTTGAACCTTTCACTGCATCTTTCCCCGGGCCAACCATAACCAAGAGTATTGGTAACAGGGTGGAGTTCTTTAGGATGCATCTCTTTACTGAAATGTCCAATGACAAGGACAGCATGCACCCTCTCCTCGTTTGCTCAAGAAAATGTTTTGGGCTATTCCGACACCAGTGGTCAGATTGTTTACATTCTCAACCAGGAACCTGCTTTGGAGCGTGAGATGCTCAAGCGGATAAAGGAGCAGGGGCCGGATATTTTGTATGTTCTATGTTTCCTTAACTTTTAGTTTTTTTACTGAATCTTATGATTATATACTGTTGAATGGGTATTCGTTTATAGGTTTAGTAATGTGGTTATAGACCTTACTTGGTTATGATATGTAGAGTTCATCGTCACGGTTAACAAGTCCATTAGCTGCTAAACGGTTGATCCGAAGTGTCATCATGATTACCCTATTATTTAATTCCATATGCCATATCAAATTTCAAATAAGATTCTACATGTGACCTTCAATTTTACATCATCATACAAGGCGCAAATATGATCTTGATTTTCCCATCTGGAACAAAGCTTCTAAACATCGGATGACATTAAAGCTCAATTTAGGAATTATTGTTATAGTTAAATCAATTTTGAGACTCTTTCATATCTAAAAAATCTGTATAATTGATAGTTTATTTATATAAGTTTCTGCCACAATGTATTCTATTAGTTTGTTGATTGTTAGGCATGGCGGTCTACTAGACAGGCAAACAAATTGGTTGCGTAAATGGTCAAAAAGTATCATTTTCTATATGGACATTAGTTGTTCCATAAATGACCCATTTGAACATGCAATGCAACTAACATAATACGAAAGGATTGATAAACTAATGGAAAACAAGTACAAAGGGGTGTAAATTGTTAGCCCCGCCGCAACGCGCTGGTTCCCCACTAGTTACTTAATTATTACCATCACTGGAACTACACGGGGTCTTTGCCACGGTGATTTGTATGGCAATAATTTTTGTAACATCACGCCACTGTTGAAATATATAGAGTCGATGGTATAACAATTCCATTATTAAATTTTTGTTAATACCAGTCTTTTATTAATATTTTCTAATTTGTTTGTTATTTGTCTTATAACATATATTTGAGGACTTTGGGCTTTTGAACAAGTGCTGACTTGGGCTGAAGAGTTGATTGGGCTAGGCTAAAGTTTGTTGTTGGTTATAAAGAGTTGAAGGCCCAACCCGGGCTAAGAAGAGTGGGTTATTATAAAGTCTTTAAACTAACAGTGTTATCTCATAACTGAGATTGTTTTTCTAGAGTCTTATGTTTTCTCTCTCATTGTGACAAACCAATCTTGTGGTTCTAGGTGGTTCTAGCTGTTCAAAATGATTGGAAGTTATTTTAGTTAGATGTTAATAATACTTTCTTGTATGGTGAATTAAATGAAGAAGTATATATGTATGTACCTGAAGGATATAATACTGTTGATAAATCAAAGGTTTGTAAATTAAAAAAGTCTATGTATGGTTTGAAACAAGCTTCACGTATGTGGAATGAAAAGTTGGTTGGCATCTTACTTGAATTTGGTTTTGTTCAAAGTAAATGTGATACTTCTTTGTTTGTTAGAAATCATGAAGATGTTTTCTTAGTTTTGCTTGTTTATGTGGACGATATTGTTGTTACTGGTAATTCTTTGTCAGTGTTGGATCGTTGTTTGACCTGATTGAGTCGTTCAGAAGAGCTTGTAATCCGATTCAAAGGCGGAATCAATGAAACGGACACTCGATGTAATTATAATGTCTCTTATATTGATATAAAACTGATTTACAACCTAGAGACGATCCGACAGAGCTTCGCTACTCAGATCCGAAAGTTACAAATGAATAACCAAGTGCACCTATATATAGAGGTAAGATTTCGCTTGAACTGAATCAAGAATGCTTCAAGCGAAATCAATTCCTTATGATTTCGCTTGAAAAGTCACTTGATACTTTCAAGCGAAATCATTACCTATTTCCTCAAAAACTGTTTCTAGCACCTTGAACACCGGTTATCCTATCCTATCTCATTTCATGACATGATACAAGACGAAGTCAATAGACGTAGTGCACTAACAGACTCCCCCTCGGATATTGACGAAGTCTTCAGTGACTATTCTTGCAATATGACACATCTTCAGTCTTTATCATTCTGCCTTTTTCTTTCAAATTGTAACATTGTACGCATCCATCACTCTCTTTTCCTATCAGCTTCAGACTCCCCCTTTCGTTAAGCTTCCGTGCTTTGGGATCGACACCTAGCTTTCCATCAACAAGCTCTTCCATGTTTCAAGCTTGTCTTCAGACTCCCCCTTAGACTTTGCTCTCTGGATCGTAATCTGGACTATCTGCAATTTCTCAAACATTTATAAGTAACAACATTTTCATGATATCAATCAAATTCTCTAAACCACTCCCCCTATCAACAAACTGTATAGATTTAGCAGAATTAAAGAATCCAACTCCCTCACAGTTAATCATCCAAGTTCAAGTTAATGACCTTGGAGATATCACAAACTGTTTTTGAATTTTTGATTTTAATTCAAGTTTCAATTTAATGAACTTGTTTTATTTTCAGAAACACAATCAGCTTACTTAGATTTTGAAACTCGGCACTCAGATATCAGTTGTCGAAAATAAAGCAGAATCAAAAATCTTTTTGTATTTTCTGAAAATATAAAGCAGTAAAAAAAATATGTACAAACATATTTACAGACAATATTTTTGTTTGAGTATGCATCAGAGGATCATATCAGTTTATGACAAGTCACAAGTACCGTTAAGCTACATTTCATACTCAGACTTAAACAATTTGCTTCGATTGTCGATATACTGATCCATCTTAAATTCTCACACAAATTTCAATTTACTCAGGATACGATTTAAATGAATTATGAACTTAGATCATTCATGTGTCCCACCTCTTGAATATACTCCCGTATCCAGAATCCCAATAATCAGTCTTACAGGTGAGAATACTACAATGATATCTGTATATAATTTAGGTATGCGAGGGCCGAGGGATCTCAGATCGATACTTCCGTATACGCAGAGAGATATCAGCTTCGACTTTTCGGTATGTCCCCTTTACAGGATCTTTTTGCTTACAACAGCAGCATATATCAATTTTATTGTTTCAGCATGCTGAGGGTTTAATGCTGTGTTTCAAGCATTGCAGCAAGTATTAGCCAGGGACTAGGTCAGAACTACCGTTCAGCAGAAGTCCCGGAATAATACCCTAGACATCATAGAGTATAAAGACCTAGTATATCAGATTAAGAGACCTTTCAAATGAGATTTCAGGGGTTACCTATATATCCAAGTAGTGTTCCCCACGAATTCACAAGTTTGAATTTAGGTTTATATCCCGAATAAATCTACTAAATGTGCGAAAACCTATCGACACATCATCAGTAAGATTGTTTAACTCTTTTATACTTTCCATTTCTTTAGCGTACTGTAACCGTCTACTGATGTACTATCATTTCCTCTTTTTACGCAAAAACTCAAAAAAAATTTTTTTTTTTTTTTAAATTTTATCATGTTTTTGACTTTTTCAAAATTTTCAAATGTTTTTGGATTTTCTAATGACAATTTTTCTCCCCCTAAAATGCAAAACCATTTAAAGAAAATTTGACAACCAACACTCATAGCTTTGTCTCGCCATCCATTTTCTGCTTCAAGTGCTTTGTTTTACAGAAAAACTAACGTAAAGTACCCCCATGATTTACAACACATTGATTTTTACAGTTTGAAAACCGTTTTTCAATCTGGTGAAAGTAATCATGTTTGTTCAACCGTGAGGGATTCGGCATATTCAATCAACACTTCCTCTTACAACAAACTATTTTTCCATAATGATTTCAAAACACTTAAGTTTGTTTTAATCAGAATGGTTTTTCCGGAAAAATTAGTTTGTTTACCCATCACTTATGGATTCGGGGTTATCTCATCACCTTGTTCTCTTTTAACCATATTAAAATTTTTTTAACAATATAAGAACAAATACCACTATCTCTTGTAGAAAATCAAGTACAATTTAATGTCCTTGATTAACCACTTGTAACACGAAATATCACAGTTACCATCCTGTGAATTTCTCAAGAATGATGCCGATACCTATTTCACACTTTCCAACCTGGAAGCTCCGGCAAGTCAGATTTTTCTATTTGAAAAGTTTCACCCAAGCCTGACTGTCCTTGGGTGTATTTTGAGCTTTTCTCTTTTCTTCATAAAACTCTTTCACTCCTTTTTCCTTACCATCAACCGTCTTACTAAAAATATGTTTAACATTGCTATTAAACATTTTTCCAGCATCAACACCTTTTGATTTTGTGTTTGTGGCTTGTAATGGAGGAAATTTTTCATCATTCATCAAAAGAACAGTTTCTTCCTTCTTTACCTCAACTTGTGGCTCCTCTGATTTTGTGGAATCAGATTCATTGCCCGAACTTGGCTTATCTGACTTAGATGATTCAGATTCATCGCCTGATGGTGGCTTGTCTGACTTTGAAACATCAGATTCATCGCCGACCATTTTCTTCTTTTCCTTTTTCTCTTTTGTCCTCAGATTTGTATATGAAGAATTCGATTTGCTTGACTTTGCTGTCGAGTGAATCGATTCATCAGAACTCTTATTCGAACCAACCGGTGAACCTGAAGACAAAATCTTCTCAAGATACTCTCTCGCCTTCTTCCTCTTCTTCCTCAGTCTGTCTCTTTGCCCCTGTGAAAGCTTTACTTTCTTTTCTTCCACTTTCTGTTCTTTGGGCTTGACAGTGACTGGTTTCTTTACCGTTCTCTGAGATTCAACCCTCGATCTCCCCATCGATCTCCTTGGGCAATCTCTGGCAATATGACCTTTGATCTGGCAATTATAGCATCTTCTCGTTTCATAATTCCAATTCTCGCAGTTAACAGCAATGTGTCCTCTAACACCACAGGTGTAGCACACTCTGTTATCGTACCATCCACTTTGGTCAGTCCAAACCTTCAAATTATAACATTGTTTGGCTTGGTTATAATCATTTCTCCTCTTCAATGCTGGATTTGTCTTTTGAGCACTGTGGTCAAACCTGCACCACTTATTACCAACATTTTGTGAGTTTTCAATTTTAAATTTTTGTGATTTTTGATAATGATTGGATGATTTATCTGATGAGCTTTTAATTTCAATTTTAGAATTTTTCAAATTTCTATCTTTTTGTTTCTGTTCTGCATTCTTCTTAACAGGTTTTTGTTTAGAACATTCACCTGTTTCAGTAGATTGCAGAACAGTATTTTGAAAATTTTCTTGTAAATCTAAAAATATTTTTCTTTTCTTTTCTTTTTCATCATCAGATATTTCATCACAATCCTCAACTTTGACATTTTCAATTTTGAAATTGATTGGTTTTGAACAAACATGTGATGTAGAAGTCACAAAACCTTTCAATTTCACTTCAAGCTCTTTAATTTTAATCCGAGCTTTTTCAGCTTCATTTTCAAGCTGAATGATTTTAGCAAGATGAGAATTGATTTCAATTTGTTTTTCAGGATTATCTTTACCAAAAATATCTCTCTCATCTTCTAAAATCTTGATTTGATCTTGAAATTCTGTTTTATCTTTTAATCTTTCATGTTCAAAATTTTCATTTTTTTCTTTTAAACTTTTGTTTTCTGCTGTCAAACTGTTCACATCACTAAGCAGTTTGACATTTTCAGACTTCAAATTTTCACAAATTCCCTGCAACATAAGAATCTGGTTATCATCAGCTTGCTTCTCATCTCTCAACTTCTCAACTTCCAATGTCAAACTTTCTGCATCCTTCAAAAGTTTGTCATTTTCAGCCTTAAAGTTGTCACATTTAGAGCACACTGATTCTGAACTTGAAGATCCAAGCTTCAAAGATTCTTCGTTCTTTGGAATATCCTTTGTTTCCATCTTATATGTTCCTACACAAAAGAGTTTAACGAAATCAAAAGGATTCATACTTTCATCAATATAACATTTCCTTTTAATATCATATTTCAGAATACTCTTTGTTGCAAGACACACACGAATTCTATTATCAATTTCAGTAATAACATCCAATTCCAATTTTTGTAAATTCTTTTCCATTTCGGTCAAAATTTCCTTCTTTTTCTTATTTTCCTTGCGAAACTCTCCATTAACCTCATTAAAGAACTGTGTTGGATAAAGTTCTTGAAAAAAATCTTCCTTTTTTAGCTTAACCAAAAATTTATCCCATTTAGCAGGTAATGCATTTGCCAATTTCGATATCTGTTCATCATTTGATATTCTAATATCTTTGTTTCTCAAACTGTCCATTAGAATTTTAAACCGTATTTCCAACTCATCCAACGTTTCATCCTTTTGACACATGAAATATTCAAATCTTTCAACTAAAACCTCCTTTTTCTCAAAAGAAGAACAACAAGTCCAATTGTTTATTCTTTCAAATTTAGTGTTTTCCAGTTCATCAAACATTTTGAATTCTTGGTATTTGTGCCGTGTAAATCACCTCGAATCACCTGCAAACAAACAAACAAACAATCAGTATACACAATAATATCCTGAAATAGATTGATACACAGTTGACGTGAAATGATCCGACACAGAATTCCACTTTTCAAGCGAAATAAGAACTTCAATCGAAATCACTTGTTAAACAGTTGAAGCGAAATAAACTGTTTGCCTCTTGAAGCGAAATCAACTATTTGTCTCTTGAAGCGAAATCAACTGTTAACTACTTGAAGCGAAATCAGTACTATTCTGTTCAAGCGAAACTTTCAAGTAACCACTTTCTGAAGCGAAATCAACTATTTCGCTTCAACTGATTAGAACCTTCAAGCGAAAACCAGCAACTCTATTTCGCTTCAGATGAACTCAAGCGAAATCCAAAATCACAACACTATTTCGCTTCAGATGTTCAAGCGAAATAGTCCAAACAGTCTGTTTTGAAGCGAAATCAATTATATCCTTCGAACACTATTCAAGCGAAATCTAGTTTTTGATCCAATTCAGTCACTTTTAATGCGAATTTCGGTCTCAAACTTTCAAGGCTTTGTTAAATTGTTGTTTTGCATGTTCGGTGAGAAGTTCAATCCATTTTGACCATGAAATCTCGTTTAGTTTGAAAAAGAAGGTGTAGAAGTCAGAATCTAATTGCAATCGAGCTAAACTCTTCCTCATGAGCTCTGATACCACTTGTTGGATCGTTGTTTGACCCGATTGAGTCGTTCAGAAGAGCTTGTAATCCGATTCAAAGGCGGAATCAATGAAACGGACACTCGATGTAATTATAATGTCTCTTATATTGATATAAAACTGATTTACAACCTAGAGACGATCCGACAGAGCTTCGCTACTCAGATCCGAAAGTTACAAATGAATAACCAAGTGCACCTATATATAGAGGTAAGATTTCGCTTGAACTGAATCAAGAATGCTTCAAGCGAAATCAATTCCTTATGATTTCGCTTGAAAAGTCACTTGATACTTTCAAGCGAAATCATCACCTATTTCCTCAAAAACTGTTTCTAGCACCTTGAACACCGGTTATCCTATCCTATCTCATTTCATGACATGATACAAGACGAAGTCAATAGACGTAGTGCACTAACAGTCAGAAATAGAAAAACTAAAACAAAGTTTAAAAACTAGATTTTTAATCAAAAATCTTGGTGAACTTCAATATTTTTTGGGAATAGAAGTTATTAAGTCAAATGATGGGGTTTGGTTGTCTCAACGAAAATACTGTACTGATTTATTAACAAAGTGTGGCATGTTAGGGTGCAAACTTTGTTAATATTCCCATTGATCAAAATCATGTTTTAAATACTTTGCTTAAAAATAACAGTGGTTCATTGGAAAATATAATTGGTTATCAGCAGATGGTAGGTAAACTAATTTATCTAGCTTACACTAGGCTTGATATTGCATATGTTGTGCACTATTTGAGTCAGTCCATGCACAGTCCTACTTAAGGTCATTTGAAAATTGTCTTTCATGTTCTAAGGTATCTTAAATGAGCTCTTGGAAAGGGTATTTTGTTTTCTAAAGGGCAATCTTTTAATCTACCAGCCTATGCTGATTCTGATTGAGAAAGTGTTTGGATTCCAAGAAATCAATTACTAGATTTTGTGTGAGTTTAGGATCCAGTTTGGTTTCGTGGAAAAGTAAAAAAAAAACAATCTATAGTTTCTAGGTCTTCTTCTAAAGCAGAATATAGGACTATGTGTGCTGCTGCTTGTGAGATTATTTGGATCAAAAACTTGTTAACTGAGCTAGATATTCAAGTCAGTTTGCCTATTAATCTGTGGTGTGATAATAGTGTTGTGATGTCAATTGCCGCTAATCCAGTTTTCCATGATCGAACCAAACATTTTGAGTCGGAATTATATTTTTTTAGAGATTATATTTCTAAAGTTGTTATTAAATGTCTTGGTATTCAGTCTAAGCATCAATTGGCTGATTTGTTTACTAAGGGTGGTTTGGTTAAGGATCATCTCTATATGTGTAATGAGTTATGTATGTTTTATCCTTTTAATAATGAAATTTAGAGGGGTGTTGAAATATATAGAGTTGATGGTATAACAATTCCATTATTAAATTTTTGTTAATACTAGTCTTTTATTAATATTTTCTAATTTGTTTGTTATTTGTCTTTTAACATATATTTGAGGACTTTGGGCTTTTGATCAAGTGCTGACTTGGGCTGAAGAGTTGATTGGGCTGGGCTAAAGTTTGTTGCTGGTTATAAGGAGTTGAAGGCCCAACCCGGGTTAAGAAGAGTGGGCTATTATAAAGTCTTTAAACTAACATTGTTATCTCATAACTGAGATTGTTTTTCTAGAGTCTTCTGCTTCCTCTCTTATTGTGACAAATTAGGGTTTGTTTGTGAATCTTGTTGATTCACAGATCTTGTAATTCTAGGTGTTTGTCTGTTAAAGATCATCAAGTTAATGATCTTGTGAGAGTTGTGAGAATATTTCTCTGATTATTTCAGTTGTCAGTTCTTTGTATCATTTGAAATACTTTTCTAGGGTAATAAACTTCCGGTTGGGTATTTATCGTTGTTACGCTTTGATATCATCTTCTTCACATGATTAAGGCTGACTTGTCACTTATACGGTAATCAGAATCAAACATAATTCCATTAATACTAATAATAAAATCATTACAACGTTACAATCAATCAAAAAGATCCTTTATTTTTCATTAAATAAATATCTTTGATCTTGATACATAAATTCCTCTAGCCCTTTTTCCAAGTGTCTCCAACCTGTAACCTAACGTAGATAAAAAGATATATGCATACCTGAGTAAAAGTTACTCAGTGAGACAACAACATAACAGTTCCTAATAATATATATTTATATACGTATACACATTTAGTAGTAAATCCAGTGGTTCACATTCACTAAAGCATATTCATTAGCACATTCAGTGGTTCACGTATCACATTCAGTAGAGCACATTCAATAGTTCACATTCAGTGGTCACCTTGCGGTGATATCAGTAGTTTAATGGTCACCTTACGGTGCAGAAGTTAAGTGGTCACCTCTTTTATGATATCAACAATACAATAAATACTATATACAATCAATACTGTATATAATATAACAATTTTTGTGTTACATAATAACGAATTTTGATTCCCGATTACAAGGTCGCGAAAAACCAAATCCGTGCATATAAGTTGTTTAGAGTACAAACCTTAGTCGTGGGGATACAAGTTACATTGATGCCCTTTTTTAATAATGAATCTAAATCGATCGAAAAAGATGGTGAAGGATGATTACGCAAGAAGCCATGATTCTAATTTAGTCGATCTCTAAAGCATATTGAAGTATATATAATCTATCTATAATCATAAATTTATAATAACTTGTGTAAATCTATGCTTAATAGTTAAATCACAATTATGGTCAAGCCAATGTTCGATTCGAATGTGGCTACGTGATCATAATAACGAAGGTTATAATCCACTGGGATCATACCTTCTAAAGATCACGTTAAGTAGGCGAAATGACGAGTCGCAATTATATTAAATAAATGGTAAAAAATGTAAACTTTGCAAATTAGGTTAATCAAGCTTCTAACTATTAAAACTTGAAGTTTTGACATTATATCCGTTTACAAAACATATTAGGACATGTCTAAACATGTCCAACTCGTCATTTCTTGTTTAGAGCTTAATTCTATATTGAAAGTCAAGCAGTTTGACTTTTGCTTTGACTTTCGATTCTGACCCGTTTGGTCAACGTTTAGGCCTGTTTTAAGTTAGTTTTAGGACCATGATATTATTGAGTATAACTCTCTGAAGTTATACCACATGGTCAGTCTGTTCAATGGGTTAAACAACAAGCCTTAAAACTATTATCAAAAATGACTGCAATACCCTTGTATGGTCAAAGTACCTAATTTAATGATTTTAAACTAACCAAACATATAATATGACTTTAAGTCAGTAGATACTTCAACTAAAAATGTAATTTACTACTTGGACTTGTCGTATGCCCATCTGAGCTTCAAAACCCATCTTTATGCGCATAACTAGTTATGCGAACCTAGTTCGCATAAACTAGGCGTAACGGGTCTAGGTATTTCAAAACCTCTCCAAATCAGAATGCTTGCACTCGGATAGGTATAAACCACATTTTATTCGATTTACGCATAATCTAGCGAACCTATTCTTAAGTAACGGGTCATATCTAAAGGGACTAACCTTTGACCATATACATTCTAACAGATAATAAATCTGTTCATTCCAAACTATAGAACCCCCCAGATAATCGGACTTGGGTCAATAATACTTAGACTTGAGGCTTTTTGCTAAATTATAATCATATTGATTGAAAGCTAGCAAAAAGGTAAATACTCTTAACTTATTTTAGTTTATAAACTTGGGTTGGCAAATCAGCCACTTAGAGCGGGTATTACATAAATGGGTCGTCTATGTTGCCCATAAATGTAAAAATCTGGTTTAATCCGTTTACTTGATAACTGAAACGGTTGGGGGTTATTGGTACCGTGTCCGGATGTCTAGACTCATGGACTATTATGGCCATACGGAATAGTGTGCAGGGGTAGGCATACTGACTATAAGACACGTTTTATTCAACTTTGGTGTGTACCCTTAATCATATTAAATGACTGGCTCTGATCTCTGGTTCCCAATTGTAAGGCAAGTAGTAAATCTGGTGACAAAAATAAATCCCAAGAAATATTAAATGATTACCTACGGGTTTTCTCTATGTATAAAACTCTTTTGAAAAACTGTTTTCAAAACGAGTCAGTTAATTGTATTTACCAGCTTATGCTGATGTATTTTCAAAAGACTGAACCGCGGGTACCTAACCTTATTATAGGCTGGGAATCCGGGTCGGCTAGATTGAAGGCTAAGGAATTTGCAACTCCTGAAGCTTAAGGACTATGATGTCTAAAGCTCTGTTTATTATATCCCACCTGTGGGCTTATACTGAAACGCTTGTAATACTTTTATATATTCAAACCTTATGAATTTAATAATTTTACTCCAATACTTCCGCTGCATATTATTATATTGTTCTAACTGTTATCCAACTGTCACGACTATACCCTTCCGGGCCCACCGAGAATCGGGGTGTGACAGGTTAGTATCAGAGCTACAATTTGAGTTAATTAGATACTAGCCTTTTGTGTCTAATCTCAAATATCACAAATGCAGATTCCTTAAGAAACTCCGAGTCTAGACCGGAACATAAGACTATTCTTATTTATATATATAGTAGTTATTGATTTTACGAATACTCTACGAATGCCGCCAAGATATCGCGGACAAGATGAGGAATTTATGATGGGTCGCGGACTCGATAATCTCTACCACTGAGTAGCTTGAAGTTCCATATGGCGAACTACACTGTTTTGGAGATGATAACACCGATGCGAGGATGCTAAACCTCGTCACCTGATATTATATCTTTCTGATATTCCTGCGATAACCCAATATCATTTATTTGAAGTCTATCATATTTGACAGACATTCCGGTGATATCTCACCAGCTGATTGAGGCAGTAACAACTATGAAAAGTTGTATCATGGCAAGGATATATGTGCACTTTTGCACAAATTTCTATCCTTTGATTCAAATGTTCTCTCATTCTAGAGAATAAACAGAAAAAGGAATCACTTTTTCTGATTCTTGCTTAAAGCATATAATCTCGAGCCTTGGAACTCGATTATTCAAACCCATTTGGGTATATTATATTATATAAATCCGACAAATCTCGCCAGCAAATTCTCCATATGGAGTATGACATTAATTTTTATTTCAATTATTTTTAACTATAAATGCCAAACTCAGTATGATAAAAGCACCATATGATGATTGGCAGTATCTTAGTGTCTCCCATTGATTACTTTCATGCCTGACCAGTATGAAGGTTTAATGCATGGAAACTTTAAGATCTCTCAACGATCATATTGTATTGATATCAGCTAATAGTAAGCATCTAAATATATCTTGGCAATGTTAATGCTATAAGAATGATCATTGATTTTATGGAGCCCATTTTATTATTTTCCTTCAAATGTTATGAAGGTCACATTTATTGCTCCTGCCATATCAAACAAATCTCTTGATTGCTCAATAGACGAAGGCTAAACGCACATTTTCCCACCAATGAGTGGTTGAGAAAGTGTAAATTTTCGTCCAACTATGAGACGATATGTGCCCCAAATTTCCAACTGAAGAGATGGACCTATATTTAAACGTCAACTGAGACGTGTCCCAAATCTCCAACTGAGGAGAGGGACAAGTATTAAATACATTGACTGAAATATATCATTAAATCTCCAACTAATTCCCAACTATGAGAAAAGGAGATAAAATTTCCATCCAACTATGTGACGTTAATTGTCCCTAATCTCCAACTGAGGAAAGGGACCAGTATTAAATACGTCGATTGAGATGTGTCCTGAAATCTCCAACTAATCCCAACTATGTGAAAGGAGAATGATTAAAAATTCCAAGTCTATAGGGTAAGACAATTGGTCGGAAGCCCGTGATCAATCAAGCAAATATTTTTCCATTTAAGTTTATTCGGTTTACTAGTTCTTACGTAATTAAGACTAGTAAATAGACCATGATAAGAGATTCTGTCTTAAACATATATTCCCACCAATGGTAGTGGTTGAAAATGTGATAGTAGTGGAATACTAATTCCCTCACACCGATATAATCTTAATAATCTATTAGTGATTCTCGTCCAACAATGTGACGACACTTATCTCAAAACTCCAACTAATCCCGACTATGAGGAAGGAGATGAAACCTTGTCCAACTATGTGACTTAATTATCCCAAATCTCCAACTAAGGAGAGGGATCAATATTAAATACGTTAACTAAAACGTATTATTAAATCTCCAACTAATTCCTGACTATGAGGAAAGGAGATAAAATTTTCATCCAACTATGTTATGTCAATTGTCCTAAATCTTCAACTTAGAAGAGGGGCCTATATTTAAACATCGGCTGAGATGTGTCCCAAATCTCCAACTGAGGAGAGGGACCAATATTAAATACGTTGATTGAAACATATCTCCAACTAATTCCCAACTGTGTGGAAAGGAGAAAATTCCCGTCCAACTATGAGACTATAATTGTTCCAAATCTTCAACTAATCCAGTTGTGTGGAAGGAGAGGAACCATATTTAATACGTTGACTGAAAAGTATCTCCAACTAATTCCCAACTATGTGGAAAGGAGAAAACTCTCGTCCAACCACACGACGATATTTGTTCCAAAATCTCCAACTAATCCCAACTATGTGGAAGGAGAGGAACCATATTAAATACGTTGAATAAAACGTATCACAAAACTCCAACTAGTTCCAGACTATGTGGAAGGGAGAAAATCTTAGTCCAACTATGTGATATTACTTATTCTGAATACGTATCTATATTGATTACATTGACTAAAACGTGTCCCTAATCTCCAAAGAATCCCAACTGTGCGGAAGGAGAGGGACTAAAAATCTTTTGAGCTATATAGCTAACTATAAATGAAAGCCCATTACCAGTTGCAGTAAGTGAGGCTAGTAAATCTGATATGTATAGATCTTCAAGATCTAATGCAAATAAATTGATTTGCTATTGAGTTCTCAAAAAAAATCTTACTAATGGCCATATATCTTTCAGTTAAACTTATGGCAAGCCTAAACATTGGCGAAGCAAGTAAGAAAAACGATGGTGACGACTTAGAGCACCAAAACTGTAAGGACGAAGAGAATAATCTTCAATCCCTAATTGTCGATGAAGTCGGTAAAGCTCTAGATGGATTTATGGCCAAACTTAAAGGGCCAGAACCATCAGTACAAAAACAGGACTCTATTTCTAAACCCTGTTCTACTACTCAAAAGACTGAAAAGTCTCATTGCTCCTCAACTAAGAGTGAGCAAAATATCAAGAGTATCGTTAGAACTGAGCCTCGTGACTCTAAGAAGGGGTGTACTTATAAGTACTTTGTTTCTTGTAAACCTCGTGACTTTACGGGTGAGAATGGAGCCATTGATGCTCTAAGGTGGCTAGATTGAGATGGAAACCATTATTGATATAAACGGTTGTGCCACTAAGGACACTATTAAGTACGTCTCCCAATCCTTCAAGGAGGATGCTCTAACTTGGTAGAAGGCATTGATCCAATCCACTGGCAAGGTTGCATTGTACAACCTGAGTTGGTCTAAGTTCGTGGAACTGATCCGCGAGACCTACTGTTCACCTCACGAGGTGGAGAAAGTTGAAGCTGACTTTCTGAAGCTGACTATGAAAGGCCTCGAGTGTCGAGCCAATATATTTGAGTACAACTCTTTGTCAAGACTTGTACCTTATCTAATTACTCCTGAATACAAGCGCATTGCACGATTTATTGGAGGACTCGCTCCAGAAATCAAGGGGATGGTTAAATCCTCCAAACCTACAACTTTTAGATCCGCTCTGGATCTAGCTTTATCTCTTACTGAAGATGAGATAAGAGTAAAAGTGGCTAAGGCCAAAGAGGATCACAAGCGAAAGCGTGATGATACCCCTAGTAAGGATTATAAAAAGGGTAAGACTGGTTTGAGCTATCACGTGTCCAAGTCGAATAAGGCAAAACCCAAATATAAAACCTGCAGGAAGCAACACTTTGGAAGATGTTTCCATGAGCAACCCAAAGGTTGTGGCATCTGTAAGTAGATGGACCACAAGTCTCATGAATGTAAGAACTTGAAGGACGCTACCTGCTATGGATGTGGCGAGAAAGGGCATATATGTGACAACTCGAAATTCAGAACCTTTCATTGTATCTCGATGTAACATACTTGAACGCTATGTGATTAGTTAACTTGTTGGTTTAATAAATGATATAAGTGAATTTATGTGATTATGTGTTGTGCTTGTATGTATGCGTGTATTTATATGACCCGAGACACAAGGACCCGACTCGAGACCATGCGGTCTCGAGTAAACAGTAACGGTTGGGCCGGACTGGGCCATACACCCCTTTTGAGCCCACTCGAAACCCTTGAAGGGTGCACCACCCAAACCGGGTATAAAACCCCCATCCACCTTTTTCCCTTACACTCTCACACACTCTCTCCCTCACTAAAACCCTAGAACTACAAGACCTCCTCTCCTTTCTCTCGGACCAAACCGGTGATAACAAGGACACTCGGCTCGATTCAAGCTCGGAATCATCACTCGGAAGCTCACCCATCGACTCTTCATACCCTCACACTTCGAGTCTCTACCGGTTAGTGTTCTAATGTGTCCTAGGTGTTATATGTGTGCTAGATGTCATGTGTGCTTGATGAATGAAACATATGCTTAACCTCTTTTATACGATCTTGATTGACCTAATGAGTAAGAATCATGAAATACATGAAGATTGTCGTTGTTCATCTATGATGTAGATGCTTGATTTCTAGATAAAGTCATGGTTAGGAAGAATAGAGTGGTTTGTTAAGGATCATGCTAACTTGACATATGAATAAGTAGAAAAATGTTTGAATATGGTGCTATTATGTTCTCGGTTGGGTGTGTGAATGATGAGGATCGATGGTGCATTAAACTAGGTGGATTATGCTAGCATAAATCGGTTTAAATGAGCATGTTTGTTTAGGATGAAAACCCTAAAGATGAACTAGATGAATATGTGTTGAATATGGTATGAAGATTGGATGATATTTGAAAATGCTTGTTTGATCCATTTTGGTTAATTGTTAGACAATTAGACATGTTTGTAGAACCTCAATGGATAGTACATAAAAATCACAACAGTGAAATTCTGTTGGATAGTACAATGCGGGCAGATGCATCAGAATCAGCAGGTGAACGAGCCGAGACCACTGGTCTCGACTCGAGACCATGAAGCTACAACTCGAGACCGCAACGGTTGTGACTCGAGACCCAGACCAAGCAACTCAAAAACGGACTTTAGGGACTCGAGACCATCAAGGTCTCGACTCGAGACCACATCGTGGCAACTCGAGACGGGACTCGAAACCTCAGAGGTTGCGAGTCATGCCTGCACCACTCGAGACCAACCATTACAAGTCGAGACCTCCTGGTTGCGACTCGAGACCGCATGTTCTCGAGTCGGGATCACCTTATCTCGACTGGGCTGCTCACTTTAGTTATTGGGCCACGACGTGATTTGTTTGGGCTGCCTGTTTAACTGAACTATGTGTTGGTTGTTACTGTTGACTGATCCAATAGTAGAACAGGCCCAATAACTCAACATATAACTGTATGCATGCTATGTGTTAGACTATGTGTAAAACATACGTGCATTTCTTGGTTTGAACCTGACATGTATGATAACCATGTTAGGACGTGGTTGACCACTAGCATCTAGACTTGACTTTCTGTATATCTGCCGAGCGAACCAAGGTGAGTTCACACCCTCTACAAAACATGGGATTCCCAGGGGTTGGGAATGGGGTTAAGAAACGTGGATTCCTCGTCCTTTCTTGGGTAGGACAGTATTGGTTCAGGAATATAATTCCTCGTCCTCATGGACAGATAACTCGTACTAGACCAAAACTCTATCACGAAGTCCCTCCTTTTTATATCGACTTAATCGCCGGGCCAATGGCGAGCGGGTCATTAGTTAGATAGCGCTATTTAGGTCTGACAAGCCTCACACTGTGCCGCAGAGGACGGGCGTGAACTAATGGATCTGGGCACGTCAATGATGATAGACATTGACAGTTCAGGGCACATAAACATGACTACAGTCAGCAGTCGATATGGTAACGAGTCTAGTGTATACATGGGGTAGCCCCCACGGCCGAAATGCCAGATAACTAACATGGGGTAGCCCCCACGGCTGTATTGCCAGAGTAACTGGGTAAACAAACCACGTTTTCAACTATGGGGTAACCCCCACGGCAGGATGCCAGTTAAAGGAAAACTGTTTTTAGAACAACTTAAAAAGGAACACCCAACCGTGAACTCACTCAACTTGTTGTTGACTCGTTACTACATGCTTTGCAGGTCTATAGGTACTTAGCTGGAGCTTGCATGGAAGAGAGTCGTTGTAGGGCATGGACAGTTGCGTGCCATGTTAAACTTTGAAACGATTAAACTTATGTTTTGGTTTTTAAACGTCATGCTTCCGCTTGCAACTTAAAATATGTTTTGATTGGACACCAATTGTATTGGTTGGATTTTTATAACTACTTATATGCTTGTTCAATATGATTGGTGGCTGGATCCTGGTCAGTCACGCCTCCAAGCGGTAGTATTCCGCAGGTGGATTTTGGGGGTGTGACAATATAAAAACCCACTGCCCACTTTGGTGTGTACCCTTAATCATATTAAATGATTGGCTCTGATCTCTGTTTCCCGATTGTAAGGCAAGTAGTAAATCTGGTGACAAGAATACATCCCACGAAATATTAAATGATTACCTACGGGTTTTCTCTATGTATAAAACTCTTTTGAAAAACTGTTTTCAAAACGAGCCAGTTAATTGTATTTACCAGCTTAAACTGACGTATTTTCAAAAGATTGAACCGCAGGTACCGAACCTTATTATAGGCTGGGAATCCGGGTTGGCTAGAATGAAGGCTAAGGAATTTGCAACTTCTGAAGCTTAAGACCTATGATGTATAAAGCTCTGTTTATTAGATCCCGCCTATGGGCTTATACTGAAACGCTTGTAATACTTTTATATATTCAAGCCTTATTGAATTTAATAATTTTACTCCAATACTTCCGCTGCATATTATTATATTATGATAACTGTTATCCAGCCGTCACGACTATACCCTTCCGGGCCCACCGGGAATCAGAGTGTGACAGAATGCGTTCTCACCGCTCCATATTAAGGATCCAGTAGCCGAACTCGTTTTTGACAACACAACGCTTACGGAGTTGATGGACCAAGATATGCCTTTTCGACTTAAAAATGATCTTCTTATTCATATTTCAGCCCAAGATCTACCGCACCTCTAGGAGGAAGGCGATGTTTAGGAATATTTTTTAAATTTTATTTTTACTCGTTTGTGTTTAATTATTTTTTTTAAGTTAATGCAATTTATTTTCTATATAACATTTGACTATATTTATGTAAAAAAAAGTTTGTGGCTAGGGTAGGCGCCGCTACCAACTACTAGCTAATGGGTACTCGGTGCAATTTTTGAGTTGACGAGTGGTGGTTGGTCAGGGTTAGGGTACTTACCATAGGGTGCCCCTTTCTCCCTAAGCTCTCACCGGTAGTGTAGTTGTTGAAAAAGATCATAAAGATACAGAACACGGGATATAGCGACACAACGCTGACATAAAAGTTTTATTGCTTAACCAACCCAGACAACTCTCCTACCAACCCTAGATCTTACAAAATGTAAGATCTGTATCAATCAGAATACAATCAGTTGATCATCACAAATAATACAAGATTGATACAAGATCCGAACGGATCAATAACAGAAACTAACAAATCAAAACGAGTAAAATGCCCGGATAGTCCCTGTGGTTTTGTAAAGTAACACCTATAGTCCTCAACTTTTAGAAATTACACCAGTGTTCCCTGTGGTTTACTTTTTTGTTACTTGGATGGTCCCTAGAGTGGATGGGTGTTAGTTTTCTCAGTTAAGTTGGTGTGAAATGACTTATTTACCCCTTGCTTTTATTAAAAAATAAAAATACACACACACACATACACACATATATATAAACACTCACTCTATCTAAAAACACACACTCTGACTCTCTCTCTCTATCTCTCTCAAGAAAAGCCCCACCACCACCTACCGTCACCAGCACCACCACTGCCACCAGAAACCTCTTGTAACCGTCTTTTCTTTTACAACGCTCCACCACCTGAACCTTCTCCCGACCACCACCTCTACTGAACCACCACTCCAGCGTCACTCACTTTAATGTATCACCACCAATTTAAAACTCAAAAACCACTGAAACCCACCAACGACCCACATCCAACGACCACCAGTTAAACATCACCATCCACCATCATCACCGTAACTCCCGTAAAACATCCAAATCTGCCACCCGCCACATCACGTTCAACTCCACCCAACCACCTCCTGAACCTTCGAATCAAACTTCCATCGGTGTGCAACCTGCAAAGCACCACACCCACCCCCAATCGTGCACCTCCATAATTAATGAACAAATTAGACAAACGCAGAACAAAAAGAGGCTCAGACGTGTGAGAGTTAACAACTCCGATGATCCAAAAAAACCATATTAGTCGTTTCACAAGGTAAAACAGTTTGCCCTGATTTAATTGAACCTCAATAAACCCTAAATTCTGACAAATTCTCATAAAACTTGTATAAAATTGTACAAAATTTGAAATTCACAGGTGCTAGGAGCTTCATCTTGAAATCTGTTTCGGATTATGTGTATGATCGATGGTGGAGGGTGGTGGGGTTGGTGAAGGCGACAGGGTGAGGTGGATAGGGGTGGTTGATTTGGGGATGGGTGGTTGATGGTAGGGGCAGAGCATGTGGTGGTGGAAGGGGATGGCGACGGTGGAGATGATGGTGGTGATAGTTTTTAGTGAGAGAGAGAGAGTAGAAAGAGAGATATAAGTGTCAGTAAGTGTGTGTATATACATATATGTTTTATTTATTTAATACTTGATTAGTTTATTTTATTTTATATTAAGGGTATTATAGTCATTTCACACCAACTTAACTGAGAAAACTAACTTCCATCCACTCCAAGGACCATCTGAGTAACAAAAAATTAAACCATAGGAAGCACTGGTGTAATTTCCAAAAGTTGGGGACTATAGGCGTTACTTTACACAAACACAGGGACTCTCTGAGCATTTTACTCCATCTAAACAAAATCTAGTAAGAGAAAGTATAAAATGAAGTGAGAGAGTATTCATCAAGAAATGAAACCCTAAACTCTCTTTTATATCAGCATCTATGCAAAGTTTCACTATGCACCCTCCAAAGTTCCACTGCAAGCCTCAAACATTCCCAATTGTACACCTCAGCATCTCCAACTATTATAACTGCACAAACTTAAACCAAAAACATGTCCAAAATAACTTTACACAGTGATACATAGCACAAATGAATGAACATATAACCCTCAACATATTTCAGCAGTAGTTAAAGCAAGAAGGGGGTTAGCGTAGTTAAAGCAAGAACAGGAGTGAAGCAACTACATCAATTTTTTTTTTCTGGCCAAAAGTGACGACAGGAGTTGTTGACAGCAACTACTTGTTAACTTTAGTGATGAATGAGAGGGGAAAATTCAAGTAAACAAGAATGAAAATTTGGTTTATTTTAATTTTTTTTCTTTTCCATCTATACGGACTAGATAAGGGGCTAAGTGGTGTAAAGTATATGTGATAAAGATGAGTCAATTGTCATAAACATGGTCTATTCTAGTTGTTGAGCAGGTTCTGAAAGATTAAATATATTATGGTGTTGTATTTAATCTAGTAGTCATTATAATCATTTACATTGTATAGATCAAAATATATAATAGCCTATTAGATAATTAGTTGGTAATTGTTGATGGACCATTTTACCCTTATTAACTAATTAGGTTTCCTCTTGAGTGCATATATAAGGAGACTAATATAGAGGTTCTAAGGTTAGACAACCTAATTATTTCATAACATCAATCGACCTCTCTGTCCCATAACCGAACACCCTATTTGGTTTTCATCACCATCATTAGATTGCACCCTAAGGAGGAACCAGATCATCTTGACAAGCATGTCGAACTCGATGGCAGCATCTCTTACTGGATTCTCTGTTGGCCTGTCTGCAATCACGGGTATGTTTTCCATTAGGATATAAACAGAACTGATCTACATGTGGTATCAAAGCATATGTTGATAAATCAGTTCTGTTTTCGTATCCATTAATTCTGGGATTGAAATCTGGAAAATAGAATTTTTTTGAAAGCTTATTAAAATTCACAGCATGGTTTCGAGTCCTTTAAAGTCACCAAAATCATTGTTTCGATAAACTGAATTGGTTAATCGTATGACTCGAAATCAAATGGGTAAACTTATGTCCGAAATCTGTTTACAAAACATTAAAAATTCAGGTTTCGGGTTCCTGAAAATTATGGTTTTATTTTTAGGGTTCATCATGTGTTCTTACGAAAATTCGAAATTCCCTTATGTTTTGAAATATGATTTGGATTATTAAGTGTTTTTTACTGTTTTGATCTAATTTTATCTTTTAAAGTTTTCGAAAACTGTTAAAAGGATAGACAGATTATATTTTTCGAAATATTTTGATAAAATTAGATCAGTATTAACACACGAAACTCTATCACAATCCCTAAAAATTTGAATTTTCAATTTTATCTCCACTAACAACTGTTGATGAGCAGATTTCGAGACTTGGAGAATAAGTTTCGAGATTAGATGGTTTCGACTGAGATTCCGACTTAGATTTCTACTTGAAATCTCACTAAAATTTGAGGAGAACTGAGATTGCGACAGAGATTTCGACTCGCAATCAGGATGTTGCGACTCGAAACCTCATAATGAAGTCAAAATCTCATTAAGGAATTAGTCTTCATCACTCGAAACCTTGAGGTTTCGAGTGAGGTTGCGACTGGCATTAGTGACTGGCAATCAGGTTGTTGCGACTCGAAACCTCATAATGAGTCGAAATCTTACTCGAAAGCTTACTCTAGATCTCACTCGAAATCTAAGGTGAACTCGGTCCGTGATAACAGGTAGTTTGCTATTAAATAATTGGTTTTTGTAAATACTTAGTTAATTAATCAGAATAAGATAATGTTTTACAAAACCAAAATTGGCTTAACTTGGGTGAGCTTATGATGTATCATTTCTGGCCAAAGCTGATTTGATACATCTATTTATTGTTCAAGTATTATAAAAAGCCATGTTGAGTATGCGTTACAAACGTGAATGTCTTAATATCTGGCCAAAGCTGATTTAATTCATTCATGTATAGCGTACTTAACAAGTGCATAACTAAAGTGATTGTCTAATTTTTGGCCAAAGCTGTTTTGTCATGATTACTTTGCACACATGCTTAAATGATTACCCTTCTGGCCAAAGCTGATTTGTCTTCATTTAAGTAGAATTTTAAGTAAGCCTATTATTTTGATGTTAGTAATAGACAATATCACAACTTCATAATTAAAATGGTCATTATTTATGCCTGCCTTAGTATAAAAAGCCCATAGATCACATTAAGACTTTTTTTAGTATCGTAATTTGCTCATCTTATTTCCACTATCAGCACCCAATTGTAGGATTCCACAATTAACTGGTGATAACTTTGCTGCACGGAAGGACTCTCTCATACTTACTCTTGCATTATTGGACTTCGATTATGCTTTAAGAGAGGATAAGCCAGCGGACCTTACTCCTCAAAGTACTGCTGCTGAGCAGATGACTCATGAAAAATGGACTAGGTGTAACCGCATGTCTCTCATGTTTATGAAGCAGTCCATAAAAAATGCAATCAGAGGAGCCATTCCTGATTCCGATGATGCTAAAACCTACTTGGCTTCTGTGGAAGCGCAATTCAAAGGGACGTCTGAGGCACACGCTAGTACTCTAATCCTCAAGCTGGTGACAACTAAGTATGATGGGAGGAGCGGCATTCGCGAGCACATCATGATGATGAATGACATGGCCAATAAGCTGAAGGGGCTAGACATGGAAATCAGTGATGGTTTCCTTGTTCATTTCATCATTACTTTGCTTCCTTCGTCCTATGAAGTATTCAAGATCAATTATAACACTCAGAAGGATAAATGGACGATGAGTGAGCGGATCGCTATGTGCATGCAGGAGGAAGAGCGTATGAAGATGGATCGCACTACTGATGTTGCAAACTTCACCACCTCCAACTCTAAGAAGAGGAAGAACAATTATCAAAGAAAGGATGCTTCCAAAGTCCAAAGGCCCAATCCTAATACAAGTGCACCTTCCAGCTCTAAGAACTCTTTAGGGAAAGTCCACTGCAAGTTCTATAAGAAGGCAGGACATATGCAGAGCCCTGACTTTAAAGAGTGGCTGGCTAAGAAAGGTAAATGATTTTTTCATGATACTTGAGTCCTATAATTTAAATGTTCCTACTAATTCTTGGTGGTTTGATTCTGGTTCTATGGTTCATGTAACCAACTCTACTTAGGGATTCCTTTCAATCCGGAAGCTGGGAAGAAACCAAATATCACACCCCAACCGATGGCGGAAACACCGGGGCATGACACTGAGCGAAACAGATTATCCAGAAGTTTCCATAACAATTATCATTACCAATTAATTTAAAGTAACATGTCCCATACCATGTCTTAAGAGATAATACAATTATTACAGACAAAATCTAGGCAAATAGTTATGTTCCGACAACTCAGATTTCATTTGTACAGACAACTATTTGTTGGCCTCTAAGACCTTATTCTAGCCTCGATTTCCTAGCAGATAAGCATCCTAAGCACCTGTCACATACGTTAAAATAAAGTCAATACACATAGTGTAAAGGTGAGCATACAAGTTTGATAATAGCATATAGAGTTCGAAAGCGTTACGCATAACCAGCACGTACACAGAGTGAAATGAGGCATGTTAGTTATCGAGATGAACCTATCGATACCAATGACTGCGGGTTGACTGCCCAAGGCAGTTCGCGATACATTCTCACCACTGTGAGCCATGTAGGTAATTTTCCTTAACAACCCCCGAGTGAACGGGTGCTGAGTCCAAACTAATAGTACTACCGTTGCTAAGGCAGGTAGACAGCATTCCATGTGTAAACATAACAAACAAGCATTCATTAAGTCACGTATACATGCGATAGCGGTTAGCGTATAAAGTGTTACGTAGTGTGTTTGATGTGATTTTTGTATAAGTAACGTATGTAACACCCAAAAATGCGTAAAGCAAAAAGGGATCGAGTATACTCACAGCGATTGATGGATTGAAGGGAGCGCTAGAGAGTAGGGTTAGCCTGAATAGATCAATAGTATAACGATAAGCGACGCGAAAACGATGTAAAGTACAAGTGGTTCGGACAGCAGTCCGTTCGGATGGTAGTCCGATCGGACAGCCAGTCGTGCGGTTGGTAGTCCATTCGGACAGTTGTCCGGTCGGATGACTGTTCGAGTGGATTGTTTCTTCCTTTGAGAAGGATGTGTTTGTGTATGATGGCTTGACTTTTGAAGTTTTCGTTGTAGTATTTAGAAAACATTGAAGTATCTCTACCTTTCAGGTCGGTCGATCGGACGGTCATTCGATCGGACGGCAACCCGTTCGGTTGGGCACTTCAGTGAAAACAAATTCACAGCAGGGTGTCCCTCGATCGGACGGTTGTTCGTTCGGGTGGCATCCATTGTGAATTGAACATGTTGAAAATTGTTTAAGTGTTGAAGTTCAAACGTCTCATGATTCGGATGGCAGTTCGATCGGTTGGTAGTCCGATCAGACAGCAATTCATTCAACATTCAGACTTCAAGTGTTGGCAAATTAGATGTGTGGGACCAAGGTGCAAGTCGTACGGGTGGCAGTTCGTACGGTTTGGTTATCCGTTCGGACAGCAGTCCGTGTGGACGGCAATCCGTCCTGGTTAACCTGTTCGTCTTACACTTGGTTGTTTTTGATAGTTTGTCATTTTATCAAGATATTTTGATAATGTGTTAAGCAACAGGAACCTCGTCAATACTTGGTGCTCCTGACCAGACAGGAATCACCTAAACCCGATCAGTGGACGGTTCGAGACGACGTTCCATGTTTAACCCGTAATCGATAATCCCGTGGATAGAATACGGATCTTGAATCAACACAACCACAATAACGAGTAGTAAGCCGGCACAAGTTCCGATTCTATCGGTTTTGAGTGCATTGATGTAACACCACGTAAAAACGTGTCCCATTTATGTAAAGACACGTGTCCTAAACCTTAAAGGTATGAAAGATTTACTTTGAAGAACTAAAGTTGACAAACAGTGAAACTATGAAACCACAAGGACTAAAAGTGTCAACATGCCAAACTTGTGCCTCTGAATGACCACACATGATGAATATATTCTTATACGAGTGATTGATTGGATATAAGAAGCCATTTATGAAAATAATCGGAAGATTTTTAAATTACAAGGGTTAAACGTGTCAACATGTCAATTCTGACCTCTGAGTGACCTTTTAACGAAACCGAGGCTTCGAAATATTCAAATATACTCTCAAGAATAAATGGTATAAAATTCACGTGGTTTCGAGATCGCTACGCATGTTTTCAAGACTTTGGGCCAAAAGTGTCAATTTGATGAAACTTGCTTTCATAGAGGTATTTGACGAACCGGAGCCTAACGAAGTTAGTTTATTCATCCTTAAGCCTCAACATACTAATTACAAGGGCCCTACATGTCAGTAACAAAGTTAAAAAGGGTTAAAAATGAGCAGGGACTAAAGCTGCCAGCATTTAAACTTGTTTTACCAGTTTAACCGGTCCACGCGGCCCGCGTAAGACACCCTTAAGTCTTACGCGGCCCGCCTCAGCATGCCCAGATCAGTAAAATGTTGTCAGGTGCGGGTTTTGGCTGTTCCACCGCCTTAGCCTAGTTTGTAATGACCTAGGGAGCTGTAAGTCGGTTAATTTCACTAGCTAGGACACCTGGGGTGATCCCAGGGCCTCCAATAACACCTGGAAATGATCTAGATTCATGGACTTTGCTATATAAAGGAGCTTACTCTTGTGTTCATAAACACATTTGCAAACAATTCACTTGAGGGACTTGTTCTGGAGCTTCCATCAGTAAGAAGAGGATTATCAAGTGTAGAAAAGACTGCTAGGACCTGTAGTAAGCCTCTAATTTCTTGTTTAGTCGTTTAATTTAGCTTAATTACTCTAAAGTCAAACTTATTGTAAATATAGTTTGACTTTCGTTTTAATTACATATAGTCTAACCACTGATCAAATTGAAAGTGGTTATAGAACCACATTAGTGTAGGTGATTAACCCTTAAAAGGGCACCTCCTAATTATCTCGTTTGACTGGTCAATTGTCGGGTCAAAGTAGAGGTTCTAAATTATATTTTAACATTCTAATGACTTGGTAATTAATATTAAATCATGTCTTATCAGTCCTAACCCGACAATTAATAGTCTAAGGTCAGTTTATAACCGAAAGTCGCAAAAGCTTGACTTTTGCTTTGACTTTCAGTTCTGACCCGTTCAAGCTTAATTCTTCCAAGTTTTAAGCTTCCATTAGGACCACTTTACTTAGTAGTATAACCCTCTCGAGTTATATTGCATGGTGCCTAGTGGTTTGAATTATATGCACTTGATCGTAATTATGCTTAATAATGCCATAAACGCCCTTTTTACATACAACTGGGATTTTTAACAATGTGATTGGACTAACACCTTTGCTACTAATATTTAGACATGTCCTGAAAATTTGACATCAATTGGAGGTCTAGAATAGGAGTTATGCTCAATAGCGTAATTAAGGAGCTTTTATTATTTAAATGGCGTAATTAGCATAAAGCCTATATAAACCCAATTTTTAACATCAAACTTTGTACCTACTGATGTAAAATAATATTTTGGGATTTTTGAAGATTTTTAATTATTTTTAGGCTGAGCATAACATAGGATTATAACTTGATTTTGGTAATTGTCGGTTTTACCCTTTTCATGCGTAAAATGAGTTTTACATAACTTTTTAATACCAAACCTTTTGCTACTGATTCTACATGATAAATAAAGTATTTTGAACTTTATAAACTGATCAAAAAACTCAGATTTCCTATTTTAACCCGAATACCCCTTTAAACCGACTTTTAAGCATTTCTAGCACATAGTTTGAGTTAAAACTAAATTTGGCATATAAAACTTATTACCCACTGATGTTTTAAGCTAATTTATATAATTAAACAGTAAGCTAAAGTTTTTAAACTCAGAAGTCTATTTTGACCTTTAAAGTTTATGTGAAATTACCAAAATGCCCCTTTGGTGTATATTTGGTTATATAAGATAAATTTCACATATATAAAATACCCTACTGATATAACTTATAAAAATACATATTTTTACTGATTAAAACAGACCTGAAACTCAGTTGCACAATTAAACTCTTTTATGGGCATTAAAATTACCAAAATGCCCTTATGGGACTTATTTTGGTTTAAATTACTTTTTGGGCATATATGTTAACATCTTACTGATGTATTAACATATTTTGAGCATAATAATGATTAAGACCTGTATATAATTTATTTGGTTACCCGTCACGCGTTTACGCGTTCGGATCGGCTTATGTGACTAGTTTACATAAAATAGTCGAAACGGGTCAAACCTTATCATTAAATCCTCAATTTCCAGAATGTGATTAGTCTACCCATATTATACAAGTATCCAAGCTTGTCAGGTCTAAACCACATTCTATTCCGGTCTCCGCTTAATCTAGCGTTTAGAACCGTAAGGTTTCTTTCTAGCTAGCCGGTCTAAGTCTTTGACTAAATTAAAGACCCGTTAGCATCCTAATAGGTTAATAAACCTTCTATACATATTAAATAGCTTCCGGTAGAAGGTGCCTTCAAAAAGCTTTAGGATTTTTACTGCTAGCATCAGGTAAATACTTTTAACTTATTTTCCCTTATACGGGCTTGGGATATGGTATTATAATAATACCACTTGGTCGGGTATGAAATCATTTAATCGGATTGTGATTAATAAATTTGCATAACCCGTTTTAATATGTCTTGTTTGATAACATAAACATTGGGGGTTAATCTGACCGTGTCCTGGATATCCTCGGCTCATTTCCTTTAAAATGGCCACGACCTATGCACGGGGTGTAGGCATACACCTGACAGATGCAAATGCTAAAATAATATATAAACCCACATGTTGGGGATAACTCCTTTGTGGGTTCTATAAGTGGTGAGTCGGTTAATCACGACCGGCTTCCAACCGGCCCCAATTGTAAGACAAACATGTAAATCTGTATACAAGATTATATTTAAATAATTGTCCCAAGTTATAAAAGATTTGTGCCATGTGCACTTAAATCAATTTTCTTAAATGTTTTCAAAAGAGTCAGTTAATTGTATTTACCAGTGTAAACTGACGTATTTTCTTAAAGACTGATTTGTCAGGTACCTCTCGTAATAGGCTGGAGCTATAGGGTGTCATTAGAGGATCTTGCAAATCCATGAGATACCTGAAGTCTGTTGTTTTTGTTTCTTGTTACATTTATGATCCGCCTGTGGATCTTATTACATTCCAGTCTGTATATTCATAAACTCGAACACTCAGACAGTATGGTTTGTAATAGTTTATTCACCAAGCCTTCCGTTGTGCTATAATATAGTGTGTATTGACTATGATGATATCAACTACGTCACGATACTCCCCGCCGGGCCCACCGGTAATATGTGGAAATATCGGGGTGTGACAGGTTGGTATCAGAGCCAACATCGAGTGAATTAAACACTAACCTTTTGTGTTTAATCTCAATGACACAATAAGCACATTCCTTAGACTCTCAAGTCTAGGCAAATGACCTAGGAATTTACTCTTAACCTTCCTTTTACTGTTTTATTATAGTTATTTGTTTTGACAGATTACCACTGGGAAGAATGCCACCTAGAGTAAGAGGAAAAGGCAAAGGACCCATGCGGGGAGGACCGTCTGGTAGCTCGGGACCGTCCCATAGGCGTACACCATCCGACTGGCTTTCCGGCTCTGACTCAAAGGATAATTAGAGCCATAGCTTTGAACCAGCAAGACATTCTGTCTCGCTAGGATCCTCACCATCTGACCCTCCTTATTTTGGGTTGCCCATTCCTATCGAACCCCATCATTCCCCTCTTTCGCAGGGAACTCATCACTCAAACCAATCACACCACTCCTTTCAATCTCATCCTTTTCATCATTCAGATTCTACTTACTCTCCTGCACAATTTAATCCGAACACTTATGTTAACGACTTTTTGGGCTACAACCCTTTGGGACCTGAGGATCACTTTTCCCAGGAAATGGAGATGGGTGATGACCCGGACCCAGATTTGCAAACAGGAACACCTGGCCACCCAATAAGTATCTCAAGAGGTTCCCCATTTCAGGGATCACCGTACCATGGGCCCGACTCATTTCAAGAAAGGATGGCTCAGTATGACTAGTTCTTTACACCATCATGCCATAACTCCCTAGTCCAACCTCCCTTGGATGAACCACAACTTCGAGCTGTTACCCCACCACCCTTGCCAGTTGAGGAACCACCTCAACATCCTCCCGAGCCGCCAAGGCGGAGGAGAAATGCTAGAATTTCCATACGTGGGGGACCACAGTTTGCATCTCCTCGTGGCTCAAGTTCGTATCCTCCTATCCCAGAAGACCCTCAGTTGGGTGGACCCTCACACACGGTGCCGGAAGTCAACCTTCCGCCAGTTTCACACGCGCCACTACAGCCACCGTTGGGTTTTGACAACCCGATCCTGACATACCCAGGATCATCTGGGTATAATCCGTCTGGATACCCATTTGACTATGGGACTCATGATCCGTACCTTACAGCTGCACAATACCATCATCTTTACCCTTCTTCTTACCCTCCAGTTTATCCCACTGGATACCCGACGCAGGATTTTCAATACCCGCCATACCAACAACCTCCTCCGTTCCAGCAGCAGCAAACGCAAGAGATTTTAGAGAGGTTAGACAAGGTTGAACATGAGACCCATGAAACTAAGAAGAAGCACAATGGCTTTGTCAAGGGTCTTATGAACCTTCTCAAGGGCAAGAAGAAATAGGATGATGTTGAGTTGTTTTGTTTGTAATAAAGTCCCTGCGAGGACATTTATTTTGTTTTCATGTACCAAGTCCCTGCGTGGACTTACTTCCGTTTTAGTAGCCCCTGTGTGGGCAATGTTTTCAGTAGCCCCTACGTGGGCAGTTTGTGTTGTTTTTCTCAAGACCCTTTTTGGGCAATGTTGTAATCGTTTCGTAGTTTAATAAAGTTAATTTGTTTTTTTTAATATGTAATTTATTATATCATGCTACTTCATTTCAAATTTTATTTAATCCGCCTAAGAAACTCTTAGAGGTATAACCTAGCCAAAATATTAAATGGCTATGATGGTATAACCTTTTTAAGATAATGACTCTCTGTTAACATCTGAAAGCATGTTAACAATCCTGAATTGTGCGGTACGAGAAATCACACAATCTTCCTAATGTACTTGGATTTTTCCAAGCCACTATTTTTTTAGCCTATGTGATCATCATAAATCATGGCTAACAGACATCAATGTGATGTATACACCAAAAACATCCGTTAGAGATGTATGCTTAAAAGCAAAGGTGTAATAGTGACAATGAAAGTTTTATTTTATAAATTTCTTGTCAAAAAGGCAATGAACTTTGTTCGACTCTTACAAGGTCACTAATCCAAGAGACCAATGATTATATATTTTAATCATCTCTGAGACAAGCCTAATGTTAAATAAAATGTCTTTTAAGACATTTACAGTGGTGAATTATAATTCCCCTGTCTAATAGATATAAGAGAATATTACATTCTTTTGATTTGATTAATTTATTAAAACGGTCTATATGGTTTAATAATACCATGACCATCTAGTCATCAATGCAATGATCTAATGTGTAAATTTAAATATATCATCTATGTTTGATATAGTATTCAGAAATGGCTGGCTCGGATGAAGCAAACAGTCATCCTACAAAAGGCAACAACACCAAGATTAATATCACTGGTGCCGAACTGCAAGCAATGATCACCGCAGCAGTTTCTCAAGCGGTAAATGCTAAGTTTAAAGAGCCTACTATTGTTAGGTCTTAAACTCATTCAAAATCCCATTCTCAACCTCACACTAATAAGAAAAGTGAGTCTCAGTACTCATCTAACCAGGGCAGTGAGCCCAAGAGACAGGTTATCATTGAGCCGACTCCCAGGTACACCAAGGGTTGTACCTACAAGTATTTTGTCTCCTGTAAACCGAGAGATTTTACGGGAGAAAAGGGAGCGATTGATTGTATGAAATGGTTGGACGAGATGGAGACTGTGATAGACATTAGCGGATGTGCTAAAGAGGATATAGTAAAGTTTGTGTCTCGATCCTTTAAGGGCGATGCCCTTACTTGGTGGAAAGCATTAGTGCAAGCTACTGGGAAGGTTCCTTTGTACAATCTGTCATGGAACAAGTTTGTTAATTTGGTTAAGGAGACCTATTGTCCTCAGCATGAAGTCGAACGGATAGAGACTGATTTCCTCACTTTGGTGATGAAGGATCTGGATTGTAGATCCTATGTGACTAGCTTCAATTCAATGCCAAGGATTGTGCCGTATTTAGTCACTCCTGAACCCAAACGCATTGCGCGTTTCATCGGTGGTTTGGCTCCTGAAATAAAAGGGAATGTTAAGGCCTCTAAGCCAGCCACTTATAGATCTGCTGTAGATCTATCTTTGTCCCTCACTTTGGATGTTGTGAGGAGTAAGGCAAAGAAAACCACTGATGATGGGAAGAGGAAGAGAGAGGAAGATAAGTCTCCTCACTCGAACAAGAAAGGAAAAGGGAACTTTAATTCCAAGAAGGGGCAGTCAAGTGATAAGCCCAGATGCAAAACCTGCAATAAGAGGCACTATGGGAAGTGCAACCAGGACCCACAAGCCAAACCATGTGGGATCTGTAAAAAGAAAGGGCACAAGTCTGTTGAGTGCCGAAATATAAAGGATGCAACCTGCTACGGTTGCAATGAAAAGGGGTACATTAAAACCAATTGCCCCAAGAATGCTAAGAAGCCCGAGGAGGCAAAGAAAACCAACGCAAGGGTTTTCCAAATGAACGCGAAGGAAGCAGTGAACGACGATAACGTCATAAGAGGTACCTTCCTCATCAATAATAATTATGCTAGAGTCTTATTTGATTCCGGTGCTGATAAGTCTTTTGTAGACCATAAGTTCTGTAAGTTATTGAATCTGCCTATTAAGACTCTAGACATAAAATATGAGGTAGAACTTGCCGATGGTACCTTAGAAACAGCTTCAACTCTTCTTGATGGATGCTTTATATCCATTAAGAATCATTCTATCCCGCTGTCCCTCTTGCCAATGAAATTGGCTGGGTTTGATATAGTTTTAGGCATGGATTGCTTGTCGCATAACCAAGCCCAAATTGCCTGTGATAAAAAGCTAGTTATTATCAAAACCCCTTCTGGTGAATCCGTCACTATTCAAGGAGATACACAATGCGGGTTGCCCAGCAATGTGTCTATTCTCAAGGTATCACAGTGTTTTAAGAGTGGATGTGTCATTTACATGGCACAAGTGACTATGAATGATCCAAAACCTAAGATTGAAGATATCCCAATCATCTCTGAGTATCCTGATGTCTTTCCTGACGAGTTACCTGGATTACCTCCTGAAAGACAAGTAGAGTTCAGGATAGACATTCTTCTAGGAGCCGCACCTATTGCACGAGCTCCTTATCGCCTAGCACCTACTGAAATGAAGGAACTCAGAACTCAATTATATGATTTATTGGAAAAAGGTTTTATAAAACCTAGCTCTTCGCCTTGGGGAGCTCCAATATTATTTGTGAAGAAGAAGGACGGATCAATGCGTCTATGCATTGATTATCGTGAGCTAAATAAAGTAACGATTAAGAATCGTTATCCTTTACCCAGGATCGATGACTTATTTGATCAGCTTCAAGGAGCGAGCTTCTTCTCGAAGATTGATTTGAGATCTGGGTATCATCAACTTAAGGTTAGAACTGAAGATGTGCCTAAGACGGCATTCAGGATGAGGTATGGACATTTCGAATTCTTAGTGATGCCATTTGGGCTCACTAATGCGCCAGCAGCATTCATGGACCTCATGAATAGAGTCTGCAAACCATACTTGGATAAGTTTGTCATTGTTTTTATAGACGGCATCCTTATCTATTTTCGAAGCCAAGTTGATCATGAGAAGCACCTTAGATGTATCTTAGGATTACTACAACAGGAAAAGCTATATGCAAAATTCTCCAAATGCGAATTCTGGCTTCGCGAAGTCCAATTCCTTGGACATGTTGTTAGTGAGCGTGGTATCCAAGTAGATCCCACTAAGGTAGAAGCTGTAATGAATTGGGAAGCACCAAAGACTCCTACTGAAATTCGTAGTTTTCTGGGTTTAGCTGGATATTATAGAAGATTCATTGAGAACTTCTCAAGAATAGCTGCACCATTAACTTCTTTGACCCGTAAGAATGTTAAGTTTGATTGGGGTTCGAAACAACAAGAATCCTTTGAGATTCTTAAGAAGAAATTGAGCAATGCTCTAGTGCTAACCTTACCTGATGGAATTGAAGAGTTTGTCGTATACTGTGATGCTTCACACACCGGTATGGGTTGTGTGCTTATGCAACGAGGCAAGGTGATTGCCTATGCATCACGACAATTAAAAGTGCATGAGAAGAATTACACCACCCACGATTTGGAATTGGGTGCCGTTGTATTCGCATTAAAGTTATGGAGACATTATTTGTATGGAACTAAATGCGTAATCTTTTCTGATCACAAAAGTCTCCAACATTTGTTCAATCAAAAAGAGCTTAATATGAGACAACGCCGTTGGATGGAAACCTTAAATGACTACGATTAAGAAATTCGCTACCATCCTGGTAAAGCGAAATGAAAAGTTAGGTATAACTGCTGAACAGTTAGCACCTGGGAAGGATGGAATTCTCAGGATGAACGGAAGAATTTGGGTTCCTATTCATGGAGGACTTCGAGAGGTAATCCTCCAGGAAACCCACAACTCCAAGTACTCAGTTCACCCTGGTGGTGACAAAATGTATCATGATTTGAAAGCTAATTATTGGTGGATAGGTTTAAAGAGATCTATTGCCACACATGTAACTAAATGCCTGACTTGTGCTCAGATTAAAGCTGAACATCAAAAGCCTTCAGGTCTGCTTCAACAACCAGAACTCCCTACATGGAAGTGGGAGATGGTAACCATGGATTTCATAACCAAGTTACCTAAAACAAGGCACGGAAATGATACCATATGGGTTATTGTTGATAGACTGACTAAGTCAGCACATTTCTTACCCATCAAGGAGACTCATAGCTCCAATAAATTAGCCTAGTTGTATGTAGACAAGATCGTAGCTCTTCATGGAGTACCGGTGTCTATTATCTCTGATAGAGATACTAGATACACCTCTCATTTTTGGAAAAGTTTCCAACAATCTTTGGGCACGCGTTTGAATTTTAGCACTGCTTACCATCCTCAGACTGATGGACAGAGTGAGCGTATAATTCAAACTTTGGAAGACATGCTTCATGCATGTGTTATTGATTTAGGTGGTAGTTGGGATGACCACCTACCATTGATCGAGTTTTCTTATAACAATAGCTACCATACTAGCATTCAGGCTGCGCCTTTTGAGGCATTATATGGTAGGAAATGCAGAACGCCTGTCTGTTGGGCAGAAGTAGGAGAAACTCAGCTGTCAGGACCTGATATAGTCCTTGAAACAACGGACAAGATTGTCCAGATTCGTGATCGCCTAAAAGCTGCCAGGGATAGGCAGAAAAGTTATGCTGATGAGAGGCGAAAACCTCTAAAGTTTGAGATAGGCGATAAAGTTCTATTAAAAGTGTCACCCTGGAAAGGTGTGATGCGTTTTGGTAAGAAGGGTAAATTAAGCCCTAGATATATTGGACCATTCGAGATTATCGAATGTGTCGGCAATGTAGCTTATAAGCTAAACTTGCCTGAGGAGCTGAGTGGAATCCATAATGTATTCCATATCTATAATCTCAAGAAATGCCTAGCCAATGAATCACTGGCTATGTCTCATAAAGACGTTCAAATTGATGAAAGCTTGAGATTTGTTGAAAGACCTATGTGTAGGGGTGTTCATCGAATCGAATATCGAATTTTCGAATTATTTGAATCGAATTGTTCGAATAATTTTTATTTTTCCTTGAATTCGTATTCGATTCGAATTCGATTAAAACCTACCGAATTCGATTCGAATTCGTATTCGAATTAAAAACCCAATTCGTATTCGATTCGTATTCGATTAAAAATTCGAATTCGAATCGAATTCGAATAAATTCAATTTAATTCAGATTCCTTAAAAACGTGTAAAAAACTTTGAAAATGAAACATCAATTTTAAAGCAGCTAAAAGCACGATACCACATTAAAAAGTTCCAAATAAAGTACCACAAGTCTAAAATTCAAAACGAGAAGTCGGGAATAACCACTCCACATTACAAGTTAATATTTTTTACGCTTCGAAATCTATTGATAGATTTGTTACTTAGGTTTTAGTTATGGGTCATGTAGTGAGTTTGGTAATGGGTAACTTTAATACTTGGAAAAAAATTGAAAATAATTTATAGTATAGCCTAATAAAAGTTATATGTATTATATATAAAAATAATAAATAAAAATGTATAATTTTTATTCGAATTTCGAATCGAATCGAATTTTAAATTATAAATTCGTATTCGATTTACTTGACTCGAATTGAATCGAATTCAAATTCGAATTCTTATAATCGAAACGAATTCTTGATAATCGAATCGAATTTAAACGAATTTCGAATTTTTCGAATTCGAAACGAATTCTACACACCCCTACCTATGTGGATGAAAGCTAAATCTGCTCACTTCTTACCAATCCGTGAGGATTTCTCTGCTGAAAAGCTTGCCAAGATATATGTGGACGAGATTGTATCACGACATGGTGTTCCTTTAGATATCATTTCCGATCGTGATGCTCGGTTTTCATCTCATTTCTGGAAGACCATGCAATCTGCGTTGGGAACCCAACTGCATCTAAGCACTGCTTATCATCCCCAAACAGATGGTAAATCTGATAGGACGATTCAAACTTTGGAGGATATGCTTAGAGCATGCGTGATAGACTTTGGTGGTAATTGGGATTCTCATCTGCCATTGATCGAGTTCTCATATAATAATAGTTATCATGCTAGCATTAAGATGGCACCATTTGAAGGTCTCTATGGTCGAAAATGTCGTTCACCTGTCTGTTGGAATGAGATCGGTGAAGCTCAGCTAACTGGACCTGAGCTCATTCTGGAAACAACAGACAAAATCAAGGAAATCCGCGATAATCTTGTGACCGCTAGAAGCCGTCAAAAGAGTTATGCAGATTTGGGACGCAAGCCCATGGAATTTCAAATCGGAGACCGTGTCCTCCTCAAGGTTTCACCTTGGAAGGGAGTGGTGAGATTTGGAAAGAAAGGAAAACTTGCACCACGATATGTTGGACCATTTAAGATTGTTGAAAGAATTGGAAAGGTTGCTTATCAACTAGAACTACCTCTAGAGCTTAGAAATGTTCATCCGACTTTTCACGTGTCCAATTTGCGAAAGTGTTTAGCTGATGCTGATCTTCACATTCCTCTCGACGAGATTCAAATTGATGAAACGATGCACTTTGTCGAGAAACCCGTGGAGATAGTGGAACGTGCATACAAACAATTGAAGAACAAACGGATTCATTTGGTCAAAGTTCGTTGGGAATCCAAACGTGGCCCCGAGTTTACTTGGGAACGTAAGGACCAGATGCAGATGAAATATCCGCATTTGTTTTCACAAGTTTCCTCTAAATAAAATTTCGGGACAAAATTTCCTAAAGTAGGGGAGACTGTAACAACTGTGTTCTGTAATCATCGTATTATGTAAAACAATGTCAGTTATCAATAAAACAATGTGCTTTGGTGTTATTATATGTGTTTTGGTGTCATTATATGTGCAATTGTGTTTAATAATTTTACAATTTGATTCGAATTCGATTTCAAGCTTTAAATCACTTCCTGGAAGGTTATACGCAAACTGGTGCATAAACGCAGTCAGTTTAACGCGACGTACACTCCGGAACTGTGATGTAAGCTGAACATACCCTAAAAATCCTTTACATAACTTAGAAATAAGTTTTGAAGGATTCGGTATGGCAAAGACATGTTTATTTGAACTAAAGAGCTATTTACGACAAAACTGCGTCACTAGGTGATAGTTACAGTGCTGATAAGTGCCTAAAACAAACTATAAATGCAGAATCCTGCATTTATTATTAAAAGTTCAGCATTTTACTATGTTAGTAAAATGCAAAAACATGGCAGAATGGTCCTGTATACTTTCCTAAGTGCCGGGAATAATTTGTGTTACAAATATATATATAAAAGACATTTTTCGGACTAGTTAAACACTTTAACGGAACAATACCCAACCAAACAACCGGACATTACCCGGGACACAAAAATGTTGTCAAACATATTGTTCTTACTTTTCTGAGCTAGTTAGGGTCCCCGAATACCCTAACCCACTTTATATGATTACACACACTTTCATACACTAACTAAACTTTTGCTTTCCTAACTAGATCACCAACAATAAGTTACCACCCAACTAAACCAACCCCCCCCCCCCAACCGGTTCTAGAAGTGGGAATTCCCCACATGATTTTATTGATTAAAATACTAGATATGTCATGTACTCTTGAGGACACAATATCCACTAGACAAAGGGGTGTTGGGGGATTATAGAGATGACCAAAGGGACTTAGCTACATACACCACCAACATCACAAATCACTTGAAACTCTCCTCTCTTCGGTTTTGGCAGCCACCACCACACCACCATACAACCACCTTCAAGCCTTTTTCTAGCAAACCATACATACACAAAGGTGCTAGAGACCGAACAAGTAAGCTTGGTGCACTCGGAAGCTCAAGGACCGCTCTCGTTTTCTTTTATCCACCACTTTTCTACACTCGAACTCCCCTAGCCTTGTGCTAGTGGTAAGCATTTAGATCCTTGCATTTTACATGATTGTTGAGTGGTTAATGATGTTTAAAGATCAAAAAGATAGAAAGTCTAAAGAACTTAAACAAGTCTTGAACATCATCTAACATATGATAAAGTAGTGTTAAAATGATGATGAAATATGATAATGCATGATAAATCTGAAATACATAAGTGATAATCTGTTGTAAGTATTGTTGTGATCGCTAAACATGTTAACGGAATCAATCGAACACACTTTATAATGTTAAAAGACTGAAAACAGAAAGTTGTTTAGTGATTACAGCCAACTTCAGTTGGCTGTAACCAGACTGTAACTTAACGAAAAATGTATTTTCTGAAGTCTGGATTTATGTATTATGAAATACGGTTCTAATGGCACTGGAATCATAATTTTTGGACTCCGTTGACTATTTTTAAAGTGTCATTTCGTAACAGCAGCTAGAGCTGCATTTTTGCTGCTGAAAATATGCGTTCTGTTTTCCATCCTAACTTGAATTCTGTGTAGAGTTAGATCATTAAATTTGTACTGTAGATGACCACCGATGTATTTGTAATTCTCTCACTGGAATTTCGAAAATCGGACTCTCGATGAATTTTAAATAAATTATTCCGTGGACTGCAGTCAGAAAAAGATAAATCTCATTTCAGTCCGGAAAATGAATTTTTATATAATATTGGTAATGAAATGGACCCCGATATTTTTACACAACAATATTTGGATCGTTTAAGACATTCTGTAAAAATTTGGGAATTTTTGGAATAAGTTAACTATTTTATTTAAATGTCCAAAAACAGTCCAGTTTCATATATATTAAAACAGAAATGACATAAGTAGCATTTTGCATGTCGAAGCGTGGGTTTTGATTATTAAAATCATTCTTATTTAATTTAGGGTGGATAAACAATTTGAGGGATTGTGTTAACATTTAAAAACGCACCCGAAGGTGAGTACATAGATCCCCTCTTTTACTGTTTTCGATTGTTTTGGGGTGATTCATATGTATCAAAACGATTTCAATATTCTAACGATGGTTTCAAAACGATTGAGATGGTATATACAAAACTAATAACGATTTCGATAATGTGAACGAACTTGTTGGTGGTAGTTACATAACGAATGACATTCATTAGCATTGATCAAGCCGATCAGTATTAGGTTATGGTACCATAGGATCTGACAAATCCCGTTATTAGACCGCACCCATGGTTATGTGTGGGTTAGGTGGGTAACGACTGAATCTGATGATTGTTAACTTACCCTTTGGTGGTTTGTTAATACGAGTTGTACGAGTTGAACGATGGACGAGTCACAATGGTTTGAATGTTATTAGCGAGACGACCAAAAGTAGTTTTCACAATTAAAACGAGAATGATTGAACGATTTTGAACGATTTAAACAAATGAATGATGATCTATAACGAGAACGAGTTAAACAATGTCGCACAACGATGGTTACGAAACTATATAAACCATACGAGTTTTCTTACAAGAATGATTTATGATTTGGTTTACATAAACAAATGTTTTGGGTTAAGATTCATGGCATCGAGGTTTATAAATTATGACCAATCTATTTTGACTTGGTTATTCATTTACAATACAAATATTTTACAAAACAAGGTTTTTCTAATATCAATTAACAAAGTCATACAAGTTTTTTCAACATACAAACGAGCCATGAATCTGATACTCACACAAAAACTATGTGCTCGCCAGCATTTCTTTGCTGACTTTGTTTTTACATATGTTTCAGGTGAAGTTGCTTAGTGTTGATTGCGAATAGGATGCATGCTCACTTAGGACCGAACGAGGCCTTAGTGATTTAATAACGATAATAGACTGTGTTTGACTTGTTTGTTTAACTTAAGACAATGTTTAATATTTAATAAAACGAAACTCTTTGTATCCATGGTTTGAAACAATAATTCTGTTACAACACTCCCCGATGTTTCCGCCACGATTTGTTGTTTTACGTGGTCGGGGTGTGAAAGAAGATTTGTTATCATAGCCAATGGTTATAGGGAATTAGGTTATTAGTAAAATTTTGACTTAGACTATAACTTTCTAGGACCCCAACGCAAGTTGATTTGCATTTAGAATTTTAAAAACAAAATCCGAATCTGCTTCGAAAATTAATCATCGGTTCTAGGATGATTGATTACTAGGTTTTGAACCCTCTGTTGTAAGGTTTTGAACCCTTCCAGTTTGACTCATTTTCGGCTTAGTGCCTTTTGAGTTTTCAAAATCTCGTCAAAGTTTGGGTCTAAATAATGTGAACATGGAAGAGTGAATTCCTGTACCCTGAGTTTTCTATCTAAGGCTAGAGTGTTCGTACAAATCCACATAATTGGACCAGTCACTCTTACCTGGGAACTCTTGGGGTGAGTGTTCACTTATAGGCGAGCATGTCTTCGCGATACATTATTTTGATTCATTACTTTGATTAGTCACTGCGTGTCGTTTGTTTGTTCGAGGTAACAGACAAATGATCGCCTTCCTTATGTTTTGTCGATACCTCTTTTGTTGTTCCTAATTTTCAACCTCACTCGATTCTCCTGTTTCCTTGTTAGACAATGCCTCCTCGACGTGAAGCACAATCTTTTACTATTGAAGAAATCACAGCCCTGGTCTCTCAGCAAGTGGCTGCTGTGATCCTCGGTGTTGTGACCCAAGTCCACGAGATATACAACAACAACAATAATAACAATGCACCGTGTAACTTCAAGAATTTCAATTCTACTAAGCCGCTAAAGTTTTCTGGGTCGCAAGGAGCAACTGCGCTCCTGCAGTGGTTTGAGAGTATCGAGAACACATTCAGACATGTGCAATGTCCGAATGGGCGTAAGGTTGAATTTGCATCAAGTGTGTTTGAGAAGCGTGCTCTTACGTGGTGGAACGGAGTGATGCGCGACAGGGGTTCCGAAGTGGCGTTGGCACAAACATGGGAAGAGCTTCGAGCTCTCATGATGAGAGAGTTCTGTCCCCGTCACGAAATTCGAGCTTTGGAACGAGAGTTTGATGATCTGAAACAAGACGGGGGAGAACACCGTGCGTATACGGATCGTTTTAAGGAGCTCAGTCTTTTGTGTCCTACTATGGTTACCCCGTTGGAGAAAGCGATAGAGAGGTATATCGATGGGTTACCCGATTCCATACAAGATATTGTGACTGGCGTTAATCCTGCTACCCTGACTGAGTCGCAAGTCAGGAAGGGTAAACTTACCTGCAAGGGTGATAAGAAGAAGTCAACTGATTCTGCTAAAGACAAGGAAAAGGGTAAGGGTAAGAAGGGTGAGTCTTCGAAGAAGTCGAGAAAGCGAAAGGGTGCTCAGAATTTTGCAGTAACTGCACAAACTGCTCAGAACCCACCAGCTCAACCCCCTGCGAAGAAAGTGTATGATGGTACCGCACCTCATTGTGCTCGCTGCAACGGTCATCATGTTGCACAACAAGCTTGTAGACAATGCACAACGTGTGGTAAGCTTGGGCATCTGGCCAACGTCTGTCGTTCGGGTCAGAATCAGATTGTTCAGAATCAAGCTGCTCAGGTTCAAGCCCCAGTTCAGGGGAATGCTGCTAGATTCCCACCGGGTTCATGCTTCAATTGTGGAGAGTATGGTCACTTCCACAACAACTGTCTGAGGTTGGCAAATGCAAATGCAAATCCGAACGTGAATGTCAATGTCAATGCGAATGTGAATCCCGCTCCTGGACGAGTATTCGATCTAAATGTGAACGAGGCGCGAGCTGACAACCTCGTCGTCAATGGTACGTTTCTTGTTAACAATCGACCTGCATCTATTCTTTTTTATTCTGGTGCCGATAGGAGTTTTGTTTCGTTATCTTTTGAACCTTTGCTTGCGATACCTAGAACTAAACTGAGGAAACCCTTGTCTGTCGAAGTTGCTACTGGTAAACCTCTTGTTCTCGATTCTGTTATTCGTGATTGTCAGTTAAACCTTGATAACCATCTTTTTCCCATCGACCTCACGCCGATGCAACTTGGGAGTTTCGATATTATCGTGGGGATGGATTGGTTAACCAAACATCATGCTGAGGTGGTTTGTTTTGATAAGATTGTTCGTATTCCTCTTCCGTCTGGCGATGTTCTGGAAGTTCGTGGCGAGAAACCATCTGGTGGATTGAAGCTTATGTCATGTATGAAGGCCCAAAGATTTTTGCAAAAAGGATATGTTGCTTTCCTGGCACATGTCACCGAGGAGAAAGGCAAGAGCAAGAGTATTTAGGATATTCCGATTGTTCGGGATTATCCAGAGGTGTTTCCCGATGAACTGCCTGGTTTGCCTCCAGCTCGTTAAGTCGAGTTTCATATTGACCTTGTACCTAATGCCAACCCGGTTGCGAAAGCGCCTTATCGTCTTGCACCATCGGAGATGCAAGAGTTATCGAAACAGCTTCAAGAGTTGTCTGATAAAGGATTCATCCGTCCGAGCTTTTCGCCTTGGGGAGCTCCTATTCTCTTTGTGAAAAAGAAAGATGGATCTTTTCGAATGTGTATCGATTATCGTGAGCTTAATAAGCTTACCATCAAGAATCGATATCCCCTACCTAGAATTGATGATCTCTTCGACCAGCTGCAAGGTGCTTCATGTTTTTCCAAGATCGATCTGCGTTCTGGGTATCATCAACTTCACGTGTTCGAAGAAGATATCCCCAAAACTGCTTTCCGTACAAGATATGGGCACTACGAGTTCACTGTCATGCCCTTTGGTTTGACAAATGCCCCAGATATCTTCATGGACTTAATGAATAGGGTTTGTAAACCTTATTTAGATAAGTTCATCATTGTGTTCATCGACGATATTCTTATTTATTCAAAATCTCGAGCCGATCACGAACAACACCTTCGTTTGACGTTGGAACTCCTAAAGAAGGAACAACTTTTTGCTAAATTCTCCAAGTGTGAATTTTGGCTTAAAGAAGTTCACTTCTTGGGTCATATTGTCAATGAGCAGGGTATTCACGTGGATCCATCCAAGATTGTTGCAATTAAGGATTGGAATACACCGACGACACCTACAGAAGTTCGTTCTTTTCTTGGTCTTGCTGGTTATTATCGATGGTTTATTTCTAACTTTTCAAAGATCGCGGTTCCACTCACTGCTTTGACTCAGAAAAATAAGCCTTTTGAGTGGGGACCTAAGCAAGAAGAAGCGTTCCAAACGCTAAAACGGAAGCTCTGTGATGCTCCTATTCTATCTCTACCTGAGGGAAACGATGATTTTGTTGTCTATTGTGACGCGTCGAATCTAGGACTTGGTTGTGTTCTTATGCAAGGTGGTAAAGTTATAGCTTATGCGTCTAGACAGCTGAAAATTCACGAGAAGAACTATACGACTCATGATCTTGAGTTAGGAGCTGTGGTTTTTGCGCTTAAAATCTGGAGACACTACCTCTATGGAACGAAGTGTGTGGTTTTCACAGACCACCAAAGTCTCCAGCATATTCTCAATCAGAAGGAACTGAACATGAGGCAACGACGTTGGGTTGAACTCTTAAACGATTATGATTGCGAGATCCGCTACCATCCTGGTAAGGTGAATGTCGTAGCCGATGCGCTTAGTCGAAAGGAACGAGTCAAGCTTCATTCTGTTCGAACTCTATCGGATATTCAATCTCGTGTTCTTCAAACTCAACGATCTTGTGTGATCAAAGACTTATTGAAATATGAACTACCGCTTCAACTTGAGCTTAAACTCGAAAGGAAAGACGATGGTTTACTCTATTTTGAGAATTTTGTGGATTCCGAATCAGGACGATCTTCGCACCTTAGTAATGGAAGAATCTCACAAGTCTCGATATTCTATCCATCCTGGTGCTGATAAAATGTACAAGGATCTTCGTACTAAGTTCGGGTGGTCTGGTATGAAGAAGGATGTTTCCTTGTATGTATCAAAATGCCTAACTTGTCTCAAAGTCAAGGCTGAACATCAACGACCTTTTGGTTTGCTTGTACAACCAGAGATACCGGTTTGGAAGTGGGAGAACATTGCAATGGATCTCATTACTAAGTTACCGCGTACGTCTAAAGGTCACGATGCTATTTGGGTTGTAGTTGATCGTTTGACAAAATCTGCTCACTTCTTACCAATCCGTGAGGATTTCTTTGCTGAAAAGCTTGCCAAGATCTATGTGGACGAGATTGTATCACGACATGGTGTTCCTTTAGATATCATTTCCGATCGTGATGCTTGGTTTTCATCTCATTTCTGGAAGACCATGCAATCTGCGTTGGGAACCCAACTGATTCTAAGCACTGCTTATCATCCCCAAACAGATGGTCAATCTGAGAGGACGATTAAAACTTTGGAGGATATGCTTAGAGCATGCGTGATAGACTTTGGTGGTAATTGGGATTCTCATCTGCCATTGATCGAGTTCTTATACAATAATAGTTATCATGCTAGCATTAAGATGGCACCATTCGAAGCTCTCTACGGTAAAAAATGTCATTCACCTGTCTGTTGGAATGAGATCGGTGAAGCTCAGCTTACTGGACCTGAGCTCATTCTGGAAACAACAGACAAAATCAAGAAAATCCGCGATAATCTTGTGACCGCTAGAAGCCGTCAAAAGAGTTATGCAGATTTAGGACGCAAGCCCATGGAATTTCAAATCGGAGACCGTGTCCTACTCAAGGTTTCACCTTGGAAGGGAGTGGTGAGATTTGGAAAGAAAGGAAAACTTGCACCACGATATGTTGGACCATTTAAGATTGTTGAAAGAATTGGAAAGGTTGCCTATCAACTAGAACTACCTCCAGAGCTTGGAAATGTTCATCCGACTTTTCACGTGTCAAATTTGCGAAAGTGTTTAGCTGATGCTGATCTTCACATTCCTCTCGACGAGATTCAAATTGATGAAACAATGCACTTTGTCGAGAAACCCGTGGAGATAGTGGAACGTGCATACAAACAATTGAAGAACAAACGGATTCATTTGGTCAAAGTTCGCTGGGAATCTAAACGTGGCCCCGAGTTTACTTGGGAACGTAAGGACCAGATGCAGATGAAATATCCGCATTTGTTTTCACAAGTTTCCTCTAAATAAAATTTCGGGACGAAATTTCCTAAAGTAGGGGAGACTGTGACAACTGTGTTCTGTAATCATCATATTATGTAAAACAATGTCAGTTATCAATAAAACAATGTGCTTTGGTGTTATTATATGTGTTTTGGTGTCATTATATGTGCAATTGTGTTTAATAATTTTACAATTTGATTCGAATTCGATTTCAAGCTTTAAATCACTTCCTGGAAGGTTATACGCAAACTGGTGCATAAACGCAGTCAGTTTAACACGACGTACACTCCGGAACTGTGACGTAAGCTGAACATACCCTAAAAATCCTTTACATAACTTAGAAATAAGTTTCAAAGGATTCGGTATGGCAAAGACATGTTTATTTGAACTAAAGAGCTATTTGCGACAAAACTGCGTCACTAGGTGATAGTTACAGTGCCGAGAAGTGCCTAAAACAAACTATAAATGCAAAATCCTGCATTTATTATTAAAGGTTCAGCATTTTATTATTTTAGTAAAATGCAAAAACATGGCAGAATGGTCCTGTATACTTTCCTAAGTGCCGGGAATAATTTGTGGTACAAATATATATATAAAAGACATTTTTCGGACTAGTTAAACACTTTAACGGAACGATACCCAACCAAACAACCGGACATTACCCGGGACACAAAAATATTGTCAAACATATTGCTCTTACTTTTCTGAGCTAGTTAGGATCCCCGATTACCCTAACCCACTTTATATGATTACACACACTTTCATACACTAACTAAACTTTTGCTTTCCTAACTAGATCACCAACAATAAGTTACCACCCAACTAAACCAACCCCCCCCCCCCAACCGGTTCTAGAAGTGGGAATTCCCCACATGATTTTATTGATTAAAATACTAGATATGTCATGTACTCTTGAGGACACAATATCCACTAGACAAAGGGGTGTTAGGGGATTATAAAGATGACCAAAGGGACTTAGCTACATACACCACCAACATCACAAATCACTTGAAACTCTCCTCTCTTCTTCTCTTTGGTTTCGGCAGCCACCACCACACCACAATATAACCACCTTCAAGCCTTTTTCTAGCAAACCATACATACACAAAGGTGCTCGAGACCGAACAAGTAAGCTTGGTGCACTCGGAAGCTCAAGGACCGCTCTCGTTTTCTTTTATCCACCACTTTTCTACACTCGAACTCCCCTAGCCTTGTGCTAGTGGTAAGCACTTAGATCCTTGCATTTTACATGATTGTTGAGTGGTTAATGATGTTTAAAGATCAAAAAGATAGAAAGTCTAAAGAACTTAAACAAGTCTTGAACATCATCTAACATATTATACAAGTATCCAAGCTTGTCGGGTCTAAACCACATTCTATTCCGGTCTCCACTTAATCTAGCGTTTAGAACCGTAAGGTTTCTTTCTAGCTAGCCGGTCTAAGTCCTTGACTAAATTAAAGACCCGTTAGCATCCTAATAGGTTAATAAACCTTCTATACATATTAAATAGCTTCCGGTAGAAGGTGCCTTCAAAAAGCTTTAGGATTTTTACTGCTAGCATCAGGTAAATACTTTTAACTTATTTTCCCTTATACGGGCTTGGGATATGGTATTATAATAATACCACTTGGTCGGGTATGAAATCATTTAATCGGATTGTGATTAATAAATTTGCATAACCCGTTTTAATATGTCTTGTTTGATAACATAAACATTGGGGGTTAATCTGACCGTGTCCTGGATATCCTCGGCTCATTTCCTTTAAAATGGCCACGACCTATGCACGGGGTGTAGGCATACACCTGACAGATGCAAATGCTAAAATAATATATAAACCCACATGTTGGGGATAACTCCTTTGTGGGTTCTATAAGTGGTGAGTCGGTTAATCACGACCGGCTTCCAACCGGCCCCAATTGTAAGACAAACATGTAAATCTGTATACAAGATTATATTTAAATAATTGTCCCAAGTTATAAAAGATTTGTGCCATGTGCACTTAAATCAATTTTCTTAAATGTTTTCAAAAGAGTTAGTTAATTGTATTTACCAGTGTAAACTGACGTATTTTCTTAAAGACTGATTTGACAGGTACCTCTCGTAATAGGCTGGAGCTATAGGGTGCCATTAGAGGATCTTGCAAATCCATGAGATACCTGAAGTCTGTTGTTTTTGTTTCTTGTTACATTTATGATCCGCCTGTGGATCTTATTACATTCCAGTCTGTATATTCATAAACTCGAACACTCAGACAGTATGGTTTGTAATAGTTTATTCACCAAGCCTTCCGCTGTGCTATAATATTGTGTGTATTGACTATGATGATATCAACTACGTCACGATACTCCCCGCCGGGCCCACCGGTAATATGTGGAAATATCGGGGTGTGACAATTAAGTGTAAAAGGGTTGAAAGAAAGTTGAAAACCATCTTTCACTCCTTTTCATTGTGAATATGTTTAGATCTATGAAAGATCTTTGTTTGTTTATGTGGAAATCGGTTAGATCTAAGTTGTTCTTGGTAGATTGATGCCAAAACATGAAGTTCTTCAAGAACACATGATGACGTCATCCTAGAACACCTTGAATCTTGATGATTTCACGATTAAAAGTTAAGATTCAAAAGATACAAAGGTGTATGAGTGCGTGTAGATTAAGGAAGTACAAGATTTAGGACGAGATCTTACCGAAATTGTGGGAAATCGAAGGAAAAAGCGAGTAGGAGCCCTGGTCGGACGTCACTTGCCAAAAGTAGAAAGAATGAAAGTGACAAGGGGTATTTATAGGATTACCCAAAGAGGAAAGGGCTGGTCGATCGGCTAGGCAGCCCGTGCAGACAGCCTGTTCGATCGGACGGCAGTCCGAACGGTCGGCTGGTCGAACGGCTGGTAGCCTGGTCGATCAGTCACCTCGTTCGAGTGTTCGGCGCGATGATTTTTGATGTTTCAATTGCGATTGAGAGCGTTACGATGCGATATATTTTCCTAGTCAAATTACTTTTAATCCCAACTACTCATATCTTGCACTGTCTCTTCTCTACCAATTATCATACTGTTTCGATTGCGATTGAGTTCGATTGCGTTTGAGTTTCAGTTGCGATTCAATTTATTACCACACATAACATAATTTAATCATGCACAAGTAACACATAAGGCACACACACACGTATACAATAACAAAATGCGTAATTCGAGTTGCGAGTGCGATTGTGATAGCGATAAAGCGATTAAACAGCGATTACCATGTGATTATTAATAGATACTCCACATAATACAACTAAAGCGAAAATAAAATAGACTAATTACAAGTCAAAGAAGTCAAAACAGGAATTGAGCAAGGAGAGACAGATCACAATTAGCAATCTTGTCTTCCTTTGACTTCAATCTTGACTTTGACTTTGACTTTGACTTTCGAAACACGGGGTGTTACAGCCTCCCCTAGTTGAGGGAATTTCGTCCCGAAATTAGTCCGAAGCCGTAACAAACAACTGTGGGTACTTCGCCTTCATGTCACTTTCGAGTTCCCAAGTGAACTCTGCGCCTCGTTTGCCTTCCCATCGGACTTTCACAATAGTAATGCGCGAGCGTCTGAGCTGCTTGGTTTGGCGATCCATGATTTCGACAGGCTTCTCCTCGAAGTGTAGTGTTTCGTTTACTTGAAGGTCGTCGAGAGGTACAATTAAATCATGCTCAGCCAAGCACTTTCGAAGGTTTGACACATGGAAAGTCGAGTGGACATTACTAAGTTCCTCCGGTAGTTCGAGTCTGTAGGCGACTTTTCTGATTCTTTCCAGAATCTTAAAAGGTCCACATATCGAGGCGCTAGTTTACCTTTCTTGCCGAATCTGACCACACCCTTCCAAGGTGATACCTTTAGGAGTACATAGTCGCCAACGTCAAATTCAACGGGCTTGCGTCATCTATTGGCGTAACTTTTCTGTCCACTTCGAGCTTTCAACAAGTTGTCTCGAATTTGGAGGACTTTGTCAGTCGTTTCTTGTAATAGCTCAGGACCGGTTAGTTGCGAGTGACCGATCTCGTGCCACACAATAGGCGATCGACATCTTCTTCCGTATAAAGCCTCGAATGGTGCCATTTGAATGCTGGAATGATAACTGTTGTTGTACGAGAACTTGACTAACGGCAGATATGCATCCCAATTACCACCGAAATCTATGACACACGAACGGAGCATGTCTTCAAGAGTACGGATCGTTCTTTCAGTCTGTCCGTCGGTTTGAGGGTGGAAAGCGGTACTTAGATTAAGCGATGTACCGAGAGCCGTTTGAAATGTTTCCCACAGTCGTGAGGTAAACCGAGCATCACGGTCAGAGATGATGTCGCGAGGCGTCCCATGTCGACAAATGATCTCGTTGGTGTAGATTCGGGCTAATCGTTCTACCTTGTAGTCTTCCCGTTTTGGCAAAAAGTGAGCAGATTTGGTCAAACGGTCAACAACAACCCAAATGCTGTCGTGACCTGATGACGTGTGCGGAAGCTTGGTTATGAAATCCATAGCTATACTCTCCCACTTCCATATAGGGATTGGCGGTTGTTCGAGTAAGCCAGAGGGTCTTTGGTGTTCATCCTTGACCTTTGCATAAGTCAGGCACTTCCCAACGTAGAGAGCAATATCCCTTTTCATGCCCGGCCACCAGTACTTGTAGCGAAGATCCTGGTACATTTTGTCGGCACCGGGATGAATAGAATACCGGGATTTGTGGGGTTCGTCCATCAAAATCTTTCTCAATTCGGTCCGTTTAGGGATCCAAATTCGGTCCAGATAGTGGAATATCCCATTCGGTTTATTCACAATATGAGTTCCATCGTGGTAGATTTTTTCCTTCTTCAAGGTGCGCTCATTAAAACAAGCATGCTGGGCTTCGCGGATGAGGGTTTCGAGATCGTATTGGGCTTGAACATCACGAATGCTGAGCAGATAGCTCCGTCTGCTGAGAGCGTCAGCAATGACATTTGCTTTGCCAGGGTGATAACGAATCTCACAGTCGTAATCGTTGAGTTGTTCTACCCATTGGCGTTGACGTATATTAAGTTCTTTCTGATTAAAGATATGTTGTAGGCTCCTATGATCGGTGAAGATCGTACACTTGGTACCATACAGGTAGTGTCGCTAAATCTTTAATGCAAAAACAACCGCGCCTAGCTCGAGATCATGGGTTGTATAGTTCTTCTCGTGGATTTTGAGCTGTCGAGATGCGTAAGCTTTAACCTTGTCTCGTTGCATAAGGACACAACCAAGACCAAGGTTGGAAGTATCACAATAGACAATGAAGTCGTCGTTTCCGTCGGGCAATGTGAGAACAGGAGCATTGCAGAGCATGTGCTTGAGTGTTTGGAAGGCAGACTCTTGTTCGGTTCCCCAAACAAAAGGCTTGTCTTTGTGCGTGAGAGCGGTAAGAGACACAACGATCTTTGAGAATCCATCGATAAATCGTCGATAATAGCCCGCTAGTCCGAGAAAAGAACGGACTTCAGACGGGTTCTTAGGTGTAATCCAACCCTTAACTGCTTCAATCTTCGCCTGATCGACGTGAATACCTTGACTATTTATGATGTGACCCAGAAACTGAACCTCCTCCAGCCAAAATTCACACTTCGAGAACTTGGCATAGAGTCGATTCCCCTGGAGTAGCTCGAGAACCAAACGTAGATGTTGCGCGTGTTCGGTCTTTGATTTGGAATAGATCAAGACATCGTCGATGAACACGATGACGAAACGGTCGAGGTATGGTTTACACACGCGATTCATCAGATCCATGAAAACCGCGGGTGCCTTGGTTAAACCAAAGGGCATAACAACGAATTCATAATGGCCATATCGAGTGCGAAACGCGGTTTTGGGTATATCTTCCTCTTGTATGCGTAGTTGGTGATAGCCTGAGCGTAGATCGATCTTCGAGAAACACGTAGCGCCTTGTAGCTGATCAAACAAATCATTAATGCGAGGCAGGGGATAGCGGTTCTTGATAGTTAACTTATTCAATTCCCGATAGTCGATGCACATCCTGAACGACCCATCCTTCTTTTTAACGAAAAGGACTGGCGCGCCCCAAGGAGATGTGCTCGGGCGAATAAAGCCTTTCTCAAGTAATTCCTGGAGTTGGTTCGAGAGTTCACGCATCTCAGACGGTGCGAGTCGGTAAGGAGCTTTGGCAATGGGGTTGGCTCCAGGAATGAGGCCGATACGAAAGTCGATATCACGACTTGGCGGTAGGCCTGGAAGATCGTCAGGGAACACATTAGGAAATTCGCGAACCACAGGAACGTCTTTCACTTATGTCTTTCCTTTCTTTTCCTTCTCCGCTACTACAATGTTAGCCAAGAAAGCTCTGTAATCCTTGCGGAGATACTTGCTAGATTGGGCACATGACATGAGCTTGAGACCTTTCGAAGCAGTTTCGCCATAAACACACAATAAATCACCATTCGCGAGCGAGAATTGAATCATCTTATCGAAACACACAACTTTAGCTTGGTTTTCGTGAAGAAAGTCCATGCCTACTATGACCCCAAAATTTCCGAGTTGCATAGGAATTAGGTCGATTGGGAAGATGTGATTGTTGAGCTCAAGAGTACAATCACGAAGAACAGAATTAACGACGATGGTTCTTCCGGTAGCGACTTCCACATCAAACGTCGTGGGGAGATGGGAGCGTTTACGACTAAGGAGTTTCTCAAATTCGAACGACACAAAGCAATTATCGGCTCCAGTATCAAACAAACATGATGCATAAATACCATTCACAAGGAACGTACCATTGACCACGTTGTTGTCAGCCTGGGCTTGGCGCACGTTGATGTTGAAAGTTCTGGCGCGTGCGGCTTATTGCTGCTGCTATTGCTGTTGCTGCTGGTGTTGTTGCTGCTGTTGGGGCTCTTGTTTCACCACCCTGTTTGGGCACATGTTCGCAAAGTGGTTGGGATCACCACATGCGAAGCAGACTCGGGCGTTGATCGCGGGTGCCTGAGCCGCTTGTTGGCCTTGCGGGGCTGGGAGCAGAGCTTGATGAGCAGTGGCTTGAGCTGGGGCTTGATGGGGACCAGTACGCCAGTTGGCAGTGAAGTGGTCATACAGGTTGCAGTGAGCGCAAAAACGCCAGGCGAGACCCACCGGGTGATGATAAGAACATGTTGGGCAAGCCGGGTGGGGGCCTGTGTATGCACGCTTTGCAGGCGGTACATAAGTAACTGGTGCTGGACGGTGATGGGGCTGCTGCTGGGCTGGTACGGCTTGAAGTGGAGCAGCAGTGGTTGTGACAGCACAGTTCTTGTTGCTGAAGCTGCTGTTGTTGTTCTTCTTCTTGCGGCGTGAGGACTTTGACGGTTGAGCGGCGGTGGTTTCAGCGGTTGGTGCGGTGGTGACTTGGTGCAGGCTCTTTGAAGATTTATCCCAAAAACCAGATTTTACCCGCTTGTCGTTGATTTCGGCGGCAAGCAAGTAAGTTTCTTCGATCGTTGTTGTTTTTGTGGCATGCACAAAATCTGCAACACAGTCGGGTAGAGCTTGGATGTACTTCTTGATTGCCATGTCGGGCGTCTTCACTTGATCGGGACAGATGATGCTGAGCTACTTAAAGCGAGCAGTCAGGGCAGCGTTGTCACCTTTTTTCTGCTTGATATTCCAGAATTCGTCCTCTAGCTTTTGGCGTTCATGGGGAGGAGAGAACTCATCCATCATGATGGCCTTCAACTCTTCCCATGTCAGCTCGTAAGCTGCATCATTCCCGCGTTTGTTTCTCTCAGCCGTCCACCAGTCTAATGCGCGGGACTGGAAGACGCCGGTAGCGTTTAGAGTGCGAAGATTTTCCGGACATCCACTTTGGCGCAGAGTGACTTCGATGGAATCGAACCATTGAAACATAGCCGTCGGGCCATCTTCTCCAGTGAATTCCTTCAGACCGCATGCCTTGAATTGCTTAAAGCTGAAAGCAGTCTTAGTAGCAGCTTTAGGAGCTTCAGTTCTCGAATCCTCAGACGATTTGCTAACGTTCTCGTAAATCTCACTCACGATCTGGGGCACAACCTTGGCCACTTGTTTAGCGAGGATGGCAGCAAGGCGTTTGTCCCTCTGTTCTTGGCGAGAGAGTCGTGGGTGACGGTATCCAGATGATGGTCCAGTTGACATTGTCTGCAACAGACATCGTCATAGGTCTCAGACACGTCATAATCGAATCTCACCTCACACGTCTACTACTTCTAAAGCTCAGGAACACAGCGAAACATGTATCACATAAACACATAAGCTCATAATCACAGATTCACATAAACACAAAAGCACATAATCACGTAAGCACGTAGGGCACAGAAGCACGTAAGCATGGAATCACCAGATGCAGTCAGAATACAGAAACCTATCATTCAACGTTCACGAGTGTTCGAGTATAGCGATCGCGATTAACACATCGAGTAGTATAGTATAAGCGTATCATAGCATAAGGTCGTCCATATTTTAGCGATTTGTCAGCGTTTTAAGATAGAAATGTAGTGCGAGTCGTGCGTGTCGATCGAAGTGAAGGCAAAAATCGAACAAGTCTCCAAAATTTAAACACATAACAGGTAAATAAACAAAAAAACACATAAAATCAACGAATCATCAGAGTCAGCAGTTGCGAGCTCAGAATCGAAACACATAAAAATCGAGAAATAGATCGTCTGCGGCTATTAGACATTGACTATCCAAAGTGATTCGACTATTCACAAGGACCGTCTGAGCACACATCTGACCTTTGGGACTTGTGCTTCCGCCTCGATTCTAGGCGTATGACACGTATCCTTTCAGTCTCTGCGTGGTCTTCAGTCGTTGGAGTCCGTCGAAACTTTGGTGAGAGTTTTGTAACACAAAATAAAGATCGGAACAAATCATCAAGGTTTGGGTTTCACCCCTAGCTTAATAACTCCGTTCCTATTTTTGATAAGATAAGAGAGAATTATGCGTCAAAGTATGGATTTCACTCTTGATTCGACGCAAATTCCTGTGTTTTTAGATGAAAATGTGGGTTGATCAAGCAATTCAGTCGAGAGTTTGCGGTTTTCACACCTAATCTCGACTCAATCGCTCATTCATATTTGAAAATTCGAGTGCAGTGATAATGTAGCGTAGGCGAGAATAGCGAGAAATAGTAGTAAGCTCATACATAATCCCTATTGGACATGTACGAGTCGGTCTGTTGGTTCCTAACTATAGACTAGGTCTCTAAGACTTCGGCCCGGACTAGGTCGAGTCTTGCCTAATTCCCTATAGTTATGGCTCTGATACCAATCTGTCACACCCCAACCGATAGCGGAAACATCGGGGCATGGCACTGAGGGAAACAGATTGTCCAGAAGTTTCCATAACAATTATCATTACCAATTAATTTAAAGTAACATGTCCCATACCATGTCTTAAGAGATAATACAATTATTACAGGCAAAATCTAGGCAAATAGTTATGTTCCGACAACTCAGATTTCATTTGTATAGCTAACTATTTGTTGGCCTCTAAGACCTTATTCTAGCCTCGATTTCCTAGCAGATAAGCATCCTAAGCACCTGTCACATACGTTAAAATAAAGTCAATACACATAGTGTAAAGGTGAGCATACAAGTTTGATAATAGCATATAGAGTTCGAAAGCGTTACACATAACCAGCACGTACACTGAGTGAAATGAGGCATGTTAGTTATCAACATGAACCTATCGATACCAATGACTGCGGGTTGACTGCCCAAGGCAGTTCGCGATACATTCTCACCACTGTGAGCCATGTAGGTAATTGTCCTTAACAACCCCCGAGTGAACGGGTGCTAAGTCCAAACTAATAGTACTACCGTTGCTAAGGCAGGTAGACAGCATTCCATGTGTAAACATAACAAACAAGCATTCATTAAGTAACGTATGTAACACCCAAAAGTGGGTAAAGCAAAAAGGGATCGAGTATACTCACAGCGATTGATAGATTGAAGGGAGCGCTAGAGAGTAGGGTTAGCCTGAACAGATCGATAGTATAACGATAAAGCGACACGAAAACGACGTAAAGTACAAGTGGTTCGGACAGCAGTCCATTCGGATGGTAGTCCGATCGGACAGCCAGTCGTGCGGTTGGTAGTCCCTTCAGACAGTCGTCCGGTCGGATGACTGTTCGAGTGGATTGTTTCTTCCTTTGAGAAGGATGTGTTTGTATATGATGGCTTGACTTTTGAAGTTTTCATTGTAGTGTTTAGAAAACATTGAAGTATCTCTACCTTTCAGGTGGGTCGATCGGACGGTCGTTCGATCAGACGGCAACCCGTTCGGTTGGGCACTTCAGTGAAAACAAGTTCACAGCAGGGTGTCACTCGATCGGACGGTTGTTCGTTCGGGTGGCATCCTTTGTGCATTGAACATGTTGAAAATTGTTTAAGTGTTGAAGTTCAAACGTCTCATGATTCGGATGGCAGTTCGATCGGTTGGTAGTCCGATCGGACAGAAATTCGTTCAACATTCAGACTTCAAGTGTTGGCAAATTAGATGTGTGGGACCAAGGTGCAAGTCGTACGGGTGGCAGTTCGTACGGTTTGGCTGTCCGTTCGGACAGCAGTCCGTGCGGACGACACTCCGTCCTGGTTAACCTGTTCGTCTTACACTTGGTTTTTTTTTATAGTTTGTCGTTTTATCGAGATATTTTGATAATGTGTTAAGCAACAGGAACCTAGTAAATACTTGGTGCTCCTGATCGGACAGGAATCACCCAAAGCCGATCAGTGGACGGTTCGAGACGACGTTCCATGTTTAATCCGGAATCGATAATCTCATGGATAGAATACGGATCTTGAATCAACACAACCACAATAATGAGTAGTAAGCCGGCATAAGTTCCGATTCTATCGGGTTTGAGTGCATTGAGTGTAAAAGAATTGAAAGAAAGTTGAAAACCATCTTTCACTCCTTTTCATTGTGAATATGTTTAGATCTATGAAAGATCTTTGTTTTTTTATGTGGAAATCGGTTAGATCTAAGTTGTTCTTGGTAGATTGATGCCAAAACATGAAGTTCTTCAAGAACACATGATGACGTCATCCTAGAACACCTTGAATCTTGATGATTTCACGGTTAAAAGTTAAGATTCAAAAGATAGGAAGGTGTAGGAGTGCGTGTAGATTAAGGAAGTACAAGATTTAGGACGAGATCTTACCGAAATTGCGAGAAATCGAAGGAAAAAGCGAGTAGGAGCCCTGGTCGGACGTCACTTGCCAAAAGTAGAAAAATTGAAAGTGACAAGGGGTATTTATAGGATTACCCAAAGACGAAAGGGCTGGTCGATCGGCTAGGTAGCCCGTGAGGACAGCCTGTCCGATCGGACGGCAGTCCGAAAGGTCGGCTGGTAGCTTGGTCGATCAGTCACCTCGTTCGAGTGTTCGGCGCGACGAGTTTTGATGTTTCGATTGCGATTGCGAGCATTGCGATGCGATAGATTTTCCTAGTCAAATTACTTTTAATCCCAACTACTCATATCTTGCACTGTCTCTTCTCTACCAATTATCATACTATTTCGATTGCGATTGAGTTCGATTGTGTTTGAGTTTCGATTGCGATTCGATTGATTACCACACATAACATAATTTAATCATGCACAAGTAACACATAAGGCACACACACACGTATACAATAACAAAATGCGTAATTCGAGTTGCGAGTGCGATTGTGATAGCGATAAAGCGATTAAACAACGATTACCATGCGATTATTAATAGATACTCCTCATAACACAACTAAAGCGAAAATAAAATAGACTAATTACAAGTCAAAGAAGTCAAAACAGGAATTGAGCAAGGAGAGACAGATCATAATTAGAAATCTTGTCTTCCTTTGACTTCAATCTTGACTTTGACTTTCGAAACATAGGGTGTTACACCAAAGAACACTTAAGGTTGGGGATGATCGAGAATTAGAAGTGAAGGCCATAGGAACATTACAATTATTTATGAAAACTGGTTTATGCATTAAACTTTATGATACCTTATATGTTCCTGAGGTAACTCAGAACATTGTATCAGGACCATAGTTAGACATTGGCGGTTTTGTTGTTTCCCATGGTTATCGCAAACTCTCTATCCTTTAGGATTTCGTTCTTTTTGGTACTGGCATTCTAGATGGTGGTCTTTATAGATTAGAACTAGATGATGACTTTTCCAAATTTTTGTTGTCATGTAACATTAATGAATCACTCACAAAGATGAAAGAGAAACGAGACTTAGAGACTTCATCCATGTTGTGGCATCAGTGTTTAGGCCACATCTCAAGAGAACGATTAAGTCATCTCGTAAAGGATGAAGTCTTACCTCCTCTCGATTTCACTGATTTTGGAACATGTTTCAAATGTTTTAAAGGTAAAATGACATTAGCGAATAAGAAAGGTGCCACTTGGAGCTCTAATTTATTAGAACTCATTCATACTAACATTAGTGGTCCCTATCAAATCGTTGGCATAACTGGACATACTTCATTTATCACTTACATTGATGATTATTCTCGTTACATGTACTTGTATCTTATTAAAGAAAAGTCTGAATCTCTTACAACTTTTAAAGATTATAAAGCTGAAGTTGAAAAGCAACTAGATCGTCAGATTAAAGTTGTGAGATCAGATAGAGGCGGTGAATATTATGGAAGACATACTGATGTGGGTCAAGCTCCTGGTCTATTTTATGAGTTTTGTAAGGGCCAGGGGATTGTGAACCAATACACCATGCCTGGTACACTTCAGCAGAATGGTGTCGCTGAACAAAGAAACCATACCCTTATGAACATGGTGCGCAGTATGTTAGCCAACACTAATTTACCATTATTCCTCTGGACTGAAGCGTTAAAAGTAGCTGTTCATATACTCAATAGAGTTCCTTCTAAGTCTGTCCCTAAAACTCCTTATGAACTTACGACAAGAAGGAAACCGAGTCTTAAATATATGAAAGTATGGGGCTGCATTACTGAAGCAAAGCTTTATAATCCTTTCCTAAGGAAACTTGACCCTAAAACAGTTACCTGTTTCTTTATCCGGTATCCTGATCACTCAAAGGGTTATCATCTCTATTGTCCTTCCCATGTCACCCGTATTGTTGAAACCAAGCGTGCTGCGTTCCTGGAGGATTTCAAGGTCAGTGGGAGCAGTACAACCCTTATGAAGAATTGCAAGAAGTACAAGATGCGGGGGGGGGGAGACTTGTCGCTTACCATTACTCCGTTTACTCCTCTTGTACCCAATGCAACTACTGCACCTGAAGCTACTGTACCAACTCCAAATTCACCTCCACAATCAGAACCCATTATACCTCATGACGAAGGCACATCAAACTCTCAAAACCAAGACAATGCAGAACCCGATAATCAACTCAGGAGGTCATCCAGGCAAAGAAGGCCTACTAATTGGGATGATTATGTTACCTACCCGACTGAAGAGGATGCCGGAAGGCTCAATGATCCAATCTCTTATAATGAAGCCATTAGTAGTGATCAGTCTTCTGAATGGAATAAAGCAATGATTGATGAGCTTGAATCCATGAAGAAAAATGACGTTTGGAATTTGGTAGAATTACCCAACGGTGTCAAACCCATAGGATGTAAAGGGGTGTTCAACACAAAACTGGATCCGAATGGGAACGTTGAACGCTACAAAACGAGATTGGTTGCAAAGGGCTACACTCAGAAAGAGGGAATTGATTATCAAGAGACGTTTTCCCATGTCTCTCGTAAAGATTCATTAAGGATCGTTATGGCCCTAGTAGCTCATTTTGATTTAGAGCTGTATCAGATGGACGTTAAAACCGCTTTCCTTAACGAAGACTTGGACGAAGATGTTGGCGCATAGATGTCTGTTAACTTCGTCTTTATAGAGTGTTGTATTAGAATTAATAGATCAGGGCACGTAGTACGAGAAATATGTTAAAAATAGGTTTGGAGGTAATTTCGCACGAAATTACAATTAGTAATTCCGCACGAAATTACATGGTAATTTCGCATGAAATTACTAATTTCGCTTGAATGTAATTTCGCATGAGGAATTCCGTGCGAAATTACTCTGCCTATAAGTACTAGGTGTGTCAAGTCATTTGTAACGGTCTTGATTTCAGAGCCGAGGTCCTGCCAGTTTGTCAAACGATCAGGATTGCTTTGAAATCATCAATAAAAGGATAATTAAGGAGATTTAAGCTGTTTCACATCTATATGACTGATTCCGCCTTTGATATGGATCATAAACTCTTCTGATTGACTCGTTCGGGTCACACGACGATCCAACAAGTGGTATCAGAGCTCAGGAAGAAGAGTTTATACCAATTCAGCTTGTTTTCATCACTTCTACTCATTCTTTTCAAAATTAAACGAGATTTAACGGACAAAATGGATTGAATTTCTCATATTTCACGTAAAACATCGTTTTAATGAATCCTTGAAAGAATTGGACCAAAATTCAAACAAAATCTGGATCAATTTGACAAAATGGTGGCCGAAATGATGATGTCATCATTATTTCGCATGGAATAGCCTTTTAATTTTGCACGAAATTACACTTTGTGATTAATTTCGTTTGAAATTGCTGTTGATTTCACACAAAATTAGATTTCGTTTGAGGATTTCATACGAAATCACTATTTCGCACCAAATTGGCTTAATTTCGTTTGAATCTAAGCTGATTTCGCACGAAATTATCTTTCGCTTGGTAATTTCGCTTGAAAACACTATTTCGTGTGAAAACTCTGATTTCGTTTGAGTTGATATTTCGTTTGAAGGCTGTTCATTTCGTTTGAACTGATTTTGTTTGAACTGATTTCGCTTGAACTGATTTCGTTTGAAACTGTTTTGTTAAAATCAAAAATTTTTCTAAGTGTTTGTTGATTGTTTCAGATACATGAAGATGGATGATTTTATGAATCCATTCAGTGAGGTTTTGGTTTCACGGGAAACACCAGAGATGATACATCAAATAACACAAATGAAAATGCTCCGAGTGCGAAGAAAACTCTTTCTGGTGCTTTGAGTGTGGAGAGTGCATATGGCACATACAACAAACCTCCCAAACTAATGGCGATTGAAGAATACAATAGATGGGCTAAAAGGTTTGAAGAGTGGCTAAAAGCTTTTGCATATCTTAGTTGGAAGAACATGAAGAATGGTTTTGATATGGGAAGAACGGATTATGAAAATATAGCGGATAATGAAGTTGAAAATTTTGTTGCTGAACAAAAAGGCATTGCTTTACTTCATCAGTCCATGAGGGATGACATAATATCGTTGATTGAATACACAAATTTGAAAGATCTATGGGAGAAACTGAAAGTAAAATGTGTGGGTAGTGCCGAGATTGTTAAAAACAAAAAGAAATTGTTAAGAAAAGAATTTGATTTGTTTGGTTGTTTGAAAAACGAATCTGTGCCAAAGATTATCGAAAGATTCGGGCATTTGAAGCTGGAACTTACAAGACACGGAATCGTGTACACTCAAGAAGAATTGGTTGACAAACTGTTTAACTCACTGCCTGATGATAAAGACTGGCAGTATTTTGCTTTGATGCTGAAAAACACAGTTGAACCAACTAAACTGACGGTTGATTTGTTAATCGAAAGATTGGAAAGTCATGAGTTGGAGATCAGGAAATCGAACAAAGTCAACAACTCCTCATATCAGCAGAATGTTGAGCTGTATTACCGAGGAAGTATGATCCCAAAATCTGTGTCACCAAAAACAGCATTTTCAGCAGAAAATTCAAACACGGTGAATCAAGAAACTCCAAACAGTGGCTATCATGGAGGTTCATCTTCAACTTCTCAAAGCCAATCAGTTCCGAAGAATCTGTTTCAATGCAACATTGCTGTGGATCTCAAGAATGCACAAAATTTTAGTGAAGAATCTGCAAAGCAGCAAATGGTGTTTTTAGCATCTGTCTTAGAATCCTATGAAAGCCTCATAGCGGGAAAGATTGGAAACACTAACCTCACCAATGAGGACTATGATCAGATCGACCCAGAAGAGATGGAGTTGATCGATATCAGGTGGTGTATGGCTAGTGCGGTTAGGAGAGCGCAAAGATTCATGGAGATTACCGGTAGACATTCTATTGGTGGACCTTCAACCAAGCTAGGATTTGATAAGTCGAAGGTCACGTTATTTAAATGTAAACCAAAAGGTAATTTTAAAAGAGAATGTCGAAATGCATATGCTGATGATACAGAAAATCCGTTTCGTGAAGATTACTACAAAAGAGCAATCTATCATCATAACAAATCTAAATCCCCCATAATGAAGCAGATAGAAGAAAATTCCAAAGAAAACTCCAGAGCACTTGTTGTTATTCATGACGGTGAGGGATATGATTGGAGTCAAGTGTTACCAGAAGAAGATGCAGTAGGCTATGCGTTTGTGACAAAGATTGTTCCTTTTAAAGATTCCATAACAGAAGAAGTGAAATATATCAACAGAAATATGAAAGCTCAGAACATGAAAAGCAAAATTTATCATACATGGAAAGAAGCAAAAAGGCAAATAGATGGGATGCTGATAGAGAATGTTACCTAGATCCCAACGGAAACATAGCTGTTGATCCAGATTCTGTAAACATTGAAACTCTCACCCAGCAAATTGCAGCAGAAAAAGAAGCAAATAAGAGATTATGGTGGGGAGGAGGAGAAGCTGAAGAAAAAGAAAAAGAAAAAGAGAAGAAGCCGCAGCCAAAGAAAGTTGATGGCGGGATTATTGACACGTCTCAAGAATTCACAGCTGAAAATTTGAAGAATATGGCTGACAAAGTGCTTGCTGCGAAAGAGCTAGAGGTAGTTTCTGGTTCTAGATCTGAGTCTAAAAGCAAGGTCAGTCAGAATGATGCAATCAATGAGTCAGGTAAGAAAGCTAAAACTAAGAGTGACTACAAAAATTGCATGAAAGACTGCAAGGTTTGTAGTACAGTTGCTTACCTCAGCGGTAAAAAGACCGAAGAACTGACAGGAAGAGTCAGAGACGTTGAAGATCAGATCTTAAACCGTGATAAAATGTTAAAAGCTTCAAATGAATGATTAAAAGAATTAACTGAGAAAATTGAAAATGATAAAAATGACGTAGAAAGAATTAGGAAAGAAAACGAAAAATTAATTCATGAAAATCGTCAACTCTCAGAAAAATTTTGAAAAGCTGAAACGAACGGTAAAAGATTCTGATGAAAGAAATGGTAAAACAACAAAAGAAAATCTTCAACTCTCAGGTGTTCTTAGGGTAAAAGAAGATCAAATCAACCAACAAATGGATGAGATTGCTAAGTTGAAGCTTCAGTTTCAAGAAGCTAAAATTGAAAATGAACGCATTCAGTTGAAACTGAACAGTTACAATTCCGCAAGTTTTGTTCTTCAACATATAGTTCCTAAACCAATTGGAAAGAATGAAGCAGGCGAAGATGTATACTTTGATGGAACTGGGGTTGGGTTTCATCAAGTTCCACCACCAGTGTTAAACAATTTTTCAAAGAAAAAATCAGGTTTGGTTAATGATGAAGAAGAAAATGAAGTTAAGCTTTCAGACACGATTGATGTCACATTTACCACATCATCTGATGAAGATAGTGTCCAATCTGAAGTTGTGAAAAGCATGGTTGAAAATATTTTAAAGTCTGAAAATGACACTACTGAGGATGATGAATGCTTTTTGGACAAATATATTCCGAAATCAAAATCCAAAAAAAACTTAAATGAAGAACCTAATCTTGTGATATACAAGATGGCGGGATCTGATAAGTTGTATTCGGATCATGATTTTCCTTTGGAGAATGTGAATGTTGGTAAATTGAGAAATGTTTTTAAACTGGTTGAGATTGATGTGTCTGAGATCGAAGGTTTGAAAAGTACAAAGAGACATTTGAACTTTGAAAAAGATAAGTCTTATTATAAGAAACCTGTTGTACCATCGCGTTTTTCTAACAACAATCAAAATAAATTGTCGGATGGTTATAAGGGTGGTAAGAATTATCAAAGAAGGAATTTTCAAAACAAGAAGTTTGCTGAGAAAAAGGTGTTTGTAAAAAGCTCGAGTTCTTATTCTGAGCAGGAATCTAAAATTTTTTCAAAAACAAATGAAGAATTTTTTGAAGAAAAGGCCTCACAGCCTCAGACCGAAGGCACAAGTCGGGTAGTTGATACTCGTACATGCTTTAAGTGCAACAAAGTTGGACACATTGCACGAAAGCGCACCAACTTAAAGCCTAAGTCTGAAGTTGCTGAAAGTCAGAAAAAGAAAACTGATGCAAAAGGCAAAGCTCCAATGGTTGTTGAGAAGAAAGTTTTGAAAAATTAAAACTGAACTCATAAAGAATATGGTAACTAAAACTGATAAGTTTTACAAACGGGTTGCTTCGTCTCAACAAGCATGGAAACCAAAATCAGTTGAAAAGAATTCAAGTTCTCCAAAACCTAAGGTTTCTAAGACGGAAAAACAATCATCCTCTACCACTCCGGTAAAGATGAATGTTCCTGTGGATTACTATGAGAAACTTGAAAAGAAAGATGTACCAAAGAAAGACCAATCATCTGGTCAACCTTCTAAAAATGATTTCTTTTTATACAAAGAGGTTGAGATTGGGTCTGAGGAGAGCTTAAAGATGGATGACAAGAATTTTCTGCCACTTTACACTGCTAAAACTCACATCAAAGTCAAGCTACCTGAGTCAAAAGAGGCTTGGGTGGCATCACAATCTAACTAAAGTGTTTGTGAAATGTGCAGGAGCTTCCAAGATCCGTTTCACGTTGGATTATGGATAGTGGAGCTTCTAGGCACATGACGGGGAAGAAGACCCTACTGTACGATGTTCGAGGGTTTAGTGGAGGATATGTGGGTTTTGCAGGTAATCAAGGTGGTAGAATAGTTGGTGAAGGAACTTTATCAAATGGAATTGTCACGTTTGAAAGAGTAAACTACATCGCCGAACTTGAAAACAATCTTCTGAGCATCTCTCAGATTTGTGATCGTATGTATACAACGCACTTTACAGATAAGGAATGTTTGATCTTGAAACCAGGATTTGTTGTTCCCGAAGAGTAGGTTATCATGAGGGCACCTAGAGTGAATGATCTGTACGTGTTGGACATGAGTGTAGCAACTACTACCATGGGTCAGGCTCACTGTTTTATGTCAAGAGCAACAGAAAAAGAATCACAATTGTGGCATCGAAAAATGGGCCACATTCACCTGCGAAAAATGAATCACCTGGTGCATAATGACTTAGTAATTGGTGTTCATGTGAAAGGTTTTCATCTTGAGGGGGAGTGCATTAGCTGTGTTAAAGGCAAGCAAAAGAAGAAATCTCACCCTGGAAAGAAGATTAACTCAGTCTCGAGACCGTTAGAGAGACTTCATATGGATCTTTTTGGTCCTGTGAACGTCAAAAGCATAACTGGTGATCTCTACTGTCTAGTATTAACAGATGACTACTCGAGATTTTCATGGGTATCATTTCTGAAGACAAAAGATGAGACGTTTGAAAGTTTGATGACGTTGTTCAGAAAAATTGAAAACTTGTATCAAACTAGTATTAGAAGAATCAGGAGTGACTACGGTACAGAGTTCAAGAACAACAAGATGGAAGAATATTGTGATGAGAGAGGTATACTGCAAGAATTTAGTGCTCCTTACACTCCACAACAAAATGGAGTAGCTGAAAGAAAGAACAGGACGCTAATTGAAATGGCTAGGACGATGCTTGCTGATTCAAAACTACCAGTCAACTTTTGGGCAGAAGTAGTATGAGCCGCTTGCTATACAATCAACCGGGTTCTTACAGTGAAGAAATTCAACAAGACATGTTTCTAGCTGATCAACAACCGCAAACCTAACCTGAAGTATCTGGAACCGTTTGGGTCTCCCTGTACAGTTCTAGAACCTTTTGGTAAATTTGGTGCAAAGAACATTGAGGGAATTTTCGTGGGTTATGCAAGTCCATTAAAACGAGTCTTTGTTCCAAGTTTGAAGCGGATCATCGAAGCACATAATGTTGAGTGTCAGAGTTATACCATGCCACCTCAGAATCCAGGCGACTCATGGCGTTTTAATTACGATACTCTGTGGGATTCGTTTGACATAGAAGAAGAACAAGATTTCTTTGATGAGTTGGATATTCTGAGAGAATATGAAGAATCACAAGAAAGGTTTCCAGCTGAGTATTCTAGACGTCAACGGCAAACTTCAAATGACGATGAAGCCGGTCCAAGTAATGCTGGAGAACATGATGATATTCAACAATCCTCAGAACATGCTCCTGATAATCAGATGGCAGTCAATGATAATCAAGAATCTGATGATAGACCTATATTCGATCGTGGTGATTCAGATTCTGAGGGGGAGCAGATCCAGATATCAAGTCAAATAATTCCAGTTAGTGAACAAGGTGCAAATCAGAATGTCACAAATTTGGAAGGCGAGGTAGATGTTCCAGGCGAGGTGATGCTGAGAACTCTTTCGTACCATCCAGAAGATCTGATAATTGGAGAATTACAATCAGGCGTTCGCACAAGACGACAAATTGACCAAGGCCTTACTTGTTTTTATTCAACAGTTGCTTCGTTACAAACTGAGTTTTCACTTAGTTGTTTTATTTCGCAGATTGAGCCGCGAACATATAAGGAAGCACTAATTGAAGATTCTTGGGTCAATACGATGCAAGAGGAGCTGAGTCAGTTTGTGAAGTTAGGTGTGTGGAAATTAGTAGACTTGCCTGATGGTCACAGGAAGATAAACACCAAGTGGGTGTTCAAGTGCAAGAGAGACGATCAAGGGTTTATTATTCGTAACAAAGCTCGACTCGTAGTCCAGGGTTTTAGTCACCAGGAGGGGATAGATTTCACTGAAGTGTATGCTCCGGTTGCTAGACTTGAAGCGATCAGAATCTTCCTAGCATTTGCATCTTGGAAAAGATTTAAAGTTTATTAGCTAGATGTTAAATCGGCATTTCTCTATGGGATGGTAAAAGAGGAGGTATATGTCGGACAGCCACTGGGCTTCACCGATCCAATCCAAAAAGACAAGGTTTACTTACTGGATAAAGCGCTGTATGGTTTACACCAGGCCCCGAGAGCTTGGTATGAGACATTGTCTCAACACTTACTTGCCATCAGCTTCATCCGTGGAAAAGTGGATGCCACTCTCTTCACCAAAGAAGTCGACGGACATCTTCTGATAGTTCAAATATACGTGGACGACATCATATTTGGGTCAACAAATGAAAATTTGTGCAAAGATTTTGAAAGAGTTATGAAGCAAAAATTTGAAATGTCATCGATGGGTGAGATGAAATTCTTCTTAGGACTTCAGGTTGATCAACTGTCTAAGGGAATTTTCATACATCAGACAAAGTATGTTCATGATATCTTAGAGAAATTTGGGATGTCAGGTTCTAGTCCAGCTTCCACCCCATTAGCGACGAACCATGGGATAAACCCTGATCTCACCGGAGAGAAGGTAGATGAAACGTTATATCGTTCCATGATCGGATCGCTGATGTATTTGACAGCTTCTAGACCCGATATTATGTATCCAACCTGCCTCGCAGCAAGATTTCAGTCTAACCCAAGAGCTTCGCATATGGTGATTGTGAAACGGATATTACGCTACCTGAAAGGAACTCCATCATTGGGGTTGTGGTATCCAAGAGAAGGCGATTTCACGCTCGAAGGGTATTCCGATTCCGATTTCGGATGCTGCAAAGTTAACGCTAAGTCAACAACAGCGGGGTGCCAGTTTTTCGGACCACGATTGGTCACCTGACAATGCAAAAAAGCAAACCTCTGTAGCTTTATCCACATGTGAAGCCGAATATGTATCTGCTAGCAGCTGCTGCTCTCAGATCTTGTGGGTCTAGCAACAGATGAGAGACTACGGTTTGCAATTTCTTAACACCCCTATCTTTGTTGATAATGAGGCAGCGATTAACATTACTAAAAATCCTATTCATCACGCTAAAACGAAACACATTGAAATTTGTCATCACTTCATACGAGACTGTTTCGAGAAGAAGTTGATACGAATTGAGAAAATCCACACTGACGAACAAAAAGCTGATTTACATACCAAAGCGTTTGATAAAACTCGTTTTCAATATCTTTTAAAATTGAACGGTATGAAGCTTTTATCAGTGTCGGAGGAGATTCTTGGCGTAGATAAAGGTACCACTGTTGATGATGTTGAGAAGCAATCTGCAATGGTTTGTCATTTTTTTACTTGTTTTGGTATTTAGGGGGAGTAGGTTATATTTTCAGAAAATACAAAAAGCAGTAAAAAAATTCAAAAATACAAAAACATGAGATATTTCAAAATCCAAAAACAATAGAAATCTAAAAAAGAGCTTGTGTAAAAAGGGAAAATGATAGTACATTGGCTTGACAGTTACAGTATGCTAAAGATATGGAAAGTTTAAATGTCTTAAGTAGTCTCGCTGATGATATGCCGATAGGTTTTTACACATGTAGTAGGTTTGTTCGGGATATAAACCTAAATCTTTACTTACTTATTTCGTGGGGAACACTACTTGAATATATAGGTAACCCCTGAAATCTTGTTTGAAAGATCCCTCTTTCTGAAATACTAGGTCTTTATACTCAGTGATATCTGGGGTATTATCCCGGGACTTCTGATTTTGCGGAAGCAATGGCCTAGTCCCCGTATAATACTTTACTGCTGCTTGAAACATAGCATCTCCCTCAGCATAAAAAATGATGAAACATTGCAAAATGCTAATCATGTGCTGTTGTAAAAAAAGATCCTCTAAAGGGGACACACCAAATGTCGAAGTCGTCATCTCTCTGATTTTGCGGAAGCAATAGCATGAGCTCTCACGGCCCTCGCATTTAACCCCTTACAGATATCATCTGTGGTATATTCACTTGTAAGACTGAATATTGGGTTTTGGATACGGGAGTATATTCAAGAGGTGGGACACATGAATGAGTTTAAGTTCTTAATACACCTAATTCGTATCCTGGACATATTGAAATTTGTGTGAGAATTTAAGTGGATCAGTATATCGACAATCTAAGCGAATTGTTTAATTCTGAGTATGAAATCAAAGCTTAACGGTACTTGTGACTTGTCGTATAGCTGATATGATTCTCTAACACGTTCACCAAAAATATGTTTGTAAATAGTTTACATTTACTGCATTTCATTTTTGTTTAGTATTCTAGTTTAGAAACTTTATTCAAAATCCAAAAAGATTTTATATTTCTGCTTTATTTTCCGACAAACCAAAGTGGAAAGCTGATCTTCAGATTCGAAGTTTGAAGCAGATGCAGGAAGTTTCTGAGCTGGTCAAAAGATTTGTGAGCTTATCTTGTTAAACGTGTGAAAATGGAAAGTCAAAACAAGTTCATTAAGTTGAAACTTGTAATTTTCAGAAAATGTTTTGAAATTGTTGAACAAAAGTTAGTTTTGCTTTGTCTTGGATCAACCAAGGTCATTAAGTTGGACTTGGTAGATAAATTGAGTTCTCAGGGTCATTTACTTGGACCTGAATACTTAAGTGGATTATTAAAACTGATAAAAGCGAGAAAAGATGTTAAAAGTCAATAGATTGTAATGTTATATTCTTGAGAAGCAGGAAACAAGATCCCCATGGCAAAGAAAGTATATAGTTTGAACCAGATTTTGAGCTCCAGCACATTGAAAGGGGGAGTCTACATTCCGGATCAACATTCATAGGGGAGTTTGAAGATAGAGATTGAAGGATGCTTATAATGTCAGACAAATTGGACAGAGTGAGAAGATAGATAAAGACTACAGACTGAAGATTTGATGCTAAAGACTTCGTCAACATCCAAGGGGGAGTCTGTTGGTGCATAGATGTCTGTTAACTTCGTCTTTATAGAGTCTTGTATTAGAATTAATAGATCAGGGCACGTAGTACGAGAAATATGTTAAAAATAGGTTTGGAGGTAATTTCGCACGAAATTACAATTAGTAATTCCGCACGAAATTACATGGTAATTTCGCATGAAATTACTAATTTCGCTTGAATGTAATTTCGCATGAGGAATTCCGTGCGAAATTACTCAACCTATAAATACTAGGTGTGTCAAGTCATTTGTAACGGTCTTGATTTCAGAGCCGAGGTGCTGCCAGTTTGTCAAACGATTAGGATTGCTTTGAAATCATTAATAAAAGGATAATTAAGGAGATTTAAGCTGTTTCACATCTATATCACTGATTCCGCCTTTGATATGGATCATAAACTCTTCTGATTGACTCGTTCGGGTCACACTACGATCCAACAGAAGATGTTTACATGAAACAACCTGAAGGCTTAAACCTGAAGGTCAGGAGCATCTAGCCTGTAAGTTGAAGAAATCCATTTACGGGTTAAAACAAACATAACATCAATGGTATCTTAAGTTTGATGAAGTCATGAAGAAACAAGATTTTATAAATAATCAAGTGAATCAATGCACCTACCTCAAGACGAATAGGAGCAACTTTACTATACTTGTCCTTTACATAGATAATATTCTATTGGCAAGTAATAGTTTAGACATGTTGCATGAGTCGAAGCGGTTACTCTCGCATAACTTCGACATGAAGGATCTCGGAGATGCATCTTACGTCATTGGCATCGAAATTCACCGAGATAAACACAAAGGGATCTTAGGATTGTCTCAAAAGGCTTACATAGATCGTGTCCTTACATGTTACAACATGCGATAGTGCAAACCCTTAGTCGCTCCAATAGTTAAGGGAGATGTTTTCGGTTCATTCCAGTGTCCGACAACAGAGGTAGAAAAGGAGCAAATGAGTCAGATACCTTACGCGTCAGTAGTCGGGAGCCTGATGTATGCTCAAATATGTACTTACCCAGATATCGCTTATATTGTTGGAATGCTAGGCTGATATCAGACTAATCCTGGCCTAGAGCATTGGAAAGCAACTAAGAAGGTACTTTGATATCTCCAAGGGAAGAAAGACTATAAACTGACTTATAGAAGAAGTGATCATTTAGAAGTGGTAGGTTATTCTGATTCTGACTTTGCCAAATGCAAATATGATAAGAAATCCACTTCGGGCTATATCTTTATGTTAGCCGGCGGACCCATTTCATGGAAGAGTCATAAACAACAGTTGAGCACAACTTCCACAATGATGGCATAATACATTGTTGTTTATAACGCAACCTGTCATGGAATGTTGCTTAGAAATCTGATCACTGGACTCAAAATCGTTAATTCCATTTCTAGACCATTGAAGCTTTACTGTGATAACTTAGCTGCCGTTAGTTTCTCGAACTGCAACAGTTCGACTAGAGCTGGTTTGTATCTCGATACAAAATATATGTTCGTATGTGAACGAGTTGAGGAAAATAATCTTTGTGTTGAGTATATTAGTACTAAAGATATGCTTTGCGGATCCGATGACTAAAGGTCTCCCACCTAAAGTTTACGAAGAACATGTTCGGAATATGGGATTTACTAAAGACCTTATTTAGCATATTGTACTAGCTTATGTTTTAGTTAATGAGATTTCCTCAGTTTGATTTTATATGTCTCTAAGAATATGTTCAACCGGTATAATGGCATATAGACAAATAAAGTTACAAATCAAACAAAGGGCTTATGCGTATTTTGATCATAACGATTAGGTTTTAAATTGAGGCTGTAGTATGACTAATGGGGGTCCTGAGTCGCATAATGATTCAACGACTGTATTTCTCTGCTACGGTTCTTGGTTTAGAGCTAAAGTGAGTGTTAACTCCTGATCAGGCTTATCTAATACTCATAGTAAATGATTACTTGGATAAGTGGGAGAATGTAAGATTAAATATATTACGGTGTTGTATTTAATCTAGTAGCCATTATAATCATTTACATTATATAGATCAAAATATATAACAACCTATTAGATAAATAGTTGGTAATTGTTGATGGACCATATTACCCTTATTAACTAATTGGGTTTACTCTTGAGTGCATATATAAGGAGACTAATATAGAGGTTCTAAGGTTAGACAACCTAATTATTTCATAACATCAATCGGCCTCTCTCTCCCATAACCGAACACCCTATTCGGTTTTCATCACCATCATTAGATTGCACCCTAAGGAGGAACCAGATCATCTTGACAAGCATGTCGAACTCGATGACATCATCTCTTACTGGATTCTCTGCTAGCTTGTCTGCAATCACATGTATGTTTCATGTTTTCCATTATGATTTAAACAGAACTGATCAACAGATTGTTCAACCTCTACAATATTAAGCTTGTTTATTAACTTAATTTAATTTTAATTAGTAGTTAGTATATAATAAGTTTTTATTTAATTTTATTATTGTGTTACTTAACTCAATTTAATATAATGATAGAATATTTAGAAAGACATTTTGTTGTTTTATTTCAAGAAACGTGTTTTTGAGAATGTTAGAAATAAATGTTTTATAGTTTCAGGATTTGTCTACTTGAAGATTAACTATAAGGGCAGGCGGGGTGGTGAGTGATAAACTCCCACCACGCGTGATAACAACGAACACACCACCCCCACCCCTCAATTTCCGCGCGTTAAACTTAATTCGCGTGATAAACTTCACGCGTGAAAACGTCGAACGTTTGAAAAAGTTGTGAGGGCTGTTAGTGATGGGTATTGTTGGGTGTTGTGAGTAATGACCATTTCCACTAAAAAAAGTTATGAGTGATGGAATAATGGTTGATGACATGACGTAACTTGATTGGATATTGTGAGTGATGAGTGATCACCACCCCCACCCCCTAAGCTTAGATTCAACTCTTTATGTTTATGCCAATGTTAGGTAGTCCACTTGTTAGAGACACATGTCTCTTAAAGATGAGGTGTGAGTAAGAGAGAATAATTTAGAATTTTTACCTTAAAAGAGTAACAATTACCATTAAAAAAAAACTATTCGACTTCTTATACATGAGTTGGTAAAAAACGTATTAATAATTAATGTATGCTAAAGAAAATGTCTAACAATTACCATTAAAAAAAGACCATTCGACTTCTAATACATTAGTTGGTAAAAACAACGTATTAATAATTAATGCATGCTAAAGAAAATGTCTAACAATTACCATTTAAAAAAAGACCATTCGACTTCTAATACATTAGTTGGTAAAAAAGTATTAATAGTTAATGTATGCTAAAGAAAATGTCTATTGCAACCTTCCTGGTTCCAACACTAATAATTACATATAACTATTTGTGTTAAAAGTTAGCAAAAATTTTTTTTTTTTTTACACTAAATTACCCAAAAATTATATCAACATGGAAGTGTTCATTATAAGGTAATTACACATGCCAAAGATTTAGCCCAAACAAAATTTGTCGACGTATAGTAACTTATCCATACTATTCACACAAAGATATATTTAACGAAATCATACAAATCCAAACAAAAAGTATAGACGTATAGTTTCACGTATAATGAATGTTGCAGTACTTATCGGCTTATTGTCTTTCAAGATCTTCAATTCCATCTTCCGTACACGAATTATTGCGTCTTGAAGATCGGTCCATACTTATCATCCTTCGAAAAGAACCCAATCTCGAGCTCGTTCCAGTAACTTTGGAAGATGATTGCGCCATCCCGTCTGAAGTCCCTTCCTTAGCTACTCCAACAAAACTTGTCGGTTCTAGAGGTGGAGCAGAAGGTGCACTCACCCCGTCTGCGAGCCTAGTACTAGGCTCGCGAGGCAATGGAAGAAGGGTGGGACCCGGCTCCACCTCATGGCGACAAATAGGACAACTAGTTTGTGAGCCTAACCATTTGTCAATGCACTCAGCATGAAAATGGTGCTTACAATTTGGTAAAGCCCTGATCATCTGACCATCCTCAAATGAGCTTAAACAAACCGCACATTCATTGTCTTGTGACTCTTGGCCATGACCAATGTTCTTATACATGAGTATAGGGATAGACGATATAACATCGGGCTCAAGTCCCCTTCTGGGTGGCTCATCAGAGTGGATACGAGCTATGAGCCCTATGCCCTGAAGAGCCACTCTTCGACGCGCTTGGCGTCGAAGTATGTACCTTGTGTATATGTGTAACATGGTTACAAGCACCACAACAGTAGACAAAACTATAATTGCAATGAACAAGATTCTACTATTGACACTTGTCGAGTTGGGATACATTGTAGCCGCCTCGTTATCATCATCATTTCCATCTTTCGAGCCAGACATGGTTCTTGGCTCGAGTGCCCTGGAGAGAAAAATAGGGAGTTAAAGCTTAAACCAGGTTTTGAAGGTCTAAAATGGGTACATGAAGAAGTGGTTTATAAATGGTGTCGTGTGGATTGGTTTATAAGTGTGTAAACTTGACTAATTATATATGCTGAGTTGCGTGGCCAGTTGGTTCATGTTATTTTCAAAGAGAAAAATATAAGGAACCTTGTTTCAAATCAGTTGACCTTGAATGTTTACTTTTTCTCTCTCTGGTTATTTTATTTATTTTTTATTATAATTTATATGATTTTGTATATATTTGGTGGGTGAGTAATGTAAAGATATGGGAATATTAATTTATTTCCAAAGATATTACCTAAATGAGAAGTAAATAAAAAGAATCCAGAATCGTTGAGATTTCATCAGCATAGACGACTACGATAATATATATTTATATGTAAAATTAAAAACAAAAATGTTTCTTATATAATATAGCATCACTTCTGATTTTTATCTAATATATTATTATGTAAAACTAGTATTGAAAATTATTATGTATAACTAGTATTTAAACATTTAATCTAAAAGGAATTCAAAAATACAATAGTTAATTTCACTCTGTATAACCCGGTGTTTCTCACTCTTTTCCTTATTTTGATAACTCATTTTTATTTAAATTATCATTAGGTAACTTGACAAGACATTACTTGATATAAGATTTATAGTTTAGGTTTATTCAAAATTAACAATGTTAAGATTTTGTTTAATCTGGTGAAACCGTTAACACATTCAGCTAAATAGATCGCCTGAACATATAAAATGTATCTTCACTCCATATGTATCTTCTAATACCACGAATGATTCATAAACGTTTGATATGTTTGTTGTTCCATAATGTCATCTAGCTACTAATTATTTAGTGATTTTCTTATTTAACTCACTCGTTTGACTAAAATTGCCTATTTTTTTTTTTTTAAATGGTGAACGTAATTTGGCTCATGGGCGAAGTATTGTGGGTGCCCGGGGTGCACCTGCCCACCCCAATGTTTCGGTTAGAAGTATATAAGTTTCGATTTTTCGTCCGAAAATTTTAAAATTATATAGGATTGTCCCCTCGATTATTTTTTCTAAATTGTATATCCTTAAATATTTATAAGAGTTAAATGTCATTTTAGTCCCTGTGGTTTGGGCCATTTTGCCAGTTTAGTCCAAAGGTTTCATTTTTCCACCTGTGGGTCCAAAAAGGTTTCACCATTGTCATTTTAGTCCACTGGGTTAATTTCATCCATTTTTTCTGTTAATGAGAAGACCAATTCGGTCATTTATATGGCTGAATTTCCCTAATAGTGAACAGAATTACATATAACATGACCGAATTGGCCTTCTCGTTAACAGAAAAAATGGACGAAGTTAACCCAGTGGACTAAAATGCCAACGGTGAAACCTTTTTGGACCCACAGGCTAAAAAAGAAACATTTGTACTAAATTGGCAAAAATGACTCAAACCACAGGGACTAAAATGACATTTAACTCTATTTTAAACTTTGTATATAAATGATGGGTAATTTAATAAATATACACTTTGTTTTATTTGGAACTATTATTATTTGTTGGATCTGAGTTTGTTTCTGATTGTATTTTATGTTTGTAATTAAAATCAAGATGGATGAGTGTGCAGCGGAATTATGATGAAAACAAACTTTGCATACAATCAAACGAGAGTAATACTTTGATCAAACATCTTTTCACAATGAATCGGAAGATTGAATTTATTTCAATAACGATTACAATGATTGATGAATGAATGCAAATTCCCCCTCAGCCAGAACTCAGTTGTTTGTTCGTGCAAAGAAGACGATGATGCAAAAGAGCTAATAGAACAGTACAAAGTACTGAACTATTTATAGGCACTTGCAAACCACTGAGCATCTTAGCTGACGTCACCATGAAAGTGACATCTAACCTCCTAACAAACTCTAACCTCTGATCTATACAAACACTGATGTACTAACTACTGCTATTACATTTCATTACATAAAAGACACTTAAACAGCTGCTGCATCCTTCCACTGCTGTGAACCCAGCAGTGCTTGTCCGGATCAGCAGTACTTGACTCAAGACAGTAGATTGAATCAGCAGAGCTTTGGTCTTTCATCAGGTCTTTACTTGAACAGCAGTTGTAGGTCAGCACTTTGCAAGATCAGCAGATAGGAGGTCAGCAGATATGAAATCACTTTCAAGGGGAGAGATTTGTATGTAAACATCTGCTTATTCTGGATCCACTGCTCTGATCCAGTTTTGGCTTTAATTATCTGTTCCTCTGATAGGGTTCAATCCCAACAATCTCCCCCTGGAACAGATAATGCCAAAACTCTTCATTATTGTGGAAATCTTTATTGCCTCATCAGCAGTTCCCTTATCTGACCTTTAAATTGTAGTTCAAAGTCTAGGGCATCTGTGTCTTCATCATCCCTGCTAAGTGGAAGATCAAGGAGATCCTGCAAATCTTCAAGACTCAGGCCAAGAGCTTGTTCCCTTGATATTTTCTCCACTTCTCCACCAGACCTGAGCAAAGTCAATACGCAGGTCTGTTTGTCAGTTTCCCACTTTTGTATTTTTGAGCCTGGTGGGTTTCTTGGGAGATGTTTTTTTGCAGAGGTATTTGGTGAGGCTGGCCTATTCATAACTGGCTGAGCAGTACTTGCAGTTTGATCCAAACCAAGAGTTTCTATGATCATTTTCTTTATGCCCTCTTTTACAAGGTCATCTCCTTTTATCATCTCTTGGATGGTTTCACCTCCCAACTGTTTGTGTGTCCTTCTTTTATAGATGGCAGCACCAGTTGGAGCAGTGGCTCTCCTGATCTGCAGCTTTGTTGGTCTTTTTGAAACCTCTGCTTCAGGATAGTCAGGCTTTTGAGGAACATTTGGATCTTTCTTTCTTAGTTCCTTCAACCTTTTGTAGGTGATCCTGACCACATCTTCTTTCCATCTAGCAACTTGTCTTTTGTTTCTATATTCAGCAGCAACCAGTTCTTCTTTCATTCTTTTCAGTTCTACCTGTTTGTCAGGTACATTCTTTCTAAACTTTGCCCAGACAGGAGGAGTGTGAGTGACTTTCCTTTTTATCATGTCTTGAATTCTTGCAGCTTCATTTTCAAGCTCAGGAACAGTCCACTCTTTGTACATGTATTTCTCTCCTTTGTACTTCTTGTGAGCCATGATGCTTTCAATGTAGTCTTTCTTCAAAGTTTCAGCTGCTCTTTCTGAAATTTGTTGACTGACATGTTTTGCAAATTGTTCTAGGGAACTGACTTGTGTGAGCAGATATTGATAATTTCTTGAAATTTCTTTGTCAGATTTCCCTTGTGTATTTCTTTTTGAGATATCCTCTGCTTGCTTGGCCTTGATTTTCAAATATTCATCAACATTTTTAGGCCAGGGATATCCTTTTATTGACGGCAAACTCCTTTTGGCAGGGTCATCCTCATAGTAAAAAGATTTTATTTCTTCTCTAACAGCTGCTAGTTCAAGAGGAAATTGAACACCTGTAGGAGGTAAGGGCTTGTACATTTGAACTGAAGAGAGAGGAACAGGTTTTGGTATTGTGACAAGAGCTAAAGATTTTGAAGATGGTTGTGGTGGTGAAGTGTCATCATCTTTGAGAATTAGCCGTCTCCTCTTTGTTTGAGGAGGGGCTGATGATGTTTTGGATGGAATAGTGGTGGTGGATGTAGTGGCAGTGGTTTGTGATTGACTAACAGTTGTTGAAACAACTGGTGTTCCAACCACTGTTGTCATTATAGCAGATGTTGTAACAACTACTGTCTTCTGCTTTTTGGCAGGAGGTGATTTTGTTTTTGGTGGTAATGGTGGTAAAGCAGTGGATTTGGTGTATTTTGAAGTGGTGTGTGTTGAAGTGGGAGCAGATGTTGAAACCACTGAAGTACCAACAGTTGTTGATACAACAGGAGTTACAACAGCTGTTTTAGGTGGTGGTTTTGGAGCAGACTTTGAACGTCTGGTTGGAATGGATTTGGGTAGCCTTACTCTTCTTGTAGGCTTCTTCTTTTCATCAACAAGATTTTCATCATCTTTTGATCCTGAAGTACCCTGATCCGGATAATCCACCCTGGCTTTCCTTTTGGCCTCTCTATCCCTTTTTACACTTGCAACTGCTTCTGCCAGTGCATTTGTGGTCACATCAATTTTCTTGCTTCCATCTGGCAGAGGGATTTGTTTGGTCATGTTTGCATTTTCTGGTTCAATGTAGAGACCATCCTCTATTCCCTTCTTTTTCCACTCCTGAATTTTCTCCCCCTTTTTGGCATTATCTGGGGGAAGTTGATAAATGAAGCGAACTTTTGGAGGAGCAGTGCCAGTGGTGTGCAGGATCTGAGTTTTGAGAGCCTTTAGATCAGCCTGAGTGTTCTTGAACCTTGACTCCATTGCATTTCTCAGCTGTTGGACATGTTTTTCATGTTGCTGATCTGCTCTTTGTGCTTGTTGATGGAGAAAAGGTTGAAACAAATTCCAGAGCTCATTTGTAGCAGGTGCCTGTTGTGGACCAGGTGCTTGAGATGGAACAGCAGTTGATTGTACCTTTTGTACTTGTAACAACTGTTGTAGCATATCTTTGAGTTCTGCAACAGAGTTATCAAGCTTTTCAATATGATCCGTCAATTTCTGGTACTTTAAACCATCACCCAATTTAATGGGATCATCTGATTTCCCACTAACAGTGGTTTTATCAGTAGTTGAGGTAGGGAGTGTACTCCAAACATTAACCACTGATGCCCCTTTTTCTTGGTACTGGGGTCTTCTCCCTTCAACACTTGACAACCTTTTGATGTTGCCAGTAGGATAAATAAATCCACTGGTGGTTGGCAGAGGTGCTATAAAAGGAATTGCCTCCAAGGAAGTCTTATTGATGTAACCACTGTCCAACTGTAAACCAGTGGGTTCAACAGTTGTAGTGGCTGCTTCACTTGGACTACCACCAAGAGTTACTTGTAACTCAAGGGGTATAACCTCCTCAGGTTGTGTTGGTGGGTTAGCAAAGATTGATTCATCAGACCCAGTCAGTTGTTGAGGTGTATTCTCATTGATAGGTGATTGAGAAGGACTGGTTAGTGTCTGGTTCAAATCAATTGCATCCAACAGCAGTTTAGTTGGTGGGGGAATTGTGGATGTGATGGGTGGTGTAGAAAGTGGATTTGCCCCGGGTATTGAGCTGTGGATGATAGAAACATGTGTTTCCAGAGCATCATGATGTGGAGACCCTATTTGTACAACCTGTTCTTTTTGTGAAGAAGCAGGAGGGGTTTCGGTTATGGGTTGAGATATTTGTACCAACTGCTGTGAGGAAGAAGCAGTAGTGGTTTCTTGTGACTTTTGTGTTGTCACAGGCATTTGCTCTGGTATCTCATCCTCCAGAGTTGCCTTTTTGCTTGGTTTGGGGGATTTTTGATTTTTCTTTTTGTGTGGCTTTTTGTGAATTGTAGGTGTGGGTTTCAAAACAGTTGGTCTGCTGCTTTGATCACCTTGAGCAGTGGGCTCAGCAGCAGATACCTGAGGAGCAGTTGTAACTGCTAAAATCTGCTCAGGCACCTCTGCTTGTGTTTTGCAAGGTGCTAACATTCTTAAAAAAGTTTCAGTTGTTAAACTGTTTATTTGAGTAGAATCACCTTGGTTTATTGCAGCTAAATCATCCTTACTGAATTTCTTTGCAAAATAGTAACTTAAAAACCTTGGAAACAGTAAGAATGATTTTGTTTCAACATTATTAACCAAATCTTTAAAAATTTCCCGAGAATAGTTAAAATTTTCTTCTTAAAGAATTGCATATCCCAGATTTTGAATCTTTAAAGGGATTTCATTGAAAGAAGTGGTTTTATTTGAAACACATAGTAGGAGGGTATGAAATAAAAATCTGGTTGCAGAAGGAAAATAACCTTTTTGTAAGGTAAGTTTCTTCATCATTGTGGCTTCATACCCTCTTTTGTGAGAAAGTGAATGCTGAGGTGGCAGCCGTTACAAAAAGTCTGACCACTATGTACTGCCCACGTGACAACCCCTGGTGAAAGTGAAGGACAGTACTTTTGTGAAAGTGACTGATGAAGGCAGTGGTATGAGAGCAGTGGATGATTTTCACTATCAGTGGATAGCATATCAGTGGATAAGACACTGCTTTTGAACAACAGAGTTTATCAAAGGAATGAGAGAACAGGGGTTGACTTTCAGCAGTGGACAGACTTTTGAAGTAGAACAGACTTTTGAACAATCAGTGGTTATGGCAGACTTTTAAGGATTTTAATGAAAATTTCATTGTTAGCTATTTTTAAGGATGGATTTTTGATTTTCTGAAAACATTTTGTTGCTTTTATTCATAGAAAAACAAGATGTTGCTTGTTATTCCATGTTCAGCATCCCAATCCTAGAGACCAAGTTTTCAAAAGTGGCTGTATCAAGTGCTTTTGTGAGCACATCTGCCAGCTGGTCTTTAGTTGGGACATGATGCAGAGAAATCAAACCTTTTTCATAGCAATCCCTCACAAAGTGATGTCTGATGTCGATGTGTTTGGTGGTTGAATGAGAAACTGGATTTTTGATGATATTTTCTGCTGCCTGGCTGTCTAACATGAGTGGTGTTTTTAAGGCAGTGATACCAAAATCCAGCAACTGATTTTGAAGCCACAGGAGTTGGGCTGTACAGCTTGCAGCAGCAATGTATTCAGCTTCAGCAGTGGATGTTGAAACCGCTGCTTGCTTTTTTGCTTTGCCATGAAACTAAGCAATCACATAGAAACTGGCACCCTCCTGATGTGGACTTCCTTGTAGTGTTACATCCAGCAAAGTCACTGTCTGAAAAACCTGAAAGCTTGATATTCCCATTAGCTGGATACCAGATACCAAGTGTGGGAGCACCTTTTATGTATCTGAAGATCCTTTTTACAGCAATGAGATTTGATTTTCTGGGAGCTGATTGACTTCTTGCACAGACACATGTTGCAAACATGATGTCTGGTCTAGATGCAGTTAGGTACAATAGAGACCCAATCATGCTTCTATAAAGTGTTTGGTCAATCAGCTCATCTTTTTCATCAGACATGACCAGCTTATTTGTTGCCATGGGTGTGCTGCATGGTTTACAATCATTCATATCAAATTTGGTCAAAAGTTCTTTAGCATATTTGCTTTGATGAATGAAAGTTCCATTTTGCATTTGCTGAACTTGGAGACCAAGAAAGCATTGCAGCTCACCCATTGCACTCATTTCAAACTCAGCTGTCATGAGTTCTCTAAACTCTTCACACATTGAGTTACATGTGCTTCCAAAAATAATGTCATCCACATAAATCTGGACAATCATTAAATCCTTCCCTCTCCATTTTAAAAACAGTGTTTTATCAATGGTACCTCTTTTGAAACCATTTGAGAGTAGGAAGTTGGAAAGAGTTTCATACCAGGCCCTTGGTGCTTGTTTCAAGCCATACAAGGCTTTGTTTAGCCTGTAGACATGATCTGGATAAAATGGATCCTCAAAACCTGGAGGTTGACAAACATACACCTCTTCTTGAATTGTACCATAGAGGAAAGCACTTTTGATATCCATTTGAAACACCTTCATATTGTGGTTGACACCAAAGGCCAGGAACAGTCTAATGGCTTCCAATCTTGCAACAGGGGCAAATGTTTCATCATAATCAATCCCCTCTTCCTGTCTGTAACCTTGAACCACAAGCCTGGCTTTATTCTTGACAACAATACCCCTTTCATCAGTTTTGTTCTTGAAGACCCACTTCGTGCCAATGGGACTAACCTCTTCTGGCAGTGATACAAGCTCCCATACTTGTTGTCTTTTAAACTGTTGGAGCTCCTCTTGCATGGCTTCTACCCAGCTATTGTCTTTTAGTGCCTCTTGGTACTTGACTGGCTGATGGAGTGATAGAAAACCAGCAAAAAGACAAATGTTTTGGGTTTGGCTTCTTGTGAGCACCCGTTCATTTATGTTGCCAATGATTTGATCAGGTGGATGAGATTTCAAGAAGATTAAATCTCCTTGGTATGGTATGATGGCATTTGTTGGTGAAGGCTGCAAATGTGTATCATCTGAGCTAACCACTGCTGGGGACTTTGATGATCCAGCAGTGGCTTCAAAAGGTGGTGGAATAGGAGGTAATGAAGTGGACATCTGCTTACTTTTATCCACTGTTTGAGGACTTTTTTCAGCAGTGTTTGAGGATGTGGAAGCAGTGGTTGATGGGCTACTTTGGTCAACAACTGTTGAGGTAGCAGTGGTTGAGCTTTGACAACTGTTTTGAACAGCTGATGCTTTACCCTTTGTGGCAGACCTTTGAGGGATGATGATTTCATACCCATAGTCTGGTGTTGTATCCTCTGATGGACCTGCACTGTTAGTCTTGACAACAGTATTTTCAAAAGTAAATTTTTCAAGATCAAACAGATCTGCAGGATTTGCTGGGATTTTCATTGATGAAAGTTCATTGAACTTAACATTCAAAGTCTCCTCCACTGCCTTGGTCCGTGTATTGAACACTTTGTAGGCCTTGGCAGTGGTTGAGTATCCCAGATGATAACCACAATCAATTTTGGCTGCAAATTTTGAAATAGAATCTTTTAAGTTCAAAATAAAACATGGGCAGCCAAACACTTTGAAATATGAGATCAGTGGTTTGATTTTATACAGAATTTCATAAGCAGTCTTTTTCTTTTTGTGCCTGTGGTTTATTAAAACTCTGTTCTGAACATAGCAAGCAGTGTTTACTGCCTCTGCCCAGAAAGTTAATGGCAAACCTGAATCTGCAAGCATGGTTCTGGCAGCCTCAATCAAAGTTCTGTTCTTCCTTTCCACTACCCCATTCTGCTCTGGTGTTCTAGGGATGCTGTACTGCCTTACAATCCCTTTCTTCACACAGAAGGCATCCAACTCCTTATTTTTGAATTCTGTGCCATTGTCACTCCTGAAGCTTTTCACTGGAAGGTCAAATTGCTTTTCAACCTGTGTTACAAAGTCTTGCAAAATGCCTGCAGTCTCATCTTTTGAGTGTAAAAAGAAAGTCCATGTAAACCTAGAAAAGTCATCAACAATAACCAAACAATATCTTTTCTTTTTGAGGCTCATGACTTGAACTGGGCCAAACAAATCCATGTGTAGCATTTGCAAACACTGGGTTGTTTTGGACTCTTCAATGGACTTGTAAGAACTTTTATGCTGTTTTCCTTTTAAACAGGAAATGCAATGTTCAGGGCATGAAAACAATTTTTGTGGTAGGCCTCTCACCAACCCATTTTTTGAAATTTCAGTAATTGTCTTAAGATTTGTGTGCCCCAGCCTTCTGTGCCAAAGTTCTGTCTCTTTGTTAGAGGCAGCTGAGAACAGACAGGCATCAGCTCTGTGACACTCTTTTGACATGTCAACAACATAAACATTGCCACTTCTTTGAGCAACAAGTTTAGTTTGACCAGTTTTGATTATTGCTTCAATCTTTTTGACCATTTCTGGTCCAACAATCCTACAACAATCTTTTGTGAAGAATGACCCAAACCCTTTGTCACTCATTTGTGATACACTCAGAAGGTTGAATTTTAGATTGTCTATCAGATTGACATTTTCAAATTTTACATTTCCAGATTGCACTGTACCAGACCCCAGAACTTTCCCTTTACTATTATTCCCAAAGGATATATCACCCCCTCCATGGATTTTAAAGTCTTTGAGGAGGGCTTTACATCCTGTCATGTGCCTGGAGCCTCCACTATCTACATACCAAAGACTATCAAAGCATGCAGAAGCTCCCTGCACATGAAGTAAAAGGATTAGTTCATTAAGGTCTCCAAAGCCAACAAGGCTTTAAATGGGGTTTCAACAGTGTCTGGGATGGATGCAGAATGATGGACAGTGGTTAAGTCAGGGGTTTGGACTGTTTTAGGACAGTGTTTCTCTAACCACTGTTGTGGGTCTTGACCAATCATCTGCTGGTAACCAAAAGGATGCCTATTCACTTTAGGTTTAGAGGGCCTTTTGTAGGCCTCATAAACACGTGGAATCCTTTGGTAAGACTGTTTTTCTTTGCCTTTTCTGAACTGATTGGCAGGGGGTGCATCAGTAACCTGAACATCTCTTTTGACTGATGTTTGGTTCAGCTGTTTTGTGACAGCTGTTTGAACTGGCACAAACAGTGGTTTTTCTTGGTGAATTTGACAGATGATGATGATGGTGATGAACTCAAGGATGTTTTAGCAATGTACTCATTCTTTTTCACATCAAAGTTTTTGAGATACACACATGCTTGAGTTTTGTGGTTTGTTTTACCATAAACAATGCAACTTTCAGCTGAAACAATGACACTTGTTCTGTTTAAATCATAAGCTTTTAAGTGGAAACAATCTTTTGTTAGATGATTCCTTTTCTCACAGAATTCACAAAACAAGTTATCAATTTTTTCTTTCTTCTTTCTCTTTTCAGACTCCTTTGCAGCAGAGGTTTTAACCACTGCTGGGATGTCTTTGAGAGGTATGACTTTAGCTTTTGGAGCCTTGACACCATCAGTTGATGTAAAGTCCATTGGCTTGAAATTTTCAAGAATATCACACTCATCAGACCATTTTGGTTTAAACTGATATTCTTCAAGCTCCTCAAAAGTAGAGGATCCCATTGGTCTGTCAAGTGTGATTTTGTTACCAAGTTTGTCAGTGATTTTCACTTCTTGGCCATTCTTGTTTGTGGGGATGAACTCAGTGGTTACATCAGTGGTTTGAACAGATTTTCCAAAAGCAGTGTTTTCATCATCATGTTTTCTATAGCCAACCCCAAATTTCACATTGCTTTTTATCTGTTTTTCAAGCATAACCTCATACCCTTGCATGATTCCACCCATCTCTCACATGTGATCTGGGTGGACTCTAACTCCTTTTTGCAAACTTGGTATTTTTCTACCATAGTTTGGAGTTGGGTTTTGGTTATGCTCTGCTCTTCTTTCATGCTGCTAATCTCCTTTTCTTTTTCAGCCAATTTGTTTTTAAGTTCTTTTAAAGATCTTTCAAATTTGACTTCATCAGTTAAGATTTTATCCCGAAGGTTTTCATTCACCTCTTTGATGTTAGCAAAAGCAATAATGCAATTGTCAGAACACAGTTTTTCTAGAACTTGAGGAGATACCTTGGCAGCAGCCATCATTGCACAATCACATTGATGATTCTCTTCATCATCAGCTATCACCTTCTTTTCACCAGCCTTTTCTTCCTTCTTTTCTTCTTTGTCCTCTTCGGACCATGGGTCTGTCAGTGGTTCAATCAGGGTACCTGAACTTTCTCCCAACAGTAGTTCACCAGCCACTGCAGTAACCACTGCTTCAGTCACCTTATCCACTGTTTCAATACTCAGCTGTTCCTCCTCAGTTTCAACCCCCTCCTGTATTGACTCTAATGCCATCAAACAAAATTCATTATGAGAAGAATCATTAGAAGCATAGAGTGCAAAATTTTCATCACTAAGGTCTTCAGGCATACTGCTCCAGTCAACAAACCCTTGAGTGAAAAAACTTTGTTGATCTGGTTGTACTGCTGCTGGAGCAGTGGTTTGAGGTGCAGGCTGCACTTGTGTCTGGGGGACAGGGGTTTGAACATATTGGATCTGTGGAACAGTAGTTTGGACATAGTGCACTGGCACATGGGCAGCAGCATAGTGAGCAGTGTTCACTTGAGCTGCAGGGGTGTATTGGGAATAGTGCACAGTGTTTTGACTTTGTGGTCTAGGGCTAGTGCTAGGGTGAGTGACTATTGGTCCAGTGTTTTGACTTCTGCATTCCCTAGCAAAGTGCCCTAACCTATTGCACTTGTAGCACTTGATTTTCGATTTATCCAACCCAACCCTCAAATTCCCATGAAGTCCTGGGAATTTTCTCCCTGTTCTTTTATAGAATTTGCTAGTTCTAACACTTAGCAAAGCCAACTGGTGCAGAATATCCATCTCTTCTAAGTCAGTGGGATCAAAATGTTGCAAATCATTGAGTTCAAAGCTTAAATTATCTGACATCTGGTTTTCGTTTGCAGTGAATGCATAACTAGCAGAGTGAGGATCAGGGTTGTTAAAATTTGCACCAGCAGTTATGTCAATGAAGTGATCATAACCCTGATCCTTACCACTGCTCCCAGATTCTTCTTGACCCAGAAGAGCAGTATTACCGAAAGTGTAATCAATAGTAACTTTTCCTGACTCTTGTAACCTCCTTTTCTGGTTCAACTCCCTTTCGTAGGTCAGGAGTCGACCGTGGAGTTGGGTCAAGGTCAGATCCTTGAACTCAGGTGAGTTTCGGGTGACAAAAGCTATGGTGTCCCATTTTTCTGGCAGTGACCTGAGGAACCTGCTATTTTGAGTTGAGTTTGTAAAAGTGGTGTTAACAAGCCTCAGTTCACTGATGAGACAACTGAAACGCTCAAATTGTTGCGTTAGTGATTCACCTTTAACGTAACAAAATGTTTCATACTGTTGGTTCAGGATTTCCCTATTGTTTTCTATGACTTCTTCGGTTCCCCCAAACTGTTCCTTAAGCGCGTCCCATAACTCTTTGGCACTGTTACAGTGTAACAGTCCAGCATATATCTCATTGGGCAGCGCTGATGCTATGATGCTAAACGCTTTAGCATCTAGTTCGAACTTTTGATAGTCGGTTTCGGTATAATTTTCAACTGGTTTTGGAACGAACTTTTTAGCATCTTCAGCGCTTGGCACTGTGGGAACGTGGGGACCATAAATGACAGACCTCCAACAACCTGTGCTTTGTTGAGCAAGGATGTGACCCATCCTCCTCTGCCAGATATTGTACTCATTTCTTTTTAGCATAGGTGGTTTAAAAAGCGAACCGATGTTGTTTTTATCATCCTGAGATTGTGACGTCATTCTTGTTGTTTTACAGACACTGAGAAATCAACTTTAATGGTGATTAATCCTTGCTCTGTTTTTCAACAAACGAACAAACGATCAGTATCAACTGTTATGAGCTGAACTATTTACGTCAAAATGATTGTTAAATCAAATTTGACTGTCCAGGCTCTGATACCAATTGTTGGATCTGAGTTTGTTTCTGATTGTATTTTATGTTTGTAATTAAAATGAAGATGGATGAGTGTGCAGCGGAATTATGATGAAAACAAACTTTGCATACAATCAAACGAGAGTAATACTTTGATCAAACATCTTTTCACAATGAATCGGAAGATTGAATTTATTTCAATAACGATTACAATGATTGATGAATGAATGCAAACTCCCCCTCAGCCAGAGCTCAGTTGTTTGTTCGTGCAAAGAAGACGATGATGCAAAAGAGCTAATAGAACAGTACAAAGTACTGAACTATTTATAGGCACTTGCAAACCACTGAGCATCTTAGCTGACGTCACCATGAAAGTGACATCTAACCTCCTAACAAACTCTAACCTCTGATCTATACAAACACTGATGTACTAACTACTGCTATTACATTTCATTACATAAAAGACACTTAAACAGCTGCTGCATCCTTCCACTGCTGTGAACCCAGCAATGCTTGTCCGGATCAGCAGTACTTGACTCAAGACAGTAGATTGAATCAGCAGAGCTTTGGTCTTTCATCAGGTCTTTACTTGAACAGCAGTTGTAGGTCAGCACTTTGCAAGATCAGCAGATAGGAGGTCAGCAGATATGAAATCACTTTCAAGGGGAGAGATTTGTATGTAAACATCTGCTTATTCTGGATCCACTGCTCTGATCCAGTTTTGGTTTTAATTATCTGTTCCTCTGATAGGGTTCAATCCCAACATTATTTGACCCGACTTGAATCGAATAGCCAACCCGACCCGAAACATAACGATAGGAAAAAAAATTTGAGTTCCATCACTTTACGCCCCCTCGAAACTTTTGATTAAGCTCCGCCACTGATTTGGCTCATTAGTTTCCTATTTGATGTAGTTTAGACATAAGCTTATTTTTATTGTATATAATCATGAAACAAAAAAATCATTTGCATACAATTATTTATGAACTTACGCGTATGCAACAAAGAAAATAAGAAGTTGTCGTTATTTTGGACTTATAATGAGGGAGTGAGGTTACTATCACGTTTTATGGCAACGTTGAATAAAGTTAAGCACTTTGTAGAAACACGTATTCTTGAACTAGCCAGATCAAATCCTATTTTTCTATTTCTTTTTTTTTTAATTTAGATATTGGTTTAATCACGAAATTCAAACTCAAGTCTTCTTATTTAGAGTGAAAATATTCCAACTTGTTTTTATGGGTTTAAGTATTTAACGACTCCTAGCTTGTGTGTTGGTGTATCTCTCACTTATGTATTTAAACATTTATTTGTCTTAAGAGTCTGTATATACAGGGTATATAAATGAAATTAACAACTAAACATACAAATAATTAAAGTAATTATTTTTGTTCTTCAGTTTGAACTATAGTAGCTACACTAAAAAACGAGATAGAGTAATAAGTAACAACAATTAAATTATATTATATTATATATTAAATAACAACTTACATGGATCTTTTTTATGTTTGGTTTTAGCCACAATTTTTTTTTTGACTTTTATGTTTTACCATATTACTAATATTATATTAACATGTTTGCTATTGTATTATCTTAGTTATGCCATATATTAATAATATACTTTTATTCTTAGATTGATAATTTTATCTTTAGATTTTTTGTGATCATTATTATTATGGACCATATGAGGTTAAAATTTGAATTGTTAATTTATAATAAATAACATTATAAATTATAAATAATATAGGGTTAGAGGCTTTTTAGTTGTCTAGATTATTTTTTACACTTTTATTTATTATACCATTTCTTTTATATTAAATAACATCAAAAAATAACTATAGCCGTTACAACGACTTTCTTCTAAATCTTGAAGTTTCAAATTAACACTTACATTATCAAAAATATACGTTTTTAACCCAGTAATTTTATTTTTATAATTTTCGTTCGTTAGTTTTTTTAGAAAAAAAACTAGATAAACGATATGAATTTTTATAAAAACGGCGTAACACGACATCACCACTATCATTTTTCTATTTGCTCATTTAGACCCACTACGTGAAAAATGGCCTACGGCCACACTTTTTCCAAAACCGGCCTGCCACACATTTGAATAAATGTGTAGCTAAAGGTCATTTATAATATTTTAAAACACTTTTAGTCACACATTATATTATTAATGTGACCATCGTATAGCAGGTCAAAACTTTTAGCCACGTTTTTCGAAAAAAAAATGTGACATTTACTAGCTAGTCTAGCCACAGCTTGAAAAGTGTGGCCAAATGCGACCTAACACCACGGTATTTGTATGATTTTTTTTAATTTATGTGACGAAAACACATCTTTTCAAGACCTTTAATCACACTTTAAAAAAAAATGTGACAATCACTGACCATAGTAGAAAAGTGTAACCAAATGTTACTAACTGTCACAATAGATTTTTAATGATGTGGCTAAAAGATATTACAAATCGCTACTTACGAATTTGTGTGACCAAAGAGTAGTGCTTAGTAGCCACTTGTAAACTTTTATGTGTAGCTAAAAGGTTATTTATAATCTTTTAATACACTTTAACCACACATTTTATTATTAATGTGACCATTGTGTAACAACTTAAAACCTTTAGCCACACTTAAACAAAAAATGTGACATTTATTAGCCACGTTTGAAAAAGTGTAGACAAATGTAACCAACGGCCATAGTATTCGTTTGATTTTTTATTTATGTGACCAAAAACACATCAGTTTGAAACATTTAGCCACACTTAAAAAAATGATGACATATATTAGCCTCGCAAGAAAAGTGTAGCGAATTGTGATCTAGAGCAATAACCATTGTACTTTTTAATGATGTGACTAAAAGCTAATTCATACAGTAACTTACGTTTTTATGTGTGGCTGTCAATGGTCATGGAAAAAAAATAAAATATGTGACTATTACCGGTCTATGGTCACTAACTTAATTGCTTTATGTGACCATACCCCCTCCCCTGTTGGAACCCTAGTTATTCACCTGCTAGAGAAAATTTTGATAATATCCAATTTTCACAGTTTATCAACATCGATTGAATCTCGTCTTCGTTTGGCATGTGATTTACTCCCAAATTTTGAGAAAATTAGGTTATAGAAATCTTACAACTGGAATTTCTGGTTATGAATTTAGTTCTGTTCGTAAACATTAGCCACACTATCGTCACTTTATTATTTTTGTGACAAAATGATAGCAAACGTCATGTAAAAACAGATTATGTGTGACCAAAGATTAAACTTTAGCCACACTTAAAATGACAAATTTTCATGTGGCTTTACATAATCATTAGTCACACCATGGTTGCTTTGTTAATTTTGGTGTGACGAAATGTTAGCAATTGTCATGTGGAAAAAATATAATGTGTGGCTAAAGGTTATACGATAGCCATATATCTAAAGATATAAAATTTCATGTGGCTTTACATAACCATTAGTCACACCATCGCCATTTTGTATATTTTTGTGTGACGAAATATTAGCAAATGTCATGGATAAAAATATTATGTGTGACCAAAGATAACACAATAGTCACACTTAGAAATAAAACTTCATGTGGCTTTACATAACTTTTAGCCACACCATTCTTATTTTGTTTTTTGATGTGATGGAAAGATAACATCTGTAATGTGCAAAATGAATATGTGTAGCCAAAGATTAGATAATAGCCACACTTAAAATTATAAAGTTTTATGTGGCTTAACACAATCATTAGCCACTATAGTTAATTTGTTTTTTATGTGACGGAATGATAGCAAACGTAATGAGAAAACTAAATTATATGTGACCAAAGGTTAGTCAATAGCCACACTCAAAAGCACAAAACTTCATGTAGCTTTACATAAACATTAGCCACACATCGTCACTTTATTGTTTTTTGTGTGACGGAATGATAGCATACGTCATGTGAAAAAAAAAAACCGTGACCAAAGATTAAATAATAGTCACACATAAAATTACAGCTTTATGTGTGACTAAAGGTTAGACAATGTCACATTTAAAATTACAAAGTTGTTTTGTGTGTCTAGAAATAGATTTTAGCCACACTTATAGTAAACTCATGTGACTAAATAATAGAAACGACCACACTTACAGTGAGTTTATGTGGCCATTACTACCATTTAGTCATACTTAATGAATGAAATACTTGATTACAACAACTCTTTTTGTGTAACACCCCGAAAACGGGTTTGGTAATCAAACCCCGTTAATATTAAGAGACAGGTAAAATACCGTTAGTGGTAAAATTTAACCTGGTGTATATTAGGACTTAAACAATAATCCTAATATTAATTAAAAAGGAAAGTAAATGCTTGAGAAAACAAACTATAACAAGCCTGAGTTGACGGGACTTAAAATAAAACGAGTTATAATCTACTCGAACCCACTAAGTTAACTAGGAGTGTTTAACCCAGTTAACAAGATGAAATATTATTATAAATAAGTAGGTTGTAGCCTACTAAATAAATTAACCAAACAAGAGGGGCCAATGTGGGATAACTTGAAAAGTTAATTAATAAAACAAAACAAAAAAAAATATACACACACAGTGTGTGCGTAGAGATCGACCAGGAGAAGCTCCCATGGAGCTCTAACCCTAATCTCAACAAATGCTCCAAATTGAAGCTCAAATCAAGGCCCAAATCAATGCATGAACACAAATTCGTGATCACCTAGTCATAGGGATCACAAGGTATGTTGAATTTTGTCATTTTGTGATACTTTAAAATTATGATGAACAATCATAATCGAAATTCTGGAATGAATGATAAATCTATGAACATAGTTGTGATGAAATTCATGTTTAGAAACAAACCCTAGTTGAAAACTTGATGAATTAGTGTTAAAAACTAGGGATTTGATGATTACCCATATGTGTGCTAAGTGGGTTTTATGACAAGAAGATGAACACTTGAATTAGAGTGTTAAATTGATGTTATGATACTAGTACTAGGTGTAGTTCATGAACACTAGACATGGAGGTTTGAATTTTGATGTTAACCTTGGTAAAAATAACTAGTTATGAACTAGTTTGTAAATGTGTAAAAGTATGCCCATTAGGTGTTTGATAAAATGCCTAAATGAATGCTAAAATGTGGAAATTTCGGGTGAAACACATATTTGAATAATATGACAAATTATGCGAAGTATGAACCGATAAGGATTCAAAGCATAAAGTTAATCTAGACTTAATTGTGTAAATGATCAAAAATAGTTAACTTTTGATAAGTTAAGTTAACTAATGAAGAGGTCGAATAGAAGTTTCGACATAGAAAATAAGTGAGGTGGAATAGTCGTGATCTTTAATGACTAATTTAACCACCTCGTAAATGTTGATAATAGTTTGACGCCTAACGAGCTAGGTGGAGGCTTGGGAAAGAAGCGGTCAAACGAATCAAGCATGAGAAGAAAGGCGTATTCGGGATGCGAGGTAAGTTAAAGCTTACACCTTTTATTTAATTTCTATTGGTTTTATAAATTATGAATAATCAAAAGTCACATTTGACTTATGATGTTTAAGCTAAATCGAGCAAACGAATCTTAAGAGTTGTTTAAAAACAAGTTATATGATCAAGCAAATACCTTGAATAAGTATAAAAAGTGAAAGGGGTAAATCTTGGGTCAAATGACTCTATATGGGTCTTTGCCGTAAAATGTTAGTCCGAGGGATAAAACTCGGAATATATATATATCTCCACATTAAATCCACCACAAATATAATTGTGGTGGAGGATTACTTGGAAAGAAATGTGGAAATATAAAGCTAGATACAAATGAAAGCGAATCATGTTTAAAATATACTTAAATACCCTTAACGGGTCAAAATAAGCATACGAGTGAAAACGGGTTTACATTGTGTAAGAAACCTGGGATTAGAACCTAACATGGTAGATAATACTAAATTGAAGAGGTGCATGTGAAATAAGGATCGAACAAACATGTTTGTTTGATAAAATCACAAACGGGTCAAAATTTTGGTAAAAAGGGTAATAAGCCGAAGACTTAAAAGTCTTAAATTTTGTTAATCCGGATGTTGGATTTTAACTCCATATGATGGAGAATTTAATTACGAACGCGTAGGAAAAAGAATCGCGTAAAACGGACTAGGATAGTGAAAGTTATGCAAGTTCTAAGTTAACATTTGGTGAATTTTCGTAGCTGGGCAAGTGCAGCAACAATAAAGGAACTTGCTGTGAAAAAAGGGGCTAGGTGGGGCGTCTAGCCCCTCAGTGGGGCGTCTAGCACCCCCTGAATCCCAAAATTGTTTAATTTTGTTTGTTTGACCCACATAACTTGTTTAAACTTGTTATTTAACTATCAAAACTAACTTTTAAGTTGGTTTTGATTATAGGTGAATGTCAAGAGTGCCTGGATGAAGATCAAGCTCGATGAGGAACCGAACATGATAAAATACAAGCTTTCGCGCGGCGTTTCGTCGTATCTTTTAAACGACGAATTCAATTACATTAAGTTGTATATTCTTTTAAATTGTAAAAGTTTTAACTAACCTTATTTATCTAAATTACATGTTTGTTTCCGTAAACTATACGAAAACCGTAAAATAATAACAAGGGTGTTACAAGTTGGTAATTAGAGCCCAAGGTTAAAAGAATAAAGTGTTCGGTTCGAGGCTTGATCGCAAATCCGGTAAGTACATGTATGTTAACGATTTAGCATGCTAAAGTGTTGTAAACAACACATATGGTTATCGTGTATTACACGTTACACCAATAAAAACGATATAGAGTAGATATAGTCAACGAAATTACACGCGTTGATGCGTATAGTAGAAAAGCCCTGTATTATAATATGTCACACCCCTTTCTAATGCGGAAGCAAGAGGTGTGATCATGAAAGGTTTTCATTGCATACGATTGGTAAACATACTACATGCTCATAAAATAACTTCGATTTCCCAACATTACATAACTGAAATCATAGTTTTACACAAACGACATATTGTCTGAAAAGTTTACAACTTTATTCATAGATAAACATAAACGACATCCACGAGCATGAGTAAGACCACGCGCACATCCACTTTAGTTACCTGAAATACATGTGAGTTTTTGGAAAAACGTCAACATAATGTTGGTGTGAATTCATGCAGTGTTTGTATTGAATGTTTAAGTACTTGAATGAAAACATGGTATGTAACTTGTAGAATGTATCTGTAACTGAGTACTATGAATGTTTGAATGTAACTTGTAAAACGTATATGTAACTGAGTACTGTGAATGTATGTATGTATCATGTAGATGTATCTGTAACTGAGTACTTATGAATGTTTGAATGTAACTTGTAAAACGTATATGTAACTGAGTACTGTGAATGTTTGTATGTATCATGTAGAATGTATCTGTAACTGAGTACTTATGAATGTTTGAGATCTCTAGTGGTTTGCAAGGCCACTAACATGTGTCACGACATAGGAAGCCACCAAACCTAGGCATTTTTGTCGACTTTGACTGAGAAACAGAAGCACTCATTGGTAGAAGTAGGCCAAGAGTGGGGTTGCCTGAAACCCATTAGATCTAACCTTTTGTTCCGCGGTCTGAATGTATACGTTGATTAATGGTGCTTATGGTACCTTATTCGGGACATGATCTAGAATGTTTCACTTGAATGTTTTTGTACTCCATCATACCATTTGTAAACATTGTAACATTTGTAACATGTATTTCACCCCCGAAGTTATAAAACTGAAAACAGTTAAAAGAAAAGGGGGAGCATGAACTCACAACTTTGCGTTCCTTGCGTCGTAAAATTCACCGGTTTTTGCTTATCTAGCGTCGTGACCTAAACGTGTTTTATTAATGTTAGTCACTAGACTTGTATCGCACAAGTACAAGTCACCATCTTTTATGTATTTGTTCTTGAGTTAAAAATAATTTATACTTTTAACTATGTGTCTAACTTATATTATTTTCTCAAAAATAAATATAAGTATTTTGTATTTTTCACTCGAATTATGTACTTTGTCCAAAACTTCATTTCTTGTTCATAACTTGTCCAAGTTATTTATTCTATCAAGTAATATATTTTCATAAATATATTCTCTTGTATTTGTCTAAGTATGTTGTATGTTTATTTTTGTCTTTTCACTCCTTAGGAGTATTAGTGTATTTTCAAGTCTTAACACACTATCACGTATAATACATACTACACACACTTAGCACAAAAGTTGGTGATCAATAAATATATATATTTTTCTCAAAAATATACATACTTAGTATCAATTTTAATCTTGAAGAAATCATCATTTCTTAACACAAAAATTAGGGAAACCTTGGTAAATATTAGTAGATACATTTTTAGGGAATAAGTTTCTCAAAAACTTATATTTTTCTAAGTGTCAAAATTTATAGAAATTTTAACAGAGTTTCCCCTAAAAATGGAGGTTTCCCATGTTTTCAAAACATGTGTTTATTTTCTTTTAATATCATCATAACAATTAACAACTCATTTAACACTTGTCGGGTGTCCAAATCAAGTAAGTTACACTATATCATGAACTTGAAGTTTTTGTAAAGACTTGTAGTAACTTACCATGTTATTTAGTAGGTTTAGTTACCCTTAAAAACATGGTTATCCGTTTGTAAATTTCTTTATTAAAAGATCTAGTCATTTACAACTTGTAAGATGATTTTTCTAATAATACTTCTCTTGTATTTTTCTTGTTACAAACATGTTTCTATTCTTGTTTAAACACTAAAAATATTATTAGTTTACTTAGAAACCATGATTTTGTAAGTCTTGTAAATAATCTTGGTTTCTTGAGAAAATTATTTTTGTAATCATCTATTTACAAGAATTGTATTTTGTTTAAACCATCTTTACATAAGAAAACCCATTTCATTATTCAAGTTCATGAAGACATAAAGTATGAAGATCTTGGTCTTTCACAAGATCACCACTTTAACTCACTAGATCATGTGTTTAATCACAATCTAGTAGGCTCCATATGATGTCTAACATCACCAACACTAATAATAAATCAACAAGAAGTAAATCAACATATTCAACATATATTCTTATGTATTTAAGCTTATGTGAAAGATTGATGTTCATATTCTTTAGTGTTCTTGTAATTTTCACCATAATATATCTTTTAACCAATCAATATATGAAGTAATAAGAGACTATGAGGGCTCACCACTAGCAACAAGGCTAGGGAAGATTACTAGAACTTGAAGATGACAAAAGTGTTGGCTAAAAGCAAATGAAGAAGGTCCTTCGAGATCCGTAAGCTTCCAACTTCCTAAATCACCTTCTAGCACCTCATGTGAAGCTTGGAATGGATGGACAATGGATGAAAATGGTGGATGTATGGTGAAGGTGGGTGAGCTGTGAGGTAAGGGGGAGAAGAAGGAGGTTGTAGTGTGATGAAGATGGAGTGAGGTCTATGTCTTTATTTAATGCTTGTAAGATCTTTCCATATCTATTGAAATCTCATATAATCTAAGGATATCAAAACAAATCTAAGCAATATCAAAGTGAATATTGCAAGATCTTGGTAAAATTTGGTGGGGCCACCCCTTTGAACCGTGAACATATAGGGGGGAGGGGGCAAAGTGTAAATTCCAATCTCTAGTTTATAAACAAGTTAGCTCTCAAGTGTAATTTAGGGACTTGTTGTGTTATTACGTTATAAGAGGTGTTATGGTGTTCGGGGACCATAACTAGCTCAGAAACATTAAAATAATGCTTCTAGTAATATTTTGATGTTCCGGGTAATGTCCGGTTGTTCGGTTAAATACCGGTTCGTTAAAGTGCTAAATTGCACCGTTTAGTGTCCTTTTGTAACCCTTTTGTGACGCTTTTTCTTCCTGACACTTAGGGAAGTATTCTGGATAATAAAACATAAATTCTGCATGATATATCAAGGTTAAAATGCTGAATTATGGCTGATTATAGCTGAATTTAATAAAATCCTGCACTTAAAGTGCGTTTCGGGTGCTTTTTAGTGCGTATTTTAGCTTCCGGAATGTCTATATGTTAACCCTTATATGCACTCTTGGGTTTTAATGTATTCTTGACGTTGAACCTACATCTAGGCTCCAATTTTATTGTTTGACTGTTTTCTGCAGACTTGTCGACATAATGTGTCTTACCGGTGAGTTTACTAGTATTTCTGACGCAACACTATTCATTAATGGATAAAGCAATATTTTGTAGTATAAAACGTGCATGAATTCACTTGTATAGTATGTAATCAGACAATGTTGACATTTAAGCACATAATTGCAGTCATTAAATAATAATTAAAGTGTACGGAAATTACCGGTTTGGTGCCAGTTGTCACAGTCTCCCCCCGTTAAAAGAATTTCGTCCCGAAATTCAGGCTGAGCTGACTCTTGCAGGAGTGTTCTTGAACAAGTGGGGGTACTTTTCTTTGAACTGGTCTTCATGTTCCCACGTGTACTCGGGTCCGTGCTTAGAGTTCCAACGTACTTTGACAAGTTTCACACTGCTCCTCCTGGTCTTGTTGACTTTCCAGTCGGTAACCTCAACGGGTTGTTTTGTAAATCGGAGGGCATCATCAATATGTACTTCATCCGCCGGGATGATCACGTTTTCTTGTGTTGGACTCTTCTTGAGGTTGGATACATGGAACGTATCATGTACTCCATTAAGTTCTTCCGGTAATTCCAACTTGTATGCCACGGTACCAATTCTTTCCAAGATCTTGAATGGTTCGATGTAGCATGGATTCATCTTTCCACGTTTTTCGAATCTTACTACGCCCTTCCAAGGTGAGACTTTTAACAACACTTTGTCTCCCACCTCGAATTCTAATGGTTTTCGTCTTTGATCTGCATAGCTCTTTTGTCGATCTCGAGCCGCCTTAATGCGCTCTCGGATCTGCATGATCTTGTCGGTTGTCTCTTGTACAAGTTCAGGACCAACCATACGTTTGTCTCCAGCGTCTGCCCAACATAAGGGTGAGCGGCACTTGCGGCCATATAGAGCTTCGAACGGTGCGACTTTTATGCTTGTATGATAACTGTTATTGTAGGAAAACTCAACTAAAGGTAGATGAGTATCCCAGCTGCCGCCCAGGTCCATGACACATGCGCGAAGCATATCTTCTAGTGTTTGTATAGTCCGTTAGCTCTGACCGTCTGTTTGTGGATGGAATGCCGTGCTTAGATCTAATTGAGATCCAAAGGCTTCCTGAAAGGATTGCCAGATTCTTGAGACAAAGCGTCCATCTCTGTCTGAAATAATTGAGATAGGCACTCCATGACGTGCCATGATTTCTCTTAAGTATAACTCAGCAAGCTTTCCAGTGCTATCCTTTTCTCGGATCGGTAGGAAATGCGCAGATTTCGTCAATCGATCAACTATCGCCCATATCATATTGTGCCCTCTAGGGGTCCTGGGTAATTTCGTTATGAAGTCCATCGAGATTTGCTCCCTCTTCCACATAGGTATCTCTGGTTGTTGTAGTAGCCCATATGGTTTCTGATATTCAGCCTTAACCTTAGCACAGGTTAGGCACTTTCCAACATAAACAACAACATCTCTTTTAAGTCTTGGCCACCAATAGTAGTCTTTCAAGTCTTGATACATTTTGTCCGATCCTGGATGGATCGAGTATCTCGACTTGTGTGCTTCGTTAAGGATGACTTCTCGCATACCGCCATAGAGCGGAACCCAAATACGACCCTTGAAGTACAAGGTTCCCTCTTCGTTTGGCACCAAATATTTCAACATACCCCAAAGGTATTCAGCTTTACGGTTTTCCATCTTAAAGGCTTCCTGTTGTGCATCACGAATGCGTGCGATGAGGTTCGTTTGAATAGTCATTTCTAATGCTCGAACCCTTAGGGTCTTAACCCTTTCTTTTCGACTTAGTGCGTCTGCTACAACGTTTGCCTTTCCAGGATGGTACTTAATCTCACAGTCATAATTGTTCAGCAGTTCAACCCACCGTCGCTGGCGCATGTTTAATTGCTTCTGATCAAATATGTGTTGTAGGCCTTTGTGATATGTGAAGATTGTACATCGAGTACCATATAAATAATGTTGCCAGATCTTCAAGGCGAATACCACTGCTCCCAGCTCCAGGTCGTGAGTGGTATAATTCCTTTCATGTACCTTCAATTGTCTTGAAGCGTAAGCGATGACTTTTTGGCGCTGCATAAGCACACAACCCAAACCTTGACGCGAAGCGTCGCAGTATACCACGAAGTCTTCAGTGCCTTCGGGTAGGGATAGTATTGGTGCATCGCATAGCTTATTTTTAAGTAGCTGGAAGGCTTCTTCCTGCTTGTCACCCCAGTCGTACTTCTTGTCTTTCTACGTAAGGGTAGTTAGCGGTTGAGCTATCTTTGAGAAATTCTCAATAAACCGTCAGTAATAGCCCGCTAAGCCCAAAAATTGTCGAACTTCAGTTGGGGTTTTGGGGGCTTCCCAATTCTTGATTGCTTCTATTTTGGATGGGTCTACATGAATGCCCTTCTCATTCACAACGTGACCAAGGAACTGTACTTCGCGAATCCAGAATTCGCACTTTGAAAACTTTGCATAGAGTTTTTCTTTCTTCAGTAGTTCCAAAATGGTTCTGAGGTGTTGCTCGTGTTCTTCTCTCGTTCGTGAGTAAATCAGGATATCGTCGATAAATACAATCACGAATTTATCGAGATATGGTTTGCATACGCGGTTCATCAGATCCATAAATACAGCTGGCGCGTTCGTCAGTCCGAATGGCATCACAAGGAACTCGTAATGCCCATAACGCGTTCGGAATGTAGTCTTTGGCACGCTTTCCTCTTGAATCCTTAATTGATGGTATCCAGATTGAAGGTCGATCTTAAAATAGTAGCTTGATCCTTGCAACTGATCAAATAAGTCATCAATCCTTGGTAGTGGGTACCGATTCTTGATTGTGAGCTTGTTCAGTTCTCTGTAATCGATACACATCCGCAGTGTTCCATCCTTATTCTTTACGAACAATACTGGAGCTCCCCAGGGCAAGAAGCTTGGCCTGATGAATCCTTTATCCAACAACTCCTGGAGTTGTGTAGATAATTCTTGCATTTCGGATGGTGCAAGCCGATAGGGTGCCTTGGCTATAGGAGCGGCTTCTGGAACCAAGTCTATACGGAATTTGACTTGTCGTTGCGGAGGTAGTCCTGGCAGATCTTCGGGAAAAACATCAGGGAATTCCTTCACCACAGGAATGTCTTCGAGTTTCGGCTCCTCAGCCTTCTTATCTACAACGTGTGCTAGGAAATCAACACATCCTTTCCTTAAGTACTTCTTTGCCTTCATACAATTGATTATTCGCAGAGGTGCGTCTCGCTTTTCTCCATGTATGATGAGGGTTTCATCATTCGCCAAAGGGATGCGAATGATTTTCTCGTGACAAATAACTTCAGCTTTGTTCTTGGACAACCAGTCCATTCCGACCACTACATCAAAGCTACCCAATTGAATAGGTAAGAGGTCGATGCTAAATCTTCATTCACCAAGTTCTAATGTGCAACCCCTAACAACTTCGCCCGATTCAACAAGTTTACCATTGGCTAATTCTATGGAGTAAGGAATATTTAATCTACTAGATTCTATTCCAAGCATGCATTTAAATTCCACAGACATGAAGCTATAGTCGGCACCAGTGTCAAATAATATGGATGCAAAGTGATGGTTAATGAGAAACGTACAGGTGACCACATTAGGGTCCTCACGTGCGTTCCTTGCTCCAATCATAAATGCTCGAGCCTGAGCATTGTTTCCTTTTGGGCAGTCATTCATGAAATGATCGTTGCTTCCACAACTGAAGCATCCTTGTTTCTGCCCGACTCTATTACCATTCCGGTTACCATTTCCATTTCCACCATTGTTTCTATTACCATTACTATTGCGGCCTCCAATACCTCTTCCCCAACAATCTTCGGTACGGTGGCCTGACTTCCCACAGTTCTCGCATTTCCCAACGCGACAATTTCCCACGTGGTGAAAGTCACAGCGGTTGCATTTGGACAGAGTGTCCTGATACTTCTTAGTTCCTGTATTGCTTGCAGCCGCGAAGGTTTTTGCCTCCATAGGTGGGTTAGTGTCACGCTTCTTGTTGTTCGAACCATTGTTGTTGTTGCGAGTTACTTGAGTCAGATTCAAATGCTTTCTTTTCTTGTCACCAGATGACTCAGCATGCATCTCGGTCTTCTCAGTAGGGTTCAATGATAGCTTCTTCATTCGAACAACATCTTCAGTAAGGCTGACAGCCAGAGTTACAGCCTTAGTGATTGTTGCGGGTTTGGCCGAGGTTACCATGCCGCGAAACTCTGGGGCCAATCCCCAAATGTAGCGTTCTATGCTCTTAAATTCAGGAGTCACCATGTAAGGGATCACCCTAGACAAATCGTGGAACCTTCGAGTGTAACCAGTGATATCAGCACCTTCCATGGTCAGATGCCAGAACTCAGTCTCCAACCTTTGGAGTTCAGCACGTGAGCAATACTTTTCTCTCATACGTTCCTTTAGTTCATCCCAAGTCAGGCCATAAACGGCATCATCACCCAGGGTTTGGACTTGCAAGTTCCACCAAGTCAAAGCTTCATCAACAAATAACACAGTAGCAAAAGTGACTTGCTGATCCGCGGTACACTTGCTCATGCGGATAGTAGCTTCAGTCTTCTCCGTCCAGCGTACAAATGCTACTGCACCTCTAGTGCCAACGTAGTTCATCGGTTTGCAGTCGAGAAACTGCTTGAAAGTGCATCCCTGAGCTGCGTTTCCTCCAGATGAATCTCTACTCCCATTGCGTCTTGCATTGCTTGGTCCTCCACTTTGTTCAGTACGGTTTGCCTCGTACTGGGCGATAGCTGCGGAGATTCTTTCTTCCAGTAGAGCGTTCAGCTCTTCAGCAGTTCTAGGCAGTGGGGGAGGAGGAGGTTTATCGGAATCTCTATTGTTCACAATTCTCCTAGGTGCCATGTTCTGACAGAACACAACACAATAGGGTTAGACTTTTGTTTGATATCGTCATGCGAGACAGTAGTAGTATATATATACATGCATATACCACATAGGTGACATTAAACAATTATTACTCCAGTAGAGTACTTAATAGGTTGGAGGAGAGGTGTTCACGTTTGACCTTTTCTTGTACTGAGGGAATCTATACGTGACAACACTTGCGGTGGTTTCTGTGCACTGAACTCCATAATTATGTATGCATCCATAATTACATAACTCCTTGCACAGTCCGCACAGTTCGTTTCATCCTCGTACTACTTCCTTCAGATAGGCCATTGTTTTCAGTAAAGTCACGTGTACTTGTGACATTATACTTCTAGTATATGTATATATCAATTATCACCCATAGTTGAAAGTAATTCCTAGTCAAAGTCAAGTGCCACTCCAGTGCACCCTAAGTCTCGTAGTGTCTTTTCTTGACTCTTTGTAAACAGTTTCAGGTAGTGGATGTCGCGGAAAGTTTTATGCAATGAAAAAATTTGAAAAATTGTTTTAGTGAAAGGATCCTAGAGATTGTAGTCTAGACTCGAGAAGGAATCCCGGTTCACTATAATCGCAGCTCTGATACCAATCTGTCACACCCCTTTCTAAGGCGGAAGCACGAGGTGTGATCATGAAAGGTTTTCATTGCATACGATTGGTAAACATACTACATGCTCATAAAATAACTTCAATTGCCCAACATTAAATAACTGAAATCATAGTTTTACACAAACGGCATATTGTCTGAAAAGTTTACAACTTTATTCATAGATAAACATAAACGACATCCACGAGCATGAGTAAGACCACGCGCATCCACTTTAGTTACCTGGAATACATGTGAGTTTTTGGAAAAACGTCAACATAATGTTCGTGTGAATTCATGCAGTGTTTGTATTGAATGTTTAAGTACTTGAATGAAAACATGGTATGTAACTTGTAGAATGTATCTGTAACTGAGTACTATGAATGTTTGAATGTAACTTGTAAAACATATATGTAACTGAGTATTGTGAATGTTTGTATGTATCATGTAGAATGTATCTGTAACTGAGTACTTATGAATGTTTGAATGTAACTTGTAAAACGTATATGTAACTGAGTACTGTGAATGTTTGTATGTATCATGTAGAATGTATCCGTAACTGAGTACTTATGAATGTTTGAGATCGCTAGTGGTTTGCAAGGCCACTAACATGTGTCACGACATAGGAAGCCACCAAACCTAGGCATTTTTGTCGACTTTGACTGAGACACAGAAGCACTCATTGGTAGAAGTAGGCCAAGAGTGGGGTTGCCTGAAACCCATTAGATCTAACCTTTTGTTCCGCGGTTTGAATGTATACGTTGATTAATGGTGCTTATGGTACCCTATTCGGGACATGATCTAGAATGTTTCACTTGAATGTTTTTGTACTCCATCATACCATTTGTAAACATTTGTAACATGTATTTCACCCCCGAAGTTATAAAACTGAAAACAGTTAAAAGAAAAGGGGGAGCATGAACTCACAACTTTGCGTTCCTTGCGTCGTAAACTTCACCGGTTTTTGCTTATCTAGCGTCGTGACCTAAACGTGTTTTATTAATGTTAGTCACTAGACTTATATCGCACAAGTACAAGTCACCATCTTTTATGTATTTGTTCTTGTGTTAAAAATAATTTATATTTTTAACTATGTGTCTTACTTATATTATTTTCTCAAAAATAAATATAAGTATTTTGTATTTTTCACCCGAATTATGTACTTTGTCCAAAACTTCATTTCATGTTCATAACTTGTCCAAGTTATTTATTCTATCAAGTAATATATTTTCATAAATATATTCTCTTGTATTTGTCTAAATATGTTGTGTGTGTATTTTTGTCTTTTCACTCCTTAGGAGTATTTAGTGTATTTTCAAGTCTTAACACACTATCACGTATAATACATACTACACACACTTAGCACAAAAGTTGGTGATCAATAAATATATATGTTTTTTCTCAAAAATATACATACTTGGTATCAATTTTAATCTTGAAGAAATCATCATTTCTTAACACAAAAATTAGGGAAACCTTGGTAAATATTATTAGATACATTTTTAGGGAATAAGTTTCTCAAAAACTTATATTTTTCTAAGTGTCAAAATTTATAGAAATTTTGACAGAGTTTCCCCTAAAAATGGAGGTTTCCCATGTTTTCAAAATATGTGTTTATTTTCTTTTAATATCATCACAACAATTAACAACTCATTTAACACTTGCCGGGTGTCCAAATCAAGTAAGTTACACTATATCATGAACTTGAAGTTTTTGTAAAGACTTGTAGTAACTTACCATGTTATTTAGTAGGTTTAGTTACCTTTAAAAACATGGTTATCCGTTTGTAAATTTCTTTATTAAAAGATCTAGTCATTTACAACTTGTAAGATGATTTTTCTAAAAATACTTCTCTTGTATTTTTCTTGTTACAAACATGTTTCTATTCTTGTTTAAACACTAAAAATATTATTAGTTTACTTAGAAACCATGATTTTTTAAGTCTTGTAAATAATCTTGGTTTCTTAAGAAAATTATTTTTGTAATCATCTATTTACAAGAATTGTATTTTGTTTAAACCATCTTTACATAAGAAAACCCATTTCATTATTCAAGTTCATGAAGACATAAAGTATGAAGTTCTTGGTCTTTCACAAGATCACCACTTTAACTCACTAGATCATGTGTTTAATCACAATCTAGCAGGCTCCATATGATGCCTAACATCACCAACACTAATAATAAATCAACAAGAAGTAAATCAACATATTCAACATATATTCTTATGTATTTAAGCTTATGTGAAAGATTCATGTTCATATTCTTTAGTGTTCTTGTAATTTTCACCATAATATATCTTTTAACCAATCAATATATATGAAGTAATAAGAGACTATGAGGGCTCACCACTAGCAACAAGGCTAGGGAAGATTACTAGAACTTGAAGATGACAAAAGTGTTGGCTAAAAGCAAATGAAGAAGGTCCTTTGAGATCCGTAAGCTTCCAACTTCCTAAATCACCTTCTAGCACCTCATGTGAAGCTTGGAATGGATGGACAATGGATGAAAATGGTGGATGTATGGTGAAGGTGGGTGAGCCGTGAGGTAAGGGGGAGAAGAAGGAGGTTGTAGTGTGATGAAGATGGAGTGAGGTCTATGTCTTTATTTAATGCTTGTAAGATCTTTCCATATCTATTGAAATCTCATATAATATAAGAATATCAAAACAAATCTAAGCAATATCAAAGTGAATATTGCAAGATCTTGGTAAAAATTTGGTGGGGCCACCCCTTTGAACCATGAACATATAGGGGGGGGGGGCAAAGTGTAAATTCCAATCTCTAATTTATAAACAAATTAACTCTTAAGTGAAATTTATAGGGACTTGTTGTGTTATTACGTTATAAGATGTGTTATGGTGTTCGGGGACAATAACTAGTTCAGAAACATTAAAATAATGCTTCTAGTAATATTTTGATATTCCGGGTAATGTCCGGTTGTTCGGTTAAATACCGGTTCGTTAAAGTGCTAAATTGCACCGTTTAGTGTCCTTTTGTAACCCTTTTGTGACGCTTTTTCTTCCTGACACTTAGGGAAGTATTCTGGATAATAAAACATAAATTCTGCATGATATATCAAGGTTAAAATGCTGAATTATGGCTGATTATAGCTGAATTTAATAAAATCCTGCACTTAAAGTGCGTTTCGGGTGCTTTTTAGTGCGTATTTTAGCTTCCGGAATGTCTATATGTTAACCCTTATATGCACTCTTGGGTTTTAATGTATTCTTGACGTTGAACCTACATCTAGGCTCCAATTTTATTGTTTGACTGTTTTTTGCAGACTTGTCGACATAATGTGTCTTACCGGTGAGTTTACTAGTATTTCTGACGCAACGCTATTCATTAATGCATAAAGCAATATTTTGTATTATAAAACATGCATGAATTCACTTGTATAGTATGTAATCAGACAATGTTGACATTTAAGCACATAATTGCAGTCATTAAATAATAATTAAAGTGTACGGAAATTGCCGGTTTGGTGCCAGTTGTCACATAATACGGGCATCCATTAATGTCGAAATTACTAACGGTTGTAAATGTTTAGTTGAAGGACACTCACATATGAAGATAGCGAGAGTCTAACAAATCGCGGATTTGACAGAGGAACGGTCCCGAATCCGGAAAGATTGCCTCAGTTCGGATGTATGCTCATCAAGGACCTAAATCGCGTAGCGACCGCGAACAAGGCTAATGGCAAGAGAAGCCCGTTAGGGCAAGCATTACCAGTTGCACACTTTAAATTTAATTGCACAAATAGTAATATGCAACAAATACGTAGAGATTGAAAGTTGCATATATAGATTAAAAACTTGGAAAAACCCGAATAGAAAATCTATCCGGGATATTGTTTCCAAGAGAAACAAATAGAGGCATTACTTACATGGGGTGTAATGTGAAAATTATAAAAATGTCATGTATACCAGGTATTGATCGCTTACTCTGGCCAAGTAAGTGGTGAGCACGTGGTACCATGAACTTTTTATGATGGACACGCTTACACCTGATGTAGTAAGGACGGGGTGAGTGGGACAAATTAAAAAGTACCCAAATGAACCAGATAAGCAACATATTTGATAATAATGTAAACGCACAGCCGAGTGACGGAAGCGTATTACATTAGGATAATGAGCCCGAGTGAAGGGATAAAGAAACATGTAAAATGATTAAAGTACACACTGGGAGGGGGTATACTTACACTCGAACCCAGAGAATGCAAACATGTAAAATGATTAAAGTACGCACTGGGAGGGGGTGTACTTACACTCGAACCCGGAGAATGCAAACATGTAAAATGTAAAATGATTAAAGTATGCACTGGGAGGGGGTGTACTTACACTCGAACCCGGAGAATGCAAACATGTAAAATGATTAAAGTAAGCACTGGGAGGGGGTGTACTTACACTCGAACCCAGGGAATGCAAACATGTAAAATGATTAGGATATGCATTGGGAGGGAGTGTACTTACACTCGAACCCGGAAAATGCAAATACGCCTCTTAACGGGCCGTTTTTTTTTTGTAAAACGCCAAACTTGAGGACAAAGTCGGAATATAAAAGTGAAGCGAAGTCTTAATGCATACCGGGAGGGTTGCAATAATAATGACTTCGGTAAAACACCCGGTTGATGGGTAGGAATTTAAACACATGTGTAAACCAAGAGACGTGAACGCGGGTTGAAAATTCAAAAAGACTTGGATTATGAATTATAACTATAAAATTTCGTAAAATAAATTTTGAATAAATATGTTCAACTATTTTAAAGTTGAACGGGTTGAATATAATATCATGCCGGACGACATGAGTAAACGCAAGCAGGATAATGGTAGCGTTAAAAGCAAAAGAATAATGAGCCTGGTAATGGGACATAATCAAATATGAATGTATGTAAACTGGATAATGGTGAGCATAAGATAAACCGACGCATAAATGACGTGAGAAGTCATAAAGTCAGAAAATTTGTTCGAAAGGAAACGAATGTAGCCTTAGACTACGGTCAAGGTCAAAGAAAATACCAAGGCGAAAATAAATGATTTTAAACAAAAACAGGATGCCTTGACACCAAACGTGTATTTTAAGAATGACATGAGTAAGGAATGATCTACAGGATCAACCTAACCTTTGGGGTTATAAACAATGGAAAGGTCTACGAGACTAAAACGACCCGGGTCATGACTAGAAAGAAATAGATTATAAGGACCTCGCCTTAAAGAGGTGAAAGTCTAATAAAATAGCCTATAAGGCAAAGTGATAAAACCTACGGGTTAATTAGACAAAGCGAGGGAATAAATTGAGAATCCCCGCATAAAACAAAGACTGTAAAAGAATAAATTTTGGACTGTCAATATCCCGGTATGGATAATTGACAAAAGTTAAAGAAAAGATGCTAAACTAAAACTTCAGTTTTGATAAGAAATAACGTTTTTTCAAATATAAATTCTAATAGGAATTTAAATAGTAAGCATAAAAGATACAAGTCTTGACACTGATAGGCGCAAGACGATATATTCGAAAAGAGATATTTTTGAAAAATGAAAGGTTGATATAAATTAAACATGATGTGACACGATCACGGTCAAGAAATGCAATGTGAAGTAGAATCCCATTATAACCAAGCGAGCGGTAAAAAGTAACTGGACTAATAAGTCTAGTTAGTGAGACCGGTTAAGGTCATTTAAATAAATTTGGTTGCTTCTAAGCGGTGGATTCGGTATAACTGAACCGAATAAATGAAATTGAAAACAAAAGAAATTGTTGCTAAAAGTGAAAGATTTCACTAAAGACCTTTAAACGGGTCAAAGTAACGGATTCATAAAGAGTTCGATAATATATAAAAGCAATAGATATCGTTAAGTTAACTAAACTAGTAGAAACAACGAAATTACGTTATTTCAAGTTGCATTATGCCGTATGAGATACGTTGATGATTAGTAACCAAAAAAATATTATCATACTTTTCGGGTAATACCAACAATTGGTTAAAATATGAGCAATGCTCAATTGATTATCGAGATCAAATGCATGGAGTTAAACTTTATAAATCATGTAAGAAAAAGGTTTCGAGGACGAAACCTCTTTAAGGGGGGTAGACTTGTAACACCCCGAAAACGGGTTTGGTAATCAAACCCCGTTAATACTAAGAGATGGGTAAAATACCGTTAGTGGTAAAATTTAACCCGGTGTATATTAGGACTTAAACAATAACCCTAATATTAATTAAAAAGGAAAGTAAATGCTTGAGAAAACAAACTATAACAAGCCCGAGTTGACGGGACTTAAAATAAAATGAGTTATAATCTACTCGAACCCACTAAGTTAACTAGGAGTGTTTAAGCCAGTTAACAAGACGAAATATTATTAGAAATAAGTAGGTTGTAGCCCACTAAATAAATTAACCAAACAAGAGGGGCCAATGTGGGATAACTTGAAAAGTTAATTAATAAAACAAAACAAAAAAATATACACACACAGTGTGTACGTAGAGATCGACCAGGGGAAGCTCCCATGGAGCTCTAACCCTAATTTCAACAAATGCTCCAAATTGAAGCTCAAATCAAGGCCCAAATCAATGCATGAACACAAATTCGTGATCACCTAGTCATGGGGATCACAAGATATGTTGAATTTTGTCATTTTGTGATACTTTAAAATTATGATGAACAATCATAATCAAAATTCTGGAATGAATGATGAATCTATGAACATAGTTGTGATGAAATTCATGTTTAGAAACAAACCCTAGTTGAAAACGTGATGAATTAGTGTTAAAAACTAGGGATTTGATGATTACCCATATGTGTGCTAAGTGGGTTTTATGACAAGAAGATGAACACTTGAATTAGAGTGTTAAATTGATGTTATGATACTAGTACTAGGTGTAGTTCATGAACACTAGACATGGAGGTTTGAATTTTGATGTTAACCTTGGTAAAAATAACTAGTTATGAACTAGTTTGTAAATGTGTAAAAGTATGCCCATTAGGTGTTTGATAAAATGCCTAAATGAATGCTTAAATGTGGAAATTTCGGGTGAAACACATATTTGTAAATGTGTAAAAGTATGCCCATTAGGTGTTTGATAAAATGCCTAAATGAATGCTAAAATGTGGAAATTTTGGGTGAAACACATATTTGAATAATATGACAAATTATGCGAAGTATGAAACCGATAAAGATTCAAAGCATAAAGTTAATCTAGACTTAATTGTGTAAATGATCAAAAGTAGTTAACTTTTGATAAGTTAAGTTAACTAATGAAGAGGTCGAATAGAAGTTTCGACATAGAAAATAAGTGAGGTGGAATAGTCGTGATCTTTAATGACTAATTTAACCACCTCGTAAATATTGACAATAGTTTGACGCCTAACGAGCTAGGTGGAGGCTTGGGAAAGAAGCGGTCAAACGAATCAAGCATGAGAAGAAAGGCGTATTCAGGATGCGAGGTAAGTTAAAGCTTACACCTTTTATTTAATTTCTATTGGTTTTATAAATTATGAATAATCAAAAGTCACATTTGACTTATGATGTTTCGACCCAACATGCGCGGTTAGGAACAAAAGACAATATTGATAAACCATGTTGAATGGTTAAAAAGAGCTAATAAGGTCATTTAGTCATGCAATGACTAATAAATAACGAGTTTTGAATGATTTACCTTATAAGGTAAATCAATACAATTAATAAGGGTAAAACGGTAATGTGGTCACTCGTTAACAATTACCGTTAGTTTTAAAAGGACACTTTATGGTGTAAGATATAAAGGGGTCAAAATAATCAAGAAATAGATTTATAAGTAAATTGACCGTATGGTGTAAACCTGTACAAGTCATGTAGACGAGATGATAATAAATCCATCTCGCAAAAGTAAATGGTCATTTAGACCAAACGGGTCTAACGGTGAAAATATCACCCTTTGACAATATCGGCTAATGTTTTGTCGAGTTGTATGATTACAGGAATAAATATCGATTGAATGCTGACATCGCTATTACTTAGCGGCTACTAAGACAATGTATCAAAACAGGTCAATATATTGATTCGGGCCAGGTATGTATAATTGGTCATTCATCATTAGAACTTGAAGTTCAATGAGGGCTAAACAAGTTAAAATGGACATTGGGTTATCTTTTAAGTAAACCGAATGATTTAAGTTATAGTCATTGTGTTTTGAAAACGTAATGGCTATTTAAACAAGATCCTAGTGTAAAAGTTGAATTTTGGTCAATTACGACACTAAAAGTCTTTTGTAGTAAAGAAAGGATTTAAGATGACCAAAACGCCCTCGTAAGCTAAATCGAGCAAACGAATCTTAAGAGTTGTTTAAAAACAAGTTATATGATCAAGCAAATACCTTGAATAAGTATAAAAAGTGAAAGGGATAAATCTTGGGTCAAATGACTCTATATGGGTCTTTGCCGTAAAAGGATAGTCCGAGGGATAAAACTCAGAAAATATATATATATATATATATATATATATCTATATCTCCACATTAAATCCACCACAAATATAGTTGTGGTGGAGGATTACTTGGTAAGAAATGTGGAAATATAAAGCTAGATACAAATGAAAGCGAATCAAGTTTTAAAATATACTTAAATACCCTTAACGGGTCAAAATAAGCATACGAGCGAAAACGGGTTTAAATTGTGTAAGAAACCTGGGATTAGAACCTAACATGGTGGATAATACTAAATTGAAGAGGTGCATTTGAAATAAGGATCGAACAAACATGTTTATTTGATAAAATCACAAACGGGTCAAAATTTTGGTAAAAAGGGTAATAAGCCGAAGACCTAAAAGTCTTAAATTTTGTTAATCCGGATGTTGGATTTTAACTCCATATGATGGAGAATTTAATTACTGTCACACCCCGACCACGTAGAACAACAATACATGGCGGAAAACGTCGGGGAGTGTTGTAACAGAATCATTGTTTCATAACACATGGAAATTGAAATATTGTTTTATTGAATAAAGTAGTTACAATGTTATGACAATCAAAGAAACATAACATAAATAACTAGTCTTGCATCTTTTATTGTCGCTAAGGCCCAAGTCCGCCTAAGTGTATCTTGATAAATCCTATGCATCATATCCTGAAACACATGTGAAAATAGGTACGTCAGCATAAAAATGCCTGTGAGATACATAGGGTTATGAAAATAGGATTCATGACTTATTGTTTAAGAAAATGTTTAGTCGTGAACCTTGTAATTTGATTTGTCTTGTAAATCATTTGAAAAATGATAAGATCAGATGATATGTATAAATAAGAGAATAATGTATGGTTAAATGAATAACCATATAAAAATGAGTTTGTATAATTTAAGTTGTTTGTAAAACAATGTATTGTGAAAAATAGGTTATTTGTATAAAATGTTATATGTCTCAATTTGAAATGGTTCATATAACGCTACGATATGTAATACCATACAATCACTTATATAAAGGAAGTACCAGCGGCGTATCCACCATGCTTGTATCATATTACACACGCCTCGTTACTCGAATCACTTACCCAAACAAACCACCAATGTAAGATGTCTATGTTTAAACCAATTGCCAAACGTATTGAATAATATGTCAAAATGTCTATGTCAATATGTAAATCATGTAATGTGTAACCAATGTCAATAATGTTTATGTGTCAAATGTAAATCATGTAATGTGTAACCAAAATGATATGTATGGCTAGTGAAATATATCAACTAAACCATATGCACAAAAACAAAGTATTAAAGTAAAACACGGTTTAAATCAAAGCTATGTTTTGTGGAAATGCATGCTATACTGATACAAATATCTATGCGGTATTGTGAGAATGCATACATCCAAGCCTTGAGACTGTGGCGATAAACCCTTAAATAAATTAAAGGTTTATCTTGTTGTAACTATATATCGAATTCGGTCATTCCTTTCATCCCCACCTACCCGGGATGTCCGGAACGGGAGTTGTCAATTCCTATGGTACCACTACCTACTAACGAACGGCGTGATCTGTGTTAATGAATGTATTGTTCCATTTATACAAACCAAATATCATATCAAAATGTAAGCATGTGATGAAAACAAATGTACTAAGTATACAATAGATGAACATACATAGCATGTGATGTGATGTGAAACGATGCACTAAGTATGAACTAAATGGACATACATAGCATGAAATGTAATGAAATCATGTACTATAAATGTACTAATGAACATAGCATGTATATGATGTGAAAGCATGAAAGTAACAAGTAGGCACATGTGTTTCACCCCAAAACAGTTTGAAAACGGTAAAAGAGGGGTCTATGTACTCACTTGAGATTGCTCAGAAGTCCTAAGATAACCACCAAGCAATGCTAGAGATCACGGATATCAAACGGCACCTAATATAGGTAACTACATTAATAAACCGGACCTAAATCGGAAGATCGGATAGAATGAGGGTTCGTAAACCAAATGAGTATGGGAACTCGTGTAATATGGTTTAACAACGCCTACATACTAAATGAATCCTAACATAAGTGCTTATGACCCATTACGACCCGTTTAGGTAGCTTATGCTACTTTAACGCGTCGCTCGCGTGAAACGCGTTCGGACCGCCTAACTAGTCCTATGACAAGTAACATATGCCTTAACATGTCTAATATTGTTGTCAAATCAGTTTAGATGTCAAAAGTTATGTTACATATGTTTAAAATGAATTTTGGCATCAAAGGGGTATTTTGGTAATTTACCTAAGGCATATAAACTACCTATCATACAACTACTTAAACGAAGCGACCATAAGGTATAACCTCGTAAGGTTATTCCCTATAAACTATGGTCACCTAAAGTGCTTGGTCGGATCCTAATGATCGACCAAACGGGTCAGGTTCGAAAGTATAAGCGATTGTTTAGATCGCTTACCTTACGACCCTAAATAAGCACTAAACTAAAAGTGACGAGCTAAGCATGTTAAAACATGATTAACTAAGTTTAGAAAACAGGTTTAGTATCAAAACAAATGGTCTTGATACCCACAAGTAGTTTGGTTACAAAATACGCAAGAATACGTATTCTGACCGAAACTACGGCTCGTCACTGAGCCTAGATAACATGGTAATCAGTAGGTATAGTCACTAGGGACTATAACCATCGTGATCACGCTCACGTTATGAAGTTCAAACGAACTTCGCATCGACCATAAACTGGTCAATGCAGAAAGTCAAACAAAGTTCGACTTTCGGACTCGAAAAGCAATAAAAGAACGAAGGAACACTTACGAAGGGTCCCCGAATGCTAATCTAGATCAAAATAGCTTAGGTATGAAACAAAGGTTTCAACTTAGAGCACAAATGATCAGATTCTAGTGAGAAATGAAGTTGGGGTATGTGGGTATTTATAGTAAATGGACAACCGTTAGGATCATTTCTTGGAAAAGGGGGCACGATCTAAGCCGTACACTTGTTGGAAAGTTGTGGTAACTCATTTGCCATCCACCATAAGAGTTTGAGACTTGGCACTTGGCCTTTGGAGAGTGTTAAGGGCTGTTAAAAGCTGAAAAAAAAACGTTTTGCTGCATCTGGCCCCTGTTTACGGACCTAGTTTGGCAGATTTACAGTTTCAGTCCCTGCAACCTCAAAACTTGGTTTTCGATGCGTTTTTTTGACACGTTTAAGCCCCGTTAACCCCATTTCAAAGCTCTAAAATGAAGTTAAAGTATAGGGAACTTAAAATGTGTTCAAAAATATCTCGGGTGTCGGTTCGTTTTGTGACAACTCTCACCAAACCAGGTATCCGTACGAATTAGTTAATATTTAATTACTGCTTAATTACTGTGCTTGCTTACACCTGTGTTTAAACTGCTTACTGATTTCTGTTACATACATACTCATGCATCACATTTATACTGTCACTCTATTATTTATACACAAACATCAGTGACGACCTTAATGCACAACAAGCACAGTGAGCACACTACGGAATACCCATTTAACATGCTGACATAGCCAGCATCAGACAGTTACTGTCTCTAAGGCCAGTACGAGCCGGGAATAGATTACTACACTAAGTAGTGAGTGTAGGGAGGTGAGGATTGTAGAACTGCGTCACTAGGTGAAGTTTATAGTGACCGGATGTGCCTAAAACGTACTTTAAGTACAAAACTCTGCGCTTTAATATAAAACTCAGCATTTTAAATTACTAATAAAGTGCAAAAACATTGCAGAACAGTCCCGTATATTTTCCTAAGTACTGGGAATAATTTATGTTACAAAAATATTCATAAAGGACCTTTTTCGGCATAATTAAACGCTTTAACGGGACAGTACCGGACCGGATAACCGGACATTACCCGAGACACAAAATTTTTGGCAGACACTTTGTTTTATTATTTTTGGCTAGTCATGATCCCCGTACGTCATAACACCCGCTAAAAATAAACCATCTAACTTACACCATCATCTTTACTTACATATAACCTATTACTTGCATTTAGTTACATTCTTACCATCAAGACCCCCCCCCCCCCCCCCCCCAACGATTTTAGTTCACAAAATGGGACCCCACATATCCATCTAGCCATGCTTCCAATATTTAGTAAGATTATATTTGAATTGTTTAATTGATTGTTGCTTGTGTAAGTGTTCATAAAATATGAATGATCTATAAAGGTATGGCACCAAGATTACTTATCATTTCACCAAGATTTCTCTCCATTTCACTCTCTCTCCCTCTTGATCGGCTGCCCAAACCGAAAGCACCATCACCACCTTCAAACATCATCATCTCCTTCATTTTATACCTTCCATTCAAGCTTCAAAGGATCTATGGAGGTTACATCTTGAAGAACCCTCAAAGGAGCTTTGTTCTAGCCGTTTACACCATCTTTTCTTCACATTTCTTCATTAGATACTTCCCTAGCTAGAGGCTAGTAGTAAGTTTCCTTACATTTGATCTCATCTTGTTCGAAATTATGATATGTAGTATGATGTTTTGTTGTTTAAATCACTAAATTACAAGGATACTAGAAAATATGAAACATGTGTTATGAACATAAAAGCTACATAAAAGTTTACTTGTGACTGAATTATGAAGCGGAATCTTGTGGGTGTGAGGGTTGGTTAAATCATACTTGATGTTTAACAGTTGTTTCCTTGCTAAATCCATTGTTCGGACACTCGTTAATGCGATTTAGTGATGTTTAAACCGTGAAATAACATGCTGATGTACTTTTCCAGCCGCCTTCAACAGGCTGTAAACGGACTTTAAAAACTCGAAAAACGGAATTTCAAAAGCCTAAATCGTGTCATTTCGAAAAACAAAGAAAATGGCGCTGGAATTGTATTTTTCTGAGGTCGGTTACTATTTTAAAAATCTGTTTTCGTGACAGCAGCTAAGGCTGATTCTTACTGCAGTAAATTGGGCTGTGCGTTTTCGATCACAACTTAAAACCTGAACCGAACCAGCCCCTGAAACTTTTATCAAAGATGGTCACGGATGTTTTTGTGACCCTCGAACTGTAATTTCGATAAACGGACTGACGAGGAATTTTTGACGAATTTTTCCGTAAACTGTGATCAGAATGTAACAAATCTGATCACAGTTCGGAAAACGATTTTCTATAAATTATTGATAATGAACTAGACCTTGATATTTTTACACGATAATTTGTGGGTCAATTAGGACGTTCCGCAAAAAAATGGGAATTTTTGGAAAGAGTTAAGTATTTTAATTACTCGTCCGAAAACAGTCCAGTTTTCACATATTGAAACTGAAACGACAAGGGTAGTATTTTGCGTGTTAAAACGTAAGGGTTGATTGTTGATGATCATGGGTTGATTTCAAAAAGAAAATGATGTGCGTATTAGCACGGACACTCCCGTTTTTAGGGGAAGTTCTGGCGAATTTTTCTAAAAATACCGAGACTTAGAAAAATTATTTTAACAAATATGTTTAACTTTATTTCTCGGAATTAAACCTCGCCATGAGTTTTGACATAAAACTTTAAAGTGTTGGATATGAAACTTGTAAATATATTTTGTCAATACTTTAAGTCGCCAAATACATAATGCAAGTACGAATACCCCATCCTTGGGAAGGAATCTATTTATACGATAACCAAGAAATATAAACACGAAATAGTTGTCTAACTATTTCCCCAAGAACGTTAAAACTCTAAGCTAAGGCACGGCCGTTCGTCTAATAGATATTAGCACGTTGTAGGTTGTCGTACTGCAGACCGAGTTGAGTTGCTGTTATCGAGGACGCATTACTGTGAGTTCATAACCCCACTTTTTACGGCTTTACATTTTTATAAATGTTTTCGGGGTGGAAAGACATGCACGTTTTACAAAAACATACAAAGTTTTGAACAAACGCAAAACTCGTATTTCTAAATCATATTATGAAGGGATTTCGAGGAACACAAATGAATTACGAAAGGTTTATACTAAACATACCAGTTTTTACAAAAACAAATGCTTATTTTCGAAATGAGAATGATATTCGGTCAGGGTGACCAGGGATTTGGTCAGGGTGACCAGGGATTCGGTCAGGGTGACCAGGGATTTATTTTATACATGGTATGGTTAGCGTAAGGAGGGTTACTACTTAGATCATGTGAGTGGGTAGGCGGGAACTGGAGGCCATTAATCCTCATTGTAGGACCGAGGGGCACAATGCGGTAGATCTATTTGGGTGTAGCGAGCCCAGCTCCAGGCCCACAGTACGGACCTTGGAGTGACTATGTACCCGACGCACAAATCCGCTAGGTTTGAGTCTTCCTACTTGCACTTCACACATACCAATGGCCTTGCAAACCATTGGTGATCTTTATTTCCTTATTTGCTACATACCAGGGTTTTTATACTTACAAGGATTTTACATACTCATTTGCACATGAACTCGCTCAACATTATGTTGATTTTTCCAACTTACATGTATTTCAGGGAACTAAGGATCTGGCCCGGTATGCTACGTTTTCCCGCTGTGTTAGAGTTACGGGATCATCCACGTTTAGGGATTGCGACTTTTACCTGGACGAGTCGCAAGTCTTAAACAGTGTTTATGTTATGTTTGTGGTTGCATCTTAAGAACAAAGTTTTATGTTATCAGGTTGTAATTTCCGTTGCATGCGTCAACGCCTTAAAACAATGTTGTGATATTTTACTTTTCAAACTTAAATCAATGGATGATCTGCATGTTTTATTTTCATATAGCTTTGAGGTGATTAAGCTATGGTATTAAGAAGTCACACCAAATAAACCCATGCTTCCGCAAAGCCAGGGTGTGACAGCTTGGTATCAGAGCCTCGATCATAGCGAACTAGGATTCCTTCTCGAGTCTAGACTATGATCACTAGGGCTCTCACGAAAACATTTTTACACTGCATACCACTTGAAGTCCAGATCCAAAATGTTTTTACAAACAAATGTTGAGCACATTTTATTTGTTATAGGCTCAGTCTGGGAGGCTGAGGCTCAGTCTGGGAGGCTGAGGCTCGGTCTGGGAGGCTGAGGTAGTAGGCTAGTGGGACTAGGAAGAACAGTCCGAAAGGCTGGGAAGGTAGTTTAAGAGACTAGGAGATTCAGTCTGGGAGGCTGGGAGGCTAGTGGGACTAGGAGAACTATTTGATTGCTTATTGATGACTAATATGTTTATTTGACTATATGATTGATTATTTGTGCATATGTGTGTTGTATTACAAAACGTCATGCCTTCATCAGATACTGGAGAGTCGGACACTACAGATCCCATGGCCATAGTATCAGGCGACATAGTTTCATCAGAGCACGAGGTGTACATTTCCGATACTACCAGCACAGACGATGACGACATTCAGCCCTTTGCGCTGCCTGATGTCGTAGCAGAGCCTGCTGATGGCCATCTTGTTGAGGATTTGCCACTCGCGGTGATCCCTGCTCCTGTGCCCTTGCCGCTTATCCCATTGTTCATATGCCCCCCCCCCCCCGACGTTGTCTCTGACGACGATGTCGAACTATTAATAGGAGGACCCACTTGAGGGCGAGGCCCTATTGCTGCTGGTGGTAGCCTACCGCTTGCTGACGCTCCTGCAGAGGAGGCTCATGCTCATTCACCTGTCCCAAACTCATTTGAGTCCGTGGCGTCCGCATCTTCGCATGTACATGGAGTGCAGCACCACTCACACGACACCGACCCTGATATGGCGTCATCAGCTGCACCGGTTCCCGCATACAGCTTTGAGTTTGATCACGATATTGAGGATGATCCTATTTTTCCACCTGGTTTTGATCCAGACCACGCCATTGAATTCATACACTTAGACCAGCCCTTGGAGGATCCTGTAACCCCTGTGTTTGTTGATCCAGCTGATTTTGAGATGGAGTTAGTTGATCCGGAGCCAGCCGTGGCCCCTGAGCCAGGCGTTGCTCCTGACCTCGCATTGGAGCATGACCCTGTTCATGCCGATGCACCTGCTGTTGCTCCTTGATTGATCATCTGCTCAGACGAGAGAAAATTGGGGTAACTGTGCAAGACAACCTATTATTACGGGGCCCACGTAATAACGGCTTGTAGTGCACAGAAATCCTGGTGGACTCTGCGGGCCAAGCTAATGAAAACTCATGTAGCAGGAAATAACTAAAACACGAATGACCAAGGCGATGTAGCCTCGAGTTCATTCTATTACAAGCAACAAGCCTTTGAACTTTGACGGAGCAGGAGGCGCCGTGGCATTTGTTCGTTGGTCCGAGAAGATTGACTCCATTCTAAGAGTGAGTAACTGTTCGCCCCAACAGAGTGTTGCCTATATCCCGGGGTTATTTCTAGATAACACACTCTCATGGTGGAACCTTCAGTTTCAGACCCTTGGCATAAACGCTGCTTACGCACTGAGCTGGGACGAGCTCAAGGAAGTGATTGAGAAGAAATGCTGTTCTAGGACTGGAATTCAGAAGCTTGAGGTGGAGTTCTGAAATTTGAAAATGGACGAACCAGAGATTCCTGAATATGTCCAGCGATCGCACGACTTGTCTAGGGTCGTCCCCTACTAAGTCATTGATGTTGTATGTTACAGTTGTGTACTTGTAAGCTTTACATTGTGGTCTCAATTTGTGGCAATGCAATCGCAGTATTCTCATCACTTGTGATGTTTGATCTATTGTTTATGTTCTATGACATGAGATGTTATGTGGTTGATTTATTTATAGCATGAGATGTTGTGTGTTGATATTGTTGAATACATACGTACATTTTACTTGCTATGACCTAACTTATGTGAAACATCTTTTAGAAGATGCCACCAAGACGCGAAATGCGCATGCCCACCTCAGAGGCGGAACTTCAAGAGATAATTGTTGCAGCTATAGCACAGCACGAGGCCCTACGCTCCGAACCTAGCAGAGGTACCTCAGAAAATAACGGTTGTTCCTACTGGCACTTCCTCAACTTCAAGCCTCCGAAGTTCGACGGCACTGGAGGTGCCATAGCTTTTGTGAAATGGATTGAAAGTATGGATTCCATCTTACGAATGAGTGGTTGTACGCCAGAACAACAAGTCCCATACGTTTCCAAGTTGTTTCTAGATGGAGCTCGATTATGGTGGAATCTTCAGGTTCGAATAATGGGCCTAACTACAGCATACGCGTTAACTTGGGATGAGTTGAAAGGAATAATGCGTAAGAAGTATTGCACCCAAACAGAAACTCAGAGGTTAGAAGGTGAATTCCAGAGCCTGATGATGGAAGGTCCAAAAATGTTGGAATACATGCAAAGACTTCATGATTTGGCACGAGTTGTTCCATACTTAGCGGAACCAGAAATGAGGAAATTGGGACAGTTCATTTGGGAACTGGCACCACAAGTCTTGAGCTTGATGACAGCATCTACGCCACCAACAACTATTGCTGCAAGCAAGATGGGTTTGACACTCGTTACAGAAGCAATTAGACTAGAAAAACTTGCAAACCCCAACAAGAAGAAGGAAACTCCAGGGGAGACATCCGAGAAGAACAAAAGAAAGCTCAGTGAATTTCAAGGAAGTAATCGGGCAAATAACAAGAACAAGGCCAAAAAGGAAAGGGGGTACAAGGGTAAACTACCTAAGTGCGAAGAATGCCCGCGCCATCATATCGGGGCATGCAAAAATGGAAAGTGTGATAACTGTGGCAGGGTGGGACACTACAAGGAGGAGTGTTACCGCCGGAAGAAATGTGAAAATCAAGGTCAAGATGGTAGTGGAAAACACGAAGTAAACAACGACCACAGTAACTATCAGGACGGAAGTGGTGATATGGGGCACCTTGGGAAGGATTGCCCAAGGGAGGTTAACCAAGACCATGAAGGAGCTTCCAACATCGGAGCTTGTGAAGCGTGCCAGGATCCAGGCGTGATTACTGGTACGTTCTCTATTAACCAAAACTTTTGCATCTATTTTGTTTGACACTGGTGCCGACTATAGCTTCGTGGCATTAGAATTTAAGAATATTCTTGGTTAGACGCCTAGTAAGTTAGACATTTCGTATTCGATCGAATTAGCAAATGGGAAACTAGTTGAGACCAGTGGAGTTGTCCGAGGATGTGTGATTGAATTAGGAGGGCATGAGTTTACGCTAGACTTACTACCTGTCGAGTTGGGAAGCTTTGATGTGGTAGTGGGAATGGATTGACTATCGAGTAACAAGGCTGAGATAGTTTTCCATGAGAAGACCATCCGCATTCCACTGACGGATGAAGAAACGATTGTAGTTCGTGGAGAGAAGCGGGATACGCCTTTAAGATTTATCAGTTGCCTGAAAGCTCGTAAGTGTTACAAAAGGGATGTGCTGCCTTCCTGGCACACATCGTGGATAAGAAAGCTGCTGAGCCAAAAATCGAAGACATCCCTGTCGTGAGGGAATATCCTGAAGTCTTTCCAGAAGACTTTCCAGGATTGCCACCCCAAAGGCAAGTGAAATTTCACATTGACTTAGCTAGGGCACCTTATAGACTTGCACCGTCAGAGATGCAGGAGTTGTCGACACAACTCCAGGAGTTACTTGACAAAGGATTCATCCGACCAAGCTTCTCACCTTGGGGAGCTCCAGTTTTCTTTGTCAAAAAGAAAGACGGTAGTTTTCGTATGTGTATTGACTACCGGGAGTTGAATAAGCTGGCGATCAAGAATAGATACCCTCTGCCAAGAATCGATGATCAATTCGATCAACTCCAGGGTTCAAGCTTTTACTCTAAGATCGATCTTCGATCTGGGTACCATCAGCTAAGAATACAAGAAGAGAGCATTCCGAAGACAGCCCTCAGAACTCGTTATGGACACTACGAGTTCCTAGTCATGCCGTTTGGCCTGACCAACGCGCCTGCTGTTTTTATGGATCTAATGAACCGAGTCTGCAAGCCGTATCTCGATAAGTTCGTGATTGTATTCATCGACGATATTTTGATTTACTCGAAGACAAAGGCTGAACATGAACAACACTTAAGAGCTATTCTGGAGTTGTTGAAAAAGGAACAGTTGTATGCCAAATTCTCTAAGTGCGAGTTTTGGCTACGTGAAGTCCAATTCCTTGGACACGTAGTTAATGAAAATGGAATCCATGTCGATCCCACAAAGATCGAGGCGATAAAGAATTGGGAAACTCCAAAGACGCCAACCAAGATTCGACAATTCTTAGGCTTGGCTGGTTACTATCGAAGGTTCATTGAGGATTTTTCAAAAATCACTCAATCACTGACACTCCTCACACAGAAGGATAAGAAGTTTGATTGGGGAATCAAACAGGAAGAAGCATTCCAGTTGTTGAAGGATAAGCTCTGCAATGCGCCGATCTTAGCACTACCAGAAGGTACATATGATTTCGTTGTATACTGTGACGCCTCACGTCAAGGATTGGGTTGCGTGTTGATGCAACGCCAGAAAGTTATAGCTTACGCGTCACGCTAGTTGAAAGTACATGAAAGGAACTATACCACGCACGATTTGGAACTAGGCGCAGTGATATTTGCATTAAAGATCTGGAGACACTACCTATATGGTACAAAGTGTACAATCTTCACAGACCACAAGAGTTTACAACACATATTCAACCAGAAAGAGCTGAACATGAGACAAAGACGGTGGGTCGAATTGTTGAACGATTACGATTGCGAGATAAAGTACCATCCAGGGAAGGCAAATGTGGTCACCAATGCCCTAAGTCGTAAAGAAAGGATAAAGCCCATAAGGGTTAGGGCTTTGGAGATGATTATCCAGACAGATCTTTCCCTGCGCATTCGTGCCGCGCAAAAGAAGCTCTTAAGGAAAGAAACCTTGAGGAAGAATATCTCCGTGGGATGGAGAAGCAATTGGTACCAAACGAGGAAGAAACGTTATGTTTTATGAAAAGGATTTGGGTTCCTCTGTTTGGTGGTTTGAGGAAAGTTGTTTTGATGAAGCACACAAATCACGGTACTCTATTCATCCCGGGGCGGATAAAATGTACCAATATCTTAAGGATTATTGTTGGTGGCCCAGGATGAAGGGCGACGTTGCTGTTTATGTAAGCAAGTGTTTAACGTGCGCCAAGGTTAAAGCTGAATACAAGAAGCCTTCGGGACTTCTGCAACAACCTGAAATTCCCAAGTGGAAATGGGAACAAATTTCAATGGATTTTATAACGAAACTGCCCAGGACGCCCAGGGGTCATGATACTATTTGGGTGATAGTTGACCGCCTAACAAAGTCAGCGCACTTCTTGCCAATCAAAGAGAAGGACAATACGAGTAAACTTGCAGAAATATACATGAGGGAAATCGTTGCACGTCATGGAGTGCCGCTCTTAATCATCTCTGATAGAGATGGGAGATTTGTATCAAGGATTTGGCAATCCTTCCAAGAGGCTTTTGGCTCACAATTGAATTTGAGCACTGCATTCCATCCGCAAACTGATGGCCAAAGTGAAAGAACTATTCAGACATTGGAGGATATGCTGAGAGCATGTGTAATGGATCTTGGTGGTAGCTGGGATAAGCATTTACCACTGGCCGAATTCTCATACAACAACAGCTACCACACTAGTATTGGAGCCGCGCCATTTGAACCTCTTTACGGACGCAAGTGTCGATCACCATTATGCTGGGCTGACGCAGGTGATAGACAGCTTGTTGGTCCCGAAATCGTCCAAGAGACGATAGACAAGATTGCGCAGATTCGAAAAGGTATCGAAGCGGCTCGTGAAAGACAGAAAGCCTATGCAGATCCAAACCGGAAACACTTGGATTTCCAAGTTGGAGATATGGTTTTGTTAAAAGTTTCACCCTGGAAGGGGGTGGCACGCTTCGGAAAGCGTGGGAAGTTGAATCCGTGTTACATTGGCCCTTTCAGAATTCTGCAAAAGATTGGGCTTGTAGCCTACAAGTTGGACCTACCTGCTGAACTCCATGGTGTTCACGATACATTCCATGTATCCAATTTGAGAAAGAGTCCAACACAAGATACAGTGATCATTCCTGCTGACGAAGTACATATCGACGACACGCTCCACTTCACTGAAGAACCCGTTGAGGTCACGGATTGGAAAGTTAATAAAACTCGCAGGAGCAGTGTCAAACTCGTCAAAGTTTGTTGGAATGCTAGGCATGGACCTGAATTCACGTGGGAACGTGAGGACCGAATGAAAGAAAAGTACCCCCGCTTATTTTCCCCAGACCCCTGCAAACAGAAGCAGAACTTAAATTTCGGGATGAAATTTCTTTAACGGGGGGAGAATGTGACAACCCTCACCAAACCAGGTATCCGTACGAATTAGTTAATATTTAATTACTGCTTAATTACTGTGCTTGCTTACACCTGTGTTTAAACTGCTTACTGATTTCTGTTACATACATACTCATGCATCACATTTATACTGTCACTCTATTATTTATACACAAACATCAGTGACGACCTTGATGCACAACAAGCACAGTGAGCACACTACGGAATACCCATTTAACATGCTGACATAGCCAGCATCAGACAGTTACTGTCTCTAAGGCCAGTACGAGCCGGGAATAGATTACTACACTAAGTAGTGAGTGTAGGGAGGTGAGGATTGTAGAACTGCGTCACTAGGTGAAGTTTATAGTGACCGGATGTGCCTAAAACGTACTTTAAGTACAAAACTCTGCGCTTTAATATAAAACTCAGCATTTTAAATTACTAATAAAGTGCAAAAACATTGCAGAACGGTCCCGTATATTTTCCTAAGTACCGGGAATAATTTATGTTACAAAAATATTCATAAAGGACATTTTTCGGCATAATTAAACGCTTTAACGGGACAGTACCGGACCGGATAACCGGACATTACCCGAGACACAAAATTTTTGGCAGACACTTTGTTTTATTTTTTTTGGCTAGTCATGATCCCCGTACGTCATAACACCCGCTAAAAATAAACCATCTAACTTACACCATCATCTTTACTTACATATAACCTATTACTTGCATTTAGTTACATTCTTACCATCAAGACCCCCCCCCCCCCCCCAACGATTTTAGTTCACAAAATGGGACCCCACATATCCATCTAGCCATGCTTCCAATATTTAGTAAGATTATATTTGAATTGTTTAATTGATTGTTGCTTGTGTAAGTGTTCATAAAATATGAATGATCTATAAAGGTATGGCACCAAGATTACTTATCATTTCACCAAGATTTCTCTCCATTTCACTCTCTCTCCCTCTTGATCGGCTGCCCAAACCGAAAGCACCATCACCACCTTCAAACATCATCGTATCCTTCATTTTATACCTTCCATTCAAGCTTCAAAGGATCTATGGAGGTTACATCTTGAAGAACCCTCAAAGGAGCTTTGTTCTAGCCGTTTACACCATCTTTTCTTCACATTTCTTCATTAGATACTTCCCTAGCTAGAGGCTAGTAGTAAGTTTCCTTACATTTGATCTCATCTTGTTCGAAATTATGATATGTAGTATGATGTTTTGTTGTTTAAATCACTAAATTACAAGGATACTAGAAAATATGAAACATGTGTTATGAACATAAAAGCTACATAAAAGTTTACTTGTGACTGAATTATGAAGCGGAATCTTGTGGGTTTGAGGGTTGGTTAAATCATACTTGATGTTTAACAGTTGTTTCCTTGCTAAATCCATTGTTCGGACACTTGTTAATGCGATTTAGTGATGTTTAAACCGTGAAATAACATGCTGATGTACTTTTCCAGCCGCCTTCAACAGGCTGTAAACGGACTTTAAAAACTCGAAAAACGGAATTTCAAAAGCCTAAATCGTGTCATTTCGAAAAACAAAGAAAATGGCGCTGGAATTGTATTTTTCTGAGGTCGGTTACTATTTTAAAAATCTGTTTTCGTGACAGTAGCTAAGGCTGATTCTTACTGCAGTAAATTGGGCTGTGCGTTTTCGATCACAACTTAAAACCTGAACCGAACCAGCCCCTGAAACTTTTATCAAAGATGGTCACGGATGTATTTGTGACCCTCGAACTGGAATTTCGATAAACGGACTGACGAGGAATTTTTGACGAATTCTTCCGTAAACTGTGATCAGAATGTAACAAATCTGATCACAGTTCGGAAAACGATTTTCTATAAATTATTGATAATGAACTAGACCTTGATATTTTTACACGATAATTTGTGGGTCGATTAGGACGTTCCGCAAAAATTTGGGAATTTTTGGAAAGAGTTAAGTATTTTAATTACTCGTCCGAAAACAGTCCAGTTTTCACATATTGAAACTGAAACGACAAGGGTAGTATTTTGCGTGTTAAAACGTAAGGGTTGATTGTTGATGATCATGGGTTGATTTCAAAAAGAAAATGATGTGCGTATTAGCACGGACACTCCCGTTTTTAGGGGAAGTTCTGGCGAATTTTTCTAAAAATACCGAGACTTAGAAAAATTATTTTAACAAATATGTTTAACTTTATTTCTCGGAATTAAACCTCGCCATGAGTTTTGACATAAAACTTTAAAGTGTTGGATATGAAACTTGTAAATATATTTTGTCAATACTTTAAGTCGCCAAATACATAATGCAAGTACGAATACCCCATCCTTGGGAAGGAATCTATTTATACGATAACCAAGAAATATAAACACGAAATAGTTGTCTAACTATTTCCCCAAGAACGTTAAAACTCTAAGCTAAGGCACGGCCGTTCGTCTAATAGATATTAGCACGTTGTAGGTTGTCGTACTGCAGACCGAGTTGAGTTGCAGTTATCAAGGACGCATTACTGTGAGTTCATAACCCCACTTTTTACGGCTTTACATTTTTATAAATGTTTTCGGGGTGGAAAGACATGCACGTTTTGCAAAAACATACAAAGTTTTGAACAAACGCAAAACTCGTATTTCTAAATCATATTACGAAGGGATTTCGAGGAACACAAATGAATTACGAAAGGTTTATACTAAACATACCGGTTTTTTACAAAAACAAATGCTTATTTTCGAAATGGGAATGATATTCGGTCAGGGTGACCAGGGATTTGGTCAGGGTGACCAGGGATTCGGTCAGGGTGACCAGGGATTTATTTTATACATGGTATGGTTAGCGTAAGGAGGGTTACTACTTAGATCATGTGAGTGGGTAGGCGGGAACTGGAGGCCATTAATCCTCATTGTAGGACCGAGGGGCACAATGCGGTAGATCTATTTGGGTGTAGCGAGCCCAGCTCCAGGCCCACAGTACGGACCTTGGAGTGACTATGTACCCGACGCACAAATCCGCTAGGTTTGAGTCTTCCTACTTGCACTTCACACATACCAATGGCCTTGCAAACCATTGGTGATCTCTATTTCCTTATTTGCTACATACCAGGGTTTTTATACTTACAAGGATTTTACATACTCATTTGCACATGAACTCGCTCAACATTATGTTGATTTTTCCAACTTACATGTATTTCAGGGAACTAAGGATCTGGCCCGGTATGCTACGTTTTCCCGCTGTGTAAGAGTTACGGGATCATCCACGTTTAGGGATTGCGACTTTTACCTGGACGAGTTGCAAGTCTTAAACAATGTTTATGTTATGTTTGTGGTTGCATCTTAAGAACAAAGTTTTATGTTATCAGGTTGTAATTTCCGGTGCATGCGTCAACGCCTTAAAACAATGTTGTGATATTTTACTTTTCAAACTTAAATCAATGGATGATCTGCATGTTTTATTTTCATATAGCTTTGTTGTGATTAAGCTATGGTATTAAGAAGTCACACCAAATAAACCCGCGCTTCCGCAAAGCCACGGTGTGACACGTTTAGCCGTACGGTTACGTTGTTCGGTTAATTACGACGGAATGCGCATAAGCGCGAAAAATGATCCAAATGGCGTGACGAATGGATTTTTCTTATGCCAAACACTAAAATAAAATATTTTAGTGCTTACATAAATTTTTGGATGTCCGGATGTATTCAGAACGTAAGTTATGCGTGAAAAGGCAAACTTGTGCACTTTTTGACGCTTTTTGTCCCTGAATGACCCCAAAAGTTTATTTTAGCATACCGAACCCCTCAAAGCCTATTTCTAAGCTATGTAAAGGATATTTATGGTATGTTTAACTTATGGTCATGTTCCGGAATGTCTGTTACAGTTCAAATTGGCATACTTTCACAGTTTGTCAAGTTTAGTCCCTGTAAGCGAATTAACTTGTTTTTGCCATACCAAAGCCTTCAAAACTTATTTCTAAGTTATGTAAAGGTTATTTAAGGTATGTTAAGCCTATGTCACTATTCCGGAGTGTTTGTTGCATTAAACTGGTTATATTTATGCATTGGTGCGCGTATAACCTTCCAGAAAGTGATTTAGAGTTTGGAATTGAACAAAAATTGATATGTGCAAATGATACACATATTTTTACAAATCCCAAGTATGAAATACAATATTTCATTGGTTCGGTATTTGTTTGATGGCCGTGGAGGCACAGGTGTTACAGTCTCCCCTACTTTAGTAAATTTCGTCCCGAAATCTATTTAGAGGAAACTTGTGAGAGTTTAAAACATGAAGTTGAAAAGATCGAACAATATTGGTTAGGGTTCTGAAATTCTAGTAACCTTAATAACATTATGCTTGCAATGTAAGTGGGACACTTATATACAAGTATATGAAGCATCATTGGTGCGTCCACCGTACCTCCATTACATCGTTCTCATTTTGTTATTGTTATCGCTATCGGTTCTTACACATAATAAATCTTACTGGGTTTCTGTGCACTAAATTTCATAATTATGTACGCGTCCATAATTAGACAATTCCTTGCACAGTTCACACAGTCTATTTTATAATGTGTAGGGTAAAACCAAATGAACAATCCTGTGATGAGTGTGACTAGACCGCCATAGAGTCCTTTTAATTAAATCAATAGATGATCTAAATAGACTATCAAGGAGTCTGTTCAGCTACATCACTAGATGTCGTCCTTTGACCAAATTGTGAATCAATCTTTTTGACTAGACCACTAAAGGGTCTCTTATGAATCAAGGAGTGGTACTATATAATCCAAGGGTCTTAACTATTACATAGAAGCCCTTTAAGGATTTAAGGTAGTACCTTTTTGAATATCCTACTACGAATCCCTCATATGAAGATATGAAAGATTCTACGAGGATTTGGATAACGAATATCCAGAGTATCCAAACACAAAAATGCATAAAAGAAAACATAAGATGAATAAACACATAGTCGTATAACCACAAAGATTGTTTATTTGTTAATTTGTTTTGTTGACAGAGCACATGTATTTAAAGTACAATAGGAATCCATCTCGTGGATTTCATTTGGCACTTTAAACATTTACAAGAATCTATCTATAAAGATAGAAAGATTTTTAAAAGAGAAATTCGATTTCGATTATAAGGAACCGAAATGTCCGAATTCAGGTACATAAGGAATCCAATTAAGGACCCTGATTTGAATGATGATCATCCACAAGGGTCTAAATGTGAAGATAAAAAGATCCCATATGGATTTTAGAAGTTGAAGATGTTTTGAAACCTTGCACTGGACGTGCTTATGTCAAAACATGAAGTAAAAATGCTTACGAAGTTGAGATGCTAGATATGCCAAGGCAACATATGAAGCAGAATTTGAAGGTTAAGTAAATGTATGAGGAAAATATATTTGGAAAACTATGCATGGGGTTCTAAAAATGTTTTTGAAACCTTATATATAATACTTTTGAAATCATAAAGTAGGTTTTTAGATAAGTATATTTATAAAAATGTTTTAAAATCATGCGAAATGAATTTTTGAAATTATGTATATGGTTTTTGGAAAACATGAATGATGCTTTTGAAATCATGCACTTGATAAGAAAATATACTGTGTTAATATTGTTTTCAGACTATATGAAATATTCTGAAATTATGAAAATTGTTTTTTTTTTAAAACCTAACCAATGTTTTTGAAATAACATAGACAATGCATTTGAAAAAAATTATTTTCAAACTATATGAAATGTTTTGAGATCATGAAGATTGTTTTTGAAATACTTGTACTGTGTATGTTGAGAAAATCAAAACGTAATGGGTATGAGATTTGAAACTACCCTTAGTTATCTAACCAAGGATTTAATGGCACAGATGTGTAAAAAGCACGATTACTCATAATTTCACTTTATTTCATGTACTTCGTTTCTTAGAATGAAACGAGTACTTAAAATTTTTGGGGGAATCATGAGTGATCATTTGAGAGGGAAAATCACAAGAGTAGTTTGTAAGGAACATAGTTCCTTGATGTAGGCATCATAGGAAAAGTCATACACACATGTAACTACACTCGTATATCAGAACTGTGAACAACAATTTATTTATAATCAAACAGATTGTTTCACATTACAAGAAATAGAAGAAACAAAAGCATAAGACAACAACATCTTCTAATCAGCCAACTGCTCATCCGTGGGTTGGATTTGCATTAGCAAGCTTTGGGCATTTGTTCCTGAAATGGCTCGTATCGCCACAGTTGTAGCACGATCCAGGCGGAAAGCGAGCTTGAGTAGGGTTGATTTGGACCACTTTGGTTTGGGGTAAATCGACAAGCATTTGCCAGGTGACCGAGTCTCCCACATGATGCACACAGACGACACTGTAGGTGAGCTAAGTGGTGTGCATTACATTTGTCACATATTGGGGCTGTTCCCTTGTATTGCTTCTTAACAGGTTGTGTTGCCACCCGGATGGGTCCTGCTTGATTTGGTACTGCTGCAGTTGGACAAACCCTTGCCGTATGACCTATAAGTCCACAAGTTTGGCAATTGCGGCACTTCACACTAGCCTGATGATGAAGGCTACATTGGTTGCACAAGGGTGCAGTTCCATTGTATGGCTTCCTAGCAGGGGGTTGAGCTGGTTGGTTGGGGATGGCTCGACCATTGTGAGCGACCACGGCGAAGTCCTGAGAAGCCTTTCGCTTCTTTGACTTCTTAGGGGATCCAGCCTGTTCATCCATGGTCTTTGATTCCTTGATTGGTTTCTTGGCTGGTGGTGCTGTCATTTGGCTAGGTCTTGCCTGTTTTGGTGCCACTGCTGCGGGTTTCCTTGAAGCCTTACGTTTCTTTGGTTTAGGTGAAGGCTTGGCTTCTGCTTCCTTTGGTGGCTCCTGAGTGGCTCCATTTTTGAGACGAGACATGGCAATGCCTAGATCCACACACTTCAGTATCACTTCGCCTATTTGTTGGGCAAATTTGGCTGTTTGCTCGGACATTTAACCGGTGCTGAGAGGAAGAGACATTCTAGAAGAAAATGAAAGACATAGGAAGAAACAAGTGAAACGTCATCGGGTAAATAATGCAGAATAGTAATGCATAAGAATTTGCGATCATTTGTTTGTTATCTAAGGCAAACAAATGAGACAGTGACAAATCAAAGTAAATGGGTCAAAAATAATGTATCGCGAAGACATGCTCGCCTATAAGTGAACACTCATCCCAATAATTCCCAGGTAAGCACAACTGGTCTCGCGTCTGATGAGATGTATACGAAGTGCTTGCCTAGACAGAAAACCCAGAATACAGGCATTCACCCTTCCAGTTTGCACGTGTTCACATTATTTAAAACCCAAAACCTTGACGAGGTTTTGAAAACTCAAAGGGGTTCAAAACCTTACAATAGAGGGTTCAAAACCTAGTAATCAATCATCCTAGAACAGATGATTAGTTTTCAAAGCGGTTTTGAAATTTATGTTCTTGTTGTGGTTGTCGCCTAAGGATAGGTGACAGTATTGTTTTATGACTAAACGCAAAGAAACTCGTGTTAGGGTCCTAGGAAGGTTATAGACTAGGTCAAAGTATTACTAATAACCTAATTCCCTATAACCATGAGCTTTGATACCAACTTTTCTGTCATACCCCGACCACGTAGAACAACAATACGTGGCGGAAAACGTCGGGGAGTGTTGTAACAGAATCATTGTTTTATAACACATGGAAATTGAAATATTGTTTTATTGAATAAAGTAGTTACAATGTCATGACAATCAAAGAAACATAACATAAATAACTAGTCTTGCATCTTTTATTGTCGCTAAGGCCCAAGTCCGCCTAAGTGTATCTTGATAAATCATATGCATCATATCCTGAAACACATGTGAAAATAGGTACGTCAGCATAAAAATGCCTGTGAGATACATAGGTTTATGAAAATAGGATTCATGACTTATTGTTTAAGAAAATGTTTAGTCGTGAACCTTGTAATTTGATTTGTCTTGTAAATCATTTGAAAAATGATAAGATCAGATGATATGTATAAATAAGAGAATAATGTATGGTTAAATGAATAACCATATAAAAATGAGTTTGTATAATTTAAGTTGTTTGTAAAACAATGTATTGTGAAAAATAGGTTATTTGTATAAAATGTTATATGTCTCAATTTGAAATGGTTCATATAACGCTACGATATGTAATACCATACAATCACTTATATATAGGAAGTACCAGCGGCGTATCCACCATGCTTGTATCATATTACACACGCCTCGTTACTCGAATCACTTACCCAAACAAACCACCAATGTAAGATGTCTATGTTTAAACCAATTGCCAAACGTATTGAATAATATGTCAAAATGTCTATGTCAATATGTAAATCATGTAATGTGTAACCAATGTCAATAATGTTTATGTGTCAAATGTAAATCATGTAATGTGTAACCAAAATGATATGTATGGCTAGTGAAATATATCAACTAAACCATATGCACAAAAACAAAGTATTGAAGTAAAACACGGTTTAAATCAAAGCTATGTTTTGTGGAAATGCATGCTATACTGATACAAATATCTATGCGGTATTGTGAGAATGCATACATCCAAGCCTTGAGACTGTGGCGATAAACCCTTAAATAAATTAAAGGTTTATCTTGTTGTAACTGTATATCGAATTCGGTCATTCCTTTCATCCCCACCTACCCGGGATGTCCGGAACGGGAGTTGTCAATTCCTATGGTACCACTACCTACTAACGAACGGCGTGATCGGTGTTAATGAATGTATTGTTCCATTTATACAAACCAAATATCATATCAAAATGTAAGCATGTGATGAAAACAAATGTACTAAGTATGCAATAGACGAACATACATAGCATGTGATGTGATGTGAAACGATGTACTAAGTATGAACTAAATGGACATACATAGCATGAAATGTAATGAAATCATGTACTATAAATGTACTAATGAACATAGCATGTATATGATGTGAAAGCATGAAAGTAACAAGTAGGCACATGTGTTTCACCCCAAAACAGTTTGAAAACGGTAAAAGAGGGGTCTATGTACTCACTTGAGATTGCTCAGAAATCCTAAGATAACCAACAAGCAATGCTAGAGATCACGGATATCAAACGGCACCTAATATAGGTAACTACATTAATAAACCGGACCTAAATCGGAAGATCGGATAGAATGAGGGTTCGTAAACCAAATGAGTATGGGAACTCGTGTAATATGGTTTAACAACGCCTACATACTAAATGAATCCTAACATAAGTGCTTATGACCCATTACGACCCGTTTAGGTAGCTTATGCTACTTTAACGCGTCGCTCGCGTGAAACGCGTTCGAACCGCCTAACTAGTCCTATGACAAGTAACATATGCCTTAACATATCTAATATTGTTGTCAAATCAGTTTAGATGTCAAAAGTTATGTTACATATGTTTAAAATGAATTTTGGCATCAAAGGGGTATTTTGGTAATTTACCTAAGGCATATAAACTACCTATCATACAACTACTTAAACGAAGCGACCATAAGGTATAACCTCGTAAGGTTATTCCCTATAAACTATGGTCACCTAAAGTGCTTGGTCGGATCCTAATGATCGACCAAACGGGTCGGGTTTGAAAGTATAACTGATTGTTTAGATCGCTTACCTTACGACCCTAAATAAGCACTAAACTAAAAGTGAAGAGCTAAGCATGTTAAAACATGCTTAACTAAGTTTAGAAAACAGGTTTGGTATCAAAACAAATGGTCTTGATACCCACAAGTAGTTTGGTTACAAAATACGCAAGAATACGTGTCACACCCCCAAAATCCACACGCGGAGTACCACCGCTTGGAGGCGTGACATGACCAGGATCAAGCCACCAATCATATTGAACATTGTAATTAATAATTAAAAGTCATTCATCAATACGAAAGGTGTTCAAAACCATAACATAATTAAGCGTTTAGCGGAAGCATAAATAAGTAAACCCAACATAAGTTTAAAAGTTTCATATGTTTAACATGGCACACAGCTGACCATATCCCACAACGACTCCTCTTCACTCCCATGCAAGCTCCAGAGATACCTAATGATCTGCAAGGCATGTAACAACGAGTCAACAACAAAGTTGAGCGAGTTCACAGTTGGTTGTTTAGTTATTGTATTCGTTTCGTAATACGTATGTTTGTGTAGTACCCAAAGTACCGTATTTATTTGTATCGCGGCCTTCCCGGCATGTTTGCGAAGAATTGTATTTTATGTAAGTGTCCTTCCCAATCCGAGGACGGTAGTACGTATCAAGTACGTAGGTTTAATGCTGTTGTCCTTCCCAATCCGAGGACAACAGTACGTATGTTTTACATAGGTTTTAATACTAGTGTCCTTCCCAAACCGAGGACCGTTGTAATTAGTCTAGTAATGATGTGAGTACAAGTAATCATTCAATCCCATTCCCAACCCCGGGAATCCCATGCCTTGGTAAGAGTGTGAACTCACCTTGGTTTGCTCGGTAGGTTTGATTACTTGTTAAAATAACTTTTGGTCAACCGCGTCCTATTATAACCATTAAGTTTAAATCAGATTCGTATTTAACTAGCACCACATAATCTTACACGTATCTCGCATATTACAATTAGGCATCACGTATCTAGCACATAACAGTTAGACGTTACATATCTAACAGGGTTAACACTATTAACTTAACATAGTTAATGGGTCACATCATTCAACGAAATAACATTAAGCTATTTGATTCTATTTTCTAAAATTCTATCTTTAATATAACCATTAGACCATGAAGGTAGTTTGTCCAATTCTAGAATCATTAGCATTTAACGTCCATATTTGAACAACCATTTTTAGATATATGCATGATATAATATATTAATTATTTCATAAATATAGATAGAGATTGGAGTGTTCGATTTTAGTGCCAGCTCTTGTCACTTCGCATGGCATGATTGTTTCACAAAGCAATGCACATACATCCATACCTCCATTGAATTTATCAATATAGATACTTCATACATTTAATCCTATAAGTTTCGTATGTGAGAATTGATTCATCATCGTCACTCATTATCATTCAACAGGAACCATCTTTATCAAATATCAAACATCATGGATGGAAACTAATACGAAAGACAGCAGGTTCGAGCATGATCCTCGACATCACTTAAACAGATAGTGGGTTTAAACATTGTATATGCGCATGACCATGTTGTACCCTATGCTTAACCGGTTGTACGTTTTCATGAAAACCCATCACCAAGCATTCATATGACCGTCACATATGCCCAGAATTCATGATAAGCATATTACAGAACTCTTATCATCCATGTTACTAAAATCAACTAAAACAACTAATAGTAAAACCTTCATCTTTTTCATTCACAAGAAACCTTATTTTACAAACATTCTAAAGCATAATCTATACACGACATACTTTCAGTTTCAAAGCAACCATTCAGATTTTCATGTAATTTGTCTATCTTATAAACATGTCAAGATCAAGATTCATACCAGACGGTGATGGTGGTGGTTGTCGTCCCCCGGTTGCACATCAGCTGAGAAGAAGAAGGGTGTGGGGGTGTTGTCGAAACCAGAAAGATCGAAGAGAGGGGGTGCCTCTCGGTCGATACCTATGTTCACCATCGCCACCGCAGTCATCGAAGGGGGAGGGGCGTCTCGCCTGAAAAGCCACCGGCATCGGCACCGGTTCCGGCTCTGATCGTCTTGACCGGCTGAACGAGAGGGAGAGAGAGATGAGATCGAGAGGTGTGGCTGATGTGCCTGTGATTTCTATGTGTGGTGGAGGATGAAGTTGTAGCTTGATATGGATTTCGTGTATGTGTCTGTACATATAATTGAGTGAGAGAGAAAACTCCAAACCTGTGTTTGTTGTGTGTGTATTGTATTGTCGGCATAGTACAAAAGCCCCTTTTATAAAAATAATGTAGTGAGTGGGGAAATTAGGTATTGGTGTTGTCTGTATATGTATTCGAGAAGGAATGTTTGGTTTGGGTGACACAAAAGTCTTCATCATCAACCACTAGAATTTTGTCCATTTGCAAGTCTTTATAACTAAATACCAATCATGCTTAACATAACAATTGAGAAACCAAACTGTTACTACTTTTGACCCATGTGAATTCCCAATTCTAATTCTAATAAAATCATAAACAACAACTACCAATATTTTGGTGTTTCCCATTGGATCAATTTAGGGAATTCATGCCATCATCATCCATCATCATTGAATCATGCGTTTATTAATAATATTCAGACAATTACAAGTAGGCCACATCATCGACTAGCACCCACACTTTTTGATTAAATCAAGCAATTATCTAGTTAATTCAAGACACCTATCTCGATCATTATTATAATAGTTCCACTAATCCACAACCTAGTTCTAGAACCGTATCATCACCGCTTGTATAATGATTTGTACGAACACTGTTTTCGTCAATAGTTTTATTAGTATGCAAGCGTAGTTCATCACACAAATGATACCATGTTAGACATATTTAATTTATCGAATAAGATAAGAATATAATTATTTTGCGAAAGCAAAACGAAAGGTTTTAACTCGAAGTTACGGGTTGTCACATTATCCCCAACTTGAAAGAAATTTCGTCCCGAAATTTAGCACGTGGTTACTGAGGAAGCTAGTTGTGTTGTGTAATTTACTGGTTTTCCTGGGGTGTCACATCATCCCCCTGTTGATTTAGAATTTCATCCCGAAATTCTGTATTAGCTTCAGCCTCAGTAGCGGTTGTACTGTTTTCGAACAACTGGGGATATTTGAGTTTCATTTGACCTTCTCGTTCCCAGGTAAACTCTGGGCCACGACGGGAGTTCCAACGAACTCGAACAAGAGGTATTCTAGTGTGCTTGAGGACCTTAACATCCTGGTCCGTGATTTCAACTGGTTCCTCGACGAATCGCAACTGATCGTCGATGGTGAGCTCCTTCAAAGGAACTATGAGGGTCTCATCTGACAGACACTTCTTCAGATTCGTCACGTGAAAAACATTGTGAACTGCACTGTGTTCTGCTGGTAAGTTTAGTTTATAGGCCATTTCAAATGGTCCAACGTAACGTGGATTGAGTTTGCCCCTTTTGCCAAAACGAACTACACCCTTCCAGGGTGAAACTTTGAGTAGCACTCGATCCCCAACTTGTAACTCGAGTGGTTTCCTACCTTTATCAGCGTAGGTTTTCTGACGGTCGCGAGCTGCCGCCATGCGTTGTCGTATTTGAGCAATCCTTTCTGTTGTGTCTATCACAAACTCTGGGCCAGTGATCTGACTATCCCCCACCTTTGCCCAACAAAGAGGTGATCGGCATTTACGCCTTAACATGCCTCAAACGGAGCGGCCCGAATACTGGCGTGGTAACTGTTATTATACGAGAATTCCACTAGTGGCAGATGTTTTTCCCAACCATTGCCAAAGTCAATCACACATGCCTTAAGCATGTCTTCAAGAGTCTGGATGGTACGTTCAGACTGACCATCCGTCTGAGGGTGATAAGCTGTGCTCATCTCTAATCGTGAGCCGAAGGATCTGTGCATCGCTTGCCAAAGTTCTGAAGTGAAACGTGCATCACGATCGGAAATAATAGAGGTGGGCACCCCGTGCCTCGAAACCACTTCCTTCAAGTAAACGTCTGCTAAAGTAGAGAACTTGTCTGTTTCTTTGATAGCCAAGAAGTGTGCAGACTTTGTGAGTCGTTCCACGATCACCCAAATGGTATCGTTACCACGTTGAGATCTAGATAAGCCAGTAACAAAATCCATGGGAATTTGCTCCCATTTCCATTGTGGAATCTCTGGTTGTTGGAGTAGACCCGATGGTTTCTGATATTCTGCTTTGACTCTCGCACAAGTCAAACACTTGCTAACGTAAGTTGCTATATGAGCTTTCATGTTAGGCCACCAATATGTAGTTTTCAAGTCGTGATACATCTTATCCGAACCAGGATGTACTGAGTAACGAGACTTATGAGCTTCATCCATTACAAGCCCGCGTAAGTTGCCATAGAGTGGGACCCAGATGCGTCCTGTTACGTAGTAGGCACCGTCTGCCTTTTGTTCCATCCATTGTCTGGAACCGCGTAGGGCTTCAGCCCTTACATTTTCTGGTTTCAATGCTTCTACCTGAGCATCTCGTATTTGAGAAGAAAGACTAGACTGAATAGTGAGTTACAACGCTCGTACACGCCTAGGTATAGTATCCTTTCGACTGAGAGCATCGGCCACCACATTAGCTTTACTCGGATGGTACTTGATGGCACATTCATAATCGTTCAGTAACTCGACCCATCGACGTTGACGCATGTTTAACTCTTTCTGCTTGAAGATATGCTCTAGACTCCTGTGATCGGTGTAGATGGTGCACTTGGTACCGTACAGATAATGTCTCCATATCTTGAGTGCAAAAACAACAGCTCCCAGCTCTAAATCGTGTGTAGTGTAATTATGCTCGTGTTCCTCCTGACTCTTGGAGTAGATTAGAATGTCGTCGATGATTACAATCACAAACTTATCCAGGTAGGGCTTACACACTCTGTTCATAAGATCCATGAAGACTGTAGGTGCATTTGTTAATCCGAATGGCATGACCAGAAACTAGTAATGGCCTTAGCGAGTTCTGAATGCTGTTTTGGGGACGTCCTCGTCCCGGACTCTCAGTTGATGGTAGCCTGACCTTAGGTCAATCTTTGAATAGTAGCTCGACCCTTGCAGTTGGTCGAACAAGTCATCAATGCGTGGAAGAGGATAGCGATTCTTTACAGTCACCTTGTTCAGTTCGCGGTAATCTATGCACATGCGGAAAGTACCGTCTTTCTTCTTCACAAATAATACTGGAGCTCCCCAGGGCGAAGAACTAGGACGAATAAAACCCTTTTCCAAGAGTTCTTGCAATTGTTTAGACAGTTCTTCCAGTTCGGTTGGAGCTAAGCGATAGGGTGCTCGAGCTATGGGTGCTGCTCCAGAAGCTAGCTCGATCTGAAATTCGACCTGGCGATGAGGCGGTAATCCAGGTAAATCTTCAGGAAACACTTGAGAAAAGTCGCATACAACTGGAATACCCTCAATCTTCTTCTCTTTGCATAGGATTTCTAGTTGCTATTGGGATAACCAATCCATCCCCATGACGTTGTCGAAACTACCCAGAACTATAGGAATGAGATCGATAGAGAAAGTCTGACCAACTAAGACGAGGTTACAATCCTTGACTATGTGACCATAGTGGCGTCTGTTGCATCTATTGCACTTTGGGTGATCTCCTCGATATTCACCCTGCCCTTGCCTACCAGAAGATTACTGACCAGGGCTCTGGTAGTCATCAATCCTTTGCTACTGTGCCTGGGACTGAACTGAAGTCAAACCCTTGCTAGAGGTTCCATCCCATTTTAGTTTATTATCACTGAGAGTAGCAGAAGTAGTAATAGTAGCACTGATACGTTTAGGCAGCCTGTTCTGTTCCACTGCCTGGTCTGTGACACGATGAGCCAACTTGATGATCTGTTGAATGGTGCCTAAATTTGCTTAGGTCACGTGACTTTGAATCTCTGGCACCAGGCCCTTGAGATACAGTTCGATACGTTTAATGGGAGGATCCACCATAGTTGGACATAACACTGCCGTTTCGTTGGATCGTTTCGTGTACGCTTCTATCTCTGACCCCGTCATCTTTAGTTTAAAGAATCCACTTCCAGCTTGTGGATGTCATCACGACTATAGTATTCACGTTTGATCAGTTCCTTAAAATCATTCCATGGGATGGCGTTAGCAGTAACCAACCCCAGCATCTGAACTTGCGCGTTCCACAAGTTAGTTCAGTGCCTTCGAGAGTACCAGTGGCGTACTTCACCCTACGAGCCTCAGGGTATTCACACATCTCAAATACCGACTTGAGCTTTTCAAACAAATGGAGGAGTCCAACTGCTCTTTTCATGCCACTGAATGGGTTAGGACGACAGTCCATGAAAGTCTTAAAGTGCAAACAGGTGGCTGAGTGTGTTGACTTGTCGTGTGTGTAAGAGTAAAAAAAAAAAATTTAGCACAAGTATCGGTTTACGAAAGTAGGATCTAAGGATCCTAGAATAAGTTGTGATGGCAGGCTATACCTCCTGCCTGGGCAGCTGCGTGTGCTGCTATAACTTGTTCAGTGATCAAAGCCGCCAACTGGCTTGAGTTAAGTTAACGCGTACACTCGTGATCTTCACATCGAAGGGAATATGAGTGAGAAGTGCGTCGTATCATTACACAAGTGTGGGATGACAGAAGAGTGCGAGCATACAAGGTTTCAAATAATAGTTGTTACATTCATCTAAGCATACCCTGAGCAAAGTTCTATGTAATCTAGCAAGTAGGTAATGTAAACATGAACAATATTACCTATAGTATCGAGTCTTGCACGTGGAGCGAAGTGTCGTTGTGGATCGTTGAGCACTGTTCAGGTTATAGTCTGGTTTTAACAAAACTTTTTCCCTTTATTAAAACCAAGTTCACTATAACCAATGGCTCTGATACCAATCTGTCACACCCCCAAAATCCACACGCGGAGTACCACCGCTTGGAGGCGTGACATGACCAGGATCAAGCCACCAATCATATTGAACATTGTAATTAATAATTAAAAGTCATTCATCAATACGAAAGGTGTTCAAAACCATAACATAATTAAGCGTTTAGCAGAAGCATAAATAAGTAAACCCAACATAAGTTTAAAAGTTTCATATGTTTAACATGGCACACAGCTGACCATATCCCACAACGACTCCTCTTCACTCCCATGCAAGCTCCAGAGATACCTAATGATCTGCAAGGCATGTAACAACGAGTCAACAACAAAGTTGAGCGAGTTCACAGTTGGTTGTTTAGTTATTGTATTCGTTTCGTAATACGTATGTTTGTGTAGTACCCAAAGTACCGTATTTATTTGTATCGCGGCCTTCCCGGCATGTTTGCGAAGAATTGTATTTTATGTAAGTGTCCTTCCCAATCCGAGGACAGTACGTATCAAGTACGTAGATTTAGCGCTGGCGTCCTTCCCAATCCGAGGACGGTAGTACGTATCAAGTACGTAGGTTTAATGCTGTTGTCCTTCCCAATCCGAGGACAACAGTACGTATGTTTTACATAGGTTTTAATACTAGTGTCCTTCCCAAACCGAGGACCGTTGTAATTAGTCTAGTAATGATGTGAGTACAAGTAATCATTCAATCCCATTCCCAACCCCGGGAATCCCATGCCTTGGTAAGAGTGTGAACTCACCTTGGTTTGCTCGGTAGGTTTGATTACTTGTTAAAATAACTTTTGGTCAACCGCGTCCTATTATAACCATTAAGTTTAAATCAGATTCGTATTTAACTAACACCACATAATCTTACACGTATCTCGCATATTACAATTAGGCATCACGTATCTAGCACATAACAGTTAGACGTTACATATCTAACAGGGTTAACACTATTAACTTAACATAGTTAATGGGTCACATCATTCAACGAAATAACATTAAGCTATTTGATTCTATTTTCTAAAATTCTATCTTTAATATAACCATTAGACCATGAAGGTAGTTTGTCCAATTCTAGAATCATTAGCATTTAACGTCCATATTTGAACAACCATTTTTAGATATATGCATGATATAATATATTAATTATTTCATAAATATAGATAGAGATTGGAGTGTTCGATTTTAGTGCCAGCTCTTGTCACTTCGCATGGCATGATTGTTTCACAAAGCAATGCACATACATCCATACCTCCATTGAATTTATCAATATAGATACTTCATACATTTAATCCTATAAGTTTCGTATGTGAGAATTGATTCATCATCGTCACTCATTATCATTCAACAGGAACCATCTTTATCAAATATCAAACATCATGGATGGAAACTAATACGAAAGACAGCAGGTTCGAGCATGATCCTCGACATCACTTAAACAGATAGTGGGTTTAAACATTGTATATGCGCATGACCATGTTGTACCCTATGCTTAACCAGTTGTACGTTTTCATGAAAACCCATCACCAAGCATTCATATGACCGTCACATATGCCCAGAATTCATGATAAGCATATTACAGAACTCTTATCATCCATGTTACTAAAATCAACTAAAACAACTAATAGTAAAACCTTCATCTTTTTCATTCACAAGAAACCTTATTTTACAAACATTCTAAAGCATAATCTATACACGACATACTTTCAGTTTCAAAGCAACCATTCAGATTTTCATGTAATTTGTCTATCTTATAAACATGTCAAGATCAAGATTCATACCAGACGGTGATGGTGGTGGTTGTCGTCCCCCGGTTGCACATCAGCTGAGAAGAAGAAGGGTGTGGGGGTGTTGTCGAAACCAGAAAGATCGAAGAGAGGGGGTGCCTCTCGGCCGATACCTATGTTCACCATCGCCACCGCAGTCATCGAAGGGGGAGGGGCGTCTCGCCTGAAAAGCCACCGGCATCGGCACCGGTTCCGGCTCTGATCGTCTTGACCGGCTGAACGAGAGGGAGAGAGAGATGAGATCGAGAGGTGTGGCTGATGTGCCTGTGATTTCTATGTGTGGTGGAGGATGAAGTTGTAGCTTGATATGGATTTCGTGTATGTGTCTGTACATATAATTGAGTGAGAGAGAAAACTCCAAACCTGTGTTTGTTGTGTGTGTATTGTATTGTCGGCATAGTACAAAAGCCCCTTTTATAAAAATAATGTAGTGAGTGGGGAAATTAGGTATTGGTGTTGTCTGTATATGTATTCGAGAAGGAATGTTTGGTTTGGGTGACACAAAAGTCTTCATCATCAACCACTAGAATTTTGTCCATTTGCAAGTCTTTATAACTAAATACCAATCATGCTTAACATAACAATTGAGAAACCAAACTGTTACTACTTTTGACCCATGTGAATTCCCAATTCTAATTCTAATAAAATCATAAACAACAACTACCAATATTTTGGTGTTTCCCATTGGATCAATTTAGGGAATTCATGCCATCATCATCCATCATCATTGAATCATGCGTTTATTAATAATATTCAGACAATTACTAGTAGGCCACATCATCGACTAGCACCCACACTTTTTGATTAAATCAAGCAATTATCTAGTTAATTCAAGACACCTATCTCGATCATTATTATAATAGTTCCACTAATCCACAACCTAGTTCTAGAACCGTATCATCACCGCTTGTATAATGATTTGTACGAACACTGTTTTCGTCAATAGTTTTATTAGTATGCAAGCGTAGTTCATCACACAAATGATACCATGTTAGACATATTTAATTTATCGAATAAGATAAGAATATAATTATTTTGCGAAAGCAAAACGAAAGGTTTTAACTCGAAGTTACGGGTTGTCACAATACGTATTCTGACCGAAACTACGGCTCGTCACTGAGCCTAGATAACGTGGTAATCAGTAGGTATAGTCAATAGGGACTATAACCATCGTGATCACGCTCACGTTATGAAGTTCAAATGAACTTCGCATCGACCATAAACTGGTCAATGCAGAAAGTCAAACAAAGTTCGACTTTCGGACTCGAAAAGCAATAAAAGAACGAAGGAACACTTACGAAGGGTCCCCGAATGCTAATCTAGATCAAAATAGCTCAGGTATGAAACAAAGGTTTCAACTTAGAGCACAAATGATCAGATTCTAGTGAGAAATGAAGTTGGGGTATGTGGGTATTTATAGTAAATGGACAACCGTTTGGATCATTTCTTGGAAAAGGGGGCACGATCTAAGCCGTACACTTGTTGGAAAGTTGTGGTAACTCATTTGCCATCCACCATAAGAGTTTGACACTTGGCACTTGGCCTATGGAGAGTGTTAAGGGCTGTTAAAAGCTGAAAAAAAAAAACGTTTTGCTGCATCTGGCCCCTGTTTACGGACCTAGTTTGGCAGATTTACAGTTTCAGTCCCTGCAACCTCAAAACTTGGTTTTCGATGCGTTTTTTTGACACGTTTAAGCCCCATTAACCCCATTTCAAAGCTCTAAAATGAATTTAAAGTATAGGTAACTTAAAATGTGTTCAAAAATATCTCGGGTGTCGGTTCGTTTAGCCGTACGGTTACGTTGTTCGGTTAATTACGACGGAATGCGCATAAGCGCGAAAAATGATCCAAATGGCGTGACGAATGGATTTTTCTTATGCCAAACACTAAAATAAAATATTTTAGTGCTTACATAAATTTTTGGATGTCCGGATGTATTCAGAACGTAAGTTATGCGCGAAAATGCAAACTTGTGCACTTTTTGACGCTTTTTGTCCCTGAATGACCCCAAAAGTTTATTTTAGCATACCGAACCCCTAAAAGCCTATTTCTAAGCTATGTAAAGGATATTTATGGTATGTTTAACTTATGGTCATGTTCCGGAATGTCTGTTACAGTTCAAATTGGCATACTTTCACAGTTTGTCAAGTTTAGTCCCTGTAAGCGAATTAACTTGTTTTTGCCATACCAAAGCCTTCAAAACTTATTTCTAAGTTATGTAAAGGTTATTTAAGGTATGTTAAGCCTATGTCACTATTCTAGAGTGTTTGTTGCATTAAACTGGTTATATTTATGCATTGGTGCGCGTATAACCTTCCAGAAAGCGATTTAGAGTTTGGAATTGAACAAAAATTGATATGTGCAAATGATACACATATTTTTACAAATCCCAAGTATGAAATACAATATTTCATTGGTTCGGTATTTGTTTAATGGCCGTGGAGGCACAGGTGTTACAATTACGAACGCGTAGGAAAAAGAATCGCGTAAAATGGACTTGGATAGTGAAAGTTATGCAAGTTCTAAGTTAACATTTGGTGAATTTTCGTAGCTGGGCAAGTGCAGCAACAATAAAGGAACTTGCTGTGAAAAAAGGGGCTAGGTGGGGCGTCTAGCCCCCCCTGAATCCCAAAATTGTTTAATTTTGTTTGTTTGACCCACATAACTTGTTTAAACTTGTTATTTAACTATCAAAACTAACTTTTAAGTTGGTTTTGATCATAGGTGAATGTCAAGAGTGCCCGGATGAAAATCAAGCTCGATGAGGAACCGAACATGATAAAATACAAGCTTCCGCGCGGTGTTTCGTCGTATCTTTTAAACGACGTATTCAATTACATTAAGTTGTATATTCTTTTAAATTGTAAAAGTTTTAACTAACCTTATTTATCTAAATTACATGTTTATTTTCGTAAACTATACGAAAATCGTAAAATAATAACAAGGGTGTTACATTTTGCCACATTTTTTTAAATTGATGTGGCTAAAACAAACTTTTAAGTGACCATATAATAGAAACGACCACATTTATAGTAAATTCATGTGACTGTTGCTACCCTTTAGCCACACTTATCGTACAAAACGTCTGATTCCATAAAGAAATGGTGGTGCCATTTAGCCACACTTTTAAGTTGATACGACCACTAAACGTGAATGTGGCCGTATGATACATACGATGACTCGACCTTTGGTCACACTTGAGTTGAAAAAAAAGTGTGGCAAAAGGCATATGGTCACACTTTTTTTGTGTGGCCGTAAGCCTTTTTTGACGTAGTGATCGCTACACCAAGTCACCATTTTCTTCTTCTAATTGTTTTATTTTATGTTTTGTTTTGTTGTTACATTTAAATATTGCACCTTCATATCATTTAGTTCATACGAAGATTCCTCGATGCAACGCGCAGTGGGAAAACCTAATTTAATTCAAAAGTTGTAAAGTAATAATTATTACTCTAGTTATTTGTATGTTTAACACGTTAAATCTATTTGTATTTGATTCTAACACCCTATATATAGGGATAGGATAACATACAAATCAACTTAACGTACTAAGTGTGCAAAGTGGACAAATAGACGTACGGTAACATAATTGTAATATTGATGACTTACATAGTAATTTTATGTGTAACTAAAGTAATTATTGTTTGCAGTGTAATTACTTTATCGGTAGAGTAATTTTAGGTATAGATAGAGTAATTATTTCTTGTATGTCAAATTCCTCAAGTTATAAAGATTATTACTCCACAACTACATATAAATGTGTCACATTAATTATCATACTACCTCCGTCCCACTAAAAATGTCATATTTTGAATTTTCAAAGTCTTTATTTATAAACTTTGACTTTCATTATATATTTTTGTGTTATATAAAACTTGATGAAAATTAACCCGATAAAAACACTTGTAAAACACACTCAAATCATATAACTTTCATCAAGTATTATCTAAAACAAACAAAATTATTTAAGGTCAAAGTTTATAAATAAAGACTTTGAAAATTCAAAATAGGACACTTTTAATGGGACGGAGGGAGTATTATAAAAGTATGCAAATAATTACGCTATCGTTCATGTAATTACTCACCATGGTATATTAAATAAGTAGCTATACAAAATAATTATTCTAGTTATAAAATTAGTTACTGCAGCTTTACAAAGTAATCATCGTAGTTATAATAATAATAATTATTAATATAGTTATAAAAATAATTATTTGATTGTAGAGTTAAACACTCTATAAGCTTTTGAAGTTGAAGAATAGCCTTGAAAATAACCATAATTAATTTTGGCTGCAAAGTTTTTATATAGAATTTTTGACAGTTAAACTAAAGCATGGACACTGTTCACTCTGCCCAAAATGACAAAGATAATCTTGAATCTGCCATCATTGATCTTGCAGCTTCAACCAGAGTTCTATTTTCTCTCAACTACTCCATTTTGTTGTGGTGACCTAGGAACATTGAACTGTCTCGTTGTCCCTATTGAAACACATAAAGAGTCTAAAATTTTATTCTTGAATTCAGTGCCATTGTCACTTCTCAACTTGAACAATGAAGTATTTTAAAAATTTTGTTATCTCATCCTTTGAGTAAAGATAAAAGGCTCAGGCAAATCTTGAGTAGTCATCTACAATCACAAGATAATACCTCTTTTTGGTTGAACCTATTCGTTTCACTAGACCAAATAAATCCATATGAAGTAACTGAAGACATGCAGTTGTTTTTGACTCGTCAATTGACTTGTAAAAAACTTTATGTTGCTTATCTTTTAAACATTATATGTAATGGTCATCATAGTGAAACTCCTTTTGAGGAAGTCCTCTTACTAGGTTTTGTTTAGCAAGAGTGTTAATTGTTTGTAAATTAACATTGCTTAACCTCCTCCTATGCCGTAACTCAATTTCCTTTTATGAAGCTTTTTTTAGAAAACAAGTTGAAACTAGGATATTTTTATCCCTCTGCATATCAACAACAAGACATTTCAACTTTTGTTTTCTATTAACAAAGCACAACTTGCAATTAAGTTATCAATTTTTTGAACACATGTAGAATTAACAAATTTGCAAGGTTTCTTTTGTGAAATAGGAACCATATCACTTGTCACATATTTGTGATACACTTAACAAATTAAATTTAAGATTGTCAACAAAGTTGACTCCCTCAAATTTAAGCTTACCAACATTCACATTTCCTGACCCTAGTATGTTGCCTTTTGAATCATTTCCAAAGGAAACAACACCCCCTTCATGTGATTTGAAATTTGATAGAATAGATTTACTCCCTTTCATGTGTCTAGAGCCTCCACTATCCACATACCATAAAGTATCCAAGCATGTGGAAGCTCCTTACACACATAAGCAACTAATAGGTCTAGAAACCTAAGCCCTGTTGGTCTTGAGTTTAGTTCTTGAAAATTCAACAAAATCAGCACATGAGGGTACAACTTGATGCATTAGTTTTTGTACTAATTGCATCAGTTGTTGTTGTCCAATAGTTAGTGCTTAGATTTCATCCCTTTATGAAACATTTAAACCATTGTCTTGGTGAAGGAGCATCAGTTGTTTGATCACTTGTACTCACCTTTGAACATGATTCTTGTTTAAAGCAATAGTGACTAATGTCTCCACACTTTCAAACTTGCTAGTTAAATATTTAGCCTCCTTGAAATCAGGTAGTGGAATTTGAACATATTTGACATGTCTCTTTGAGTTAATTTTTTCATGAGTTTTTATGTGATCAAAAGCTCTCGGATACAAACACTCATCTCTAAGGTGATTAGTTTTTTTTGACAAATTTGACATGGTTCTTTTGGAAAAATAAATTGTAGTTGGTTCCTTTTTAGCCTTTTTAGTTTTTGTCAAAAACAAAGGTGATAGTTGATGACATTTTGTTTAAGTAGGTTAACTGGTTGTTTCAAAAGACTTAGCAGTTGCTTTGAGTTCTTGACTATTTGTGACAGTTGTTGGTAGAATAACAGCTGTCTTGATGTTATTGTCAACAATTGTTCCATCTTATGAAACAAATCCAACTAGTTTGAATCCTTTCAAAACATTTGATTCTTTTATCAATTAACTAGTTGTAAAAATACTTTCATTACAACTTTGACTTTCAATGACAAGAAATTCATGGTTTAAAAACATTGTGGATGTTTAGAAACTTCCTCATTAGCTTTTGAAACTTGAACTGTTTTTCCTTTATCATTTTCAGGTAGGTAGTCAAGCTTTTCAAGAAGGTTGTAAGGTTTGCTTTGGTGTATAATCAGTTGGTCCTTTCAACATGATTATATCCAACTCCAAGTTTGACATTACTTTTTGATTATTTGTTATTTGAAATTCTATGCAAGATTTAACCCATTTTGGGCAGTTCACTTGGGTTGACCAAAGCCCTTTTTTAGGATTTTGACATTGTTTTAAGAGGATTTCAAGTTACTCATCCTTGTTTGTTGCCTCGTGTTTTAATTGAGAAATTTCTTAATCCTTTTTTTAGTTTTCTTTCAAACTCATATTTTATTTGCAGAAACTTCTTTTCATGATCATGAACTTGAGTTCTTAGTATACACTCAGTGTGTATAGTTTTTCATGTATATGAAGCGAGACTTGAATAACAACACTTGTTGTAGCATTTATTTTGATAACAGTTGTTCCAACAGTTGTTGCATAACCCTTTTGAAATGCCATCATTACCGGTTCCTATATCTCAGCAACACTTTAGATCTCAACATCTGAGATCTCACTAGTTGTTTTAATTCCCATTAGAGCAAAGTGATTATCAGACAAATCTTTTGGAAGACTACTTTAATCAACATAGCTTTGTGTGAAAAAGCTTTGATTTTGTTAAGGAGCAGCAATTATTGTTCGATTTGCAGGAACAAGTGGTGTAGGGTTTTGAATGTATTGGATCTGTGGTGCAAGGGCTTGAACATAGTGAATAGGCATTTGGGCTGGTGTTTGAAGAAAATGGGAAGTAGCATGAGCGTTGGGACTTTAGTTATAATGGATTTGTGTAGTGATTGACTAAGGTCTTTGAGTAGGATAAGTTATCAAAGGAGCATTGGTTGTTGGTCAAAACATTTTGGCTTCTACACTCTCTTGTCAAGTGACCAAACCTGTTACACTTGTAACACTTAACTTTTGATTTGTCAACTTTGGCTCTGTTGTGTAAACCAGGGTATTTTTTTGTAAGTTTTCTTATATAAATTGTTTGTTCGCTAACTGGTTAAAATGTCCATTTCTTCCAGATCTGATGTATTAATATGTTTCAAATCTTTGATCATAAATGAGAGATTATCTGACACTGTAACAACCCGACTTTTCGGATCGTTACTTGTCGCTGTCATTTCATCCGTAAACGTTTGTACTCTCGAGATTTGATTAACGCTATGGGTTAAACTATATTTTCAACATATTTTAAACGCATAATGCAACACTTATTCAATCGCAGTTATCGCATTTAAACATTATTTATAACGCTTGTTACTCAAAACACTATCGCAACGCAAACTCAATGCAAAATCGAAACGCGGATCAATTATACTATGTGTGTTATTTGTGTGATTACCTATTTAGAATGTTATGTGGTTATCAACGCAACGCTTATACGCTTAAACGCTCACTCGCAACACGACTAAACGCAACGCTTAACAAACGAACCAAAGTTGGAGGAAAACTAACAAATGCAAACTCGGTCGTCCGAATAGCCATCTGCTCGGATAACTATCCGCCCTGATGACCATTCGTCCGGATGGAGCCATCCGGACACTGCGCTCGCACATCGACTTAAACCTCGCCCTTCCCCTATAAATACTAGTAGTACACCCTCATTTCAACACTTTGACACCCCCATCCGCTCCCCAAGTCTCAGACACGATTCAAGGCCATTTTGTAAGCTTTTTCCCCCAAATCTTCGTTGATCTTCATCTCTATTCATTTCTACTCCATCTTCTACATCAAAATCACACACACACACACTAACTTTTTCTCGGAATCACTGATTTTGGACCGCTCAAAGGTGGTTTCCACTTGTTTTTCTTGGGCAACCTGTTGTGGAACATCATTTAATCGAGATTGGCCCAAGATCTAAAGGATTTCCACACTTTTCAACTTAGTTATGAAGGATTTCAACACTTTTTCAACTTATTTTGAACTCGTCTTTGGTTTTTACACAATATTGATGGAATCTGGACTTAGTCAGACTCTCGACTCGTTCCTTAGCCGAGAGCCGGCTTGAGAACTGATTTCCACCGAAGAAATGGACTGATTAACGGGTCAAACATGAATCTTCATAAATAACAGCACGTTTTTTCGAATGGGATGGGCCCATCCGGTCGAATGAACTGGATTTGGTATTTTCCGTTGTTTGACACGCCGTCACCCCGTCTCCGTTAACTTAAAACTTTTTACTTAGAAAAATTTATAAAAACTTCAGCCACAGATCATCCGCTCGAATTACCATCCATCCGGATGACCATCCGTCCGGATGACCACCTGTCTGGATGGGACCCATCCGTTCGGATAAACTGTTGAACACTTAACCCATTCCACATTCTGTTTACAACCATTCAGCTCTGAGGAAGACTTATCCTTCTGTTCTCGTGTACAGGCTGACCCGACGATCTCCCTTCAATCCAATCCAGATTGTGTTTACTTGATAAACACTCACTGTGAGTATACTCGAACCCATTTTCGTTTAACGCACTTTTGGGTGTTACATACGTTCTATATCAAAACACAACACAAAACGCAAACACTTTATAAATGCTAACCGCTCCCGCATGCTATACGTAATTTGTTGAATGCTTGTTACTATGCTTATACAGTGTTACACTAGACCACCTCTAGCAACGATAGTACTATAGTTTGGACTCAGCACCTGTGTGACAGGGGTTGCTAGGTATCACATTACTTTACTTCACGTGTTCTCTTTGGTGAACATATGTCGCGCATACTCTACAACGCAGTCTCGTGGGTAGGTTGTATCATTGTTGATAGTTACATGCTTCGCCCGTTACGTGTTACATGCTGGTTATGCGTAAACGCTTTTCATACTATTACTATACAAACTTGTGTAGTGATGTGTGCTAAACAGACTATTAAAATTAACTACTTTAGACTCTCTAAGCTAGACACTAAAAAGATTTAAATCTAGACTCGACCTAACCACACAATCGGCAAGTGTACCGATCACTGTAGTATGACCTAAGGAAGTCCGGATATCGAACCACGAGACTCTATTAATCACGCTAAGTAGACTCTAATAGACGCTGACAGACACCAGAACTAGGCTAACACAAACTAAGGTGAAGACTTTACTTATATGATGACGAAGACCACCTAGACTAGAATCCTGGATTGATTTTAAGTATTTACCAATTAAGTTAACTGCATGTTTTATGGAACTGGGATCTTGTGATAGTAAACCTATTAAGAAACCAACTAAGCCCCTCAACCCTTCTCGAGGTGAAACTTATGGCACTACCTAGGCCGTTAATCTTACCGGTTATCAGACTTCATTCCGGTTATCTAATTATTGTGTAAGTACCCTAATGTTACCTACTCTTTTCCAATTATAGATCTAGGGTAGTTTGAGTTTCTTAACTTGTCTTGATAGACTAATAAACCGATGGGGCAACTAAGGCACGACTTTTTCCAAAGACTGTCTAAAGCAATTCGCCGGGTAAGACCTACCAATAGCCACGCACCTTCCAGCTATAAGGACTAGTAGAATACTGAAATCTAGCAAATTATTAACTATTACTTCTAAGGTTTATTGGCCAATTCACCCTAAAAGTCAAAGACACAAGGTCAAAGACCTATCATGAACCTATTCTGTAGCAAACAACCACCTAGATTCACACGAAGCAATTGATAATAATTAACCAAATCAAAGTACGCATACACACCAAATTAATAAACTAAACCTTTTACAATACACAATCAATCTATAAAAGACATGCAATTAACGAAAAATATTCAAACTTTATTTCAATCCATTCATCACAGTCTAGGCGGTTTAAATGTTTATCCAAGCATATTAAACAATGAAAACAAAGCAAAATTGTTCAAACGAGAAATCATAGTTACAAGTTCGAAAGAGAAATCAACAAATAAGGAACTTAAGAACCCGTGCAAGTCTTCAATCTTTGACCCGAACTCGAACCAATGATTCCAGCGATAAAAAACGCTCCGAATAGCTCAAAGTATGCTTTAGAATTCGCCTCTTGCTTCCTTAATTCGTAAGTAGGGTTTATGTTATGATTTCTTCGCTTTTTATACTAAACCCTGATTGAAAAGGAATGACTGACATCAAGTTACCCCGTCGCGTCGCGCGACGGGTATGTGTCTTCGAGGTCGCGTGACGCGACGCTATAAAACTCCAGAAATTCATATTTTAATGGTGGCGTAGCGCGACAATGATGATGGGTAGGCTGTGGCATGACAGCATATTTTTCACAGAATGTCACGTTTCTTGATCAGCTTCAACTCCCCAAAACTTCAGAAATTATTCTAACTCCTTTACCACTCGTTTCCCTGCCTATAACACTTGGTTTTTCGACATTTTTAGCACCAAAGACCTGGAAACATAAGACTTGATCAAAGTAACGAAATTCTAAATAAAACAGAACTAAAAATAAAAGAAAACTATACAAACTTTACACGAATAAGAGATGTATTTTGCAATACATCAAATATCCCCACACTTACTCTTTTTTCGTCCTCGAAAAAGAATTATGCAACGGAATCAGAGATGAATAGATACTCAGGTAAAAAATTATTTATATTTTGTTAAAATCAAAGCTTGCGTTAGCCGCGATTGCGAATATATTTGTCCCTTTAAACCCAAATCCGGTTCTAAGCCCCTTATCATAAGAATTTAATTTAAGTGCGGTCAATCTACCTAGGGTCTCACTCTAGAATCTACGGTCCACCTAATCCCGCCTCAAGCTTATGGAACAAAAGGAACGATCACTGGACCAATTCCCAACCGTCTTATATCAAAACCAAGAGAATTTAAAATCAATTTTTTTTTCTTTTTCAGCATTTTTCTTTCTTTTCATTTTTTTTCCTTTTATGAGCTTAGACGTTGCTTTCCCTAACCCAGAGGCATTCCGGCTGTAGAGTCGGTATCCCCAACTCGGATTACTTAGGCTTCGGTACTTTTTACTTGCAAGTTCGATTTCACAAATCCTAGAGGTATTCCGGTTGTAAAGTCACTATCCCCAACCCAGATTACATAGATCTGCGCTACTTCCATTCAGTTTCTAGCTCATTTTTTCTCTATTTTTTTTAATGATTAAAAAATCTAACGGTTTTAACTTATAACGACATTCTTTATACTCTTATTGGCGGTTTCAATTTCCCATATTTCCCAGATGAAAACCCACTAATAGACCGACAATTAAGGTATATTAAATCAAAGGGACCTAAAACCAAACCGGGGCCTATTCACATATCCCTAACTAGACACAAGCTCGATTTATTTTAATCTCATATTATTATTATTATTTGATCCCAAGCAAAAACTCATTTTTTCTATCATTTTCTGTATTAATTTTGCAAACTTCTTTACTCGAAATACCTTTTTCTAATTTTTCAATTTTTTTGGATTTTTTTCAATTTTTAATTTTTTTTTTGTATTTTTCATATTTATGACACGATTATTTGCATGTATCCTATCCCCACACTTAAAGATTGCATTGTCCCTAATGCAAGAACGAAAACACAATTCAAAATTACCTAAAAGATCATAAAATATATACCATCAAAAGTATCAGTTTCAAACATAAACCATCCAGCAGTGTATATCAACCAACCCCATAACCCTACCAACCTGTTTTAAGTATATCAGTACAGACCAAAATATGAGAATGAAAACAACATAAAAGAATAAAACAAAAGATATAGTCCATCAGTGCTGCTGCTGCATCCTCATCATCCCCACACTAATCCTCACCATGCTCACTGGCAGTCTCCTCACTACCCTCCTCTCGTCCACCTGCACCAGAGCTACCCTCACCAAATACATGAAATGGGGGAACCGGATCAAACCTCTCTCCAGCACCAGCCGAGTCACCCTGCTGTCTCGGCTGAAAGAAGTCCGGAATCCCCATGCTATGTCTGCTCATCATGTACCGGAGAGCCTCCTCCTGCCTCTCCTGTCCCGTCTGAATGAGGTGCTCCAACCTGTCCAACCTCTGCTCCACATAGGCAAATAATGACTCCAAAGTAATCTGCTCAGGCGGTGGCTGCCTACTCGGATACTGCGGCGCCGGCAGCTCATGTCGCTGTGGTGGCCGCTGATGGTGAGTGGGGTCGATCTGCATCATCACATCCTCAGCTGGATGTCCCTCGGGTGGCTGCACCTGCGGGCCCTGCCTAATCGGCTCCCAGTCGTAAGGCTCAGTATACGACACAATCCCAGCCTGCTGCAATCCTTAATACCAAACGTCATCGTCTTCGGCCCCTCATGTAGAAATCGGGGGATATACTTGTCAAAAACCCCCAAATTCAATGCAATACGAGTGATATGGGCCCATAGTCAACCCATCTCGATGACCACCTCTACGCCCCCTGCTGAATGAGTCCGCTAACACCGTAGCTAAGTTCATCTCCCGAGTCTCCACCCGACACATAAGAATGAACAACTCAATCCAGTTTGCTTTATTTTCACCCGATTTCCGCCCCACCAACGTAGTCGACAAGATCTTCAAAACATACCGATAAACTGGATTACGAACCGAAGTAATCAGGTTCGTAACTGTAAATGGGTGGTCGGAAATCATCTTCCAGAAATTACGTAGCTCAGCCCCTCCAACACTGTGCTCCCTAACAGTAGTGTATGCACCTAGCAGACTAGTCACAAACTCGGGCTGCTTCACCTCTTCCTCAGTATAAAAAACCCGAAACAATAGCAAACCTCGCCATATTCATCTCGAACACTCGCCTCCCCAGACTGAAAGACACAGCTTTGTCATCATCAAACTTTCATTCTTTGTGTTTCCATGTGCTGTGAAACTCCAGTACTAAGTCCTCATACTGCTCATGCCCATAATCTAGCGCCTCAGTCAACTTTAGACCCAGGAGGTCCAACACTACCTGCCTAGAACGTATTTCATCCAACCAAGTCCAATCTATCCCCCTATGCTAAAGCAAGTCCGTATCCTTCAACTTATCATATTTATCCCATTCAAGTGTGCTTAGCTCGAACTGTAGTATCGGGTGGTCAAGTCTATTAACTTTACTTGTTGGAATCCATTCATGAGCCCTCTGATACTTGATTTTTCTCAATCTCGGATCCGTAGCACCTATTTGTAAAATCGGAGTCTCCTGTGCAACCGGATCCTCCGGTGGTGCTGTCTGATCCGCACCCCTCTTCCGGGCCCTACCACTACGTCCTGAGCTGCTACCCGCAGTTGCCATGTCTGCAAAATAGATATCAAACAAGACAAAACAAGCAGACAATCAGTAATCACAAACTATTTTTGGTATTTTTAATTTTAAATTTTTTTGAATTTTTATAAATTTTTTCTAAAAATTTAGAATAGCCGTATAGCATTTCGTTCACGGCTAATTTTGAAAATAAAGTTGAAATAAAAACACCGGGTTACTTTTTACAAATGCTAAGTGATAATTAAACTCGCCCGAATGGAGATTGAGTACGGGCGAGCCTAAATCACTTGTACGTGTAAGTAAACCCAAGACCGACTAAATAGACTCGAACTAAACTAAAAAAATGACTAAAAAGAAAAAAAAAACACTAAACTGGACTCAATGTACACTAACCCCTCGGCACTTTAATTGTCCGCAATTAAACTTGAGTTCCTACCAAACTGTCATTGAGGCCCAACCTTGCTTAAATTCAGTTGCTTTTTAATTCAAAACAGATTTGAGCGTTGAAAAATTCCGCCTAGTTAAAGGAGGTTTCCATCTTTGCAAAAATTCCGATTCAATATTGCAAGGTTTGAACTTTTAGGCGTCAATGTATTAGTATAGCAGTCAACATCAACAAAACAACTTCAATAATCCCAGCCCGACAATCATTCGCACCCAATAATCGACACGAAAATAACCTAAAAATAACGCCACTTTTGCTACGTAAAGCCTAATACCGACAAGTGACTCAAATTCTGCAAATCAATCTATCATACGCCCAAACCATCCATCCGCACCCAATAATCTACTCTAAAAAAATATGAACTTGACACGGACTCGACTCACTTGACTGACCCGACACAGACGCACGGCTGATTGGACCTAACCAAAACAAAAGACCACAAGACTTAACACAAAACTGACTCGTTACTGAGCTGACGAACATCATCGCCAAATGACTCAACTACTAACCTAAACAAATAACTGAAACAAGACTCGACACTAGACATTACTCCAACCGACTGACTCGACTAATAACCTACGGACCCAAAACAAAGAAACTAAACAATATATACAAGAGAATGATGCAGAAAACATACCTAACTCGCTTGAAATACGCAAGAAAAAGCTTTACGTTTCATGATATGGAGAGTACCAAACCGAAGAGAATCAGCGGTTAGATGATGAAATTTTGTGGTGGGTTTTTTCGGCGTTGAAATCCGATCACAGTGGTGAAAAAATGGTGAGATTTGGTTGAAGATCGAGTAAGATATGGTGGTTTATGGTGGGTTCGGCGATGGGGGTTTTGGGAAAAGGGTTTGGGTGAGTTATAGGGAAGACATATCAAAGAAAGCGGTTTAATCGATCTGGGAAGCGGTTGCGTTACGCGACGTCGAAACATGTTAGCCGTGGCGTGACGCCACGGGGTGGTTCAAAAAGCCGGTGCAAGTACTGGGGGTCGCGTAGCGCGACAAGTAAGAGGTTTTATGCTTGCGTGACGCCACTGTAGGGTTCAAACGATTTAAGTGACCTGAGGGGTCGCGTTGCGCGGCCATGGGTTCTCTTCGCCGTGGCGGCACGCGACAGGCCATTTTAATAGTAGGTTGCATGAAATTTTGAGTTTAATGCCTTAGAAAAAATTCTAACTCTTACCAATCCTTCCCAAAACCATCCCAAATTTTTTCTAAGTGTTGGGACTTACCTGGAATGTCGTTTTCTTTGCAAATTCAGCTCCTCAAGGGTACGATTCCTGCAAAATTACTCAGACACACAAAACAAAGACACAAAAAACTACGAAAATTAACGAAAGTACAAACGGTATATACTCTACACTTGGGATTTCACCACAAAAGCACTAAATGGCGGCTTTTGGTGGAATTTCGAGAGAAGTTTCCTCTATCTCATTCTTGTCTATCGCTCCTCCAAAGTAGTGCTTCAAACGATGGCCACCTTCCAACTCCGACCATCGGACTCATCCATAATCTCAACTGCTCCGTACGGAAACACATAATGAACCATATACGGTCCCGACCACTTCGACTTCAACTTCCCCGCAAACAACTTCAATCTTGAATTGTAGAGAAGTACTTTTCACCCTTGCTAAATTTTTTGACCTTCCTTAACTTGTGATCATGTGATGCTTTCATTTTCTCCTTAATTCCCAAAGATTGAGCATAAGCCGCATCCCTAAGTTCCTCAAGCTCATGGATTTGAAAGAAACGTTTCCTAGCGGCTTCGGTCATATCAAGATTAATGATTTTTAACGCCCAAAGTACTCGGTGTTCTAGCTCTACGGGAAGGTGACAAGCTTTTCCATAGACGATCATAAATGGTGTGGTTCCTAAAGGTGTTTTGTAAGCGGTTTAAAATGCCCACAATGCATCGTCAAGCTTGTCGGACCAATCCTTCCTATTCTTTCCAACGGTTTTCTCTAGAATACGTTTGATACCACGATTCGTATTCTCCACTTGACCACTTGTCTGTGGATGGTATGCGGTAGACAAACGATGAGTGACTCCATAGAGTGCATGCAACTTTTCCATCAAAGCATTGTAAAAGGGAGTACCACGATCACTGATTAAAGCTTTAGGTGTACCGAACCGAAGCGGGAAAAGAGTTTATTGAGGAAACTCAATACTACTCGGGCTTCATTCGTAGGAAGAGCTTGAGCCTCAACCCACTTAGACACATAGTCGATTGCCACAAGTATATAACGATTCCCTTTTGAGACGGGAAAGGGTCCCATGAAATCTATGCCGTAAACATCAAAAACCTCCAACACTTGGATTGGGTTTTGAGGCATCTCATCTTTGGCTGAGATGTTACTGGTTCGTTGACAAGCATCACAAGTTTACATGAACTCAACGGCATCACGAAGTACGTTAGAACAATAAAAGCCACAATCAAACACCTTTTGTGCAGTGGCATATGCACCATGATGGCCTCCCGTTAGACCCTCATGCACATGTTTAAGGATGTTCAAACACTCCTCTCGCGACACACATTGTCTTAGAATCCTATCTCCCCTTATTCTAAAGAGAAACGGGTCATCCCACACATACTTCCTCGACTCACTAAGGAACTTCCTTTTCTGTTGTGTGGTCATTCCCTTCATAATATTACCACTCGAAAGATAATTCGCTAAATCACAAAACCAAGGCAATCCCTCCTTCTCGGCCTCTACAAACTCGATCGACTCGTGAGGAAATGTATCTCCTATCTCTTCCTCACGAATTTCCTCTCTCCTAGGGTCCTCTAAATGTGAAAGATGATCGGCTGCTACGTTTTCGGCCCCTCTCTTATTTCTAATTTCAATATCAAATTCGGAAAGCAATAGAATCCACCAAATACATCGGGGTTTGGCGTCTTTCTTTTCGTAAAGAAAACGCAACGCGGAGTGGTCGGTGAAAACTATGGTCTTGGATAGCACGAGGTACAAGCGGAATTTGTCGAAAGCAAAAACTATGGCTAGGAGTTCTTTCTCCGTGGTAGTGTAGTTCTCTTGAGCATCATTTAACGTTTTGCTCGCGTAGTAAATGGGGTGAAAATGCTTGTCCTTTCTTTGTCCTAATACCGCTCCAACAGCATAGTTACTCGCATCACACATGAGCTCAAACGGCAAGCTCCAATCGGACGAGATAAGAATAGGTGCACTAACAAGCTGTTCCTTCAAAAAGTTGAAGGCCTTAAGACACTCCTCGTCAAAGACGAATGGAACATCTTTCTCTAGAAGACGGGTCACGGGGCGAGTTATCTTAGAGAATCCCTAATGAAGCGTCTATAGAAGCCCGCATGACCTAGAAAACTCCGGATCAACTTCACGCTAGTGGGTGGAGGCAACCTACTAATGGTATCTATTTTTACACGATCCACCTCGATACCATCCCTCGAGATGTTGTGTCCTAAAGCAATACCTTCCATTACCATGAAGTGACACTTTTCCCAATTCAGCATATGCTTAGTCTCAACACACCTCTTTAACATCCTCTTGAGATTCCTCAAACACTCGTCAAAGGAGTTACCATAGACCGAAAAATTGTCCATGAAAACCTCCATGGAACTCTCAATCATATCCTGAAATATGGCAACCATGCACCGCTGAAAGGTAGCTGGGGCGTTACACAGCCCAAATGGCATGCGTCAGTATGCATATGTGCCATAGGGGCATGTGAAGGTGGTCTTATCATGATCCTCTGGGGCGATGGGGATCTGGAAGTACCCAGAAAATCCATCGAGAAAACAATAAAATTGTTGACCCGCGAAACGCTCCAACATTTGATCGATAAAGGGCAATGGGAAGTGGTCCTTTCGGGTGGCATCATTCAACACTCGGTAGTCGATGCACACACGCCAAACCGTGACTGTGCGAGAAGGGATAAGATCATTCTTGGAATTCATGACAACGGTCATCCCTCCCTTCTTAGGGACAACCTGAGTGGGACTAAGCCATGGCGAATCTGAGATGGGATATATCATCCCGGCATCTAGGAGTTTTAGAACCTCCTTCTTCACAACATCTTGCATGTTGGGGTTGAGGCTCCTTTGGGGTTGCACCACCAGTTTGAAATCATCCTCCATGAGTATCCGGTGAGTATAATAAGAAGGGCTTATGCCCTTAATGTCGGACAACCTCCATGCAATGGCCTCCTTGTTGGCCTTCAACACTTCCAACAACCTCAACTTCTCTCCATCCTCCAACTTCGATGAGCTGATAACGGGTAGCTCGGAACCCTCCCCTAGAAAAGCATATTCTAAATGAGATGGAAGTACCTTAAGCTCTAAAGGTGGGGGTTGGTGGTGTCATCGCTAACGGCTAACGCTTCGGGAATCAAAGGGATCCCCTCACCTTCTACTTCATCCAACCTCAACGACTCCTCTTCTACTCTCTCTCCCCTAGCAAGTCACCACCACTAATGTACTCTAGACAATGGTCAACACATGAGATGAACGAGTTCAAGAAATAGACGGAATGGCAAGGACCACAATAGTCATCGGAACCACTCGGGTGGTTCATGGAACGATCAATCTCAAAGGTGACTCTCTCCTCACCAACTCTAAGTGTTATCTTACCATCGTAAACATCTATAAGGGCTTTAGCGGTACACAAGAACGGACGGCCAAGTATGATAGGAACTCTCTCATCCTCTTCCATATCAAGAATGACGAAATCGACGGGAAAAACAAACTTGTCGACCTTCACAAGAAAAATCTCGACAATACCCCTTGGGTATTTCACAGACCGATTGGCTAAGGATAATGTCATACGGGTAGGTGAAAGCTCGCCTAAGTCTAGATTCTCGTAGAGAGAAAAGGGCATAAAATTGATGCTAGCACCTAGGTCGGTTAAGGCTCGCGTATTGGTGTTACTACCGAAAAGACATGGAATAGTAAAAATGCTGGGATCGGTAAGCTTTTCCGGAAGCTTATTTAGAACAACTGCGGAGCACCCTCCATTCAATGCAACATTCGACAACTCCCCTATCTTCTCCTTGTTTCTAAGAAGGTCCTTTAAAAACTTCACGTACTTGGGCATAGATTGGAGTGCCTCGATAAAAGGTAAATTAATCTTCAATTGCTTGAAGATATCTAAGAATTGCCCGTATTCCTTGGAGTACTTTTGGTTCCTAAGACGTGTAGGAAACGGGACACGCGAATGGTCTATGAGTGGAGAAGGTCTAACGTCTATGGGTGGTTTCTCTACTTTTTTCTCTCCTTAAGGCTCACCGGGTTGTGCGGTACTTGCTGGGCTTAGCCTCGATTGCACTTTGCCGGGAGCCTCCATCTCGATTTCTTCATCTACAATCTCCTCGTCTTCCTCTACTACTCTCTCCTCACCTCTCGGGTTCCCTACGGTTTTGCCACTACGAGTGGTAAGGGCTTTGGCATGGGCGTTAGGGTTCGGTTGGGTGTTACCCGCAAACTGACCGAGTAATCTCTCCTCTAGTTTCCTAGACATGTCACCTATGACCATTTGAAGGTCTTGGAAAGAGGCTTGGTGGTTCTTAAGCATAAGGTCGTGTTCGGTAAGGATCTTTTGGGTGGTTTGGTCCTTAATGACTAACTGGCTCATCATTGCCTCCATTCTCTCAAGGGTACCTCCTAAATCAAAACTTGGACCCTGAACTGGTTGAACCTGACTACTTGACCCCCCATCCTTAACCTGCCCATTGAACCCCTTATTGAACTGCCCATTTGAACCCCCACCAAAGAATGAACCGTGACCCCTATTTGGATTTTGAGCTAATTGGAAACCAGGGGGCCATTGGAACGAAAATTATTATTATTTTTTTATTAAAATTATTATTATTACGCCAACCCGAATTAAAATTACTACCAAAGCCACTAGGTTGACCTCTACCTAGACCCCCTCCTACGAAATCGACCTGCTCCTCACCAACTAACAATGGACACGCATTCGTATCGTGACCCCCTCAACAAAACTCACATTTATCAACCTTTGCCTTAATCTCCTTGAGCTCTCTAGTGACGTTTTCCAATAGAGCGGCTATACTAGGGTCCATAGTGATATGGTTCACCCCACGAGTGGGTGCACTAGTAGTGGTATTTGAATTGCCACGTTGATACCGCTGATCAGATTGCTACTGAGATTGAGATTGGGCAAATGCCTCGAAACGCTCTAAACACTTGGCAACAGTAAGAATACCCATCATATGCCCTCCCGCATTAGTGTTAAACCGATCACGAGTCTCTTGGGGGAGACCGTTATAATTTTTTTCACAAAGGGCCCAATCAGAAAGACCATGCTGGGAGCATCGAGCGACAAGGTTTTGAAATCGCTCCCAAGCAAGGTAATAGGGCTCGTCGGGCTCCATGCGGAAGGAGTGAATTTGATCACGAAGACGTGAGGCTTTAGCGGGCGGAAAATATTTGTTCAAAAAGGCTTGACGGAGGCCCCTCCCAAGTGGTAAAAGTACTAGTTGGCTGAGAATCCAACCAAGTAGCCGCACGGCCGGCTAGTGAAAAGGGAAAGAGCTGTAAGTAAGTAGCATCGTTTGGGGCTCCGTGAAGGCTAAAAGTAGCAAGTATACAAGAGAAACGATTTATATGGGCAGGGGCGTCCTCGTCCTCGCGGCCGTGGAACTAGATGCTATTGGTGATGGCTTGCATGGCATAAGATGGAATCTGCCATGAGTTGTCGTTAATTATGGATGGAACGGTAATGGGTGAAGCAAGACCGGTGAAGCCTTGGGTGGGTTGTTGATGGACGGTCTGTCTTGCATTGGCCATTTGTTCTAAGTCTATGTTATCAAGGGCGCTAGAGGTGCTAGAAGTGGGACTATCGGGTGGGGAAGTCTTAGGCGATGTTTTAGGTGAATGGGGTGGTGATGGAAAAGGGGTGGTATCGAAATTAGGAAATTGAGAAGAGGATGAAGTACTAACCTGCGGGCCTTGGCCCAATCGAGATGATGACTCTGTGACTGGTGGCTTCGGTGACGGTCCGTGCGAGCGCATATGTGGCATCCACTACAAGCAAAAACCTAAATATGAGAAAAGCAAACACTAGTCACTAAGACTCAAACTAGAAATAAAAATAAAAATGAAAGACTCAAAATAAAACATGTAGCACGTATATGTCAATTAAGTCTATCAAAGCTAATAAACGCAATTGCCAAGAGTCCCCGACAACGACGCCAAAAACTTGATATGTGCTAAACAAACTATTAAAATTAACTACTTTAGACTCTCTAAGCTAGACACTAAAAAGCTTTAAATCTAGACTCGACCTAAACCACACAATCGGCAAGTGTACCGATCACTGTAGTATGACCTAAGGAAGTCCGGATATCGAACCACGAGACTCTATTAATCGCGCTAACTAGACTCTAATAGACGCTGACAGACACGACTCAAACTGTTTAATTGTTTTTTTTTTTTTTGGGGGGGGGGGGGGTTACTGAAAATCTAAGGAAATCTATTTAAACTAAGTATTAAACTAGAACTAGGCTAACACAATCTAAGGTGAAGACTTTACTTATATGATGACGAAGACCATCTAGACTAGAATCCTGGATTGATTTTAAATATTTACCAATTAAGTTAACTACATGTTTTATGGAACCGGGATCTTGTGATACTAAACCTATTAAGACACCAACTAAGCCCCTCAACCCTTCTCGAGGTGAAACTTATGGCACTACCTAGGCCGTTAATCCTACCGGTTATAAGAATTCCTTCCGGTTATCTAATTATTGTGTAAATACCCTAATGTTGACCTACTCTTTTCCAATTATAGATCTAGGGTAGTTTAAGTTTCTTAACTTGACTTGATAGACTAATAAACCGACGGGGCAACTAAGGCACGACTTTTTCCAAAGACTGTCTAAAGCAATTCGCCGGGTAAGACCTACCAATAGCCCCGCACCTTCCAGCTATAAGGACTAGTAGAATACTAAAATCTAGCAAATTATTAACTATTACTTTTAAGGTTTATTGGCCAATTCGCCCTAAAGGTCAAAGACACAAGGTTAAAGACCTAGCATGAACCTATTCTGTAGCACACAACCACCTAGATTCACACGAAGCAATTGATAATAATTAACCAAATCAAAGTACGCATACACACCAAATTAATAAGCTAAACCTTTTACAATACACAATCAATCCATAAAAGACGTGCAATTAACGAAAAAGGTTCAAACTTTATTTCAATCCATTCATCATAGTCTAGGCGGTTTAAATGTTTAGCCAAGCATATTAAACAATGAAAACAAAGCCAAACTGTTCAAACGAGAATTCATAGTTACAAGTTCGAAAGAGAAATCAACAAACAAGGAACTTAAGAACCCGTGCAAGTCTTCAATCTTTGACCCGAACTCAAACCAATGATTCCAGTGATAAAAAACGCTCCGAATAGCTCAAAGTATGCTCTGGAATTCGCCTCTTTCTTCCTTAATTCGTAATTAGGGTTTATGTTATGATTTCTTGGCTTTTTATACTAAACCCTGATTGATAACGAATGATTGCCGTCAAACTACCCCGTCGCGTCGCGAGACAGGTATGTGTCTTCGAGGTCGCATGACGTGACGCTATAAAACTCCAGAAATTCATATTTTAATGGTGGCATGGAGCGAAGATGATGATGGGTAGGCTGTGGAGCGACGTGACAACGTATTTTTCACAGAATGTCACGTTTCTTGATCAGCTTCAACTCCCCAAAAATTCAGAAATTATTCTAACTCCTTTTCCACTCGTTTCCCAGCCTATAACACTTCGTTTTTCGACATTTTTTGCACCGAAGACCTGGAAACATAAGACTTGATCAAAGTAACGAAATTCTAAATAAAACAGAACTAAAAATAAAGGAAAACTATACAAACTTTACACGAATAAGTGATGTATTTTGCAATACATCATGTACTCACCTTTACTTTATGTATTGACTTTTATTTTAACGTATGTGACAGGTTGATTGGATGTTGTGCTGCAAACGAGTTAGGAGTCTAGAACCCCACTAAATAAAATCTGAGTTGTCAGAATGGAACTTGTTTTTGAGACTGAATATTTGTAATGACTGTTATGCTTTATTTGTTTAATATTATGGGATATTAAACCTTAAAAATATTGTTATTAATAGTTGTTATGGATTCTCATGAACAATCTGTTTCGCTCGGTGCCACACCCCGATGATTCCGCCATCGGTTGGGGTGTGACAGATTGGTATCAGAGCCATAACTATAGGGAATTAGGTCGAGTTATTTAGAGTTGACCTAGTCTATAGTCTAAGTACCAACAGACCAGCTTTGTGCGAACCCAGTAGGGGTTTTGTACGAGCCCACTTTTGATGCTCTCATTCGAACTCGTGAAAACTACATCTTCGTGCGAACCCGCATACTACAGATTCGTACAAAGGAGCCTTTCCTAAGGCTAACATAATACACACGTTTTGTAAAAATGCTCGCATAACACAACCGAGTGATTGGGTCGAGATTAGGTGTGAAAACCAAGAACTCTCGATAAGATCACTCACTCTACGCGTATTTTTACTCTCAGCACGAGAATCTCTGTTGAGTTAGGAGTGACATCCATATCTCGATGTAGATCTCCATCTCCATCTAGTGGTTGTTTAACTACAATTAGGAATGAAGTTGTTAAGTTAGGGTGAAACCCGCATCTTAATAACACGTTCCACTCCCTACTTTAATTTTAAAATCTCACCAGAGTCTCGACTGTTCCAATGACTTGAGTCACATGGTAACTGGAAGGATGAATGCCGTTCACTGTGTTCGGTGAGAGCACAGACTATTAGGCCAAAGCGTGTACTCGAATGCGTTGGGAATAGTCGAATCACTTTGGGGTGTCGATGTCTAACACCCAGGACACTATATTTTCGATTTAAGCCTGCAATCGCCAATTTTACGCGTCATCGATTTTATGTGTTTATATGTTTTGATTTTGGAAAATTTACGCTTTATCGCTTTTCGCTTCCCGCTGCATTATGAAGCTTAGTATCACACCACTCTCGTAATCTAAAACGCTAACTAATCACGAACAAACTAAGAACTCTCGTACGCTAAACTCCTCGCTTACGCTAAACTCCTCGCTTACGCTGCTTGCTACCGCCCGCAAACTCTCAAATGCGCTACACAGACCTTGAAAGATAGGTGAATACGTGCAAAATATGTGTTTACGTGAATTATGTGCCCATACGTGCTTATGCGTATACATGCTTATGTGTAATATGTGCCTATGTGCCTATGTGTTTAGATGCCTACGTGTTCCTGAGCTTTACATAATAATTATAGAGGATGTTAAAACGCTAAACTTTTCAAATGAAACCTAATATAATCGAATCTCGTCTAATTCATATGAAGACGTCTGCTGCAGAATTTGCACTGGACAATGTCGTCATTTGGATCGCATACTCACCGCGCTGCCCGATGAAACCATGCTGACAAGCGTATTGCTTCAATTGTGGCCAAAGAAATGGCCAAATTCATACCTCAGATTGTCAGTGAAATCAACGAGGTCAGCAGCAAATCTTCTGTCGAGTCAAAGAGCGACGTGCCCAAAGCTCCTTTCAGTTTTAAACAGTTCAAAGCCTGCAGTCCTGCAAACTTCACTGGTGAAGATGGACCCAATGCTATGTTCCAGTGGTTTGACTTTATCGAGGTCACCTTCAGGCAAATCGGATGCCTAGAAAACCTACGCACTGTGAATGCAACTGGAGTCTTCCAGTCCAGGGCGCTGGATTGGTGGACCGCTGAGCACAACAGGCGCGGGAATGATGCAGCTTATGGCCTCTCTTGGGAAGAGCTCAGGGAGCTTATGATGAAAGAGTTTTGTCCTCCTCATGAGGTTCAAAAGCTGGAGAATGAATTCTGGCACATCAAGCAGGAAGGAGGTGACAACGCTGGTCTCACCGCTCGTTTCAAGCAATTGAGTATCACCTGTCCTAGTCAGGTGGACACGTCTGATAAGACAATCAAGAAGTACATTCGAGCTCTCCCCGACTATGTAGCTAACTTTATTCAGGCAGTTAGACCCACTACTATCGAGGAAACCTACCAACTCGCCGCTGAAATCAACGACAAGCGAATGTTGGCTGGATTTTTCAAAACCTCGACCAAGAGTTTCAACCAGATCACTGCTACACCCAGCACCGACAATGCAGCATCTCAAGGTTCAAAGTCTTCACGTCAAGGTCACAAGCAAAAGAACAACAACAGCAATAACAACATGGTGGTCACAGCACCACTCAACGTCGTCCCCGTACAGCCCAACAACCAGAACCGTTAAGCTACTGTTACCAACGCACCGCCTGCCAAGCGTGTGTACACTGATATCCACCTTCTGTGCCCTACTTGCACCTATCATCATCCGGCAGGGGTCAACTGCCGCTTCTGCATCAACTGCAACATCTATGGGTACTTTACTACTCGCTGTCGTTCATGCCCACGTCTGCAAGTTGCTTAAGCTCTTCTAGCACCACCAGCTCAACCCCTTGCTCTTCAGGGTAACCCAACAGTTCCAGCACCCATTGTAAATGCACGAACTTGCTACACTTGTGGTGACCCTAATCATTTTTCTAATGTCTGTCCTCACCGCGTCGTGAAACAAGAACCGCAGCCGCAACAGCAATAACGGCAACAGCAGCCTCAGCAGCAGCAGCCACAACAAGTAACCCATGGCAGAACCTTCAATAACAATGTCCGCCAAGCTCATACTGACAACAACGTTGTCAATGGTACGTTCCTTGTTAATGGTATTTATGTTTCGTGTTTATTTGATACTAGAGCCGATAACTATTTTGTAACGTCCGTATTTGCGTCTAGAAGAAATGACATCCAAAAGACGCTAGAAACATAAACTTTTAAAATGTACAACTCTTTCACAATTTAAAGGGTAAAAACGCTAATACCATTAACACATGATTTTAACAAAATTTGGGCATGACCCGTCCGTAGGACGAGTCTATCCCTGTATTAACCATCAATAAACAAACAAGTTTACGACCCGTTCGACTAGACACTACTAAAAACCATACACCAAGTATTAACAGGTGTAACTACTAAAAATTTTATACAAAAACAAGCACTTGACCCAAAACATTAATACATAATAGTGGAAGCGTTTGGTAACCATCAAGTGTGCATATGCTCGCTCCAAATTGCCAAGTCGCCTAAATTGAGGATTTACCTACATTCAACAACAAAGCTTTTAAGAGTTAGTCATAATATCTATTTCGTTTACAATACTAACATTTAGTTCCATTCGCTTACATATTTTCATTTCTTTTACGCATTCGATTACCCCATTTAAATGGGTAATGGCATATACTCTCATAATGAGATTCAAGCATACCACTTACGACTCGGTAACATCGGGTTAATAGCTTACAACATAATTCTTTCGTTCTATCCATATAACGGATTGAACTTTATACATTCTTTATTGCATTCATGACCACCCGTCATAAACAGATGGTACCATATTCTTACTCGATATGGTTCGACTCGAACCGGTCGACTTGCATAGCTTAATGTAACCTTCGTTAGCATAACCAAATCCACAAGGGATTTGTTATCTACTTACTAATCATCATAATCATTGTAGCAAGAGTTGTTTTTCATAATATAGACAAAATTTAGATAAGGTTTTGTATGCAACGGAACATACCTAGACCTTGCGCGCCTTCCGTTTTCTTGGTGCTTGTACCTTCTTCCTTTACGCCTACATTACAACATTTATTCATTCATTTAGTTTTCTCAATTCATTCTACCATTTTTCCATGTTACATACACATTCAATCTTTTAAGCATTTCATCAAATACTTGGTAGGCATCATAATTAATGTACAAGATACAAGTTTACAAAGCATATCTCTACTAGTTCATGATCACACAACAATCACATTTATTCGAGTTTACATAACTAATTCATCCTACATCAATTTCATTCATCATTTATGTGTCACAACAAGCTTACACACCAAACTTTCTAGTTATATGATTTCATTCAACCATCCTACTCTTACATACTTCTTAACAAGTGGGTTTTTACATAATCACATCAAGCCATTAAAATTAAACATGATTTCTACCTTATTTCACCATCTTAACCCTAATTTAAACAAAACCTCTCATAAACTCATGATTAAGTTGAAACCCACTTTTCTAAAATTCATAAAATCAGAAAATTTAACTTACCACTTTACTAGTGTGTGTTTGGATGATCGAATTTTGTATCATGCAATCAATTATCCTTGGAATCCTTAATCAATTTGCTGAATTTAGCAAGAACTAGGGTTCTTCCTTGTTTCCCCTGTGTAGTTCGATCCCAGCGAACACCAGAAGGGTGTTTTTGGGGCTTTTATTTCTTTTAACACTCATAATTCACAATTATCCAAGTTTACCCCTCATAGAAACTTATCTCTTCAATTAAACACTCCCCATCCTTTAACTAGCTTTTGTAACATCTTTTTTTTTTTTACTAACTAAGTTAATTCTTTTAATTATTTAAACATAGTTTCATGTTATCCTGTTTTGGGGTGTTACAAATCTACCCCCCTTAAAGGAGGTTTCGTCCCCGAAACCTTTCTCATTCCAACTAGACCAATTCTACTCTTAATTTTTCCATTTATTCATTCACAACGCTTACTATACCATAAATGCATTCGGGATCTTGGCAAAAGTTTCATTTTATAATGCTAGTTCCTAGCATACATCATCACTAGCACTTTGTTCATTGAAATTTATTCCAATGTATACTATTGGTCGTACAAGCCTATGTTTACAGCTTGTTTCTATCTTTCTAGATAAGCGTAACATATTCATACATTTGCTAATATAAATATATCGATTTATTTTATTCCGCACACGAATCATGCACGACATAATTCATTATTGTAATTATAAGTAACCCCATCATTCCATTACTAACGTTCTTCCGATTACTTTCTTGCTCATATGAGGGCTTAGCACAACATTATACGTATACTATAGACATTTAATGACTTAGTGGTACTAATACAAAGCTTCCCACTTCCCAATTACTTTTTCATACTTAATATGAGTATAAGGCATCATTCTACGGTTACCACCGTCACTTGAATTAATTATAAGTTTGAGTTTAGCCTTAAATTTAATCCTTCGCACACTTTATTATTAGCTCTTTGCATGAACTACTTATGATAACAACTAGGTATGTTGTGTACGAGCACCATACTAGTGTTTAACCAATTCAGCTCAAACTTTCATTTAAGGCCTTTAATTCTCCCTCTTAATGTCATTCATACATTCTCACGCTGATCATTACAGGTCGATCATTGTATAGCATACCTTAATTATTCTACCATTCATTTTGTTCACACTTACAAATAAATCTACGGATTCTTAATCATTAACTAAGAATTAAACATTTTACTAACCTCGCTTTCAATGTATAAGTCGGTTATCCGTGTGCCGGATCGATCCGCTTCTTTATATGTACCTTCCGTACCAGAATGGGTCTCATTTATTCATGAAATATGCTCTCACTCGTGGGCATCCTTCCACTAGCTTCAATACTATCATTTCACTAAGAATTCCATCATATTTATCTATAAATAAATAATTAGCGCATAACCTTTCATAATTGTGTCCTACAGGGTGTTTGTTCGCCTAATGTATCTTTCAAAATTTTCTTACGTACATGCTAAACATATCATACATTCCATTTCTTACATACAAGCCTTTCTTTTATTGGTTATTTCTCCAACTTTCGCAGTTTGACCTTTCAAGGTCAGACTAACACCCCCTCACCTATTATGGTTGCATCGAGGTACACGTTCGTACCATATACTTGCATAATTGCAAGGACTTCATTTTTTTCGTTTGACTTTTCGGAAGTCTAATTGTAAATGCATTCTTACATATGGGTATCAGTTATCCTATTCTGACACATCATTCTCTAGTCGAGCCCTAAGCTCCTATTAAAAATATAATCTTTTTATACGTACCTGGCGCGGGTCAAAACCCTTGACTCGTTATTTATACTTTTGCGACGGTTATTGCTTTCCAAACCGTGACAAAGCATGCCCATACATTATGCTCACCTATAAGTAATAAACTTGACAAACCGAACATTAAATACCGGGTTCAAATGGTGATCGCCATTTGACTCGTATAACTTATTTGAGTTTGGTACTTAGTTTTTATTCTCACTTGTTTAATCCGTCTTCACTTACGGATTCAAACTTTTAATTTATTACTTTTCATTTATACTGGTTTGAATCCATTTCTCATATTCTAACATTTTCATCCGTACCTTACGTTCTTCTGTCGTATCATTTACCATGTCATTTCTTATGATATATTTTTGTATTAATCTTCTACATTCAACTTCAAGTGTTGGGTCCTAGCACTAATTCCATGTCCTAATTCATGTAGCGCGTCTCTACGCGACACTCTACATCCTATTTCTAGTGGTGTTCCCACCATTCTTTCTTAAGTTCGATTCACGTTCAATCGTAAGCTTAAACTTTTCATTCTTATCTTTCTTTCTTACATTGATCCAATCCTTTAAGAATCGTTAGACCCCTTTTTTCTAGCTTAACCGGACATAAGTGAGATGATTCTCGTGTTTTTCTCGAGCTTCGGTCAATTCGTGATCATCTCTTAATATATCATTTCCATTTGTTCGTTCACCGTATTTGGTGTTAATTCACCTACGTTTCTCTAGCATGTCTCTTACTAATGAGTATCCTACATTACACGTTGCATTTCTTACGTAATATTTCCAAAATTTGTAAAGAATTATTATTTACTGACTTTCTATGATTTGACCTTTTAAAGTTATTCACCACTTAGCACCTATTGTATATAAGTACCGTATCACGCGTTGTACTTTCTTCCAATTCAACATATTTACAAAATGTCTTTAGCTAATACCTCATCTAACATTCTCTCCATACCTTTCATTAATATTACCAAGTTCTCATTTCCGCCTTAAAACTTCCCAACTAGAATCTATGACCGGTCTACCCCTATAATGAGGTCTTACCGGTTTAACATAAGCCAACCATTTAAACCAAAACGTATCTTAACATTTCTCATTTAATTATACGTTTCACTTTAATTTTCGACTGTTCAAATACGCATACATCTTCATGTGGATAAATTCGAAGTGATGGCGAAATCACTTACCTTTAGCGTCCATGTTCATGCTTGCTTCATTGCTTCCTCTTACCCTGTTTGCCATCCATGCTTGAGTCAATTGACAAGATTCCCATCCTTACATATTATTACGTTCGTAACATCATTAGTTTCTGTGAGCATACACACAACTATTCACATGTTAATTGACTTTCGTTAGTCAAATTTCGTATAAATGAGACATTTATTAATAGTTATCTCATTTCCAATCCATACATCTAAACTATCATCAAGCATAACACATAAATCATTGAATACATAATGCATTAACTCTTTAATTTAACATTTGAGTCTAATGGCCGTTCTATATTATTCCTATACTGTTGACCTTTAGAAAGTCAACTGTCTTGCTTACACACTTTAAACTTTTGAACATGTATCCATCTAAATATGGTAGTCCATAATATTAATATCCTACGCATTTCATACTCGTATTGTATGATATATACAATTTACGTGATCCTCTAAACAATACGCATGTACATTCACATACACGTACTTTTACCTGCTAATGTTTCATTATTCTACAATTAGCAAATATCATTCAAGGTATCTATATATCATAATTCCAACATATCCTTTAGTAATAAACTCATATGATTCACATTTAGCACATATTCGCCTCTTAACCATAACAAAACAAATCATTAAATACTCATAAGCATCACACCATTCATGTATAAGGTACAAATCTCTAATGCGTAATTCTATCAAAGCATACTTTCATCCAAATTTTCATACGAATTCTAACGCCACTTTATACATTCGTCATTCCTTTCATGCCATTCCATATGTTACATTCGACTTTTATAAATTTTACTTTATCGCCGACGATCTTCATAACTTGACAAGAACATAAAACGGGCATTTATGAGAAGTACGGGAACTTAAATTATAATTCACAAGCTTTCATTATAACACATAATTCACAAGCTTTCAATATAACACATACTTCAACCTTTGATTACAACATTTGTAATCATGCATTTCAGTTTTTTTTTTAATTCTCTACGCTTCATCATTTATTTCGTGTCGTTCTTTTTAACACCATTTCATGCCTTTCATTATATCATAGTTCATTAGTCTGCATTTATTTAATTTACATTCTTACATTTCAATTTTTTTTTTATCTTTTAAATTTCATAACTCTTATCTTGTCATTCGATTCATCACTTCCGACTCTTACGAATCCATTCTTATTGTAACCACTAATTGTGATTACATACATCTATTAGGCCTTATATGGACCTTGCATAGTCATTAATTAGGCTTTCGGATAATCCGGCAACTCAAAATGTGAAAAACAAAAAAAAATATGGCGGACCAGTTTTGCTCAACCCGTCGGCGACGGCTAATGGTCCGTCGGCGACGGGCCTCATAATGTGGCGTCGGCCACTTGTTTCCGTCGGCAGACAGATAGGGCGTCGGCCCTGGAGGGGGTGGCGTCGGCGACGGGCACCCAGCCGTCGGCGACGGCCTGCCGTTTGTTAATCCGCTGCTGCTTCCATTTTAAGTGTTTTAACTCTTTTTCGGGTCCGTTTCCAGCCGTACGGTCCCTAGAACTCATCATTTTTTTTTGCCCTCCATAATTACCCCTTCACATACTTAACTTAACTTTACAAGCATATTACACATACTTGCGTTTACCAAAAGCTTAAATTATTACCTCATTGGCGATCTTGGAGCGAGCACACTTTTGAACGAGCCGTCGGTTTGAGTTCAAGCATCACCTCATATGCTCGAATCCCTCAAACCTTGGCTCTGATACCAACTTGTAACGTCCGTATTTGCGTCTAGAAGAAATGACATCCAAAAGACGCTAGAAACATAAACTTTTAAAATGTACAACTCTTTCACAATTTAAAGGGTAAAAACGCTAATACCATTAACACATGATTTTAACAAAATTTGGGCATGACCCGTCCGTAGGACGAGTCTATCCCTGTATTAACCATCAATAAACAAACAAGTTTATGACCCGTTCGACTAGACACTACTAAAAACCATACACCAAGTATTAACAGGTGTAACTACTAAAAATTTTATACAAAAACAAGCACTTGACCCAAAACATTAACACATAATAGCGGAAGCGTTTGGTAACCATCATGTGTGCATATGCTCGCTCCAAATTGCCAAGTCACCTAAATTGAGGATTTACCTACATTCAACAACAAAGCTTTTAAGAGTTAGTCATAATATCTATTTCGTTTACAATACTAACATTTTAGTTCCATTCGCTTACATATGTTCATTTCTTTTACGCATTCGATTACCCCATTTAAATGGGTAATGGCATATACTCTCATAATGAGATTCAAGCATACCACTTATGACTCGGTAACATCGGGTTAATAGCTTACAACATAATTCTTTCGTTCTATCCGTATAACGGATTGAACTTCATACATTCTTTATTGCATTGATGACCACCCGTCATAAACAGATGGTACCATATTCTTACTCGATATGGTTCGACTCGAACCGGTCGACTTGCATAGCTTAATGTAACCTTCATTAGCATAACCAAATCCGCAAGGGTTTGTTATCTACTTACTAATCATCATAATCATTGTAGCAAGAGTTGTTTTTCATAATATAGACAAAATTTAAATAAGGTTTTGTATGCAACGGAACATACCTAGACCTTGCGCGCCTTCCGTTTTCTTGGTGCTTGTACCTTCTTCCTTTACGCCTACATTACAACATTTATTCATTCATTTAGTTTTCTCAATTCATTCTACCATTTTTCCATGTTACATACACATTCAATCTTTTAAGCATTTCATCAAATACTTGGTAGGCATCATAATTAATGTACAAGATACAAGTTTACAAAGCATATCTCTACTAGTTCATGATCACACAACAATCACATTTATTCGAGTTTACATAACTAATTCATCCTACATCAATTTCATTCATCATTTATGTGTCACAACAAGCTTACACACCAAACTTTCTAGTTATATGATTTCATTCAACCATCCTACTCTTACATACTTCTTAACAAGTGGGTTTTTACATAATCACATCAAGCCATTAAAATTAAACACGATTTCTGCCTTATTTCACCATCTTAACCCTAATTTAAACAAAACCTCTCATAAACTCATGATTAAGTTGAAACCCACTTTTCTAAAATTCATAAAATCAGAAAATTTAACTTACCACTTTACTAATGTGTGTTTGGATGATCGAATTTTGTATCATGCAATCAATTATCCTTGGAATCCTTAATCAATTTGCTGAATTTAGCAAGAACTAGGGTTCTTCCTTGTTTCCCCTGTGTAGTTCGATCCCAGCGAACACCAGAAGGGTGTTTTTGGGGCTTTTATTTCTTTTAACACTCATAATTCACAATTATCCAAGTTTACCCCTCATAGAAACTTATCTCTTCAATTAAACACTCCCCATCCTTTAACTAGCTTTTGTAACATCTTTTTTTTTTACTAACTAAGTTAATTCTTTTAATTATTTAAACTTAGTTTCATGTTATCCTGTTTTGGGGTGTTACATATTTTGTGTCGTTTGAATTCGAAAAGCTCCTAAAATGTAAACGCGCTAACCTCCCAACGACCTTCGACGTGGAAATTGCCACCGGAAGAACCGTCACCATCAGTTCCGTTCTCTGTGAGTGTACTCTCGAACTCAACAATCACGTCTTTCCGATCGATCTCATACCTATGCAACTTGGTAGTTTCGATGTCATAGTAGGCATGGACTTTCTTCGTGAAAATCGTGCCGAAGTTCTTTGTTTCGAAAAGATGATACGTTTCTCTTTTTCAAACGGTGACCAATTATGTGTTTATGGCGAAGTATCCTCAAAAGAATTGAAACTTATGTCGTGTATTCAGGCAAGCAAGTATCTCTGCAAGGAATACTTGGCTTTCTTAGCCCACATTGTAGTAGCAGAGGAGGAAAAGATGCCGATGGAAAAGGTACTTGTGGTTCGTGATTTTCCTAATGTCTTTCCTGATGATTTACCTAGTCTACCCCATACCCGCGTATCGATTTTCGTATCGACCTTATTCCTGGAGCTAACCCTGTTGCTAAAGCCCCTTATTGCCTCGCACCATCCGAAATGCGTGAACTTTCTAGCCAACTCCAGGAGTTACTTTATAAATGCTTCATACGCCCTAGCACATCGCCATGGGGCGCACCTGTCCTTTTCGTGAAAAAGAAGGATGGATCGTTCCGAATGTGCATCGATTATAGGGAACTCAACAAGCTTACTATCAAGAATCGCTACCCTCTACCCCGAATCGACGACTTATTTGATCAACTGCAAGGCGCTACCTGTTTCTCTAAGATCGATCTACGCTCTGGTTATCACCAGTTGCGTATTAAGGAGCAAGATATTCCAAAAACCGCTTTTCGTACTCGTTATGGTCATTACGAATTCATGGTCATGCCTTTTGGTCTCACAAATGCACCTGCGGTCTTCATGGATTTGATGAACCGTGTATGTAAACCCTTCTTAGATCGCTTCGTTATTGTGTTTATCGATGATATCCTCATCTATTCAAAGTCGAGAGCCAAACATGCGCGACATCTTCGTTTAGTTCTCGAGCTTCTCCATGGGAATCGCCTCTACGCCAAGTTCTCCAAGTGTGAATTTTGGATCGAGGAGGTTCAATTCCTCGGTCACATCGTCAACAGTCAAGGAATTCAGGTCTATCCCACGAAGATTGAAGCAGTTAAGAGTTGGATTACACTGAAAACCCCGTCCGAAGTTCGTTCTTTTCTTGGATTGGCAGGTTATTACCGTCGATTTATCGCCGATTTCTCTAAAATCACCGTTCCTCTCACCTCCCTAATGGATAAAGAGAAGTCTTTTGTTTGGGGAACCGAACAAGAGGATGACTTTCAAACCCTCAAGCGTTTGCTTTACAACGCTCCCGTACTCACGCTTCCCGACGGAAACGATGACTTTGTTGTCTATTGCGATGCCTCTAACCTAGGTCTCGGTTGTGTTCTTATGTAACGAGACAAGGTTATCGCGTACGCGTCTCGCCAACTCAAGCTCCACGAGAAGAACTACACAACCCATGATCTCAAACTTGGTGCAGTTGTTTTTGTGCTTAAAATATGGCGACGCTACTTGTATGGTACCAAGTGTACGGTCTTCACCGACCATAAGAGCCTGCAAAACATCTTAAACCAGAAAGAACTAAACATGCACCAATGCAGATGGGTTGAACTTCTCAACGATTATGATTGTGAGATACGCTACCACCCAGGCAAAGCAAACGTCGTTGCTGACGCTCTTAGCCGACGAAGCTATTTACATAGTGTTCGAAACGTTCAAGCCCAACACAACCTCGAAGCTCTCATTCGCGACGCTCAACAAGCCTGTTTTCTCGAGAACACTTTGAAGGAAGAAAGAATCTTTGGAACCGAAAATCAATTAGTGAATAAGCCAAATGGTATTTTTCACTATCTCGACCGTATTTGGATTCCAAGTTGCAATAATCTCCGAGAGATTTTGTTGACTGAAGCCCACAAATCCCGATACTCCATTCACCCCGGTGCCGACAAGATGTACCAGGACCTTCGTTCCAGGTATTGGTGGCCGGGAATGAAGAAGGATATCGCTCTTTATGAATCGAAATGCCTAACTTGCTCGAAATTTAAGGCCGAACATCAAAGACCCTCTGGCTTACTCGAACAACCCGAGATCCCGATGTGGAAGTAGGAGAGTATTGCCATGGACTTCATTACGAAACTCCCCCGTACGCCATCAGGTCACGATAGCATTTGGGTTATCGTTGATCGTCTTACAAAATCCGCTCACTTCTTACCGATACGAGAAGACTTCAAGGTAGAACGATTAGCACGGATCTATACCAACGAAGTCATTTGTCGACATGGGACACCTCGTGACATCATCTCTGACTGCGATGTTCGTTTTCCCTCGCGTCTCTGGGAGACTTTCCAAGCCGCTCTCGGTACAACTCTTAACCTCAATACCGCATTCCACCCCCAAGACCGACAGTGAGACTGAGCGCACGATCCACACCCTTGAAGACATGCTTCGTTCGTGCGTTATAGATTTTGGTGGTAATCGGGATTCGCATTTACCTTTAGTAGAATTCTTGTACAATAACAGTTATCACACTAGTATTCAAATGGCACCCTTTGAGGCATTATATGGTAGAAAATGTCGATCGCCTATTGTATGGCACGAGATCAGAGACGCTCAGATCACCGGTCCTGAGCAGTTACAAGAAACGACTGACAACATCCTCCAAATATGAGACAATCTCTTGAAAGCTCGGAGTCGACAGAAGAGTTACGTCGATAAACGCCGCAAGCCCCTTGAATTCGAAGTTGGTGATCACGTACTCCTAAAGGTTTCACCTTGGAAGGGGGTGATCCGATTTGGCAAGAAAGGAAAGCTAGCGCCCCGATACGTGGATCCCTTTAAGATTCAGGAAAGAATTGGTAAAGTGGCCTACCGACTCGAATTACGAAAGGAACTCAGCAACGTACATTCGACTTTCCATGACTCGAACCTCAAGAAGTGTCTAGCTGAATAAAACCTTCATGTCCCCCTTGAGGACTTACAAATAAAGGAGACTCTGCACTTTGTGGAAAAGCCAGTAGAAATGATGGAACGAGAGACCAAGAAACTTCGACGCTCACGCATTTCCATAGTGAAGGATCGCTAGGAAGGCAAACGCGGTGCCGAGTTCACTTGGGAACTAGAAAGTGATATGAAAGCTAAATATCCACAACTCTTTGTTACGCCTGGTCCTTAATTTCGGGATGAAATTTCCTAAAGTAGGGGAGGCTGTAACAACCAGACTTTTTGGATCGTTACTTGTCGCTGTCATTTCATCCGTAAACGTTTATACTCTCGAGATTTGATTAACGCTATGGGTTAACCTATATTTTCAACACATTTTAAACGCATAATACAACACTTATTCAATCGCAGTTATCGCATTTAAACGCTATTTATAACGCTTGTTACTCAAAACGCTATCGCAACACAAACTAGAAATGCGGATCAATTATACTATGTGTGTTATTTGTGTGATTACCTGTTTAGAATGTTATGTGGTTATCAACGCAACGCTTATACGCTTAAACGCTCGCACACCGACTTAAACCTCGCCATTCCCCTACAAATACTAGCCGTACACCCTCATTTCAACACTTTGACACCCCCATCCGCTCCCCAAGTCTCAGACGCGATTCAAGGACATTTTGTAAGCTTTTCCCCCCAAATCTTCGTTGATCTTCATCTCTATTCACTTCTACTCCATCTTCTACATCAAAATCACACACACACACTAACTTTTTCTCGGAATCACTGATTTTGGACAGCTCAAAGGTGGTTTCCACTCGTTTTGCTTGGACAACCTACTGTGGAACATCATTCAATCGAGATTGGCCCAAGATCTAAAGGATTTCCACACTTTTCAACTTAGTTATGAAGGATTTCAACACTTTTTCAACTTATTTTGAACTCGTCCTTGCTTTTAACACAATATTGATGGAATCTGGACTCAGTCAGACTCTCCACTTGTTCCTTAGCCAAGAGCCGGCTTGAGAACTGATTTCCATCGAAGAGATGGACCGATTAACAGGTCAAACATGAATCTTCATCAAGAACAGCACGTTTGTCCGAATGGGTTGGGCCCATCCGGTCGAATGAACTGGATTTGGTATTTTCCGTTGTTTGACACGTCATCACGTTGTCTCCGTTAACTTAAAACTTTTTACTTAGAAAATTTTATAAAAACTTCAGCCACATATCATCTTCCCGAATGGCCATCCGACCGGATGACCATCCGTCCGGATGACCTAACCCTTATAATATCCGCTATTTAAACACTTTTAAATCAAAAGTTCAAAATTTTAACGATTCATAAACACCCACACACGATCCGAATGGCCATCCGTCTAGATGGGACCCATCCGCTCGGATACACTGTTGAACACTTAACTCGTTCGACAACAGTGTTTACAACCATTCAGCCCTGAGGACGACTTATGCTTCTGTTCCCGTGTCCAGATTGTGTTTACTTGATAAACACGCACTGTGAGTATAGTCGAACCCATTTTCATTTAAATCACTTTTGGGTGTTACATACGTTCTATATCAAAACACAACACACAATGCAAACACTTTATAAACGCTAAACGTTCCCACATGCTATATGTGATTTGTTGAATGCTTGTTACTATGCTTTTACAGTGTTACACTAGACCGCTGATGTGTGCAAAATGAAACATATAAATTACATCAAATGAGGCATAAAACTAACCCTTCTTTAGTACTAATGTTGGAAAAAGCATGCTTTTGTCTTCCTTTTGAATTTACAGGACCTAATGAGATTAAACTAGCAAAAGGAACAAATATACAGCAAAAACCAACATAAATACAAAGAAAAGGAATAAACGTGACATGCCCGACCCCTCGGAAGCATCCCCAAGAGCAAAAATAAGAAACAGGAGGCTGACCACCGCCCGTGCCCACTGGACATAGGGGCGTGGTCAGGTGTCTGTAGAAAGTACAAATCTGTGGAAGCTTCTACGCCCACCACGGGGGTGTGCCCAGCTCAGCACGGGGCGTGGTCAACGCTAAGATTCGCAGAATCTTGCAAAATCTTGGTAGTACAGATACGCTTCTGCCCACAGGGTCGTGACCAGCGAACACAGGTCGTGTGGAGCCCAATGCTGACAAAAGCAATTAATGAAGGAAGAGAAAGGGATGGTCACAGGGGAGTGTCCGCTGGTGTAACACCCTTGTTAATATTTTAAGCTTTTCGTATAGTTTACGGAAATAAACATGTAATTATGATTACATGTTCTTTGAAAAATACGGTTAATTTAAAACTTTTACAAATGAAGGTTTATATACATCGTAATAAAGTTGAGTTCGTCGTTTAAAAGATAGGACGAAACGCCGCGCGGAAGCTTTTATCTTTATCGTGTTCGGTTCTTCTTCGAGCTTGATCTTCATCCGGGCACTCTTGGCAAACACCTATGATCAAAACCAACTTAAAAGTTAGTTTTGATAGTTAAATAACAAGTTTAAACAGGTTCCATGGGTCAAACAAACAAGAAAATAACATTTTTCCGGAACTAGGGGGCGTCGCGTGACGCCTAGCCCCCTTTTCAGCAGAATGTTGTTAACCAGTTGCTGTACATTCCCAGCAATACCCGATTTCACAGAAACGAGCATAACTCTCTCGTTTTTAATCCGTTTTACCCGATTCTTTTTCCTACGCATCCGTAATTTATTTCTCCATCTCATGGAGTTAAAATCCGACATCCGGATTAACAAAATTTCAGACTTTTAAGTCTTCGGCTTACTACCCTTTTTACCAAATATTGACCCGTTCATAATTTTATCACACCAACAAGTTTATTTGATCGTTAAACTCATGAAATTCATTATTTCAATATCTCCTATTATATTAATCTCAAATCACAGGTTTCTTAAGTAATAAAATCCCGTTTACGCTTAAATGAATATTTTGACCCGTTAAGGGTATTTATGCATTTTAGTCTAGAACTTGTGTCTTTCTTTTGTCGCTACAAAAGTTCCATATCTAATTAACTACAAATATTCCACCACAACTATTTTGTGGTGGATTTATCATAATGCACCCTTTTTCCCACTTTTACCCATCGGTTGGTCATTTTACAAAAATGACCATTTTTGAGCATTTGACCCGCGAATGTGCATTCCTATGACCTTTGTTCATGTCTAATGATTCCATAATCTTTATGCAAGTTCTTAAACGACCTCTATGAGTCGTTTGCCCAATATACCCTTCAAGGGTGTTTTGGTCAACTTTAGTCCCTCACTTCACGACGAAGGACTTTCGCTAAATATTTTGACCAAAATTTTATATTTAACCAAAAAGCTTAGTTATGCGTACCTGGCTCGGGTCAAAGTATTGACCCGTTTACTTAACTTTTGCTCTAAATCTTTATAGTTAAAGCAACGCAAGCTTATGTTATTTCCTGTGATTACAAAACTCAACAAGCGATTCTCAAATGTTATTGTCCAACGGCGTTACCTACACCAATTGACCTATTTAGTCTAATTGACCATTTGTCCGTATGAGATGGTATTTAAGTACCATTTCATCCCCTTTAAACCTATCCCGGTTTTCCTTGAACTCGTTTTACTTAAAACCGTTTTTGTTTGTTAGTCATTACATGACTAATTTACCATTTTACCCCTTTATCCATAACTTATGATTTCTTACCATTTTCCCCTCGTTCCGACTCTTATTGAATCGTGTCGGAACATCCTATGCCAACCACTTAGTAGCATTCATATACTATACTTGAAATCATGTAATTTGTAAATAATGAAAAGGGGCGTAAGCTTTACTTACCTCGCATCCGAATACGCTTTCTTCTTTCCTTCTTGATTCGTTTGACCCGTTCACTCATCAAGCTTCCACCTAGCTCGTTAGGCGTCAAACTATCATCATAATTCATAAGATGGTTAGATTAGTCATTATCAATTATGACTACTCCATCTAACGGGTCTTATGTCGACTTTATCACTCGATTAAATCATTGGTTAGTTTGACTTCCTAGAAGTCAATTGATCTATCAACATACTCAAATGCACACTTCACATGGAATTTCAACATTTTAGCTTCGTTTAGGCATTTTAACAAACACCTAGTGGGCATAATTTTACATATTTACTAACTAGTTCATAACTAGTTATTTTTACCAAGATTTACATCACAAATCAAACCTCTGTCTAGTGTTCATGAACAACACACCATATTTTCAGAAATCAGTTTCTATGCATCAATTTACACTAGATTAGCATTCTACATCCTAGTGTTCATCATTTTCTCACAAAACCCATGAATCACCTTCAATGTATTCATGAAATTTTCAGAATTTAGCCATGATTTCATATATCGTTGTCTAGGGTTTACTCCTAGACACTATATCATTCTTTTTCTATCCATAAAACAAGCATGCATCAACAGATTTCTAGTTTTCTAAATTCATGAGAATTTCAAGTGGAGATTTTTTATAAAATTTTGCATACCTTATGATCTCCTTTCGATGGGGATCATTAATCTTAGCTCGGATTTCGTTTTGGATCAGATTTGAACCTTCAATTTGTGAGTTTTTGCGATGAACTAGGGCTTTGGGGGAGCTTGGGGTCGCCCCTGGTTCTGGTCAATCTCAACAACACAGACCAAAAATGTGTTTTGAGTTTAGTTTTGTTATTTTATTAAAAATAGTTTTCTTTTAGACACTTTTGGCCCCTCATCTTTCATTCTTTATTTGTTTTAACTCTTAACTGCTCATAAGTGGTCAACTAACTAGGTTAGTGTCATTCCTAGTTAGTTCATTCTACCAATTTATTTGCAACCTAATTGCAATTTAAGAATTTGAATTTTCGGGATGTTACAGCTGGACACGGGGCTGTGGTCGGGCTTCTGTTCAGGCTATAAATAGGGGTGTTTGGTTGACTTCAACGGTATCCCTTGGCAAACCACCTCTCTCCCACTTTGCCACCACTCGACCACCACTACAACACCCACATCCACCACCATCATCCATCATCCATCTTAGAGTGTGTGTAGTAGTCTCGGGATCCAAGATTGATAATAAGAGTTCTTGCCAATCAAAGGCCATGTTTGGCTAAGTCTCTTACATCACTTGGTGAAGACAACTCTTTAATGTATTACTTTTGATTTTTAATCTTTTCGCACTTTTTATTTGGTTTTGTATTAATGACTTTAAGAACTAGTTTCTAATGTTGAAGGTGAAACTTCTTTATCATTTGTCCGTGGTGTCTTGGCATTACTTTACAGTCTATATAAAGTAAAAGATTTACACCATTCATATCTCTACGGTCTATATAGAGATATGTTGGCTACCTGGTAGGGGGTTAAGTGAATGGTTTAGTAAGGTTCTTGTCTTGTTCAGTGTATAGATCCCGCAAGGACCTAGGTCAAGCTTACTAGGACCTCCTTCAATACCCACTGGTATTGGATGGCGGGGGTGCGAATGGCTTGATCCCTTCATATGTAAACTACTATTAATACATTAAACCAGCTACTTGGGATTGTATCCCTACTGACTCAAACCATTTAGCCAAGGGTAACGTCACCTTCAAAAGAGGGGCCTACCACTTTTCATATTAATTACTAAATTAATTCTCTGTTAATATTCCGACCCTTTGGGATTGTATCCTTGCTGACTCAAACCACTAGGTTCAGGGTAACGTCACCTTCAAAAGAGGGGCCTACTACTATAACTAAGATAATCTCTTAAAAAGTGTAAAAGTGCGAAAATCATCACAGGATACATTAAAGGCGAGTCGGATCCAAGTGATTCATCTTGTCTATCTGTTTTTATTTTATTTTTATTTCTGCATTTTTAGTTTTATTTTTCATGTTTAAAATCATTTTCTCAAAAATTTTAGATTGATTAAACGTTGAGGATAAACCGGTACTAAAAGCTTTTGTGTCCTTGGACGACCTCGGTATCTTACCAACGTTATACTACGCTCACGATGGGTGCACTTGCCCAAGTGTGTGTTTAGTGTTAGTAGAATATCATGTTTTATAAAATTAAAACTTGACTAATGCGTAAAATGGGCTTAAAATATCAATAAAATCATAACACACCTAACGCACACCAAGTTTTTGGCGCCGTTACCGGGGACACAAGGATTTTAAGAAAGTTAGGAATCAACGGCCTAATCATTTTTCTTATTTTTCTATTTTTTTAGGATTTTTTTCTAAATTTTTCAGCTTCAGTAGACGTCAGCACGGGCCGTGCCTGGTCGGACACGGGGCCGGGCCCAGCAACCTTACTGGCAATTTTTGTTTTTTGAGTTACAGAAGAGTGACCACGGGTCCGTGGCAGTGCACTACGGGGCTATGCTGAACTCCCCAGTAACTGGGATCCAGAAAACAATCACTACAACAACGACCACGGGCCGTGGTTAGCGACCACCGGGCCGTGGTGAGACTTCCGACCAACGTTCTTTTTGTTTTATCACAGGACTTGGAACCCAGGCGCATCACCTGAACTTTCTACGCGGTGCATGAGCTCCAGTTCCACTAAATACATAAAAGAACCTCTAGACGAACCCGAACACTTTCTAAGAAAAAGACTAAAAGCTAAAAGCCAAGTGAAAACCTCGGGGGACCAACTTCCGGTGGCGGATCAGCGTACCCTTATGGATTACCTACGGCCTATCGTAGGTAATCTCGGAGCTGCTATCAATGCACCGAATGTCGATGCCAACAACTTCGAACTTCGGCCGCACTTGATTCAAATGCTCCAAAATTCCACAACCTTCCATGGCCTAGCTGATGAAGATCCACATCTACATATTACCAACTTTTTGGAAATATGTGATACCTTCCGAATCAATGGAGCATCAAACGACGTCATCCGCCTCCGAATGTTCCCATTCTCACTAGAAGACCGAGCCAAGGCTTGGCTTAACACACTCCCAAGTGGTTTGGTAAACACTTGGGATGAACTTGCCCAAAAGTTTCTATATAAGTATTTCCCGCCTTCTAAAACCGCTAAATTGATGACTGGAATTAATATATACTCAAAAGAGGACGGGGAATCCTTATATGAAACTTGGGAAAGATTCAAGGAGCTATTGAGGATATGTCCTCATCATGGTCTCGCAGTATGGCAACAAGTATCCACTTTCTATAATGGGTTGTTGCCACACACAAGACAAACACTCGATTTTAGCTCTGGGGGACTCCTAGGTAATCGTTGCCCAAATTAAATTTATAATCAAATTGAGGAAATTGCTCAAAACAATTTTCAATGGCACACACCCCGAGGCACAAAATCTATTGCCCCGGGTGCCCACAAGGTGGATGAAAGCACCTCTTTACAAGCCCAAATCGAGGCCTTATCTTCAATAATCAAAAAGTTAGAAATGGCAAAAACAGCCTCGGTTATGGCTTGTGAAGGGTGTGGTGGGCCACATGAAAATTGGAGTTGTATGAAAGAAATGGATAATCAAACAGAAATGGTAAACTACATTGATAATAGACCTAGGCCGTCGGGTCCTCCAACAGGCACTTACAACCAAGGATAGCGTAACCACCCTAACCTTGGTTGGAGGGAACCCGGCAATAGTAGTAACCAACAAAATCAAAACCAACGAACAAACTTTCAACAACAACCAAGAAATGAGTCAAAAAAATTCTCTCAACAACAAGGGGGACGAGAGAGGCTTGAAGACACTGTTTCACGCCTCATCTACGAAACCGAAAAAAAGTACTCGGATCGATTCCTACAAATGGAATCAAACTTTAGAAATCAACAAGCTAGTATACAAAACATTGAAAAACAATTAAATCAACTAGCTCAAAATTTCTCCGAGAGACCACAAGGCGCACTACCTAGCAATACCGAAACCAACCCAAAGGCGCAAGTACACCTCATAACACTAAGAAACAGGACCGTAGGTCCCAAGGAGGCCCCACTACCCCCATCCGGAAAAAATTTGTGACAACCCTCACATTTATAGGTATCCGTACACTAAATTAATATTTAATTAGTGCTTAATTTCTGTGCTTGACTACAATTATGATTAAACTGCTTACTGATTTCTGATACATACATACTCATGAATCACATTTCATACTGTCACTCTATTATTTACACACAAACATTAGTGACAACCTTGATGCACCAAAGCACAGTTAGCACACTAAACGGGTAACCCAGAAAACATACTGACAATGCCAGCATCTAGTCAGACACTATATTGAGGCCAGTATGAGCCGGGAACAAAGTACTACACTGGTAGGGAGTGTGGGGAGGTGAGAATCAGTAAACTGCGTCACTAGGTGATAGTTATAGTGCCCGGAAGTGCCTAAAACATACTTTAATTACAAAATTCTGCACTTTATGCAAAAATTCAGCATTTAGCATAACTAGTAAAGTGCAAAAACTTGGTAAAATAATACTAGACACTTTCCAAAGTGTCGGGGATTTATTGTGTCACTAAAAACACTATAAAAGACACTTTGAAGCTTTATTTGACACTTTAACGGATCAATATCCAACTGAACAACCGGACTTTACCCGGAACATAAAAATATTGTCAATGACCTTGTTTACACTTTTCTGAGCTAGTTAGGGTCCCCGAATACCCAACACCCTTTATATTACACTACACACTAATAACTTACTTAGAATCCTAACTAAACATAACTAGATCCTAACTATCCATTTGAAATCCAACCATATACCCCCCCTAGTCCGATCGGTTGAAGTAGTGGGGACACACCCCACCATTTGTTGATTATTTTATTAAACCTTGTCTAATATCTAGTTAGCATATTATATGATGGTTAATAAGAAAATTGGACTATAAGTAAACCTAAGAGATAATCATTCACATTCACAAATCACCTACAACAACTTGCTCTCTCTCTTTCTCTTCCTTTGAGTGTTCGGCCGAGAACACTAGCAACACCACCACCACCGTCAAGTTTCGTTCTTGCTGTTTTACTTACATACAAAGGTGCAAGGTGACATACAAGGAGGCTCGGTGCACTCGAAAGCTCAAGAACCTCTCTACATTTCTTTTATCCACCTTGTTTACGTCTTGTTTCTTCCCTAGCCTCGAGCTAGTAGTAAGTTCCTCTAAACACCCTCTTGTTCTTGTTTAAAGTGGTTAATAAGAGATTCAACGGTTAAAACTCAAGAACACACAAGATTAAAACTAAAAGTCTTGAAAGAATGATGAACTAGATGGATAAAGAGAAACTAATGGTGTAAATCTTGTAAATCTTGCTTTGTTGTGAATATTTAATGTTGTTAGTTGCTAGTAGTGGAACGGATCGTCATCTAACCATGCTAGATCATGTTCATGGAACATGAACTAGTGATATGTTAAGTGTAAAAGTTGTAAGATGATGAACCCTTCCACACATAAACATGAACTTGTGTAAAAGTGATTCTTCTTGTAAAATAGAGTTCTAAACTAGTAGATCTAAAGATCTACAAGTGGTTTTTTGGAAGAAGCAAGTAAAATATACAAGTCTTGTTTTAAACCCGAATCTTACATACACTAAAAGCATTTTTGTGAACAAGCAAGTGTGTAAACACTGTGTGACAAGAAGATCTAACAAAGAAACATTTTCGTAGTAGTTTTTGACTAGAAGTTGTAAAATTACACATTCTTTAAAAATAAAGTTTTCAAGAAACTAATTTTATTCTAAAGATGACGAGATCCACTAAAAATGTTAAAAGGTTGCTACATATTTTTACACAACTTACAAGTTCATGAGTTTGCAATTTATACTTACTTTTGACTAGTTTGATGTTTGAATATTGTATGTTGATGATTTGAAAATTGATTGATTGAATTTGAAAAGAAAATGATACGCTAGTAAGCGTGGCCACCTCCAGTTACAGAGGAAACTCTGGTGAAATTTTTCCAGAAAAATAACACTTAGAAATATTTTTGTGACAAGTGGTTAAAAATAACCAAGTGTCGGAGGTGGATTTTCGTAAATAAAACTTATTGAATATATATTTAGAATATATATTTTGTAATAAGACGCTTGTGTGATTTTGTGATTATATTGTGAACTAGATATATTATTTTTCGGATAAAAATAATATAACTTGAAAATATTGCGAAGTTACGATTCCAAAATAATACCAACGCTATCACAAATAAATATTTAAGTTACACCGGAATTGTTTATGCAACGCGAACCTTAAAATGTAACTTATGTATTTTCAGAAAATACTCTTAAATATGTATTTTGGTAAAGTATTATTTTGGAAATTATATAAGGTAAAATATAATATTTTTGGGAAAAATATGTATATTTTGGGAGACAGAATATTTTAGACAAAGTGATTTAAAATATATTTTCAAGTGAGACTTAAAGATATATTTTTGGAATTATAAAAACACACATGTATTAAAACCCCATCCTTGGGAAGGAATATACTTATTAATTAAATAAGAAGTGTGATTACGGAATAGTTACCTAACTATTTCTCCAACAAAACGTTAAACCCTAAGCCAAGGCACGGCCATCCGTCTAATAGAAGTTAGTACGTGTAGGTCGTCACGCAGCAGGTTGATTTGGGATTGACTATTTCGAGACGCACTTCAGTGAGTTCATGTCCCCCTTTTCTCTTACTGTTTTCAGTTTTCATACTTCGGGGGTGAAATACATGTTACAATGATTACGGATACTTTTATACATGGTATGGTTAGCTTAAGGAGGGTTTACTACTTAGATCATGTGAGTGGGTAGGCGGAAACTAGAGGCCATTAATCCTCATTGTAGGACCGAGGGTCATTAGCGGTAGATCTATCTGGGTGTAGCGAGCCCAACTCCAGGCCCAACAGTACGGACCTCGGGGTGACTTTGAGCCCGACGCAAAAATCTGCTAGGTTTGAGTCTTCCTACAGCACTTCACACATATCATTGGCTTTGCAACCCAATGGTGATCTCTTTTTCCTTAATTGCTACATACCAGGGACTTACATACATACTTACAACATTTTCAAAGGTTTATACATACTCACTTACACATGAACTCGCTCAACTTTATGTTGATTTTTCAAACTACATGTATTTCAGGAAATTAGTAAATGGATCTGGCGGGCGTTGGAGTTTTTAAGCTGCGCTGTGATTAAAGATGTCATCCAAGTCATTAGGGCTTAGGAGACGTATCTTAATCCTGGACGAGATACGTGGTCCTAAACTCGGGTTTGTTTAAAATTTTATTGTCGAGTCTTTTTAAACTCATTAAAATGTGTTATGGCTTGTAGCTTAAATTTGGTAACGACATTTCAAACAATTATGTTGTACTACTTTTAAACTTCATTTAATGGATGCACATCTACTGGTTTTATCATATAGTGTTGTTATGATCGTATGCAATGGTATTAAGAAGTCACACCAATAATCACGCTTCCGCAAAAGTCAGGGTGTGACAAAAGTCAACCCAGTCAAAACACGACCTCATCTCCAACCCATAAGGAAACAACTCCTCCGCCAAATCCTGAACCAACTAAGAACCCCTCGATGCCCTACCGCGGTCGGTTACTTCGCCAAAAGACCGACGATCAATTCACAAAATTCATAAACTTACTAAAACAATTGCATATCAATCTTCCATTTGTGGAAGTCCTCACCCAAATGCCAAAGTATTCAAAATTTATGAGAGACTTCCTCACTCACAAAGGAAGATTGAAACATTGCAATTAGTCAATTTAAGTGAAGAATGCTCTGCCGTGCTACTCAACATACTCCCACAAAAGAAAATCGACCCCGGAAGTCTCACCATCCCTTATTCCATTGGGGGATCTCCTGTACGCAATGCACTAGCCGACCTTGGGGCTAGCATCAATCTCATGCCCGCATCAATGTTTGACCGACTCGGGCTAGGTAAAACAAGCCCCACAAAGATGAACATACAACTAGCCGATAGGTCTATCAAATACCGACAAGGTGTCACCAAAAATCTATTGGTAAAAGTCGGAGACTTTGTCTTCCCGACCGACTTTGTTATACTCAACATGGAGGAAGACACCGAAGTACCGCTCATTCTAGGAAGACCATTCCTTGCCACCGCTCACGCAATGGTGGATATGAGTGATGGGAAACTAACATTGAGATTCGGGGACAAAGAGATGAAATTCGGGGTTGGGAAAAGAGTAGAAGACGACCCGGTCAACTACATGGATGTCATAGACTCAAGCTTGGATGACGCTCTCCCACGGTGCAACACGGGATGTAAGACATCCCGCCCGGGTAACATATGACTGACTTAGGGTCTAGCCAAGGACCCTTATAAACGTGGCGCACCACGGAGGCATTCCGCGGAACTATCCGTAGTTTTTAGTTTAGTCTAACTTTTATATTTTCTAGTTTAGCTTTACTTTTCAGGAATAAAATACACTCGAAAAGGTGGAGGTTACCAAGGGAACATATAACCACACCCCATGCACAAAAATAGAGCCTCCTGACAATTTTCCAGCATTACAGCAAGTTCAGCATGAGGCCGTGCTCGGCCCAACACGCCCCGTGCCCAAGGCTTTGCAGAAATTGCCCAGTTCAGGTAACTGGATACGGGGTCGTTCTCACTGAACACGCCCCGTGCCCAGCCTTCTGTTTAATTTTGGTACTGGCAATCTGACCACGGGGCCGTGCCCGGACCAACACGGGGCCGTGGCCAGACGCCCAGTAACACAAAATTTTGTTTTTAAACACCTTTTTACACATTCAATCAACCTAAAAACTTATTTTTGGGACACATTGAGGACAATGTGTAATTTAAGTGTGGGGGGGGGGGATGCTAAAACCTTGAATTTTGCAAGTCCTAATAACAAGCCTTACACAAAACTCTATTGGAATCGTTAATCACCCCAATTTTTTTCAAAAATTTTCATTTTTTTTACTTGTCTTGGTTTAATTTAGGAGTAACAAGTTCTAAAAAGGTTATATTTTTACAAATTTACAACTGATAGCGTCGTGATAAAAAGAACCAACATAAGAAAATTATGAAAAGGCATGACAATCTAATTAAAATTTGATTATATATACTTGATCACATTATAAACACATTCCCACAACAAGTGAGTTTTGAGCCTTTATTGAGCATACAAGCATACATCTTTACACTAAATGCTCATTTTTCGTTTCTTGTGTGAATAGCCGCTTGGTTCGTACGACTCTAGAACTTTCCATAACGATACATTCCCGGTCCTTACCAACTCAAACCCAAGTAAGTAAATGATGGAGGCATTAGGACTAACCTATTTTTCCTTTCAACACCATTATTTTTCATTTTCTTCATCACCTACCCAAAATCCCCTTAGTTAACCCCTTTGAACCTAAAACTTTTCATTTCTAAACCCACAAAACAAACACCTTTATCCACCAAAAGCTTTTCAACCCCTTTATTTTAGTAAAAAGCTCGGTTTTCTTGTGATGTTTCTCTATAAAAAATGAAAGTATAGCAATAAACAAACAAGTTCCTCAAAGAAACTTTGTTTGAAGATGCTTAGTTTGAATAAAAGTCACAAAAAGTTTTACGACGACCGACGCTTTTTACGCTTTTAACCCTTTTTACTAACCACTAACCAAAACAACCTACCTTTAACCCAAGCCTAACCCTTCCCAAAGTCCTCTTGATATTCACAAAGGTTTATAGTTAAAAAGGAGGAGGATTGATTGCTTGGCAAGCATATCATAGAAGTAAGTTCCATGCCGGTCTCGAGTGTTTCACAAAAATACATCTTCGGCCGAGTGTTGAGTGATCTCCTGTGAGGTATGTGAACTTGTATATAAACGGAATTTTAAAGAGGCATGTTATGCCCAAATAAGTAATTTCTCTTATGAAACGTTCTAAATAAATCATAACGAATAGGATTGTAAATAGAATACAAATAAAACCAAATAAAGATATTGGATTCCCGACACTCAAGACAAGCCCAAAACTTATCTCCTATCTATTCCATTTGGGTGTGTAAGCCACGTAATAAAGAGTTTTGCTTGAGGACAAGCAAAGATTCAAGTGTGTGGGTATTTGATGTGTGCAAAATGCAACATATAAATTACATCAAATGAGGCATAAAACTAACCCTTTTTAGTACTAATGTTGGAAAAAGCGTGTTTTTGTCTTCCTTTTCAATTTACAGGACCAAATGAGCTTAAACTAGCAAAAGGAACAAATATACAGCAAAAACCAACATAAATACAAAGAAAAGGAATAAACATGACATGCCCGACCCCTCGGCAGCATCCCCAAGAGCAAAAACAAGAAACAGAAGGCTGACCACAGCCCGTGCCCACTGGACACGGGGGCGTGGTTAGGTGTCTGTAGAAAGGACAAATCTGGGTCAAGCTTACTAGGACCTCCTTCAATACCCACTGGTATTGGATGGCGGGGGTGCGAATGGCTTGATCCCCTCATATGTTAACTACTATTAATACATTAAACTGGCTACTTGGGATTGTATCTGCTGACTCAAACCACTTAGCCAAGGGTAACGTCATCTTCAAAAGTGGGGCCTACCACTTTTCGCATTAATAACTTAATTAATTATCTTTCAATATTCCGACCCTTTGGGATTGTATCCTTGCTGACTCAGATGTAACACCTCGTAAAATCACGTCCAATAATGTATTGACACGTGTAATAAACCTTAATAAAGTCAAAACATTGAAATTAAGGGACTAATTTTGCGAAAGATCAAAAACTTTGAATATAGAAGGACTGGAAATGTTAACATGCTTATTATAAGCCTCTAAATAACATTACATGGTAATCATATTCACAAATGGGCCACTTGTTAATCAAGGATAGCCGTTTGCATAAGTGATTGAAAGTTTGCGCATCGAAGGGTTAAAAGCGTCAACATGTTAATTCTTACCTCTGAGTGACCTTTTAACAAACCGAGAGTTTCATGATATTTGATTATACTCTCATAAATGCCAAGTATTGTCCGTCTAAGGTTTTTATGCCTTTAAGTGACGTTACGCGCAACTTTGAAAGTTTAAGGGGTTGAAAGTGTCAATATGTTTAAATATACCTCTGAATGACCTTTTAATGAACCCGAAGCATCGTGATGTTTTATAATGCTCTCAATAATGCCTAATATGGATTAGATAAGGCTTCGATGCTACTAAACGATAATATGTGCAAGTTTGCGCATTAGAGGGACCTAAAGCGTCAACTTTTGAATCTACGCCTTTCAGTGACCATTTAAGCGAACGAGAGCGTAGTAATATTTAAAAACATGCTTGGGAATATCCATTATGGGCCATGGAAGGCTTGGATATCATTAAACAACATTTCGCGCTACTTTGTGCGATTAAAGGACTATTTGCGTCAAACTGCAATAGTATACCTATTCGTAGGGTATCGAACCTTCCGGAATATGATCATAAGTTAAACATGCCCTAAATATCCTTTGTATAGCTTAGATATAGGGTTAGAGGTGTTTGGTGCGCAAAAATAAACTTTTAAGTCAAGCAGGGACTAAAAGTGTCAAAAAGTGCACAAGTTTGCATTTTCGCGCATATCTTGCATTCTAAATATATCCGGACATCCAAAAATTTATGTAATCATTAAAATATTTTATTTTAGTGATTGGCATGATAAAATTTCATTTGTCGCGTAATTTGGATCGTTTTTCGCGTCCGTTCGTGTTTCGTCGTAATTAGCCAAACAACGTGGCCGTACGACCAAACGAACCGACATCCGGCATGTTTTTGGGCATGTTTCATGTCCCCTATGTTTAGACATCATATTGGAGCGTTGAAATGAAGTTAACGGACTTTAAATATGTCAGAAATGGTAAATAACAAGTGCAGGGGGTTGTTCTGTAATAATTGAAAGTTGCTGCTGATCTTAGGCGGGCCGAGTAGGCTGCAGACTTGTCCTACGCGGGGCGCGAGGTCCCCAGGTCTGCAGAAACTTGTTTTTGCTGCTGGTTTTTGTTAAAACAAGCTGCCATACTCACATATCCGACTCTAGGGGCTGCCAACTGTTTTATAAGATGGTATTACACCTGTCTTAATCTGGTTATAACTTCCCGACACTTGTCACGATCTCGTGCAATCCCGAAAACTATAAATAGAGGTGGGTTTTCACTTGTTCTTTCACACCATTCATCCAAATTATGCTTTGTCTCTGATTTAAGGAGGATCCTGAGCTTTTAGGAACCTTCATTCAGTCCATTGGACCCTTTGTAAGTGTCCTTTCGTGACTAGTTTGTTTTATTTAGCTTTTTTAGCCGAAAAGTTAAGCATTTTCGATAAACGCTTTGACTTTTAAACAGTTGAGTCATTGTTTGCAATGAACATGGCTACATGACCGTAATTAGGTAGGTGTTAAACCCTCAAAAGGGCACCTCCTAATTACCACGCTTAATCGGTCAATTATCGGGTCAAACTTCTTAATAAAGAGTCAAACGAGTCAGTTTTTACTAATAAATTCATAACTGATATACAGAAGTTATGGAACATGTTTTAACACTAAAATAACTTGGTAATTAATATAAGAACATGTTTAAGCATGTTCAACCCGACAATTCTGAGTTTAGGCTCGGTTCGCAACCGAAAGTCGCAAAAGTTGACTTTTGCTTTGACTTTCAGTTCTGACCCGATTTAGCTTAGTTTAGATATGCCTTAGAGCTCTATTAGGACCAGGTTATAGGTTAGTGTAACCCTCTGAGGTTATACAACTTGGTTCATTAGCTATTCGATTCATGTGCATGTTTCCGTTATATGCCTATATGTTGACCATAATGCCCTTTTGACCTTAAAACGAGATTTTTGAAAATGTGAGAGGAAAAAAACCTTTATTACTAATTTATAAACCTGTCCTAAAAATTTGGCATCAGTTTGAGGTCTAGATTAGGAATTATGCTCAACGACGTAATTAGCATAAAGCCTATCTAAACCCAAATTTTGACACCAAAATTTTTACCCACTGATGAAATATAATATTTTGGGATTTTTGAAGATTTTTATTTATTTTTAAGCTGAGCATAACATAGGGTTCTTGCTTAAATTCGGTAATTGTCGGTTATGCCCTTTTCTTGAATAAAATGAGTTTTACACAATATTTTGATACCAAACTTTTTGCTACTGATTTTATATGATAAATAAAATATTTTGAACTTTATAAACTGATCAAACACTCAGATTTCCTATTTAAACCCGAAAATCGCTTAAAACCGACTTTTACGCGTTTTAAGCGCATAGTATGGGTTAAAACTATTTTTAGCATATAAAACTTAATACCTACTGATGGTTTAAGTAAATTTTTATAATTAAACAGTAAGCCAAAGTTTTAAACTCAGATTTCCAGATTTGACCTTTAAAGCTTATGTGAAATTACCAAAATGCCCCTACGGTGCATAGTATGGTTATAAAAGATAAATTTCACATATATTCAATACCCTACTGTTATGACTTATAAAAATAAATATTTTTACTGATTATAGCAGACCTGAAATTCAGATTAGTATTTAAACTCTTTTATAACCTTTAAAATGACCAAAATACCCCTACGGGGCATAATTTGAGTTTAAATCCATTTTGGGCATAATGGAAGGTATCCTACTGATATCACAATATATTTAAGGCATATTAACTTAGGAAACCTGTTCATGACTCATTTGGTTACCCATTATGCATTTTTCACGTTCAGTACGGTTTATGTGACTAGTTTGCATAAATTGACCGAAATGGGTCAAACCTTATCATTTGGATCTCAAAATCCAGAATGTGTTTAGTTTATCCATATTATACAAGTCTTCAAACTTGTCGGGTCTAAATCACACTCTATTCCGGCCTTCGCTTAATCATGCATTTTGAACCGTGTACCTTTCTTTAGGACTAACCGGTCTAAGTTTAAACTTAATTAAGACTCGTTAGGAATCTAATAGGTTATTAAAACATTTGTTCCAGATTAGGAGCCTAGTAAAAGCTATCTGTACTTACTGATTTGATATACGGCTGGGATTGAATTTATATTTAGCTCAGGTAAAAACTTTTAACTTATTTTCCCTTATACGGGCTTGGGGTACGGTATATAAAATACCGCTTGGTCGGGCATTGAATTTTTAATCATATAAAGGTTAAATTATTGAAATGACCCGTTTAAACTGTTATGTTTGCTTAAAGCCTTTGGGGGGTTAATGACCATGTCCCGGATATCCTTGGCATCATTCATTGAAATGGTCAAGACCTAAGCACGGGGTGTATGTTGGTGCATCCGTCTGTCGACTTCGTCTTGTATTGAGTCTTGTATTTGTTTAGATAGATCAGGGGCACGAAAAACGAGAAAAATGTGTTTGTGGGTAATTTCGCATGAAATCTAATTTCGCATGAGATGGTCCATGCAAAATTACTTTGCCTATAAATAGGTGTCTCCTGATTTCGTTTGTAGGAGTTGTAGTTTTCCGGATTCAGTACCGAAGTACTGCCGAAGTGTCTACTCGCTGTAAATCTTTGCAAATCAATCTATAGACAGTTTAAAGTGAATATCTAGTTGAATTGAACTTGATACAATTGTTTCCGCCTTTCGTGTTGAGAAAAACTCTTCTGATTGACTCATTCGGGTCAGTAAACGATCCTACAAGTGGTATCAGAGCTCAAGAGGAAGAGTCCTTACCAATTCAGTTGCAAAATCTGATTTCTACACCTTCTTTTTCACAATTAACAAGTTTTCACGGTCAAAATGTCTTAAATTTCACACATTATACGCGCAATAGTGTTTTAACAAACCCTTGAAAGTTTCAGACTTAAAATCAGACAATAATCTGATCAATTTTGGCAAAAACAGCTCGAGATGATGACATCAGCATTATTTCGCACGAAATAAGGTTCTAATTTCGCACAAAATTAGTTATTTCGCACCAGATTGTAATTTCGTTTGAGAGGTTCACACGAAATTATCTTATTTCGCTTCAACTGGTATTTCGTTTGATTATTTCGCTTGAAATCAGGTATTTCGTGTGAAAAGGGTATTTCGTGTGAAGCTGGTATTTCGCTTGAGTTGGTATTTCGCACAGAAGTGGTTATTTCGTTTGAACTAGGTTATTTCGCACCAAAGGATATTCCGCGTGAAAAACTAATTTCGTTTGAAGCTGACTGTTTGTGAATTCTTGAATACTAAATCATGGAAGAAGAATTTTATAACGCCTTTGCTACTCCGATTAGTATTGTTCAGAACACAATGTAAGAAAATGAAACGGGTACCATGCAAAAACCGCCAAAGCTAATGAACATCGAGGAGTATAAAGGATGGGAAGAACGATTTGAGAATTGGGTTCAAGCAAATTATTTGGATGCTTGGGAATGTGTTGAGATGAAATATGTTAGACCGATGACTGATGATGAGGAGGTGATTGCAATTAAAGATCTTAGTGCTGAAGATAAAAAGAAATACAAAGATGAGAAAATGATGACAAGTCTATTGCATCAAGCCGTAAAGGAAGATATCTTGGTTTTATTGCAACATAATGGAACTGCTTACTTTATCTGGAAAGCATTAAAATCAAATTTTGTCGGTAGTAAAGAGATGATTAAGAATAAGAAATCACTTTTGAAAAAGGAATTTGATCTATTTCATGGTTTGAGAACTGAGTGCACCAAACAGATTATTGAAAGATACTGCAATCTGTTAGTCCAAATGAAGAGAGTGAGCATCACAAAAGATAATGAAGAATTGATTGAGAAGTTAGCTGATGCTTTGCCACATGAAACTTGGGGCACGTATTTGATGATGTTGAGAAATAAGAAAGATTTTGGGAATTTGACACTTAATAAGTTTATTGAAAAGATTGAAGCTCAAGAGATGGAGCAAAGAAAAATCTCAAGAATGAAGGATTTTGATGGTGAACAGGATATCAGTCTTTATTACAAAGGAGGTATCAGTGATAAAACAAACATGTCACCAAAAGTTGAGACTGCATTCAATGCTAAGAGTTCATCAGGAGGGTCATCTAAAGGATCAAACGGCAAAATGAGTTTTTCTTCATATCCATCATTTGATCCAAACTTATCAACAACAAAGAATGGCAAGAAATTACAATGTAACATTGTTTTAAACCTTGAGAATGATGAAAATTTCTCGGAAGAGGTTGTAAAAGGTCACATGTCTTTGTTGGGGACTGTGTTGGAGTCATATGGGGGTTTAGTGGCAGGAAGGATCGGGAATCCAATGTTGACAAAAGAGGATTACGATCAGATTGATGCTGAGGAGATGGAATTAATGGATATAAAGTGGTGTTTGGCGAGTGTTTTGAGAAGAGCCGAAAAGTTTAAACAAATTACGAGAAGAGATAATTTCCGTGATGCAAATGTTTCTACTTTAGGTTTTGATAAATCTAAAGTTACTTGTTTTTGTTGCAGCGAAAAAGGACACTTCAAGAGAGAGTGCACAAATCGCGAAGCAAGTGGAGCTCAAAATCCGTTCAATAACAATGACTACTATCAGAAAGCAATTTATCATCAAGTTGCTCAACAACAACAAGAACCACAAACTGCACATGCCAGGAAGGTAATCGAAGAGTCATCAAAGAGAGCTTGTATGGTGAATCAAGATGATAAAAAGTCAACAAAAGGATTCAGTTGGGACAAATATGTTTCAGATGATAGTAAAGCATGTTTGATAAACCAAGATGATGAAAAATTACCAGAAGGTTTTAGCTGGGCAAATTTCAGTTGGGATGATTATGATCCTAATAAAATTTCAAATCACAAAGCTTTTGTTGCTCGAGTTGCTGATGACAGTGATAATGATGATGATTATTATGCAAGAAAAATGAAAGAGCACTTAAAGTTGATGGAAGAGAGTGACAGTGATGATGGAAAAGTTAAAAAGAAAAAGAAGAAAGTTAAGAAACTTGTCAGCAGTGATGATGAAGAAGTTCCTGTGATAAGGAAGAAAATAAAAGACATTCCAGTTTTTAAAATTGAAACAGAAGCTGATGCACAAAAGAGTCCTGTGATATGTGAAAACTGTGAAGCAGTCAAGAAGCAAAACAGTACTTTGATTCATAACATGAACAGATTGAAAGAATCCTACGATGTTCTGAATAAAGCAATGAATCAGTACAATCAAACAAGCAGTGAACAAGCAACAACAATGAAGACACTTCAAGGAGCTTTCATGACAAAGCAGAAAGTTGTAAACAATTATATTGAGAAGTGTGATGTGTTTGAACAGAAACTGGAAACTCAGAGGATTGAAACTGAGAGAGTAAATAGATTGTTATAAAGTTACTCATGTACTTCTTATGTTATTGACAGGATTTATCCAACTGTTGAAGGCATGAAGGCATTTGATGAAGATGAAATATTTGAAGACAAGAGTTCTGATAAGAAGAAGGATACTGAAGTGAAGACATCTGGTAAGAAACAAAGTGCCAGTTATACAAAGTGTCCACCCCCGCTTGAAAATGGATATTCTCCTAGAAATCCAAATTCAGAAAGAGTCAAAAAGGCAACCAATTTACAGTGGGAATCTGAGTCTTCAGATAATTTGCCAGATAACATTGATGTCATTTTTACTTCGTCTGATACTGATCATGAGTCCGAATTAATAAAGAAAGTGGTCGATCAGGTGTTGGATAACGATGAAACCTCGGAGTCAAAGTCTGACAAGTCAAAGTCACCAGTCAAAAAGGAGAAACGGGTTTACAATAAAGAATTTCTGTTGTCAAAATCTAATTTGAATGACGAAACATTCAAAGTGGCTTATACTTTGAATGATTCTGACAAATTATATTCTGATGAAGAATTTCCAATAAGAGGTGTTAAATCAGAAATGATAAAAAAAGGTTTTCAAACTAACAGAAATTAATATTTCTGAAATAAAAGATGTAAATCTTTCTGAAAGACCTAAAAAGTACATCTCAAGAGATCAACAACGATTAAACAAGAAAAAGGGTTACAGTTATGGTTCGAGTTTTCAAAAGAAACCAAACCATAACGGTAATTTCAAAAGAAAAGGTCTTGGATTTATTCCACCGAAATATCATAAAAATGAAAAAACTTATAAATCAAAAACTGTGTTTGTTTCAGGAATATCATCTGAAGAGGAAAAGGAGCAGTTGTTCAGGAATCAATCAAACAAAGAATTCCTTGCTAAGAAGCAAGAAGATATGAAGAAGGATGTTGTTTAAAAGACAGAGACGAGAACCTGTTTTCAATGCAAAACAGTTGGTCATATTGCCAGGAATTGTTCAAAGGCAATCCAATCAAAACAGGGAGTCTCTGATAAACTCAAAGAAAAGATGGTTAAGAATGAACCACCAATCAAACCTTTTATAGTTTTCAAAAACTCGAAATTTGAGGTTGGTGAATGTTCAAGAGGTTTTTACAAAAGAAAAGCAAATCTTGATAACCAAAAGTGGGTTGTTAAGAAATCTGATGATAGTTCTAGCAATGATTCTGATGCATCAAAATCAAAGGAGCTATTTTCAGGCGATGAATCTGATTCCACAAAGTCAGAGGAGCCACGAGTTGAACCAAATGTTGAGAAATCAGTTCCGCAAATGGATGATGTCAATTTTCCACCATTGAGGGCTGAAAATTTTAAACAAAAAGTTGGTAAAATTGAGATTTCAAATCAATTTTTCTGAGAAAAGAAAGAATTTGATATTGAAAAAGCTTTTAACCCCAAAGTGCAACATATTTTTGGTAAAATGGTTGATGGGAAGGTCAAAGGGGTAAAGGAATTTTATGAGAAGAAAAAAAAGAAACCAGCAAGTAAAAATGGGTCATCCCAAGTTTATGACTGGGATGGAACCTATTATGATGATTGAAAAATCAGGACTTGCCGGAGCTCCCAGGTTGGTAAGTGTGGAGCAGGAATCGGCATATTTCTTGAGAAATTCACTCTGGTGATATTTCGACTTACAAGTGGTAAATCAGGGACATTAAGTTGTACTTGATTATCTACAAGTGATATTTGATGTTTTGAACTTAAAATTGTTAAATTTTTCAAATGGTTGAAGATGAAAGAACAAAGTGATGAACGAATCCCCATTCCTACAAGTGGTTTTATGAATTCAACAAAACTTATTTTCTGGAAAAACCATTTTGATTAAAGCAAACTTGAGTGTTTTGAAATCATAATGGGAAAATAGTTTGTTGTGAGAGGAAGTTCTGATTGTTTATGCCAAGTGGATGGCGAATTGAAGCGATTCGATAACAGTTGCCAATTTACTCGTATAGTTTGTTTTCAAATTTCGTTTAAATGATTTTGCATTTTAGGGGGAGTAAGAATTTCAGAAAATCCAAAAACATTTGAAAATTTGAAAAAGCCAAAAACATGATAAAAGAAAAAATGAGTTTGGTGTAAAAAAGAGGAAATGATAGTACATCAGTGGACGATCACAGCATGCTAAAGAATTGGAAAGTCAAAATGTGATAAACGGTCTCACTGATGATGTGCCAGTAGGTTTTTGCACATTTAGTAGATTGTGTTCGAGATATAAACATAAATTTCAAACTTACTTATATCGTGGGGAACATCTCTCGAATATATGGGTAACCCCAGAAATCTTGTTTGAAAGGTCCCTCTTTCTGAGATACTAGGTCTTTATGCTCAGTGATATCTGGGGTATTATCCCGAGACTTCTGATTTTGCGGAAGCAATGGCCTAGTCCCCGTATAATACTTTATGCTTGCTTGAAATATAGCACAACCCTCAGTACAAAAAATGATGAAACATTGAAAAATGCTAATCATGTGCTATTGTAGAAAAGATTCTCTTAAGGGACACACCAAAAGTCGAAGCCGTCATCTCTCTGATTTTGAGGAAGCAATAGCCTGAGCTCTCACGGCCCTCGCATTTAACCCTTACAGATATCATCTAGGTATACTCACATGTAAGACTGAATATTGGGATCTGGATACGAGAGTATATTCTGAGGTGGGAAACATGAATAAGTTCAAGTGCTTAAAACATTAATCTCGTATCTCGAAACAGTTGAACTTTGTGTGCAAATTTAAGTGGATCAGTATACTGACAATCTAAGTGAATCGTTTAGAACTTAAAATGTATAAAGCTTAACGATGTTGGTGATTTGTCTCAAAAACTGATATGATTCTCTTACACAAACTCACAAAAATATTGTTTGTATATATTTTCTTACTGTATTTTCATTATATGTCAAAAAGTACAAAAAGATTTTCAGTGTGTTTTAGCATAAATTTTGAAAAATTCAAAAAGATTTTCGACAACTGGTGTTGAAGAAGCTGTTTTTCAAAATTCCGAGTGCTAAACTTGACGGACAAAAGGTTTGGGAGAGTGTTTGAATTGAAAAATTGTTTGAAATTGAAAATGTTATTTCTACAAGTAGTTTATCAGAGTTTAACATTGTAAAATCATTTCTTGATTTGTGTTTACAAGTGGTAAGTAAAGTATAAATTTGTCAAAATTTAAATTTAAATTTGTGAAATTTATTTCTGGGTTAAGAATGTGCAGGTTAGCCAGGTTTTGATCCTGAGCAGGATGTGAGCCAAGTTACAATCTTGAACTTGTGAAAGCCAGACTATGATCCCAAGCACAATTTAAGAGGGAGTCTGAAGTTGTAGAGAGCCAAGTTCTGATTCTGGACCTGAAGTTCATGCTAGTTGCAGATGCTGATAAACTTAAGGAACCAAGAGATCTGATCAAGAGGATGATAGGGAGATAAGAGCCAGGTCGAGATCCTGGAAATGAAGAGAAGAGAGAAGATTGAGGATGCTTTATATTGTTAGATATTTCAGGAGAAGTCGAGAAGACTGATAAAGACTGAAGATTGAAGACTCGACACCGAAGACTTCGTCAACATCCGAGGGGGAGTCTGTTGGTGCATCCGTCTGTCGACTTCGTCTTGTATTGAGTCTTGTATTTGTTTAGATAGATCAAGGCATGAAAAACGAGAAAAATGTGTTTGTGGGTAATTTCGCACAAAATTACACATGGTAATTTCGTACGAAATTAAATAGTAATTTCACACGAAATTAGATTTCGCATGAAATCTAATTCCGCATGAGATGGTCCGTGCGAAATTACTTTGCCTATAAATAGGTGTCTCCTGATTTCGTTTGTAGGAGTTGTTGTTTTCCGGATTCAGTACCGAAGTACTGCCGAAGTGTCTACTCGCTGTAAATCTTTGTCAAATCAATCTATAGACAGTTTAAAGTGAATATCTAGCTGAATTGAACTTGATACGATTGTTTCCGCCTTTCGTATTGAGAAAAACTCTTATGATCGACTCATTCAGGTCAGTAAATGATCCTACAGTGTAGGCATACACCTGCCAGTGCATATATATATAAAAAGGTATAACCGACGGAATTGAGAATAACTCGCCGCGGGATTATATCATGTGGTGTGTCTATTAATCTTTAACCCGGTATTCAGCCCGGGCTACTGAACGTATAACGAACATGTAATTCTTTTACAAGTTTATATATAAATAATTATCCCAAGTTATAAAAGATTATTTTGTGCCATGTGCATTCAAATCAATTTTCTTAAACATTTTCAAAATGAGTCGGTTAATTGTATTACCAGTGTAAACTGGCGTATTTTCCAAAAAGGCTAAGTGAAGGTACTAAATGGAATAGGCTGGCTACTCCTAGCATCAATAAAGAGTCTTACAAGCTTAGATGCTTAGAAATCTGTTGAAAATTGATCTTTTGTTAACTTTGATCCGCCTGTGGATCCTTTACAACCGTTCTTGTAATAAATAATATTACTTTCATTCGGTTTGTAATGATATTTATCTTTTGCTTCCGCTGTGCATTTAAACTGTGATAATTTGACTATGATGATATCAACTACGTCACGATACTCCCCACCGGGCCCACCGGTAATACGTGAAAATATTGGGGTGTGACAGGTTGGTATCAGAGCCAACTTTTGAGTGAATTAAACACTATCCTTTAGTGTTTAATCTCAAATGACACAGTAGCACACTCCTCAGACCTTCTGAGTCTAGACTTAACATAGGAATACTCTCATCCCTATTCAGTAAAATATTGCTTTCGATTTTATGTATTTTAAATATGTCGCCAGGCACGGGAACTGTTGATGGAAATTCTCCACATCCGAAGCCTAGAAATGCTAAGCCTCGTACCATGGCTAGGATAAGCGTGCAACAAAGAGGGAGGAAAGGACCTTTGTGAACCTATTCCCAAAATCAAACTTGTTTAAACCCTTATCCAGACTGTGGAGTCCATACCAGAAGGTCCCTGAGGCTCCCATATTGAAGATGATACATGTGGATGTCATTAAACCCTATTTCTTACCTCTGAGTTTCGGAATTTCAAACTTAGACTATACTAGTCAAAACCTAATCTGTAATCCATGTCATTCCTTTAATCATTGAAACCTTGGATTCTACTCCTGCAATGGATCCTGATTTGGAATATTATTTATTCACTAAAATCTTCAGAGACGCTACTGCGTACGACAAATAAAGATGAAGAAACAATCAGAATAAAGGAAAGAAGACATTAGAAGACCCTCCTTCCATTATAATTCTTTTCATTTAAGTCCCTGTTTGGGCATTTGATTATTGTAGTCCTTTGTGGACATATTATTTCATCATAGTCCTTGTAGACTTGCCTCTTTTAACAAAACTTCATATATATATATATATATATATATATATATATATATATATACGTTTATCTATTAAGAATCCCTTTGAGGACATTATTTTTCTATATAGCCCTTTCGATGACATTTTATTTCAATAATAGTCCCTTCGAGGATATCATACTTCAAAATAGTCCTTTCGTGGACATGTTATTTCATTAAAATCCCTTTGGGGTATATTATTTCTAAATAGTCCTTTCATGAGCAGTCTGTTTTAATACAGTCCCCATACGGACATATGATATTTTATAGTCCCTATACGGACCTATAATTTCCTTTTTAGTCCTCTATGGACAAGTATGATATTAAAAGTCCTATTTGAGGCACTATGGTAAATTTCCTAATGATTTATTGGAAGCTTGGAAAATTTTATATAGGTATTCATTTCGTCCTTTATCCAACTATAGTTCTGAATTTTACTCGAACTTTATCGATCGGACGAAAATTTTCAAAAGATCCTCTTAATGGTATAACCTAGCCTATATGTCTATGAACATGGCTATGATGGTTCATTACCCTTAAGATAATTAATCTTTGTTAACATCTGAGAACATGTTAACACTCCTGGCAGTGTCGCGTGAGAAACCACACCAGCCGTCAAGGTATTGGATTACGCCCAAGCCTTAAAGCCTATATGATCAGAGTAGATCATGGCAAATATCATCAATGTGATGATCATACCATAAACATCCATTAATGGTGAAGTGCCTACGGGCTATACTTGTTGTCTAATAAAGACAACGACAGTTGTGGTCTACGACTCCCTGTCTAAAAATGTTGGACTATGTCCCCACATAATAGTCTATATGATCAATGCGATCATGACTAATATCATCTAATACGATGATCATGTTATTTAACATCCTTTAGTGATTTTTTGCCTATGGGCTATAATATATTGTCCATTTGAGACATTGACATTGTGATCTTTATGATTCCTTGTCTAAGGTGGTGAGCTATGCTCAAGCCAAATAGTCAATATAACTAATGCAATCATGACTTATATCATCTAATATGATGAACCTATTATAAACATCCATTAGTGATGTTTGACCTACGGACCATATTCTACTGTCCGTTTTTGACAAAGACATTGTGATCTTTACGATCCCCTGTTTAAGGTAGTGAGCTGTGCTCAAGCCTAATAGTCTATATGATCAATGCGATCATGACTAAAATCATCGGTATGATGATTAAAATTTAACATCCTTAATGATTAAAATATATTATCCAATTGAGACAAGGCAATTGTAATCTTTTGTGATTCTTTGCCCAAGGGGGGGGGTGAGCTATGCTCAAAATCCCATAGTCTATATGATCATTGCAATCCTGACTAGTATCATCAGTATGATGATCATAATATTAACATCTCTCGTGATGAAATGCCTACGGACTATACCTTATTCTATTGTTGATAAGACAAAGTTAGCGGTGGTCTTCATGATTCCCTGTACAAGGCAGTGGGTTATACCCAACCCTAACAGTCTATACGATCAGTGTGATCATGACTAATATCATCAAATGCAATGATAATATATGAACATCCATTAGTGATGTCAATTGGTTTAGCTTTGTGCCAAATAAGTCGTATTTAGAAACAAAGACAGTTGTAGTCTATGACTCCCTGTCCAAAGGTGAAGAACTGTGTTCAAACCTGGAAGCCCCAAATCAAATAAGATTGTGGCTTATAAACTAATGTCCTTGATGACAAATCAATGAGTTATGTTTTGAAGTCATGCATGACATGACAAGCCAATGTGCTGTAAATTGTCATTCAAGTTAACATATTAAATGTTAACATTCCTAGTGACAGGCCTTTTGTGCCAGAGTTGGTAAACGTCCTCCGTGACAGGCCTTAGTGCCATATCTAAATGTCCTTTGCGACGAAGCCTCCGTGCCGTATAATCATTTATGTCCTTCATGACTAGACTTTATGCCATACCTTTTACGTCCCTCGCGACAGGCTTATATTGCATATATGTATATATATATACAATAAAAGTCATGAAAGGCTAGCCTTTGATCTATTCATAATCGTCTTTGTGACAAAAACAGTTGTGACACTTTGATCCCCTGTCAAAAGGGTAATGGACTCGGTCCAAACCCTAAAGACCATTGATGGTCCTTTTGTGACCTAGGCTAAATGTAATTGATATACATTCAAATAACATTCATTAGGAATGTTCATACCCTATTTAGCTATTATGGTTTTATAATACCATGGTGTAGGATCATGAAACGACCTAACGAGTTGATCAGAAGAGTGCTCAGACAGAATCAGAGGCGAAATTCATTGATTCGGTCTTCGTTTCGCTTGTATTCACTAATAAATGTCTTGTTTATTGATCTTGAACGGATTTACAGTACAAAGACACTTCGACAGGGCTTCGCCGTCAGAAATCAAAAAGTTACCAATGATGAAAGTTTGAAGGGTATATATAGACTAGGACCCTGACCGTTTGAAGGTGACATGCCACCCTTCAAACGGTCACCACTTTCAAACATGACCTCTTCAAACATGACCTCTTTAAACGGTATACAAGATTTTACTTTCAAACGGTTACATATTCAAACTGTCATGTGTATTTTCAAACTGTAAGGTGCATTTTCAAACGGTCAGGCGCAGATTTCAAACGGTCAGGCGCTTTCAAACGGTCAGGCAGTTTCAAACGGACAAGTGCTGGGCTCGTTCAAACGGTCACCAATTTTCAAGCCATTTTTACCAGTTTTACTTCGAGTTTTGATCTGATATTCTCAAGGGTTTGTTAAAACACAATTACGCACACATTGTGAAAGTTTTAGCCGATTTTAACCGTGAAAAGTATCAATTTTGTGAAAGAAGGTGTAGAAAATCAGAATTTGCTAGCGAAAACAAGCTAAACGGTAAGAACTCTTCCTCATGAGCTCTGATACCACATGTAGGATCGTGAAACGACCTAACGAGTCGATCAGAAGAGTGCTCAGACCGAATCAGAGGCGGAATTCATTCATTCGGTCTTCGTTTTGCTTGGATTCACTAATAAATGTCTTGTTTATTGATCTTGAAAGGATTTACAATACAGAGACACTTCGACAGCACCTCGGCGTCGGAAATCAGAATGTTACAAATGAGAAAGTTTGAAGGGTATATATAGACAAGGACCCTGACCGTTTGAAGGTGACATGCCACCCTTCAAACGGTCACCACTTTCAAACATGACCTCTTCAAACATGACCTCTTCAAACATGATCTCTTCAAACGTGATCTCTTCAAACTGTCATGTTCCAAACATTAAGCTTCAAACGGTTAACATCCAATCTCATATTTCATGATGTCACTTGTGATGTCACCTATGTGATGTCACTTGTGATGTCACCTATGTGATGTCACTTGTGATGTCATGCTTGTTCAAATCCACAACGAACCAGACTCGATATAAGACGAAGTCGACAGATGTATGCACCAACAGATGGTTAATGTATGTTTGGTCGTCAGGGTGATGACTCGCTATAGAAATGCAATTAAGAAAGTGTTTAATTTTGGCGTTTAGTGCCGAGCTTCAAGTATGGCAAACTTGAATGAGACAAATAACAGTCGCGATACAGATGATGCGATAAATGCTAATGATGCAACAAATGTGAACCTCAAGGTTAATATGATTGACGCAGCTGTTAGAAAGTCTATGAGAAAGGTCATGAAAAGGTTCAAAGAGCAGAATGCTATTAGCTCTAAATCATATTCCCTCTGATCATGATAAAGAGCTTTGTTCACACTTCGAATGTGAAAAATGAACCAAATAAGATAATATATATAGTAAGGAGCCCCGTTCCTCTAAAGGACAAACTTAAAAGTACTTCGTCTCTTGCAAATCAAGAGACTTCAATGGCGAAAAAGGGGTCATTGATTGCATGAAATTGTTGGATGAAATGGAAACCATTATGGACATCAGCGGTTGTGCTGAGAAAGACATTGTGTGATATGTGTCACAGTTATTCAAGGGCAGTACCCTTAATTGGTGGAAGATTTTAATGAAGTTACAGGAAGAATACTCTTACAATATTTGGGATGGTCCAAGTTCAGGGACTAATCAGAAAAACCGATTGACTGCGACACGGAATGGAAAATGTGGAATAAGAATTTTCTAACTCTTACCTTGAAGGATCTAGACTGTTGACAGAATGTTACAAACTTTAATTATTATCTGAGATAGTGCCCTATTCGGTTAACCCAAAAATCTAAGCTTAATGCATTAATTATTGGTGGTTTAGCATCGGTAATAAGAGGGCACATTAGGGTTTTAAAAGCCTGCTTCATATAAATCCATTATGGATCTATCTCAGCTACTCGCGTTATATAGATTAATAAATAAACCAGTCAAAGCTGAGACTGCCCTAAAACTGTCAAAGATCTTATAGCTAAGTATAGAAGGATTAAGAATGGAGGCGCTAAACCCTCCTGATGAATGTTAGAGGCAGTTCGTATCAATAATGACCCCAGATAAATCCCTTATTGTGATGTTATTGCTAAGAGTTACATTTGGATTCAGGTGCTATTGAGTCTTTCATAGACCATAAGCTTAGCAAACTTTTAGAATTATCCCATAAGAACTCAAGATATTAAGCATAAGATAAAACTTGCCGAAGAAATCATAGAGACCTTTCCTTCTATTTTCATCAAATAATCTTCATTCACAAAAATCTAAAGTACTCTTCCTCCAGATCGAGTACGACAACCAATGTTATTTTATTTTATTATCTCATTGATTTCTAACAACTGTGAATACCAGACTGTATGATAAAAGCGCCATATGAAGATTGGTGTATCTTAATGTGTTCCATAGATTGCTTCCATGCCTGATCAGTATGGAGGTTTAATGCATGGAACCACTGAGATATCCCAATGGTCATATGGTACTAGAGTCGACTAATGGTGTTCAAAGAAGATATCCAATGTAGGATTGTCCAAGTAAGTGTCTCTGTTTAAGGAATCCGTGGACTCATAAATAAAATGTGTCATTTATCTGACACAGGCAATGATAATAGAACCAGGGGCTTGAGATTTGGGAAATCTCTGTAATCTCCTTGCGTCTTGACTATCTTCTCCAAAGAAGTACCCCGTTTACCTCTAAAGGCAAGTAGAGTTAAGATTTGCATCCCGCATAGGGCTGCATTATTGTGAAAACTCCATGACAATTAGTACCATCATTATTGGAAGAATCGGAACCCTAATTAGATGAATTTTAAGATAAAGGTTCTTAAATCCTGATTCAAATTCTGAGAGTTTCGGTATTATTAATTAAGAAAGATGGTTCATTTTGCTTATGCATTGATTACCGCAACCTTATTAAGGCAACAATTAAGAATCGCCATCAACTGCCCAGGATCGTCGACTTGTCCGACTAACTGTAAGGATTAGTTATTCCTTAAGATTGGTTTAAGTAATGGTTGGAATAATCATCTCACCTTAAATGAGCTTTTCTATAACTAATAGTTGTTATGTAAGTATCAAGGCTGCTCCTTTGGAGACCTTGTATAGATGGAATGTCAAGAATCCGTTTAATGGACAGAATTTTGGTAAATCCAATTATCCGGATCTGAAGGATTATCTTGGAAATGACGGATGAGATCATATAAACTTATGATCATCTGGAAACTGCCAGTAATCGGAGGGAAGTCAATAATTGATGAAAGTCGCAAACCTCTTAAGTTCTTGTTAAGGAATAAGATTCAACAGAAAGCATCACCTTGGAAGGGTGTGCTGAAAATTTAATACAACGGGCTAGTTAAGCTCTGATATATAGAATCATTCGAGGAAATCGAATATATCAAGATTGGTAACCTATAAGCTAAAACTTACCTAAGGAGCTTGATGGAAATCAATGTATCCCACACTAGTGATTTAAGGATACGTTTCGCCGATAAGACAAGAAGCATTATCACAAAATGATATGAAGACCAATGAAAATTTATGGGTTGATGGGAAACCTGTATAGATTAAGGATCGATAGGTTAAGAAGCTTCGAAAAGGAGTATGTACCTATCGTATAGGTCGACTGAGATGCCCTTAGAGGCCTAAATATGCTATGGAGGTTAAGTCCATGATACATCAGAAAGTACTTCAATTACTTTAGCAAATCTCAAGGTCGAGATTTCTTTTAAGGGGGTGAGGATGTAACACCTCGTAAAATCACGTCCAATAATGTATTGACACGTGTAATAAACCTTAATAAAGTCAAAACATTGAAATTAAGGGACTAATTTTGCGAAAGATCAAAAACTTTGATTATAGAAGGACTAGAAATGTTAACATGCTTATTATAAGCCTCTGAATAACATTACATGGTAATCATATTCACAAATGGGCCACTTGTTGATCAAGGATGGCCGTTTGCATAAGTGATTGAAAGTTTACGCGTCGAAGGGTTAAAAGCGTCAACATGTTAATTCTTACCTCTGAGTGACCTTTTAACAAACCGATAGTTTCATGATATTTGATTATACTCTCAAAAATTCCAAGTATTGGCCGTCTAAGGTTTTTATGCCTTTAAGTGACGTTACGCGCAACTTTGAAAGTTTAAGGGGTTGAAAGTGTCAATATATTTAAATATACCTCTGAATGACCTTTTAACGAACCTGAAGCATCGTGAGGTTTTATAATGCTCTCAATAATGCCTAATATGGATTAGATAAGGCTTCGATGCTACTAAACGATAATATGTGCAAGTTCGCGCTTTAGAGGGACCTAAAGCGTCAACTTTTGAATCTACGCCTTTCAGTGACCATTTAAGCGAACGAGAGTGTAGTAATATTTAAACACATGCTTGGGAATATCTATTATGGGCCATGGAAGCCTTGGATATCATTAAACAACATTTCGCGCTACTTTGTGCGATTAAAGGACTATTTGCGTCAAACTGCAAAAGTATACCTATTCGTAGGGTATCGAACCTTCCGGAATATGATCATAAGTTAAACATTCCCTAAATATCCTTTGTATATCTTAGATATAGGCTTAGAGGTGTTTGGTGCGCAAAAATAAACTTTTAAGTCAAGCAGGGACTAAAAGTGTCAAAAAGTGCACAAGTTTGCATTTTCGCGCATATCTTGCATTCTGAATATATCCGGACATCCAAAATTTATGTAATCATTAAAATATTTTATTTTAGTGATTGGCATGATAAAATTCCATTCGTCGCGTAATTTGGATCGTTTTTCGCGTCCGTTCGTGTTTCGTCGTAATTAGCCGAACAACGTGACCGTACGACCAAACGAACTGACATCCGGCATGTTTTTGGGCATGTTTCATGTCCCCTATGTTTAGGCATCATAGTGGAGCCTTGAAATGAGGTTAACGGACTTTAAATATGTCAGAAATGATAAATAACAAGTGCAGGGGGCTGTTCTGTAATAATTGAAAGTTGTTGCTGATCTTAGGCGGGCCGCATAGGCTGCAGACTTGTCCTACACGGGGCGCGAGGTCCCCAGGTCTGCAGAAAATTGTTTTTACTGCTGGGTTTTGTTAAAAATAGCTGCCATACTCACATATCCGACTCTAGGGGCTGCCAACTGTTTTATAAGATGGTATTACACTTGTCTTAATCTGGTTATAACTTCCCGACACTTGTCACGATCTCGTGCAATCCCGAAAACTATAAATAGAGGTGGGTTTTCACTTGTTCTTTCACACCATTCATCAAAATTCTGCTTTGTCTCTGATTTAAGGAGGATCCTGAGCTTTTAGGAACCTTCATTCAGTCTATTGGACCCTTTGTAAGTGTCCTTTCGTGACTAGTTTGTTTTATTTAGCGTTTATAGCCGAAAAGTCAAGTGTTTTCGATAAACGCTTTGACTTTTAAACGGTTGAGTCATTGTTTGCAACGAACATGGCTATGTGACCGTAATTAGGTAGGTGTTAAACCCTCAAAAGGGCACCTCCTAATTACCACGCTTAATCAGTCAATTGTCGGGTCAAACTTCTTAATAAAGAGTCAAACGAGTCAGTTTTTACTAATAAATTCATAACTGATATACAGAAGTTATGAAACATGTTTTAACACTTAAATAACTTTGTAATTAATATAGGAACATGTTTAAGCATGTTCAACCAGACAATTCTGAGTTTAGGCTCGGTTCGCAACCGAAAGTCACAAAAGTTGACTTTTGCTTTGACTTTCAGTTCTGACCCAATTTAGGAACCTTTGACTTTTAAACGGTTCCTATATTAGGACCAGGTTATATGTTAGTGTAACCCTCTGAGGTTATACAACTTGGTTCATTAGTTATTCGATTCATGTGCATGTTTCCGTTATATGCCTATATGTTGACCATAATGCCCTTTTGACCTTAAAACGATATTTTTGAAAATGTGAGAGGACAAAAGCCTTTATTACTGATTTATAAACTTGTCCTAAAAATTTGGCATCAGTTTGAGGTCTAGATTAGGAGTTATGCTCAATATCGTAATTAAGAAGCTTTTTATTAATTAAACGACGTAATTAGCATAAAGTCTATCTAAACCCAAATTTTGACACCAAACTTTTAACCCACTGATGAAATATAATATTTTAGGATTTTTGAAGATTTTTATTTATTTTTAAGTTGAGCATAACATAGGGTTCTTGCTTAAATTCGGTAATTGTCGGTTATGCCCTTTTCTTGAATAAAATGAGTTTTACATAATATTTTGATACCAAACTTTTTGCTACTGAGTTTATATGATAAATAAAATATTTTGAACTTTATAAACTAATCAAAAACTCAGATTTCCTATTTAAACCTGAAAATCGCTTAAACCGACTTTTGCGCGTTATAAGCGCATAGTATGGGTTAAAACTATTTTTGGCATATAAAACTTAATACCTACTGATGTTTTAAGTAAATTTTTATAATTAAACATTAAGCCAAAGTTTTAAACTCAGATTTCTAGATTTGACCTTTAAAGCTTATGTGAAATTACCAAAATGCCCCTACGGTGCATAGTATGGTTATAAAAGATAAATTTCACATATATTCAATACCCTTCTGTTATGACTTATAAAAATAAATATTTTTACTGATTATATCAGACCTGAAACTCAGATTAGTTTTTAAACTCTTTTATAACCTTTAAAATGACCAAAATACCCCTACGGGGCATAATTTGAGTTTAAGTCCATTTTGAGCATAATGGAAGGTATCCTACTGATATCACAACATATTTAAGGCATATTAACTTAGGAAACCTGTTCATGACTCATTTGGTTACCCGTTATGCATTTTTCGCGTTCGGTACGGTTTATGTGACTAGTTTGCATAAATTGACCGAAATGGGTCAAACCTTATCATTTGGATCTCAAAATCCAGAATGTGTTTAGTTTATCCATATTATACAAGTCTTCAAAATTGTCGGGTCTAAATCACACTCTATTCCGGCCTTCGCTTAATCATGTGTTTTGAACCGTATACCTTTCTTTAGGACTAACCGGTCTAAGTTTAAACTTAATTAAGACCCGTTAGGACTCTAATAGGTTATTAAAACCTTCGTTCCAGATTAGGAGCCCAGTAAAAGCTATCTTTGCTGATTTGATATACGGCTGGGATTGAATTTATATTTAGCTCAGGTAAATACTTTTAACTTATTTTCCCTTATACGTGCTTGGGGTACGGTATATAAAATACCGCTTGGTCGGGCATTGAATTTTTAATCATATAAAGGTTAAATTATTGAGATGACCCGTTTAAACTGTTATGTTTGCTTAAAGCCTTTGGGGGGGTTAATGACCATGTCCCGGATATCCTTGGCATCATTCATTGAAATGGCCAAGACCTAAGCACGGGTTGTAGGCATACACCTGCCAGTGCATATATATAAAAAGGTATAACCGACGGAATTGAGAATAACTCGCCGCGGGATTATATCATGTGGTGTGTCTATTAATCTTTAACCCGGTATTCAGCCCGGACTACTGAACGTATAACGAACATGTAATTCTTTTACAAGTTTATATATAAATAATTATCCCAAGTTATAAAAGATTATTTTGTGCCATGTGCATTCAAATCAATTTTCTTAAACATTTTCAAAATGAGTCGGTTAATTGTATTACCACTGTAAACTGACGTATTTTCCAAAAAGGCTAAGTGCAGGTACTAAACGGAATAGGCTGGCTACTCCTAGCATCAATATAGAGTCTTGCAAGCTTAGATGCTTAGAAATCTGTTGAACATTGATCTTTTGTTAACTTTGATCCGCCTGTGGATCCTTTACAACCGTTCTTCTTATAAATAATATTACTTTCATTCGGTTTGTAATGATATTTATCTTTTGCTTCCGCTATGCATTTAAACTGTGATAATTTGACTATGATGATATCAACTACGTCATGATACTCCCCACCGGGCCCGCCGGTAATACGTGAAAATATTGGGGTGTGACATCAAACCACTGGGTTGAGGGTAACGTCACCTTCAAAAGAGGGGCATGCTACTATAACTAAGATAATCTTTTAAAAAGTGCAAAAGTGCGAAAATCATCAAAGGATACATTAAAGGCGAGTCAGATCCAAGTGATTCATCTTGTCTATCTGTTTTTATTTTATTTTTATTTCTGCATTTTTAGTTTTATTTTTCATGTTTAAAATCTTTTTCTCAAAAATTTTAGATTGATTAGACGTTGAGGAAAAACCGGTACTAAAAGCTTTTGTGTCCTTGGACGACCTCGGTATCTTACAAACGCTATACTACGCTCACGATGGGTGCACTTGCCCAAGTGTGTGTTTAGTGTTAGTAGAATATCGTGTTTTATAAATTTAAAACTTGACTAATACGTAAAATGGGCTTAAAATATCAATAAAATCATAACATACCTAACGTACACCAACCGCCTCTAGCAACGATAGTACTATAGTTTGGACTCAGCACCTGTGTGACAGGGATTGCTAGGGATCACACTACTTTACTTCACGTGTTCGCTTCGGTGAACATGTGTCGCGCATACTCTACAACGCAGTCTAGTGGTTAGGTTGTATCATTGTTGATAGTTACATGCTTCGCCCGTTACGTGTTACATGCTGGTTATGCGTAAACGCTTTTCATACTATTACTATGCAAACTTGTGTACTTACCTTTACTTTATATATTGACTTTTATTTTAACGTATATGACAGGTTGATTGGATGTTGTGCTGCAAACGAGTTAGGAGTCTATAAATCCACTAAATAAAATCTGAGTTGTCGGAATGGAACTTGTTTTTGAGAATGAATATTTCAAATGACTTTTATGCTTTATTTGTTTAATAGTATGGGATATTGAACCTTAAAAATATTTTCATTAATAGTTGTTATGGATTCTCATGAACAATTTGTTTCGCTCAGTGTCACACCCCGACCACGATAAAACAACAAATCGTGGCGGAAACATCGGGGAGTGTTGTAACAGTATCATTGTTTCATAACACATGAATTGAAGTTTTGTTTTATTGAATTAAATGTATTACATTACATTGAAATTAGAAACAAAATATGAACAAGTAGACTTTTAATATTATTAAGTCACTAAGGCCTCGTCCGTTCCTATGTGAGCATGCATCAATATCATCATCAAACATCACCAACTATGGTACCTGAAACACATGTGAAAATATGTCAGCATAAAAATGCCAGCGAGTACATAGGTTTTATGAGAGTGTCAGATCCATGGCTAGTTTACATGTTGCAATACTTAACTAAAAACTGGGTTTTGAAAAGTATAGTATTGCGACATATTTAACCAACTCAAATCAAGTTGGTTATACTTTATAAAATCTCATAGCCATGATTCTTAACCCAAAACATTTATTTTATTAAATCAAATTGTAAAACATCTCGTAAAAACTCGTTAATAAAACTCGTATGGTTTATATTATTAGAAAAACCTTGTAATATAACTTTGTTTTGATAACCTTGCCCAAGTGATCTAGATAACGCAACGATATATAATGTATCAAAAGCACTTACATATAGGAAGTACCAGCGGCGTATCCACCATGCTTTTAACACATTACACCCGCCCCGTTACCAAATCACTTCCCTAACCCAACGGTTCAAACAATACCAAACGGTTCACATAATCAAACAGCTACAAATGGTTCATATAAATCAAACGGTCACAAACGGTTCACACAAATCAAACGGTTACAAACGGTTCAAAATGTAAAACAATGTGCTAGCATGTTAATTGAACATACATAGCAAAACATAATGATATCAGGTACTATATATGTACTAATGAACATAACAAGCATATGATATAAAATCATGAAAAACACGAAAGTAACAAGTAGGCACACGTGTATCACCCCAAAACAGTTTGAAAAACAGTAAAAGAGGGGACTATGTACTCACTTGAGGATGCTTAGAAGTCTTGAACAACAACCAAGCAAATCTAGAGGGATCACGGAAATCAAACGACACCTAATATGGGTAACTACATTAATAACCGGACCTAAATAGGAAGATCGGATAGGATGAGGTTTCGTAAACCAAATGAGTGTTGAAACTCATACGATATAGTTTGACAAAGCCTACATACTAAATCGAAACCTAACCAAAGTGCTTACGACCCATTACAACTCGTTAAGGTAGCTTACGCCACTTTAACGCGTCGTTCGCGTAAAACGTGTTCGGACCGCCTAATTAGTCCCATGACAAGTATTATATGCCTTAACATGTCTAATAATGTTGCCTAATTAGTTTAGATGCCAAAATTTATGTTACATATGCTTAAAATGAATTTATGCGTAAAAAGGGCATTTTGGTCATTTTCCTAAGGCATATAAATTACATGTCATACAACTAACTAAACGAAGTGACCATAAGGTATAACCTCGGAAGGTTATTCCCTATACAACTATGGTCACTAAACATGCTTGGTCAGATCCTAATGATCGACCAAACGGGTCTAGTTCGAAAGTCTAAGCGGTTGTTTAGACCGCTTATCTTATGACTCTATATAAGAACTAAACCTAAAGTGACGAGTTAAACATGTTAAGACATGTTTAATGAAGTTAGAAAACAAGTTTGATATCAAAACAAACGGTTTTGATACCCATAAAGAGTTTGGTTGCAAAATACGCATAAACACACATTTTGAGCGAAACTATGACTCGTCACTACACCTAATAAACGTGGTAATCAGTAAGTATAGTCACAAGGGACTATGACCATCGTGATTATGCTCACGTTGCGAAGTTCAAACGAACTTCGTGTTGACCAAAGACTGGTCAAAGCAGAAAGTCAAACATTGTTTGACTTTCATGCTTAGAAAGCAATAAAAGAACGAAAGAATGCTCACAAAGGGTCCAAGCAAGTAAATCTTGATCCAAATTGCTCAGGTATGAGGTACTAAACCCCAACTTAGAGCAAAAGAATCAGATTTGTGTGTTGCAACAATGAAAGCTTGTGGGTATTTATAGATTTCCTAGAACCGTTAGGATCGTTTCTTGAAATCCAAGCTTGAATCTTGGCCTTACACTTGGGCCCATGGTTTAGAATACAATGGGTACTCAAATACCAGTCCATAGAATCAAAAATTAGGGATTGAAACCATCAAATGAGCTGAATTGGACCAGGTTCATTGTTTCTGCAATCTGCTGGTCTGGGACTCCTTTACAGACCATAAGAGGTCCCATACGGTCTGTAAGGACCCTAGGTGCTGGCATCAACTTTGCAAAATTGGCAGAACAGGCCCTTGTGACTCCGAACTTGATTTTCGATGCATTTATGACACGTTTAAGCCCCGTTATCCCCATTTAAAAGCTCTAAAATGAAGTTAAAGTATAGGGAACTTAAAATATGCTCAAAAACATCCCGGATGTCGGTTCGTTTGGTCGCACGGTTGTGTCGTTCGGTTAATTATGACGAAACATGAACGGACGCGAAAAACGATCCAAATCACGTGATGAATGGAATTTTATCATGCCAATCACTAAAATAAAATATTTTAATGATTACATAAATTTTTGGGCGTCCGGATATATTCTGAACGTAAGATATGCGCGAAAATGCAAAATTATGCACTTTTTTACGCTTTTTAGTCCCTATTGACCAAAAAGTTTATTTTTGCGCACCCAACACCTCAAAGCCTATTTCTAAGCTATATAAAGGATATTTAGGGCATATTTAACTTATGATCAAGTTCTGGAATGTTCGTTACAGTACGAATCGGCATACTTTCGCAGTTTGTCGAAATTAGTCCCTGTAAGTGAATAAACTTGATTTCGCCACACCAAACCCTCCAAAACTCATTTCTAAGTTATGTAAAGGTTATTTAAGGTATGTTAAGCCTATGTCACTATTCCGAATTGTTTGTTGCATTAAACTGGTTATATTTATGCATCAGTTCGCGTATAACCTTCCAGAAAGCGATTTAAAGCTCGAAATCGAACATGAATTGATATGTGCACATGATACACATATTTATACAAATCCCAAGTATGAAACACAATATTTCATTGATTTGGTATTTGTTTGATGGTCGCAGAGGAACAGGTGTCACAGTCTCCCCTACTTTAGGAAATTTCATCCCCGAAATTTATTCGTAGGAGTCTGTCTGTGACTTTGTGTTAAATAACCACCAAAGATATACAAGGCATAATCCTGTCATTTCCTCAATGGACATTCTTCAGAAACAAAAATGAACAGACAAAGTCATTTTAAATGGGTGCTTCCTCAGAAATGGAAATGAAGGAATAATCAAACGGAGATTCATTTCCTCAACGGACATTCTTCAGAAACGAAAATGAACGGACGAAGTCATTTTCAACAGGTGCTTCATCAGAAACGGAAATGAAGGAACAGGATATTCATTTCCCACAACGGACTTTCTTTAGAAACGAAAATGAACGAACGGAGTCATTTTCAACAGGTGCTTCATCAGAAATGGAAATAAAGGAACAGGATATTAATTTTCCCACAATGGACTTTCTTCAGAAACGAAAATGAACGAACGGAGTCATTTTCAACGGGTGCTTCATCAGAAATGGAAATGAAGGAACAGGATATTCATTTCCCACAACGGACTTTCTACAGAAATGAAAATGAACGAACGGAGTCATTTTCTACAGGTGCTTCATCAGAAATGGAAATGAAGGAACAGGATATTCATTTCCCACAACGGACTTTCTTCAGAAACGAAAATGAACAAACGGAGTCATTTTCTACGGGTGCTTCATCAGAAATGGAAATGAATAGAATTAACTCTAGACACATGACAAAACTTGCTGTGGTTTCTACGCACTGAATTCCATAATTATGTATGCATCCATAATCACGTAATTCCTTGCACAGTCCGCACAATGCATTTCATAATGTGTAGGGGAAGAAAAATCAAAACTGTGATGAGTGTGACTAGACTACCATAGGGTCCTTTTAATTAGATCGACAAATGATCTCCTTAAATAGACCACCAAGGAGTCTTTTCAGCTATATCATCACATGACATTCCTAACCAGATTTTTGGATCAATCTGTTTAACTAGACCACTCAAGGGGTCTAATTATGGAATAGTACTTTATAATCTAAGGGTCTTAACTATTACGTAGAAGCCCATTAAGGATTTAAGGTAGTACCTTTGGATATCCTACTATGAATCCCTTATACGAAGATATGGAAGATTCTACGAGGATTTGGATAACGAAAATTCGGATCACACACAAAAACATAAAAGAGAACATATAAGCACATAATCACATAATTTTTTAACTTGACCTTTAATTTGTTATCTTTGGACACGGATATTTAAAGCACACCAGGAATCCAACCCGTGGATTTCATTTGGCACTTTAATCATCTTCACGAATCTAACCATGAAGATATGAAAATCTTGATAGGAATTCGGCTTTGTCCTTATTGAATCGTAATGTATGTATTAAATCATACAAAAAATTCAATTAAGGGCTCCGATGAATGATAATCATCCACAAGGATCTAATTACATGGATAGAAAGATCCTATATGGATTTTGGAATTTGTGTAACGAGAGGTGTTTCGAAACCTTGCACTAAACGTGCTTAAGTCGATACACAAGGTAGAAAGTCCATGAGGTTGAGGTACTAGATATGCCAAGGTGACATATGAAGCAAAATTTGGAACTTGAGCAGCAGCAGGATTTGCAATAGCTTTGCTTTGGATAACAAAGCGGCATATGTTAACCAAATGTCCCTATCGTCCACCGTGGGTACATTTGAAATAGGGTATTTGATTCGGATGGTGACTGTGGCATTGATTGCACCAAAAAGCAGTTCCCTTGTACGGCTTCATCCCTGAGGCGAGTCATGGTGATAGCTAAATCAACGGTCCTCTGGAGTACGATGCCTATTCGTTGGGTAATTGTAGCACATGGTTCGGACATTCGAGTGTTGTTGCAATGAAGAGGCATCTTGAAGATAATGGAAGTCATAGGAGGAAACAAGCGAAAGATAATCAAAAGAGAATGACAACGCATAAAAATTGTGATCATTTGTTTGTTACCTAAGGCAAACAAATGAGACGGTTACTAATCAAAGTAAATGGGTAATATTAATGTATCACTGAAGACATGCTCGCCTATAGGTGAACACTCACCCCAAGAGTTCCCAGGTAAGAGTGACTGGTCCGATACTGCGGATTTGTACGAACACTCTAGCCTTAGACAGAAAACTCAGGGTACAGTCATTCACCCTTCCAGTTTGCACGTTTTCACATTATAAGACCCAAACTTTGATGAGATTTTGAAAACTTTGAAGGTTCAAAACCATCTAATAAATCATCCTAGAACAGATGATTGGTTTTCAAAGCGGATTCGAAATTTGTGTTCTTATTGTGGTTGTCACCTAAGGATAAGTGACGGTATTGTTTTAAAACTAAACACAAGAACCTTGTGTTAGGGTCCTAGGAAGGTTATAGACTAGGTCAAAACATTACTAATAACCTAATTCCCTATAACCATGAGCTCTAATACCAACTTTTCTGTCACACCCCGAGCACGATAAAACAATAAATCATGACGGAAATGTCAGGGAGTGTTGTAACAGAATCATTGTTTCATAACACATGGATTGAAGTTTTGTTTTATTGAATTAAATGTATTACATTACATTGAAATTAGAAAAAAAATATGAACAAGTATGTTGGATCGTCGTGTGACCCTAACGAGTCAATATGAAGAGTTCCACATCAAAAACAAAGGCGGAATCAGTGAATTTGACGTAACACAACTTGTTTTCCTCTAATTATCTTCTTATTAATCAATTCTGAGCTTTTACAGATTAAAATGACAAACGGACAGCACCTCGACTCAGAAACTATGACTTAATTCCGTTTCAAATGATGAAGGCACATCAGTATTTATAGGCGTTTAATTCCGCTTGAAACCATCTCAAACGGAATCATCATTCAAACGGAATTACCTAATTTCGTGCGGAATTAGTTAATCTCGCTTGAACATCTAATTCCGTTTGAAGTGTCATCAAGCACCTTTCAAGCGGAATTACCCTTAAAACTGTTTTCTCGATTTCCGTGCCCTGATTTATCTAATACAATACAAGACTTGATAAAGACGAAGTTAACAGACATCAGTGCACCAGCAGACTCCCCCTTGGATGTTGACGAAGTCTTTAGCATCTAGTCTTCAGTCTTTAGTCTTGATCTATCGTTCTCTGCCCTAAATTGTCTTGACATTGTAAAGCATCCTTCAATTCTTTTATCTTCAAACTCCCCTTTGAATGTTGATCCAGAATGTGAACTCCCCCTTTCGAAGACTCCCCCTCACGATAAGCTGGGACTCGAATTCTGGTTCAAACTTTGACATTTTCTTTGCCATGGGAATCTTGACTCCTGTTTCTCAAACATATAACATTATAATCTATTCAAACTTAAACTTCTTTTAATTGTTCATCAGTTTTAGAAATCCACTTAAGTATTCAGGTCCAAGTTAATGACCCTGATTACTCAATTTATCTACCAAGTCCAACTTAATGACCTTGGTTGATCTGTGACAAAACAAACTGATATTTGTTCAACATTTTTCTGAAAAATTACAAGTTTCAAGTTAATGAGCTTTTTTTGACTTTCCATTTTCCCAATTAACATATAAAGCTCCCAACTCATTCTCCAGCTTAGAATCTTTCTGCATGTACTCCAACCTTCTGAATCTGAAGATCAACTCTCCACTTTGGTTTGTCGGAAAATAAAGCAGAAATGAAAAATCTTTTTGGATTTTGAATTAAAGCTTCTAGACTAGAAAATGAAATACAGAAATAAAATGCAGAATGTAAACTATTTACAAACATATTTTTGGTGAGCGTGTTAGGGAATCATATCAGCTACTCGACAAGTCACAAGTACCGTTAAGCTTTGATTACATACTCAGAATTAAACAATTTACTTAGATTGTCGATATACTGATCCACTTAAATTCTCACACACATTTCAATCTGTCCAGGATACGGATTAAGTGAATTAAGAACTTAAACTCATTCATGTGTCCCACCTCTTGAATATACTCCCGTATCCAAATCTCAATATTCAGTCTTACATGTGAGTATACCACAGATGATATCTGTAAAGGGGTTAATTGCGAGACCGTGAGAGCTCAGGTCAGAACTTCCGTTCAGCAGAGAGATGACGGTTAGACTTTAGGTGGGTCCCCTTTAGAGGATCTTTTTTACAACAGCACATGATTAGCATTTTTCAATGTTTCATCATTTTTTATGCTGAGGGCGGTGCTATATTTCAAGCAAGCAGTAAAGTATTCTCCGGGGACTAGGCCATTGCTTCCGCAAAATCAGAAGTCCCGGGATAATACCCCAGATATCATTGAGTATAAAGACCTAGTATCTCAGAAAGAGGGATCTTTCAAACGAGATTTCAGGGGTTACCTATATATCCAAGTAGTGTTCCCCACGAAATAAGTAGGTAAAGATTTAGATTTATATCCCGAACAAACCTACTAAATGTGTAAAAACCTATCGGCACATCATCAGCAAGACTGTTTAAGACTTTTTAGACTTTACATATCTTTAGCATACCATAACTGTCAAGCCGATATACTATCATTTTCCCTTTTTACACAAGATCTTTTCTGGTTTTCTATTGTTTTTGGATTTTGAAATATCTCATGTTTTTGTATTTTTGAAATTTTTTACTGTTTTTGTATTTTCTGAAAATATTACCCTATACTCTCCCCCTAAATACCAAAACAGGTAAAAAATCGACAAACCATTGCAGATTGTTTCTCAACATCATCATCTACAATGTTATCCTCTTCAACGCCAATAATCCCATCCGACACCGATAAAAGCTTCATACCATTTAGTTTTAAAAGACATTTAAAACGAGTTTTGTCAAATGCTTTGGTATGTAAATCAGCTTTCTGTTCGTCAGTGTGGATTTTCTCAATTCATATCAACTTCTTCTCGAAGCAATCTCGGATGAAGTGATGACGAATTTCTATGTGTTTCGTTTTAGCGTGATGAACAGGATTTTTAGTAATGTTTATTGCAGCCTCATTATCAACAAAGATAGGGGTGTTAAGAAATTGCAAACCGTAGTCGCGCATCTATTGTTGGATCCACAAGATCTGAGAGCAGCAACTGCTAGCAGATACATACTCAGCTTCACATATGGATAAAGCCACAGAGGTCTGCTTCTTACACTTCCAGGTGACCAAACGTGGTCCGAAAAACTGACATCCCGCTGTTGTTGATTTAGCGTTAACTTTGCAGCTTCCGTAGTCGGAGTCAGAATACCCTTCGAGCGTAAAATCGCCTGTTTTTGGATACCGCAACCCCAATGATGGAGTTCCTTTCAGGTAGTGTAATATCCGTTTCACAATCACCATGTGCGAAGCTCTGGGGCTTGACTGAAACCGCGTTGCGAGGCACGTTGGATACATGATATCGGGTCTTGAAGCAGTTAAGTACATCAATGATCCGATCATGGAACGATACATCGTTTCATCTACCCTGTCTCCGGTGAGATCTGGGTTTATCCCATGATTCGTTGCTAAAGGGGTTGAAGCTGGAGTAGAACCTGACATACCAAATTTCTCTAAGATATCATGAACATACTTCGTCTGGTGTATGAAAATTCCCTCAGGTAGTTGATCAACTTGAAGTCCCAAGAAGAATTTCATCTCCCCCATCGATGACATTTCAAACTTTTGCTTCATAACTTTTTCAAAGTCTTTGCACAAACTTTCATTCGTTGACCCAAATATGATGTTGTCCACGTATATCTGAACTATCAGAAGATGTCCGTCGACCTCTTTGATGAAGAGAGTGGCATCCATTTTTCCACGGATGAAGCTGTTGGCAAGCAGGTGTTGAGACAATGTCTAGTACCAAGCTCTCGGGGCCTGGTGTAAACCATACAGCGCCTTATCCAGTAAATAGACCTTGTCTTTGTGGATTGGGTCGGTGAAGCCCGGTGGCCGTCCGACATATACCTCCTCTTTTACCTTCCCGTAGAGAAACGCCAATTTCACATCTAACTGAAAAACTTTAAATCCCTTCCACGATGCAAATGCCAGAAAAATCCTAATTGCTTCTAGTCGAGCCACGGGAGCATATACTTCGGTGAAATCTATACCCTCCTGCTGACTAAAACCCTGGACTACGAGTCGAGCTTTGTTTCGAATAATAATCCCTCGATCATCTCTCTTGCATTTAAACACCCATTTTGTGTTAATTTTCCTGTGACCATCAGGCAAATCTACTAACTTCCACACTCCTAACTTCTCAAACTGGCTCAGTTCCTCCTGCATCGCATTGACCCAAGAATCTTCAGTAAGCGCCTCTTTATAAGTCCTTGGTTCAATCTGCGAGATAAAACAACTAAGTGAAAACTCAGTTTGTAATGGAGCAACTGTAGAATAAAAACAAGTAAGCCCTGGATCAATTTGTCGTCTAGTGCGGACGCCTGATTGCAATTCTCCAATAATCAACTCTTCTGGATGGTATGAAAGTGTTCTTGGCATCACCTCGCCTGGAACATCTACCTCGCCTTCCAAATTTGTGATATTTTGATCTGCACTTTGTTCACTGACTGGAATAGATTGACTTGAAATCTGAATTTGCTCCCCCTCAGAATCTGAATCACCACGATCAAATACTGGTCCATTTTCAGATTCTTGATTATCATTCTCTACCGTCTGATTATCATGAGTAACTTCATTTTGTTGAATATCATCACGTTCTCCAGCATTGCTTGGACCTGCTTCATCGTCATTTGAAGTGTGCCTTTGACGCCTTGAAGACTCAGCTGGGAACCTTTCCTGCGATGACTCGTACTCTCTTAAAATATCCAACTCGTCAAAGAAATCTTCTTCTTTTTCCATGTCAAATGAATTCCACAAAGTGTCATAATGAAAACGCCATGAATCGCCGGGATTTTGCGGTGGCATTGTGTAGCCTTGACATTCAACATTATGTGCCTCAATAATCCGCTTAAGCTTGGAACATAGACTCGTTTCAAAGGACTTGAGTAACCCATAAAAATTCCTTCAATGCTCTTTGCACCAAACTTTCCAAAAGGCTCTAGAACTGTACAGGGAGACCCAAACGGTTCTAAATACTTCAGGTTCGGTTTGCGGTTATTGATTAGCTCGAAACATGTCTTGTTGAATTTCTTCACAGTAAGAACCCGATTGAGCGTATAGCATGCGGCTAATACTGCTTCTGCCCAAAAGTTTACAGGTAGCTTGGAATCAGCAAGCATCGTCCTGGCCGTTTCAATTAGTGTCCTGTTCTTTCTTTCAGCTACTCCATTCTGTTGTGGAGTGTAAGGAGCACTAAATTCATGCAATATACCTCTTTCATCGCAATACTCTTCCATCTTGATATTCTTGAACTCAGTACCATTGTCACTATGTAATCTTCTAATTCGTGTTTAGTACAAGTTTTCCATCTTCTTGAAAAGCGTCATCAAACGTCTCATCTTTTGACTTCAGAAATAATACCCAAGAAAATCTTAAATAATCGTCTGTGACTACAAGACAATAGAGATCCCCTGTAATGCTTTTGATGTTTACTGGACCAAACAAATCCATATGGAGTCTCTCTAAGGGTCTTGAGATTGAATTTTCTTTCTTCTTGGGGTGAGATTTCTTCTTTTGCTTTCCTTTGATGCAGCTAATTTACTCCCCCTCAAGATGAAAACCTTTCACATGAACACCAATAACCAAATCATTGTGCACCAGGTGATTCATTTTTCGCAAATGTATATAACCCATCTTTCGGTGCCACAGTTGTGATTCTTTCTCTGTTGCTCTAGACATAAAACAATGAGCCTGACCCGTGGTTGTAGTTACTACACTCATGTCCAACACGTACAGATCATTGACTCTTGGTGCTCTCATGATAATCCATTCTTCGGGAACAAGAAATCCTGGTTTCAAGATCAAACATTCTTTGTCTGTGAAGTGCGTTATATACATACGATCACAAATCTGAGAAATACTCAGAAGATTATTTTCAAGCTCGGCGATGTAGTTAACTCTTTCAAATGTGACAATGCCATTCGATAAAGTTCCTTCTCCAACTATCCTACCACCTTGATTTCCTGCGAATCCTACATAACCTCCATTAAAACCACGAACATCGTACAGTAGGGTTTTCTTCCCCGTCACGTGCCGAAAAGCTCCACTATCCATAATCCATCGTGAAACGGATCTTGGAAGCTCCTGCACATATTTCAAACACTTAGTGAGATTTTGATGCTACCCCAGCCTCTTTTGACTCGGGTAACTTGACATTAAGGTGAGTTTTTGCAATGTAAAGTGGCGGAAAATTCTTGTCATTCATCTTCAAGCTTCCCTCAGACCCAATCTCAACCTTTTTGTATAAAAAGAAATCATTTTGAGAAGGTTGAACAGATGATTGGTCTTTCTTTGGTACATTCTTGTTTTCAGAAATAGTAGCCTCTTGTGATTCAAGTTTCTCATAGTAATCCAAAGGAACATCCATCTTTACCGGAGTGGTAGAAGACGATTGTTTTTCCGACTCTGAAACCTTTGGTTTTGGAGAACTTGTTTTCTTTTCAACAACTTTTGGCTTCCATGTTTGTTGAGATGATGTAACCCGTTTGTAAAATTTGTTATTTTTAGTTACCACATTCTTTACAGGTTCAGTTTTGACTTTGGTGTTGTCATTTTTCAAAATCTTTTGCTCAACAACCAATGGAGCTTTTCCTTTCACATCAACTTTCCTTTTCTGAATCTCAACAACTTCAGTCTTAGGCTTCATGTTGGTACACTTTCGTGCAATATGTCCAACTTGATTGCATTTGAAGCATGTTCGGGTGTCAACAACCCGACTTGTGCCTTCAGACTGAGGCTGTGAGGCCTTCTTCTCAAAGAACTCTTTGTTTGATTTTGAAAAAATTTTAGATTCTTCATCAGAAAGTGAACTCGAACTTGAACTTTTCACAAACACCTTATTCTCAGCAAACCTTCTGTTTTGAACATTCTTTTTCTGATAATTCTTACCACCATGATATCCACCCGACCATATGTTTTGATTGTTGTTATAAAAACGAGGTGGAACAACTGGTTTCTTGTAGTAAGCTTTATTTTTTCAAAATTCATTTGCCTCTTTGTCTGATTTAAACCTTCTATTTCAGACAGATTAATCTCAATCAACTTGAAAACATTTCTCAATTTCCCAACATTCACATTCTCTAAAGGAAAATCACGATCCGAATACAACTTATCCGATCCTGCCATCTTGTACATCACAAGATGTGGTTCTTCACTTAAGTTGTTTTTGGATTTTGATTTTGGAATATAATTGTCCAGAAAGCATTCATCATCCTCAGTAGTGTCATTATCAGTTTTTAAAACATTTTCAGCCATACTTTTAACAATTTCAGACTGGACACTATCTTCATCAGATGATGAATTGAATGTGACATCAATTGTCTCTGGAAGTTTAACTTCATTTTCTTCTTCATCATTAACCAAACCGGATTTCTTCTTTGAAAAATTGTTTAACACTGGTGGTGGAACCTGATGATACCCCACCCCTGTTCCATCAGCATATACATCTTCGCCTGCTTTGTTCTTCGCTTGCGGAGTTGTAACTGTTCAGTTTCAACTGGATGCGTTCATTTTCAATTTTAGCTTCTTGGAATTGAAGTTTCAACTTAGCAATTTCATCCAGTTGCTGATTGATTAACTCTTCTTTCACTCTAAGAACACCAGTCAGCTGAAGATTTTCTTTGTCTGTCTTACCATTTCTTTCATCAGAATCTTTTACCTTTCGTTTTAGTTTTTCAAAATTTTCTGAGATTTGACGATTTTCAAGAATCAATTTTTCATTTTCTTTCCTAATTCTTTCTACTTCATTTTTATCATTTTCAATTTTCTCAGTTAATTTTTTTAATTTGTCGTTCGAAGCTTTTAACAGTTTATCATGGTTTAAGATCTGATCTTCAACACTTCTGACTCTACCAGTCAGTTCTTCAACCTTCTTACCACTGAGGTAAGCATTTGTACTACAAACTTTGCAATCTTTCATGCAATTTTTGCAGTCATTTTCAGACTTAACTTTCTTACCTGACTCATGTGTATCATTTGAACTGACCTTGCTTTTGGACTCAGTTCCAGTACTAGAAACTACCTCTAGTTCTTTTGCAGTAAGAACTTTGTCAGCCATCTTTTTCAAGTTTTCTGCGGTAAGCTCTTGTGACGTATCAATAATCCCTTCATCAACTTTCTTAGGCTACGCTTCCTTTTTTGTCTCCTTCTCATCAGATTCTCCTCCTCCCCACCACATTCTTTGCCTGGCTTCTTCTTCATCAGCAAGTTGTTTGGTGAGAACTTCAACATCAACCATATCTGGATCAACAACTATGTTTCCATTAGGATCGAGATAACATTCTCTATCAGGATCCCATCGCCTTGCTTTCTTTGCTTCCATCCATGTACGATAAATTTTTCTTTTCATGAATTGAGATGTTGCCCTCCTGTTCACATACTTCACTTCTTCATATATGTTGTCTTTAAAAGGAACAATCTTTACTGCTATAAAGGCATAACCAACTGCGTCTTCCTCAGGCAAAACATCACTCCAATCATAACCTTCATCATCTTGAAAAACAGCAAGTGCCTTGGATTTTTCTTTGGGTGCCTCCTCTATCTGCTTCATCCTGGGAGGTTCTGCTTTATTTTGATGATAAATTGCTATTTTGTAATAATCCTCTCGAAAAGGATTTGCAGTATCATTAGTGTAAGCATTTCTGCACTCATGCTTAAAATGACCTTTTTGTTTACATTTAAAGCACGTGACTTTTGACTTATCCAAGCCTAACTTGGTAGAAGGTCCACCAATAGACTGTCTTCCAGTAATCTCCATAAATCGCTGCGCTCTTCTCACTGCACTAGCCATACACCACCTTATATCGATCAACTCCATCTCCTCAGGATCAATCTGATCGTAGTCTTCCTTTGTTAGGTTGGTGTTACCTATCTTTCTTGCAACGAGACTTTCGTACGATTCTAACACAGACGCTAAAAACACCATCTGTTGTTTGGCTGATTCTTCACTAAAATTCTGACCATTCTTCAGATCCACAGCAATGTTGCATTGAAATAGATTCTTTGGTGCAGATTGATTTGAAGTATTTGACGATGAACCACCATGATATCCACTGCTAGGAGTTTCTTGATTCATTGTGTTTGAACTTTCTGCTGAAAAAGCTGTCTTAGGAGATGCAATCTTTGGGATCATACTACCTCCGTAATACAACTCCACATTCTACTGATAAGATGTGTTATTGACTTTATTGGATTTTTTGATCTGCAATTCATGGCTTTCCAGTCTTTCGATTAGTAAATCAACCTTCAAATCAGTCGGCTTTATCGTATTCTTCAGCATCAATGCAAAATACTGCCAGTCTTGCTCATTCGGTAATGAGTCAAACAGTTTGTCAACTAGCTCTTCTTGAGTGTAAATGATGTCATGTCTTGCAAGCTCCATCTTCAAATGCCCAAATCTTTCAATCATCTTGGAAACAGACTCGTTCTTTAAACAACCAAACAAATCAAATTCTTTTCGTAACAGCTTCTTTTTGTTCTTAACTATTTCAGCAGTACCAATACATTTTATTTTTAATTTTTCCCATAGGTCTCTCAAATCTGTGTACTAGATCAGTGAGATAATGTCATCTCTGACAGATTGGTGAAGCAGAGCAATGCATTTTTGTTCAGCAACATATCTTTCTATTTGATTTTCTTCTAAGTTTTCATAATCCGTTCTCCCTAAATCAAAACCATTTTTCAAACTTTTCCAACTGGGATATGCAAACGCTTGAAGCCATTCTTCAAATCTTGTAGCCCACCTGTTGTAATCTTCAATTGCCATCAACTTGGGCGGCTTATTGTATGTTCCATATGCACTGTCTACACTCATTGCATCAGAAAGAATTTTCTTCGCACTCCGTGTTGGTGTAGTTTCATTCGTGTTATTTGATGTGCCATCTCCCGAACCACCAGTAAATGCAAACACATCACAGAAAGGATTCATGAAATCATCCATCTTTCAAGTACCTGAAACAGTCAACAAACACTTAGAAAAAAAATTTTAAATTTTGAAAAATATTTTCAAACGGAATCAGTTGAAGCGGAATAGCTTCAAACGGAATTAACTTTTCAAACGAGATAACCTTTCAAACGAGATTACCAGTTCACGTGAAATACCTATTCAAACGGAATTAGGTATTTCAAGCGGAATTAAGCCAATTCAAGCGGAATTAGCTACTTTGAAGCGGAATCAGTAATTCCGTTTGAACGTTTCAAACGAAATTAGATCTCATTTGAAATATATTGCACTTTTCAAGCGAAATTAGACCCAATATGTAATTTCGTTTGGAATTACAATGTTACTTTCAAACGGGATTACGATGACGTCAGCATGTTCGAACTGTTTTTCAAGCGGAATTATCAGTTTTTATTAAAATTTGTTCGAATTAAGGTCCAAATCTTTCACGGATTAGTTAAAACTATGTTTCGCTTGATATGTGTGAGTTTTAAGCCATTTGAACTGTTAAATTTTGTTCAAATCAGAAAAGAAGGAGTAGAAGTGATAGAATCCGATGAAATCAAGCTGAATTGGTATGAACTCCTCGTCCTGAGCTCTGATACCACTTGTTGGATCGTCGTGTGACCCTAACGAGTCAATATGAAGAGTTCAACATCAAAAACAAAGGCGGAATCAGTGAATTTGACGTAACACAACTTGTTTGCCTCTAATTATCTTCTTATTAATCAATTCTGAGCTTTTACAGATTCAAATGACAAACGGACAGCACCTCGACTCAGAAACTATGACTTAATTCCGTTTCAAATGACGAAGGCACATCAGTATTTATAGGCGTTTAATTCCGCTTGAAACCATCTCAAACGGAATCATCATTCAAACGGAATTACCTAATTCCGTGCGGAATTAGTTAATCTCGCTTGAACATCTAATTCCGTTTGAAGTGTCATCAACCACCTTTCAAGAGGAATTACCCTTAAAAACTGTTTTCTCGATTTCCGTGCCCTGATTTATCTAATACAATACAAGACTTGATAAAGACGAAGTTAACAGACATCAGTGCACCAACAAAGTAGACTTTTATTGTTATTAAGTCACTAAGGCCTCGTCCGTTCCTATGTGAGCATGCATCAATATCATCATCAAACATCACCAACTATGGTACCTGAAACACATGTGAAAATACGTCAGCATAAAAATGTCGGTGAGTACATAGGTTTTATGAGAGTGTCAGATCCATGGCTAGTTTACATGTTGCAATATTTAATTAAAAACTTGGTTTTGAAAAGTATAGTATTGCGACATATTTAACCAACTCAAATCAAGTTGGTTATACTTTATAAAATCTCATAGGCATGATTCTTAACCCAAAACATTTATTTTATTAAATCAAATTGTAAAACATCTCGTAAAAACTCGTTAATAAAACTCGTATGGTTTATATTATTAGAAAAACCTTGTAATATAACTTTGTTTTGATAACCTTGCCCAAGTGATCTAGATAACGCAACGATATATAATGTATTAAAAGCACTTACATATAGGAAGTACCAGCGGCGTATCCACCATGCTTTTAACACATTACACCCACCTCGTTACCTAATCACTTCCCTAACCCAACGGTTCAAACAATACCAAACGGTTCACATAATCAAACAGTTATAAACGGTTCATATAAATTAAACGGTCACAAACAGTTCACACAAATCAAACGGTTACAAACGGTTCAAAATGTAAAACAATGTGCTAGCATGTTAATTGAACATACATAGCAAAACATAATGAAATCGTGTACTATATATGTACTAATGAACATAATGAGCATATGATATAAAATCATGAAAAACACGAAAGTAACAAGTAGGCACATGTGTATCACCCCAAAACAGTTTGAAAAACAGTAAAAGAGGGGACTATGTACTCACTTGAGGATGCTTAGAAGTCTTGAACAACAACCAAGCAAAGCTAGAGGGATCACGGAAATCAAACGGCACCTAATATGGGTAACTACATTAATAACCGGGCCTAAATCGGAAGATCGGATAGGATGAGGTTTCGTAAACCAAATGAGTGTTGGAACTCATACGATATAGTTTGACAAAGCCTACATACTAAATTGAAACCTAACCTAAGTGCTTACGACCCATTACGACTCGTTAAGGTAGCTTACGCCACTTTAACGCGTCGTTCGCGTAAAACGCGTTCGGACCGCCTAATTAGTCCCATGACAAGTATTATATGCCTTAACATGTCTAATAATGTTGCCTAATCAGTTTAGATGCCAAAATTTATGTTACTTATGCTTAAAATGAATTTATGCGTAAAAAGGGCATTTTGGTCATTTTCCTAAGGTATATAAATTACCTATCATACAACTAACTAAATGAAGTGACCATAAGGTATAACCTCGGAAGGTTATTCCCTATACAACTATGGTCACTAAACATGCTTGGTCAGATCCTAATGATCGACCAAATGGGTCTAGTTCGAAAGTCTAAGCGGTTGTTTAGACCACTTATCTTATGACTCTATATAAGCACTAAACCTAAAGTGACGAGTTAAACATGTTAAGACATGTTTAACGAAGTTAGAAAACAAGTTTGATATCAAAACAAACGGTTTTGATACCCATAAATAGTTTGGTTGCAAAATACGCATAAACACACATTTTGACCGAAAATATGACTCGTCACTACACCTAATCAACGTGGTAATCAGTAGGTATAGTCACAAGGGACTATGACCATCGTGATTACGCTCAAGTTGCGAAGTTCAAATAAATTTCATGTTGACCAAAGACTGGTCAAAGCAGAAAGTCAAACACTGTTTGACTTTCACGCTTAGAAAGCAATAAAAGAACGAAAGAATACTCACAAAGGGTCCAAGCAAGGAAACCTTGATCCAAATTGCTCAGGTATGAGGTACTAAACCCCAACTTAGTGCAAAAGAATCATATTTGTTTGTTGCAACAATGATAGCTTGTGGGTATTTATAGATTTCCTAGAACCGTTAGGATTGTTTCTTGAAATCCAAGCTTGAATCTTGGCCTTACACTTGGGCCCATGGTTTAGAATACAATGGGTACTCAAATACCAGTCCATAGAATCAAAAATCATCGATTGAAAACCATCAAATGAGCTGAATTGGACCAGGTTTATTGTTTCTGCAATCTCCTGGTCTGGGACTCCTTTACGGACCATAAGAGGTCCCATACGGTCCTTAAGGACTCTAGGTGCTGGCAGCAACTTTGCAAAATTGGCAGAACAGTCCCATGTCACTCCGAACTTGATTTTCAATGCATTTTTTACACGTTTAAGCCCCGTTAACCCCATTTCAAAGCTCTAAATGAAGTTAAAGTATAGGGAACTTAAAATATGCTCAAAAACATCCTGGATGTCGGTTCGTTTGGTCGCACGGTTGCGTCGTTCGGTTAATTACGACGAAACACGAACGGACGCGAAAAACGATCCAAATCACGCGACGAAAGGAATTTTATCATGCCAATCACTAAAATAAAATATTTTAATGATTACATAAATTTTTGGGTGTCCGGATATATTCAGAACGTAAGATATGCGCGAAAATGCAAACTTATGCACTTTTTGACGCTCTTAGTCCCTATTGACCAAAAAGTTTATTTTTGCGCACCCAACACCTCAATGACTATTTCTAAGCTATATAAAGGATATTTAGGGCATATTTAACTTATGATCAAGTTCCAGAATGTTCGTTACAGTACGAATCGGCATACTTTCGCAGTTTGTTGAAATTAGTCCCTGTAAGCGAATAAACTTGATTTCGCCACACCAAACACTCCAAACCTCATTTCTAACTTATGTAAAGGTTATTTAAGGTATGTTAAGCCTATTTCACTATTTCGGGGTGTTTGTTGCATTAAACTGGTTATATTTATGCATCAGTTCGCGTATAACCTTCCAGAAAGCGATTTAAAGCTCGAAATCGAACATGAATTGATATGTGCACATGATACACATATTTATACAAATCCCAAGTATGAAACACAATATTTCATTGATTTGGTATTTGTTTGATGGTCGCAGAGGCACAGGTGTCACACTCAGTGCCACGCCCCGATGATTCCGCCATCGGTTGGGGTGTGACAGACACAACATAAGGTTCATCACAAGCAATGAATGCTTGATTTGAAAACTCAGAATAAAATCCAGTGGATATATCAATCCAATGTTTAGAGCTCTGAACTTTGTTTGATGATGATTAAGAGTCATTACTCAAAAGAGCCGCGTTACCACGGGTGTAATCATCAACGGTTTTCCCAGTGTTTTGTAACTTTTCTTTTTGATTAAGTCCTCTTTCAAATGTCAAAGGTTTTCCATGAAGTTGAGTTACAATCAAATTTTTAAACTTAGCTTGAGTTCTGAATTAAATTGCATAAGTCTCATATATGTCTAGTAGAGATATGTGAATCATATTATTATTGTTTGAATAAGTTTGATTAACCAATTTCAATTCACCAATTAGGTTTGTGAATCTCTCAAACTATTGTGTGAGTGATTCCCCTTTAAAATGACAAATCGTCTCATAATATTAAGCTAAAATTTCTCGGTTATCTTCGATGACATCAGGTTCTCCATCAAATTGCTCTTTGAGTGCATCCCACAACTCTTTCGCGGTTGTACAATGAAGCAATCATACATATATTTCATTTGAAAGAGCCACAGTCAGCATCAGAAAAGCTTTGGTATTTAATTCCAATTTATGGAAATCCGGCTCATAATAGTTTTTCACTTCATTGGGTTTATCCTTTCCATCCTCAACACCAGTAGACATTAGGATGAAAGGGCCATACATCACCGATAGCCAACATTTGATGCGTTGATGCGATATGAAATGAGTCTTACATTTTTTCTAGATGTTGTACTCATTACGAATGAGCATCGGCGGTTTGGTTGAAGAATCAGTGTTGTGAGGATCATGCTGATGTGACATAATTATAGGTTTTTCAAACAATTTACAAAAAAAAAATAGAGTATGAACAGGGATTTTGAAGATCATTTGAAATTTATGAAAAAATTGATGCATCAACAAGTTGTAATACCAATTGTGAGCTTAGAACTTTGTTCTAATTGATTGTTAGATCGAATTCTGAAATCTAGCTCTTGTAGGATCGATTTGTGACCCAAACGAGTCGATCAGAAGAGTTCTAATCTATTTCAAAGGCGGAAATAATGAAATAGAATTGTAAAACAGCTTGATTCACTTCAAAATGTCTTATATTAGCGATTTGACTAGGTTTCAGATCAGTAGACACGTTGGCATCACTTCGGTACCGGAAACAAGAATCATACAAATGATTTCGCATGAGACCTATATACAGTGAGGCTGATTTCGTTTGAAAGTGGCAGTTGCCATTTCAAACGAAATTAACAATGCTGATTTCGCTTGAAATGGCATTTGCCACTTTCATGCGAAATTAACTCAAACACATCCAAACCCTATTTTCCTCGTACAATGTGCCCTGATCTAACAATTCTAGTACAAGACTCGATACAAGACGAAGTCGACAGACGTATGCACCAACAGACTCCCCCTCGGATGTTGACGAGTCTTCAGTGTCGAGTCTTCACAATATTCAGTCTTTATCAGTCTTCGGGCTTTTTCAAAGTATCTGACAGAGTAAGCATCCTCAATCTTTATCCTCTACTCTCTCTTATCATCAGGATTAGATTCTGGCTCTTGCATCTACAGACTCTTCTCTTCCTCGGATGTTAAACTACTAGCAGACTCCCCCTTGAATTGTGTTGGGATCGTAGTCTGGCTTTCAAGATCGTGACCTGGCTCACATCCTGCTCAGTTACTAGAATCGCAACCTGGCTCTCTCATAGCCATAACCTGCACATACTCTACCCGAAAGTAAATTTCACAAATATAAAATTTGATAAATTTAAACTCTGCTAACCACTTGATAAACTCAGTTCAAAACATCAATTATTAATATAACAAATTAAATTTCTGATAAACCACTTGTAGAAATACTCTTTTCCTTTTCAACATAATTTTTCATCTCAAACATTTCAAACAAAATCTCCTAAACCTTTTGTTCATCATGTTTAGCACTTAGAATTTTGAAAATCAGCTTTTCAACATCAGTTGTCTAAAATCTTTTTGAATTTTTCAAAATTTATGCTAAAACACTCCGAAAATCTTTTTGGATTTTTGATATAACAGAAATGCAATAAAGAAATATTTACATACAATATTTTTGCGAGTTTGTGTAAGAGGATCATATCAGATTTTGAGACAAATCACCAACACCGTTAAGCTTTAAACATTTTAAGTTCTAAACGATTCACTTAGATTGTCAGTATACTGATCCACTTAAATTTTCACACAAAGTTCAACTGTTTCGAGATACGAGATTAGTGTTTTAGAGACTTAAACTTATTCGAGTGTCCCACCTCAGAATATACTCCCGTATCCAGATCCCAATATTCAGTCTTTCAGGTGAATATACCTAGATGATATATGTAAGGGGTTAAATGCGAGGGCCGTCAGAGCTCAGGCTATTGCTTCCGCAAAATCAGAGAGATGACGGCTTCGACTTTTGGTGTGTTCCCTTTAGAGAATCTTTTCTTTAACAGCACATGATTAGCATTTTTCAATGTTTCATCATTTTTTATGCTGAGGGTGGTGCTATATTTCAAGCAAGCGTAAAGTATTATACGGGGACTAGGCCATTGCTTCCGCAAAATCAGAAGTCCCGGGATAATACCCCAGATATCACTAAGCATAAAGACCTAGTATCTCAGAAAGAGGGATATTTCAAACAAGATTTCGGGGGTTACCCATATATCCAAGAGATGTTACCCACGAGATAAGCAAGTTTGAAATATAGGTTTATATCTCGACACAATCTACTAAATGTGTAAAAACCTACTGGCATGTCATCAGTTAGACCGTTTATCACATTTTTCTTTCCAATTCTTTAGCATGCTGTGATTGTCTACTGATGTACTATCATTTCCTCTTTTTACAACAAAACTCATTTTTGATTTTATCATGTTTTTGTCTTTTTCAAATTTTCTAATGTTTTTGGATTTTCTTAAATTTCTTACTCCCCCTAAAATTCAAAATCATTTAAAGAAAATTTGAAAACAAACTGTACAAATAAATCGACAACCGATTTTCAAGCTTTAATTCGCCATCCACTTGGCATAAACAATCAGAACTCCCCCTGACAAAAAAACTATTTTCCCATTGTGATTTCAAAACACTTAAGTTTGTATTAATCAAATGGTTTTTCCGGAAAATAAGTTTTGTTGATTTCATAAAACCACTTGTAGGTTAGGGGATAAACTCATCACTTTGTTCTTTCATCTTCAACCTTTTGAAAAACATAACAATTTTAAGTTCAAACAACAAATATCAAATTGTAGAAAATCAAGTACAACTTAATGTCCCTGATTTACCACTTGTAAGTCAAAATATCACATAACAACCATCATTTACAACTGTGATATTTTTAAGAAAGATGCCGATTCATGCTTCACTCTTACCAACCTGGGAGCTCCGGCAAGTCAGGTTTTTAGTTTGAAAATGCTGTCACCCAAGCCTGACCAGCCTTGGGTGATTTTGATTCTACCCTATCCCAACCTCCTTTTGATCTGTAAAAATCTTTTGCACTTTTCACTTTCCCATCTACCATTTTCCCAAATATATGTTTGACTTTACCATTGAAAGCCTTTTTAGCATCAAATTCTCCTTTACCAGAGAAGAATTGACCTGATATCTCAAACCCACCTTTTGATTTCAGATTTTCTTTTGACAATACCGGTGTCACACCCTGACCACGCATAACAACAAAACGTGGCGGAAACATCGGGGAGTGTTGTAACAGAATCATTGTTTCACAACCATGGAATAAACAGTTTCGTTTTATTGAATTAAATGTATTACATTACATTGGAATTAGAAACAAAGCATGAACAAATAGACTTTCATTGTTATTAAGTCACTAACGCCTCGTCCATTCCTATGTGAGCATACATCAATATCATCATCAAACATCATCAACTATTGTACCTGAAACACATGTGAAAATATGTCAGCATAAAATGTCGGTGAGTACATAGGTTTTATATGAGTGTCAGATTCATGGCTCGTTTTACATGTTGCAATACTTATTTAAAAACCTTGTTTTGAAAAATATAGTATTGCGACATAATTAACCAACTCAAATCAAGTTGGTTATAATTTACAAAATCTCATAGCCATGATTCTTAACTCCAAAACATTTGTTTTATGAAATCAAATTGTAAAACATATCATAGAAAACTTGTTAACAAAACTCGTATGGTTTATATTATTCAGAAAACATCATTGTGTGACATCGTTTCAAAATCGTTTACCCAAGTGATCTAGATAACGCAACGATATATAATGTGTTAAAAGGGCTTATATATAAGAAGTACCCCGTTACCTAATCACTTCCCTAACCCAATGGCTCAAACAGTTACAAATGGTTCACATAAATCAAATGGTTACAAACGGTTCACATAAATCCAACGATTACAAATGGTTCGCATACATCAAATGGTTACAAATGGTTCACATACATCCAGTGATTTCAAGTGGTTCAAAATGTAAAACAATTGTGCTAGCATGTTAAGTGAACATACATAGCAAAACATAATGAAATCATGTACTAATAGTGTACTAATGAACATAGCAAGTATATGATATGAAAACATGAAAAGCACGAAAATAACAAGTAGGCACATGTGTCCCCCCCCCCCTAAAAACGTTTGGAAAACAGTAAAAGAGGGGTCTATGTACTCACTTGAGGGTGCTTAGAAGTCTTGAACAAAAACCAAGCAAAGCTAGAGGAATCACGGAAATCAAACGTCATCTAATATAGGTAACTACATTAATGACCGGACCTAACTCGGAGGATCGGATAGTATGAGGTTTCGTAAACCAAATGATTTTTAGAACTCATATGATATGGTTTAATAAACCCTACATACTAAAATGAAACCTAACCTAAGTGCTTACGACCCATCATGACTCGTTTAGGTAGCTTACGCTACTTTAACGCGTCGTTCGCGTAAAACGTGCTCGGACCGCTTAACTAGTCCTATGACAAGTAAAATATGCCTTAACATGTCTAATATTGTTTCCAAATCAGTTTAGATGTCAAAATTTTTGTTACATATGTTTAAAATGAATTTATGCGTAAAAAGGGCATTTTGGTCATTTACCTAAGGCATATAAACTACCTATCATACAACTACTTAAACGAAGTGACCATAAGGTATAACCTCGGAAGGTTATTCCCTATACAACTATGGTCACCTAATGTGCTTGGTCGGATCCTAACGATCGACCAAACGGGTCGGGTTCGAAAGTGTAAGCGGTTGTTTGGACCGCTTACCTTACGACCCTACATAAGCACTAAACCTAAAGTGACGAGCTAAACATGTTAAAACATGTTTAACAAAGTTAGAAAACAGGTTTGGTATCAAAACAAATGGTTTTGATACCTAAAAGTAGTTTGGTTACAAAATACGCAAGAATACGCATTCTGGCCGAAACTACGACTCGTCACTACACCTAAACAACGTGGTAATCAGTAGGTATAGTCACTAGGGACTATAACCATCATGATTACACTCACGTTGCGAAGTTCAAACAAACTTCGTGTTGACCATAAACTGGTCAAAGCTGAAAGTCAAACACTGTTTGACTTTCATGCTAAAAACGCATAAAAGAACGAAAGAGGACTTACAAAAGGTCCAAGGAGGTTTGATCCAATTTATTCTCAGGTATGAAGTGCAAGACTTCAACTTAGAGAATGAAAATTAGATCAAATGTGAGTTTGGGCAAATGGGGGTGGCGTTTATATAGTTTTTTGCACAACCGTTAAGATCGTTCATCGTAAAACGAGCTTCGATCTCATCCGTACACATGTGCCCATGGTTTTCTAAACCCATGGGAGCCCCTAATATGAGTCCATAGTATCATAAAAACATTAAATACCATCCTATAGTTTGCAAAACCATGGGCTAAAACCATCAAAACTTCAAAATTGGACTAGGCTCATTGAATCTGGTCAGAAGTTTCAAAAATGGTCCCTGCACTTGTAAAACTTGATTTTTGGCACTTTTAAGCCCCGTTAACCCCATTTCAAGGCTCTAAAATAAAGTTGGAGTATAGGGAACTTAAAATATGCTCAAGAACATCTCGGATGTTGGTTCGTTTGGTTGTACGCTTTTAGTGATTACATAAATTTTTGAATGTCCGGATATATTCTGAACGTAAGATATGCGCGAAAATGCAAACTTGTGCACTTTTTGACGCTTTTAGTCCCTATTGATCAATAAAGTTTATTTTAGCATACCAAAGCCTACTTATAAGCTATGTAAATGATATTTAAGGTATGTTTAACTTATGATCAAGTTCCGGAATGTTCGTTACTATACAAATCGGTATAGTTTCGCAGTTTGACACAATTAGTTCCTGCGATCGAACAAACTTGATTTCAACACACCAAACCTTCCAAAACTTATTTCTAAGTTTCTTTAAGGTTATTTAAGGTATGTTAAGCCTATTTCACTATTCCGGAGTGTTCGTTGTATTAAACTGGTTATATTTACGCATCAGTGCGCGTATAACCTTCCAGAAAGCGATTTAAAGCTTGAAATCGAACATGAATTGATATGTGCAAACGATAAACATATTTTTACAAATCCCAAGTATGAAAAACAATATTTCATTAACTTGGTATTTGTTTGATGGTCGCAGAGGCACATGTGTCAAGGAAATTTCGTCCCGAAATTTATTCGTAGGAGTCTGTCTGTGACGCTGTGTTAAATATTTGTCTTGCATGGAATCTAGGGTGTTTATCTATTTGCGTAGAATAACCCATCAAAGATATTCAAGGCATAATCTTGTTATTTCTCTCAACGGACATTCTTCAGAAACAAAAAATGAATAGAGTTATTTTCAACAGGCATTCTTCAAAAAAATGGAAAATGAAGGAATAAACAAAGGATATTCATTTCCCTCGATGGATATTCTTCAGAAACGAAAATGAACGGAATGAGTCATTTTCCTCAATGGGTATTCTTCAGAAACAGAAATGAAGGATAAAACAAAAGGATATTCATTTCCCTCGATGGGTATTCTTCAGAAACGAAAATGCACGGAATGAGTCATTTTCCTCAATGGGTATTCTTCAGAAACGGAAATGAAGGATTAAACAAAAGGATATTCATTTCCCTTGATGGGTATTCTTCAGAAACGAAAATGCACGGAATGAGTCATTTTCCTCAATGGGTATTCTTCAGAAACGGAAATGAAGGATTAAACAAAAGGATATTCATTTCCCTCGATGGGTATTCTTCAGAAATGAAAATGCACGGAATGAGTCATTTTCCTCAATGGGTATTCTTCAGAAACGGAAATGAAGGATTAAACAAAAGGATATTCATTTCCCTCGATGGGTATTCTTCAGAAACGAAAATCCACGGAATGAGTCATTTTCCTCAATGGGTATTCTTCAGAAACGGAAATGAAGGATTAAACTAAAGGATATTCATTTCCCTCGATGGGTATTCTTCAGAAACGAAAATACACGGAATGAGTCATTTTCCTCAATGGGTATTCTTCAGAAACGGAAATGAAGGATTAAACAAAAGGATATTCATTTCCCTCGATGGGTATTCTTCAGAAATGAAAATGCACGGAATGATTCATTTTCCTCAATGGCTATTCTTCTTAAACGGAAATGAAGGATTAAACAAAAGGATATTCATTTCCCTCGATGGGTATTCTATAGAAACGAAAATGCACGGAATGAGTCATTTTCCTTAATGGGTATTCTTCAGAAACGGAAATGAAGGATTAAACAAAAGGATATTCATTTCCCTCGATGGGTATTTTTCAGAAACGAAAATGCACGGAATGAGTCATTTTCCTCAATGGGTATTCTTCAGAAACGGAAATGAAGAATTAAACAAAAGGATATTCATTTCCCTCGATGGGTATTCTTCATAAACGAAAATGCACGGAATGAGTCATTTTCCTCAATGGGTATTCTTCATAAACGAAAATGCACGGAATGTGTCATTTTCCTCAATGGGTATTCTCTAGAAATGGAAATGAAGGATTAAACAAAAGGATATTCATTTCCCTCGATGGGTATTCTTCAGAAACGAAAATGCACGGAATGAGTCATTTTCCTCAATGGGTATTCTTCAGAAACGGAAATGAAGGATTAAACAAAAGGATGTTCATTTCCCTCGATGGGTATTCTTCAGAAACGAAAATGCACGGAATGAGTCATTTTCCTCAATGGGTATTTTTCAGAAACGGAAATGAAGGATTAAACAAAAGGATATTCATTTCCCTCGATGGGTATTCTTCAGAAACGAAAATGCACGGAATGAGTCATTTTCCTTAATGGGTATTCTTCAGAAACGGAAATGAAGGATTAAACAAAAGGATATTCGTTTCCCTCGATGGGTATTCTTCAGAAATGAAAATGCACGGAATGAGTCATTTTCCTCAATGGGTATTCTTCAGAAATGGAAATGAATAGGGTTAACTCTAGACACATGACAAAACTTGCTGTGGTTTCTGTGCACTAAATTCCATAATTATGTACGCGTCCATAATTACGTAATTCCTTGCACAGTCCGCACAGTGCTTTTCATAATGTATAGGGGAAGAAAATCAAACCTGTGATGAGTGTGACAAGACTACCATAGGGTCCTTTTAATTAGATCGACAAGTGATCTCTTTAGTTAGACCACCAAGGAGTCTTTTCAGCTATATCATCACATGATATTCCTAACCAGATTTTTGGATCAATTTGTTTAACTATACCACTCAAGGGGTCCAATTATAGAATAGTACTTCATAATCCAAGGGACTTAACTACAATGTAGAAGTCCATTAAGGATTTGAGATAGTACCCTTGGATATCCTACTATGAATCCTTTATACTAAGATATGGAAGATTCTACGAGGATTTGGATAACAAAAATTTGGATCACACAAAAAACATAAAAGGGAACACATAAGCAGATAATCACGTAATTGTTTAACTTGACCTTTAATTTATTATCTTTGGACATGGATATCTAAAGCACACCAGGAATCCAATCAGTGGATTTCATTTTGCACTTTAATCATTTTCAAGAATCTATCTATGAAAATAGGAATATCTTAATAGGAATTTGGCTTTGTCCTTATTGAATCGTAATGTACGTATTGAATCATACAAAGAATTCAATTAAGGACTCCGATGAACGATACCCATCCACAAGGATCTAATTATAAGGATAGAAAGATCCTACATGGATTTTGGAATTTGTGTAACGAGAGGTGTTTTGACACCTCGCACTAGGCGTGCTTAAGTCGATACACAAGCTAGAAAGTTCATGAGGTTGAGGTGGTAGATATGCCAAGGCGACATATGAAGCAGAATTTGAAGGTTGAGCAGCAGCAGGATTTGCAACAGCTTTGCTTTGGATTGCAAAGCGGCACATGTTAACCAAATGTCCCCATCGTCCACCGTGGGTACATTTGAAACAGGGTATTTGATTCGGATGATGACGGCTACATTGATTGCACCAAGGAGCAGTTCCCTTATACGGCTTCATCCCTGAGGCGAGTCATGGTGATAGCTAAATCAACGGTCCTCTGGAGTACGATGCCTATTCGCTGGGTAATTGCAGCACCTGGTTCAGACATTTGAGTGTTGTTGTGATGAAGAGGCATCTTGAAGATAATGGAAGGCGTAGGAGGAAACAAGCGAAAGATAGTCAAAAGAGAATGACAACGCATGAAGATTGTGACCATTTGTTTGTTACCAAAGGCAAACAAATGAGACGGTGACTAATCAAAGTTAGTGGGTCATATTAATGTATCGCGAAAACATGCTCTCCTATAAGTGAACACTCACCCCAAGAGTTCCCAGGTAAGAGTGACTGGTCCGATACTACGGATTTGTACGAACACTCTAGCCTTAGACAGAAAACTTAGAGTACAGGCATTCACCCTTCCGGTTTTCACGTGTTCACATTATAAGACCCTAACTTTGACGAGATTTTGAAAACTTTGAGGGTTCAAAACCTTATAATAAATCATCCTAGAACAGATGATTAGTTTTCAAAGCGGATTCAAAATTTATGTTCTTATTGTGGTTGTCACTTAAGGATAAGTGACGGTATTGTTTTAAAACTAAACACAAGATAACTTGTGTTAGGGTCCTAGGAAGGTTATAGTCTAGGTCAAAGCATTACTAATAACCTAATTCCCTAAAACCATTGGCTCTGATACAAACTTTTATGTCAAACCCCGACCACGTATAACAACAAAATGTGGCGGAAACGTCGGGGAGTGTTGTAACAGAATCATTGTTTCACAACCATGGAATAAACAGTTTCGTTTTATTGAATTAAATGTATTACATTACATTGGAATTAGAAACAAAGCATGAACAAATAGACTTTCATTGTTATTAAGTCACTAAGGCCTCGTCCATTCCTATGTGAGCATACATCAATATCATCATCAAACATCATCAACTATTGTACCTGAAACACATGTGAATATACGTCAGCATAAAATGCCAGCGAGTACATAGGTTTTATATGAGTGTCAGATTCATGGCTCGTTTTACATGTTGCAATACTTATTTAAAAACCTTGTTTTGAAAAGTATAGTATTGAGACATAATTAACCAACTCAAATCAAGTTGGTTATAATTTACAAAATCTCGTAGCCATGATTCTTAACTCCAAAACATTTGCTTTATGAAATCAAATTGTAAAACATATCGTAGAAAACTTGTTAACAAAACTCGTATGGTTTATATTATTCAGAAAACATCATTGTGTGACATCGTTTCAAAATCGTTTACCCAAGTGATCTAGATAACGCAACGATATATAATGTGTTAAAAGCACTTATATATAGGAAGTACCAGCGGCGTATCCACCATGCTTTTAACACATTACACCCGCCCCGTTACCTAATCACTTCCCTAACCCAATGGCTCAAACAGTTACAAATGGTTCACATGAATCAAATGGTTACAAACGGTTCACATAAATCCAACGATTACAAATGGTTCACATACATCAAATGGTTACAAATGGTTCACATACATCCATACATCCAATGATTTCAAATGGTTCAAAATGTAAAACAATTGTGCTAGCATGTTAAGTGAACATACATAGCAAAACATAATGAAATCATGTACTAATAGTGTACTAATGAACATAGCAAGTATATGATATGAAAACATGGAAAGCACGAAAATAACAAGTAGGCACATGTGTTTCACCCCAAAACGTTTGGAAAACAGTAAAATAGGGGTCTATGTACTCACTTGAGGGTGCTTAGAAGTCTTGAACAACAACCAAGCAAAGCTAGAGGGATCACGGAAATCAAACGGCACCTAATATAGGTAACTACATTAATGATCGGACCTAACTCGGAGGATCGGATAGTATGAGGTTTCGTAAACCAAATGAGTATTAGAACTCATATGATATGGTTTAATAAACCCTACATACTAAAATGAAACCTAACCTAAGTGCTTACGACCCATCATGACCCGTTTAGGTAGCTTACGCTACTTTAACGTGTCGTTCTTTTAAAACGCGCTTGGACCGCCTAACTAGTCCTATGACAAGTAAAATATGCCTTAACATGTCTAATATTGTTTCCAAATCAGTTTAGATGTCAAAATTTATGTTACATATGCTTAAAATGAATTTATGCATAAAAAGGGCATTTTGGTCATTTACCTAAGGCATATAAACTACCTATCATACAACTACTTAAACAAAGTGACCATAAGGTATAACCTCGGAAGGTTATTCCCTATACAACTATGGTCACCTAATGTGCTTGGTCGGATCCTAACAATCGACCAAACGGGTCGCGTTCGAAAGTGTAAGCGGTTATTTGGACCGCTTACCTTACGACCCTACATAAGCACTAAACCTAAAGTGACGAGTTAAACATGTTAAAAAATGTTTAACAAAGTTAGAAAACAGGTTTGGTATCAAAACAAACGGTTTTGATCCCTAAAAGTAGTTTGGTTACAAAATACGCAAGAATACGCATTCTGGCCGAAACTACGACTCGTCACTACACCTAAACAACGTGGTAATCAGTAGGTATAGTCACTAGGGACTATAACCATCGTGATTACGCTCATGTTGCGAAGTTCAAACGAACTTCGTGTTGACCATAAACTGGTCAAAGCTGAAAGTCAAACACTGTTTGACTTTCATGCTAAAAACGCATAAAAGAACGAAAGAGGACTTACAAAAGGTCCAAGGAGGTTTGATCCAATTTATTCTCAGGTATGAAGTGTAAGACTTCAACTTAGAGAATGAAAATTAGATCAAATGTGAGTTTGGGCAAATGGGGGTGGGGTTTATATAGTTTTTGCACATCCGTTAAGATCGTTCATCGTAAAACGAGCTTCGATCTCATCCGTACACATGTGCCTATGGTTTTCTAAAACCATGGGAGCCCCTAATATGAGTCCATAGTATCATAAAAACATTAAATACCAGCCCATAGTTTGCAAAACCATGGGCTAAAACCATCAAAACTTCAAAATTGGACTAGGTTCATTGAATCTGGTCAGAAGTTTCAAAAATGGTCCCTGCACTTGTAAAACTTGTTTTTTTGCACTTTTAATCCCCGTTAACCCCATTTCAAGGCTCTAAAATAAAGTTAAAGTATAGGGAACTTAAAATATGCTCAAAAACATCTCGGATATTGGTTCGTTTGGTTGTACGGTTGCGTTGTTCGGTTAGTTACGACGGAAATCGTAATGAACGCAAAAACGATCCAAATTACGCGAAGAATGGAATTTTATCAAGCCAATCACTAAAATAAAATATTTTTATGATTACATAAATTTTTGAATGTCCGGATATATTCCGAACGTAAGATATGCGCGAAAATGCAAACTTGTGCACTTTTTGACGAATTTAGTCCCTATTGATCAATAAAGTTTATTTTAGCATACCAAACCCCTTAAAGCCTACTTCTAAGCTATGTAAATGATATTTAGGGTATGTTTAACTTATGATCAAGTTCCGGAATGTTCGTTACTAAACAAATCGGTATAGTTTCGCAGTCTGACACAATTAGTCCCTGCGATCGAACAATCTTGATTTCAACACACCAAACCTTTCAAAACTTATTTCTAAGTTACGTAAAGGTTATTTAAGGTATGTTAAGCCCATTTCACTATTCTGAAGTGTTCGTTGTATTAAACTGGTTATATTTACGCATCAGTGCGCGTATAACCTTCCAGAAAGCGATTTAAAGCTTGAAATCGAACATGAATTGATATGTGCAAACGATACACATATTTTTACAAATCCCAAGTATGAAACACAATATTTCAATAATTTGGTATTTGTTTGATGGTCACGGAGGCACATGTGTCACAACCGGAAAGTTTTCCTCGTTCATTTCAGGAACAGAATTCTCAACATGTTTCTCCACAAATGACTCCTCTGATTTTATGGAATCAGATTCATTGTCAGAACTACTTTCAGATTTTACAACCCATCTCTGTTTGCTCAAATCTACTTTTCTTTTGTAAAAATGTTTTGAAACATCACCAGTTTCAAAAATTGAATTTTCAAACACTTTAGGTTTCTCAGTTGGTTGTTTTTTTTTCATCAACACTTTTTCCTTTCAATTCTGAGTTAAAAGAAGCTCCCTGTTTTGTGTTGTTGAACTGTTGGCAATTCCAAGTAATGTGTCCAATTTTGTGACATTTGAAACACGTTCTTCTCTCAACTCTTTGATCATTTCTCATCATCATATTCTTTTTTTTTCTCAGTGAGAAACTCTTGATTTAACTGTTTCCAGAATGGTTTCTTCTATTCTTCTTCTGAGCTTGTACCTGAAACAAATTTTGTGTTTGGTTTATAATTTTTCTCATTTTTATGTTTTTTCGGGGGAATGAACCCTAAACCCTGCTTTTTGAAATTACCGTTATGGTTTGGTTTGTTTCGATAACCTGAACCAGAATTGTAACCCTTTTTCTTGTTCAATCTCTGTTGAACTCTTGAAGTGTACTTTTTAGGTTTTTCATGAAGATTTAAATCTTTTATTTCAGAAATATTAATTTCTGTTAATTTGAAAACCTGTTTGATCATTTCAGATTTGACACTTCTTATAGGAAATTCTTCATCAGAATATAATTTGTCTGAATCATTCAAAGTATATGCCACTTTGATTGGTTCGTCATTCAAATTAGATTTTGATAACAAGAATTCTTTATTGTAAACCCGTTTAACCGGTGAACTCGGACTCTTTTCTGATGAACTCGAACTTTCAGACTTAGACTCCGACTTTGACTCTTCATCCATATCCAACACCTGATTGACCACTTTCTTTAACAATTCAGACTCATGATCAGTGTCAGACGGTGTGAATGTAACATCAATATTATTTGGTAATTCATCAATGATTTCAGACTTTAACTTGATGTTGAGAGCCTTATTTAAGCGTTCCTCATTTGGCTTTCTGGGAGAATAACTATTCCAAATCGGAGGCGGACACTTGTTATATTTGACACTTTGTTTCTTACCAGTATCCGTATCTTCCTTTTCTTTGTCTTGGAAAGCTTCAAGACCTGCAACAGTAGGATAAACTCGATCAATCAAATAGTCACATGTTGTATAACTCAACAACAAACGTTTGATTCTTTCACTCTCAATCTTTTCAAGTTCCAAATCCTGCTCCAGCTTATCACAATCTTCAATATACTCATTGATGACTTTCTTCTTTGTCATTAAAGTTGAACTCATCATTGTCATAGCAGCATCAACTTCTTTGTTTGTCTTGTTCAAACCATCAACTGTTCTGTTCAGCACATCATATGATTCTTTCGCATACTTCACATCAGACAGTAAATTCTCTTTAAGCTCTTGCAGTTCACGAATCTTCTTGTCTTTCTCATCACAATCTTTACCAGATTCTAAACATTTCTGACAAGGTTTAATGACTTCAACTATCTTTTCAACCTCGAAAAACTTTTCAACTTCAACAATCTTTTCTACCTCAACGATTTTCTCAACTTCGACGAGTTTTTCAACTTCGACTTATTTTCGACTTCAACAATTTTTTCGACAACCTTCTCAAACATCAATTTTTCATCAACTTTCACTTTTATCTCACTTCCTTCTTCTTCAATTTTCTTTGTTGAACTTTCTTCAACTCCAATTTTCTCAGCTACCAGTTTTTCTTTTTCTTCAGCAATTCTTTGCATCTCTAATTCTTTCTTCAGACGAGCAGCTCGTTTTTCTTTCAACACTTCAATTTTATCTGCAAAAAACAAATTAAAACTAAATGAGTCTAAACTTTTTCTTGCATTATTAATGTATTCTTCCTCGTCATCAGTATCATCATCACTTTCTGATGATCTAAAGATCTCCGTTCTTTTGACCTCTTGCTCTTCCAAAATCCTAGCAACAAGACCTAAACCAGGTGGAATGTATTTATCCCAGCTAAATCCCTCTGCAACAAATTCATCATCTTGATCAATTATCCCAAAACAAGCTCTTTTCTCTTCAATGGTACGTGCATGAGCAGTTTGTGGTTGTTGAGCAATCTGATGAAAAATTGATTTTTGATAATAATTGTTCTTTCCAGACTGATCTTGTCTTCCATTTGCTTCTTTGTTTTTACACTCTCGCTTAAAATGACCTTTTTCTTTGCAACGAAAACAAGTAACCTTTGATTTGTCAAACCCTATTGGGGATGCACTCATTTCTCGAAAATCATCTCTTCCGGTGACTTGTTGAAATTTTTCAGCTCTTCTAACAATACTAGCCAAACACCATTTGATATCCATCAATTCAAGTTCCTCTGCATCAATTTGGTCATAATCCTCTTTGGTAAGCATCGGATTACCAATTCTGCCTGCAATCAAGCTTTCATATGATTCCAACATAGCAACGAGTGATGCCATATGTTGCTTAGCTATTTCTGGAGAAAGATTTTGACCATTTTGAATGTTCAAGGTAACATTGCACTGCAAATTTGTAGAATTCTTTTCTTGAGAACTTGGTGTTGTAAAATTTGGATCAAAGCTTGAGTATGAAGATCAAGATCCACCACTTTGAGTCACAGTACTTCCCTTTGTTCCAGAAGAACTATCCGCACTGAAACCTGTTTGAATCTTTGGGCTTGGGGTAATTTCAAATTTGTTTTCTCTATAGTATAGACTGACATCTTGTTGTGCAATTGGTTTAGACATGATAGCTGTTTTCTGAATTTCCAATTCATGCTCTTCAATCTTCTGAATAAACTGTGCCAGATTCATATTTTCAGATTTTCTCATGTGTTTTAAAATCAACAAATAAATTCCCCATTTCTGCTGTGGTAATGCCTCAGCTAGTTTATCAACCCATTCTTCGTCTTCTTTTTTTATTTCCAATCTTCCCATTTTCAAAACCAAATGACAATATCTATCAATGGTCTTTTTTGTTGTTTCACCTTCTAAGGCTACAAACATATCAAATGATTTCTTTAGTAAAGCTCTTTTGTTCTTGATCATATCTGCACTTCCTTTAAACTTTTGAATTAATGTTGTCCAGATTGATCTAGCAGTACCCTCGTGTTAGAGTAAAACAAAGATATCTTCTTTAACTACTTGTTGAAGAATACTGATTATCATCTTTTCACTTGTGTATTTCAATTTTTCAATATCTGAAAATTATCACAAAAAGCCTTTTCAATCCCAAAACACTTTAAAACATGTATATTACATGTGTTATTTTTTTCAAAAAATAAAATGTCGGGAGGTTGGGTAAAAATGGGGGGGAGATTTGAGTTTCCAGAGTTTTCTAAAAATTTAAGGGTTTTCTGTCTAGCCTTCCCTTATATATATATATATATATATATAGGGAGGAGTTCATGCGAGAACCACCCTTATTGCGAGAACCGCGAGAACCAATGTGAACACAACCTAAAATAGCTAAAAAAACCTAACCCCCCCAAGCTAAATGCTAAAAACTAAAACCCCAAAAAAACCTAACCCCCCCCCCCCCCAAGTTAAAATGCTAAAAACTAAACCCCCAAAAAACCTAAAAAAATAAAAAAAAAATCTAAATTTTTTTTTAATATTTTTATGCTCAAATCGCTACTTTTAGTGGCAAAAAAAAAAAATTTAATTTTTTTTTCTTCGAAAAGTAGCGATTTTTATATAAAAATATTAAAAAAAAATTGTGTGATTTTTAGCTATTTTTAGGCATTTTTTGTTGTGTTCACATTGGTTCTCGCGGTTCTCGCAATAAGAGGTGGTTGTCGCATGATCTTCTCCCTATATATATATATATATATATAGGGGACCGCTAAAATAAGAACCACCTCGAGTTGTAAGAACCGTGAGAACTACACCGTACGGGGCGAGGTGGACCAAATTTTTTTTATAAACGTAGATGCGTGTATTATAAACACATTTGTTAAAATAAAATTCAAAAAAAAAATGTCGTGTGTGTAGTTTTGAGCACCACAAGTTTGTGTTTACGGGTACCGTAAATTTAACCGGAAAATTTACGGTACCCGTAAACACAAACTTGTGGTGCTCAAAACTACACACATGACATTTTTTTTTAATTTTTTTTACAAATGTGTTTATAATACAAGCATCTACGTTTATGAAAAAAAAATTTGGTCCACCTCGGCCCGTATCAAAAAGTTCTCACGGTTCTTACAACTCGAGGTGGTTCTCATTTTAGCGGTCACTTATATATATATATATATATATATATATATATATATATAGATGTGTGTGTATATAATTTACATATTATAAATTAGCAACATCTTAGTGCATATAGAGGTGTTGTACCCCATGTTTTGAGGGGGGGGGGGGGAGGTTTAAAAAAAATTGACATTACACTTTTAACCCATAACTCTTTGATCTTTTTACTTTCAACCAAAAGTTTCATCTTTTTTAATTTAACCTCATAACTTTTTTACTTTCAACTTTGGTCCCCTATACTTTATATACTCCTCAAAACTTTTGTTTCACGTTTCATTCTAAATTTTATGAGTTAACACGTCGCAACATACGTGTGTGGTTCAACGTTTTTACGTTTTGTATTACACTACGCTCTACATGGACGGAACCAATGCTATGTGAGCCATAGCATGGGCTACGGCTGAAGTCCGTATGCGTAGTGTATTTTATATATATATATTTTTTTGTTTTATACAAAAGATACCCCTAAAATAATACAAGAATACCTCTAACCAACCCAAACTTATAAAATAAGGGAGTCCGATTGAAACAATGACCCAATTGATTAGATAAGCCCACCTGATTAGATTAGCCCCAAAAAAACACAAAAATACGTATGGCGGCATTCTTTTTGATCGTCGCTTAGGTTCTGGAAGAAAACCAAACGTCGCTGGTCATCCTTTACGCACTAGTCTCCTGTTTTGCTGGTGCCAATAACACTGGTTCGATAAAAGAATCCACAATCCTGTTGTTTGCTGCTGCGATAACACTGGTTCTGGCTGTTCCGCCCCTGCTTAGTTATTTGTTTCTAAAAGTAAAAGACAACGATGTGATTAAACGATTTCAAACTATGAAAAAAGGGAACAAATTTATTATGTATTTATTTCACTTTATTTATTTATTGTTTTTTTAATATTTTTATTTATTATGATTTTTTTAATATTGTTTGATTGCACGGTAAACATTTTTTTTGGGGATACCCCTGATTTAATGTGCAAGTTCCGCCACTGACGCTCTAAATTTTGCGAGTTGAGATGGTGTAATGGTGTGTGTGTGGTTCAATGTTTTTACATCGTCTATTTTTTTCTGTTTGATTTGTCGCAACATGCGGGTTCTAAATCGACTTAGTTATTATTTTATATGTTTTACGTTTCGGTCTAATTTCTCCGCATCAACACGTCGCAACTTCAGTGTTGGTGGTCGCTGATGGTGGTGTGGTATCAATGCTACTTGTCATGGTTTTACGCTCCGCTGCAACGCGGGGCAATTAATACTAGTTATATATATACATATACTAGGTTAGAACCTCGTGTATTACACGGGTTGAATAAATGTTATTTTATATATTAAACAATAAAAAGTTAGATCTTTGTGAACCCTGTATATTGTACGGGTTAAATAAATGTAATTTTATATATTAAATAATAAAAAAAGTTATATCTTTAAAAACCATGTGTATTACACAGATTAAATAAATGCAATTTTGTATACTAAATACTAAAAACGTCGTATCTTTAAAAACCCGTGTATAATCGCGTTGAATAAATCTACCAAATAATAAAAAAAATTACTTCCTTAAAAACCCCATATATTACACGTGTTAAATATATCTAAAAACAGTTATATCTTTAAAAACCATGTGTATTACACAGATTAAATAAATGTAATTTTGTATATTAGATACTAAAAACGTCGTATCTTTAAAAAACTCATGTATAGTCTGGTTGAAAAATCAACCAAATAATAAAAAAAATATATATATCCTTAAAACCCTGTGTATTACACGTCTTGAATAAATCTAATTTTATATAGCAAATGATAAAAAGTTATATATTTAAAAACTTCGTGTATTACATGGGTTATATAAATGTAACTTTGTATAGTAAATAATAAAAAATATATATATTTTTAAAAACCCCGCGTTTTACATGAGTTGAATAAATATAATTTGTATACCAAATAATAAAAAAATTATATTTTTAATAAATTTGGATAACATTTGATATTAATTTATTATTTGTATATTTAATATAAGATAAGTAGGAAAGAGAGCTATTTGTTTTAAAAATATATTAAATTAACAATTTAGATTTGAGGATAATATTTTATTAAATTATGATAAGATTTAATATTAATTTATTATTTATTTAATTAATATAAGATAAGTATAAATTTGAGGATAACCTTAATAAATGACACGTATCTAAATTTTTTTTTTTTTTATTATAGTAGATTGAGGATTAGATGACGTGTTGAACTTAAAATCAAATTTAAAAATAAAACTTCCGGAACCACGCATTAAACATTTACCTAGTGTTTGCTATAGATAAATAGTAGGTAAACGGTTACATCATTGATTTATGTATGGTCCGTATGGCACATGTGGTGAATTATGAGGTTCTTTCAATCTCTTAGCTAAAATTAGTTTTTTAAATGCTAAATTATAGTTTTTCAAACAAATGTTTCATAAACTACTAATTAGTGACTGATTCGAATGATTTTTAACTATGACCTATAAAGTCTTTTTTTTTTTTTTTACATTAAACCAACCTATTTTTAAATACTTACGTATTTGTGACTTTTATAATCTAAAGTTTTTATATTTTAGATAAAGGAGAAACACCTTATCACTACACTTTGAGGACAACTACGAACTTGAAGTTGATCTATGTGGACTAGACATTACTCTTCAAATCAAATATTATTTCATTTGACTTCCGTATAGAAAAAATGTCATGCATTAAACTTCAAGGAAACTATGGCTACGGATGTACGATACAAATTAATAAGTACTCTTTATGTTATATCAAACATAATTTAAATAAGTGCTCCTTTTATTATATAAAATTTATTGTGTTATATATAGAGACACGTAATCATGAATAACAAACGAACACATCCAAGGGCATAATTAATGGCTAACTTTTTCTACATCATATATAACCTAGTTCATACGTTGATGACTTATAGCGGGATGACCCAATCACACACGAAAACACACATTATATATGCTAGAGGGTTGTGTGTACGATATTGTAGAGAAAACGGACACCGATAGTTACGTAACATGCTAATTTTTTTAGATATACATATTATAAAATTACCATACTCAAATTAAAGAAAATAAAATGTTCGTTTTTATGGTGTATTTTATTAAAAAAAATATTAACGTATAAAAAAATTCACGTGTGTTTAAAAACCGTTGGGGAAAGTTGGTTTAAAAGTTAACAATATGTTTAAAAACTTGTAAAATTACATTTTTGTTCATTTTATATGTATTAAGTTTATAATTAGAGGGGTGCATACCTGATGTGGCATATGGATGGGCACGGTACTCGTTCGGTACCGAAAGTACCGGTACCAGAAAACGGGAAAAGTGGGTACCGATAACGGTACTTACCAGTGTTTTACCTGTAAATACCGGTATCGGTACCAAAAAACAGAGAAAGTGGGTACCGGTACCGAAAATACCCGGTACCATTCAGTACCGGTATGGTACCGGCTCGGTACCGGTACCCAGTACCAAATGCTCATCCCTAATGTGGCATGGAACACATAAAGTAATAATGTAAACAAAGTATAACAATGTCATACTCAAACTAAAGAGAATAAAATACTCATTTTTATCATGTAGTTTTGTTTAAAACATATTAACGTAAGGAAAAATCATGACCGTTTAAAAATCATAGAGGTACATGATTAAAAAGGCAACTACACATTTAAAAGGATGAGTGAAGTTACAATAGGAAGTTTATTTGGCTAAGAAGGCTAGGAAGTGATCTTGACCATCAATTTAGTTAATCAAGAGCTAAGATTAAATGATGGAAATTGAAGGGAAGAAAAGAGGCACGTGAGTTTGTTTAGTGGCATTCTAGTCAATCCAAGCCAATAGTTTCTCTCTCCTCCAATTCCCCCCATTTTTTAAACGTTAATAACTCTTTCATACGACATTATTTTTTTTATAAAAATTGCACAAAAAAAAAACGAGCGTTTTTTTATCTTTAAAACGAGTATACTATTGCTATATTTTCAAAAAAAAAATTAAAACCCAGTTGCGTAAAACGCAATAGAAAAACCCTCAGTTACGTAAAACGCAATGAAAAAAAAAACCCTAAAAAATGACATTTTTCTAAAACGCAATGCACCAAAAACACAAAGAAATGACTTATTTGTAAAACGCAATGGCCAGAAAACACAAAGAAATGTCTTATTTCTAAAACGCAATAGCCTAAAAACTTAAAAGAAAATGTACTTTCTAAAACGCAATGGACTAAAAACACATAAAAATGTGTTTTACATAAAACGCAATGCACCAAAAACACATAAAAATGTGTTTTACCTAAAACGCAATGCACAAAAAACACAAAGAAATGTCTTATTTGTAAAACGCAATGGCCAGAAAACACTTAAAAATGACTCATTCTAAAACGCAATGGACTGAAAACACCTAAAAATGTGTTTTACCTAAAACGCAATGACTAAAAACACTTCAAAAATGTGTTTTACCTAAAACGCAATGACTAAAAACACTTAAAAATGTGTTTTTTCTAAAACGCAATAGCCAGAAAACACATAAAACTCTCTTATTTCTAAAACACAATGGACATATAAAACTGTCTGGGAACTATCTGTGACTGTGAACTGTCTGAATTGTCTACGAATTACGGTCTTCGAAATGAGTCAATTTCTGGAAAATTAATTTTTCTGATGCATTTTTATTACAGCTCAACCCCAGCCAGAGGCTCTACCCCTTGGACCCCGCTACCAGGAGCGCTGCCCTCGGACCCCCGCCATGATCGTAAAACGCAATGAGTAAATCAAAAACCCAGATCGTAAAAATGAAATTAAAGAATTTCTTACATGGATCGAAGTGATTTCTTCAACAATTGACGAATTTTGAATGATTGAAACACTTATCAGCGCTCGTATCGAACGAATCGAGTGATTAACTCTAAAATCACCGGAAAAAAACGAGATTTTTTATGAAATTAAACTGGGTTTTCTTCAAAAAAAGCTGAAGAACACGTTGATCGGGTGTTTGAATCATTGATTGGTGATGAAAATCGCACTATAATGTAGTGATTATTGAGATAGAAAGTGAAGAAAGGGTTGAAGATGGTGAGTTTTAAAAATGGTGAGTTTGAAGTTACTGGGTTTTGAAAAGGAAGAAGAAAGGGTTGGATTGACTAAAATACCCTTTTTCTTTATTTTAAATGTTGCCACATGTCCTAATCCTATTACTTCCTACACTTCCTAGCTAAAATAAACTTTCTATTTGATCTTTTCCCTTCACCATGTATTTTTTGTAATTACTTAAACTCTTAAAATAATGTAGAATTAGTTTTTTGTCCTTTTTATGTAGTATAATATAGTTTTTATGGTGTATCTTAAAAAAAATAACGTATGAAAAGTTATGCCTTTTAAAATTCATGAGATACTTGGTTTCAAAGTCAATTATATGTTTTAAACGTTGTAACCACCTAACTGTTAAAATTTATGTAAAACTATTTTTGTCCCCTTACACGAGCTATAATGTAGTATTTTTTAATGCTTTATATATATATATATATGGTCAGGATGTAGGGAAAACGGTGAAAAGTGTGAGAACAGTGAGAACACTTATAGATCGTCAGATAAAAGCAATCTATGGACTAGATTGACGCGGTGGCGTTTTCGTAAATAACATCAATTTTATTACGTGGACGCGTTTCACTAAGGGTAAAACCGTCTTTAGAATTCTCTACACAAACGCCAAACTCATAAATAAAACGCCATTAAATTCTCACCTTAAACTACAAAGCACACATCATCCTAATCTTAATGCCATTAGATATAAAACGCCAAAATTTCTTTTAAACGATAAAGCTGAACAAACAGTAACTGAAACGACGGAACTTCATTACTAGCATTTATTATAATAAAATCTCACTTAAATGCGTGTCAAAAAACATCATATATAAACAACGTCTCAGACCTTCCATTGAACACACCAAACCCAAAACGCCATAGTTTACTATATACCATTCAACTTAGAAACGCCAAAAAAATTCAAACATCAAAGATTCCAATCAACGTTTCTTTGAGATACATTTTTTTCTTGGTAAATGTGATGGGCAAAATCCTTATGTGGGGACATGCTGTGTATAACATGCTTCTAGAGCTGAGTGGGGTGTCGTTCAGTTGGAAGAAAACGCTTATCAAGACGTTCAACAAGATCATGGTTATGCTCCTCAACAAACTTATAGACCTTCCTTGATCCAGCCTAAAAAATTACGCATAACAGTGCACCACAATCAGTCCTCTTTGAAAAGTTAGATCGCACAATCCGGTTCCTTTTGATTGGGGTCCAACGTATCAACCTTCTTGTCCTTATATACCCCAGCTCTCGTACACATGTAATACTTAATATGTTTTTTACCTTTGGCGTTTATCTTTTCAGTCCCTTTCCTGACTGAAAAACCACAAGCCTTGGCATACGTAACATACATTAAATAACAATAATCGAGGCTTGTGAATATCATGTCCATTCTGGGTTTTATTTCTTCACTAACGTCAGGAATGATAAATGGTAAACCAGTTTTGGAGCAAAACCTTTTATTCGAGAAAACACCTTCGTCTGAGAAAACACAATGAGCAACAAATTTCAGAAAAAAACGCCATTAAAATAGAAAATGTCTCCTGATAACATTATCGATGAAAAAGCCATTAATTGAATAATAAACAAGACCTAATAAACATATAATTGAAAACGCCATAATACAAACACCATTACTTGATTGATTAACAATATGATGAATTAAAAATATTATTGCAACGTGATAATCAAAACGCCATCAGATGAATAATTAAAAATAATTAACACCATGAATAATTAACAAATATAACATGATAATGAAAACACCATAGTTAACAAAACCGATGTTTACAAATTAACAAATAGTAATAACTGATGTTTACAAATACTACTCAATAATATTCAAAACTAATTAGGTGTAAAACGCCAATGATCGTAAAAACATAAGAAATATACTAGACCCCAAATGAAAATGAAAATTAATAATGAAAACTCCAATTATCAGTTCTTACTAATTATTTAACTACTAATAAAAACACGAATAAATTGGATACATGAACAATGCCATTGAAAAGCATACAACACATTATGAAATATTAATTTGAAAAAAAAAACAATGAAACAAGCATAAAAGAACAAAACGCCATATCTGTTGTATATGTGTGGCATGATTTGCTGGAACAAAAATATGCAACATCATCAAATATTACTTTGTCACAGAATCCACGTTAGACGCCATAGATCTGAGAAAGCTTGGAAATGAGGTAACAACTAATACGGAAGCTTTGGAGTTTTAATTTGAAAATGATTTATAACGCAAATAAGGAGGGAACGTACAAAAGGACAATCGTACCCCTGCATATCATTTAGCGCCCCCTACCACGTGTTAGGCCATGATCCGTTCTCACACTTTCGGGTGTTTTCTCCTGAAAAAATTACATTTAGCGCCCCCTGCCATGCGTGCCTATATATATATATATATATATATAGGGGACCGCTAAAATGAGAACCACCTTCATTTGTAAAAACCATGAGAACCTCTTGATCCGGGGCGAGTTGGACCAAATTTTTTTTTCATAAACGTAGATGTGTGTATTACAAACACATATGTAAAAAAAATTCAAAAAAAAAATGTCGTGTGTGTTGTTTTTTACACCACAAGTTTGGTGTTTACGGGTACCGTAATTTACGGTACCCGTAAACACCAAACTTGTGGTGTAAAAAACTACACACACGACATTTTTTTTTGAATTTTTTTTACATATGTGTTTGTAATACACACATCTACGTTTATGAAAAAAAAAATTTGGTCCAACTTGCCCCGTACGGTGTAGTTCTCATGGTTTTTACAACTAGAGGTGGTTCTCATTCTAGCGGCCCCCTATATATATATATATTAATGTATGAAAAAATTATGGTCGTTTAAAAACTATGGGGGTGGTTACTTTAAAAGTCAATAATATGTTTTAAAGGATTGTGTCACATGTTTGAAAATATTGTGATGTAAAACTACATTCTTGTTTTCCTTATATGTATTATAATATACTATAGATATAGGGGTTCGTTTATTGGGGAAGCACAAAAAAAAGTTGGGAACTGAGCATATAAACATTTTTTTTCAAAGGTTTTGCGTATAAACACACGTAAATTCCGCTTGATAAAAAGTATAAAAAGAAAATTCCAAAAAAATTAAAAGAAAAGCTTAAAAACATAAAAATATGTTTTTTGAAAAATTACTTTTTTATCGAGTAAATTACAAAAAAACGTCCTTTATGTTTACACCAGATTGCAAACTATGTCCTTTGCCTTTAATAATTACAGAAAACGTACTCTATGTTTACAAACCCTTGCAAGTTATGTCCTTTACCCTAAACTCTGTTAATTTTTATAATTAAGTTTGGTCATGTGGGATCCATGTAAAGGTGTTATTGTCTTTTGCCCTGCCCTCTTGATTTCCTCTATTAAAACCCCAATTTAATCTTTTGTCAACTCTCTCTCTCACATTACCTGACTACCGCCACCACCCGACCACCGTCATCTTCCCCCATCGTTCTCTCTCTAAGCACTCTATCTCTCTCACCAATTTCTTGAAAAATCGTTTATACAATTGTGAGCAACAAGTGTCTAACACTATCATAATTTCGATAACATAACTTTTGTACTCACCTTTCTTGATTTTGGACCATAGCACGGGCAAAAAATTGTGTATATTTCGAATCTTCCCACAAAGGAAGAGTAAATGAAGTACCAGGTCTGTTAATCTATCAAGCTGAGATCGTTCGATTCAGCTACTCGTTGAAACAGAGATGATAAGAATGTTATGATATTGTTACCGAAAAGAGAGTCATTTCAGATCTGAACTCACCATCAAAGATCTGAGCCAGATCTGGTCAGAGAGTAAAGTGTTAGCATTACACGTCGGTTGCGGTGATGGGTCTGCGATTGGGTTGGGTTGGGTTGGGTTGGGTTGTGATTGGAGTGGAGTCTGGTAGTGTGTCCTATTGCTTGGGTTTTAGTCCGGCGATTGGTTATTGTGGCAGGTGGGGTGGTGGGTGGTGGTGACGGTGGTGTCAAGTAGGCGGTGGTGACAGGTGGGAATGGTGATGGTAGGAAGTTAGAGAGAGAGAGAGAATTGAGATAGAGAGAATTCATGTTTGTATGTATATATAATTTTTTTAAACATAACTAATGTATCTATTATTTTTTGTGATTATTTATTTTAATATTTATAGTAAAATGACCGAAATACCCTTATGTGGGGTCTATTTGGTCAAACTTAACCATGAAAATTAACTAAGTTAGGGTCAAAGGACATAATTGGCAATGGTTTGTAAACGTAGAGTACGTTTTCTGTAATTACTGAAGGCTAATAACATAGTTTTTAATGTGGTGTAAACATAAAGGATGATTTTTATAATTTATTCCTTTTTTTATCAATGGCTTCTATATGTGTGTTTATGCAAAAAAAATAATAAAAAATAAAACACTTAAGAAAATATGTAAAATTGTTTTTTGTAAGACCCTAACACATTTTAATCGAAAAGACGCAGCGGAAATACGAACCTTAAAATTTATTTCTTTATATACGTTCTAAGATATTTGAAAACCATTTAATATGACTATTTTATATGAATTACATCCTTACTTCTTATTAAATACATCAAGTGTTACATACATTTACAACTAAGCGACCATACTCTCGTACAATCCACGCTTAGGCTCGATCTTCAACTGCTTGCACCTTATGATGATGATGATCATCATCATCATCATCCGTGTAACCTGCAGTCACGGTACATATCCACATCATTAGTTATCAGTGACAACATACATAATCTAACACACATATATATATATATATATATATATATATATATATAGGACAATGCTAGACAGAAAACCCTCCTTAGGTAGAAAACTCTGGAAACCCAAATCTCCCCCAATTTTTACCCAACCTCCCGACATTTTTTTTTTGAAAAAAATAACACATGTAATATACATGTTTTAGAGTGTTTTGGGCCAAAAAAAAAACAAAAAAGCGCCGAAAGGATTTTTTTTTTAAAAAATAAACAAATTTCAGTGCCTAACATGTGTTAGGCACAAAAGACAGAAATTGCTGAAATTTTTTTTTTTTAAATTATCCCTTCGGCGCTTTTTTGATTTTTTTGGCCCAAAACTCTTAAAAACATGTATATTACGTGTGTTATTTTTTTCAAAAAAAAAATGTCGGGAGGTCGGGTTTTCTAGGGTTTTTTATATAGATAGGGTTTTCTATATAGCCCTACCCTATATATATATATATATATACATATATATACATATATAATATTTAAACGGCATGACACATTCTTCCAACGTGTGATAATCCATTTGATTATCATTCTGAGTTCAATCCTTACACCCCGACAACGAACCTTCAAAAGCCAACAATAACTTCCCTGCACCTTCATTCCATTCTCAAAAGTAACATGATTAGTACCGTTAATACTCGTACGTATTATAAGCCACATACACATATTTACAAGTCCCATTCATTCATATATATATATATATATATTAAATTCCAATATGTGCATACATAGTGTTCTATCCAAATTTTACCTACATCTTACAATCTAACACATTCAAGATACAATTCCTAGCCACAACATTCAAACATACAATCCCGCATATACAAACCTATGTACGTATTCGTTCTTATCCATGCTTGTTTGTGGTTTCCTGCTACCAACACTTTACCAAAGAGTGCACTTTACTGAAGTGTACACCTTGCTAATACGTGCACTATACTGAAGTCTGCACTTTACTGAACTAGTTCACACTTTATTGAACTAGTGAAACTTTACTGAACTAGTGCACTTACCGAACTAGTGCAATTACCGAACTAGTGCGCACTTTACTGAAGTAGGGCACACTTTCCTGACCCGGTGCACTTACTGAACTAGTGCACACTTTACTAAACTAGTGCACTCTACTGAACTAGTGCACACTTTATTGAACTAATGCACTTACTAAACTAGTGCACGCTTTACTGAAGTAGTGCACTATACTAAAATAGTCCACAATTTTCTGAACTAGTGCACTTACTAAATTAGTGCGCTTATGGAACTGGTGCACACTTCACTCAACAAGTGCACTTACTGAACTAATACACACTATACTGAAGTAGTGCACACTTTACTAAAGTAGCTCACACTTTACTGAACTAGTGCACACTTTACTTAAGTAGTACACACTTTACTAAAGTAATGCACTTTGATGAAATAGTGCACAGTTTTCTGAACTAGTGCACTTACTGAACTAGTGTGCTTACTGAACTAGTGCACACTTTACTGAAGTATGCACTATGCTTGTTGGTGCATTAGATGTCTGTTAACTTTGTCTTGTATCGAGTCATGTATAGATCAGGGCACGGAAATAGAGAAAACAAGTATTTTAGGGTAATTCCACTTGAAAGGTGCTTGATGACATTTCAAACGGAATTAGCAAGTTCAAGCGAAATTACTAATTCCGCATGGAATTAGGTAATTCCATTTGAGATGGTGATTCCGTTTGAGACCGCTTCAAGCGGAATTAGTCCGGCTATAAATACCTGATGTGTACGTGTCATTTGAAACGGAATTAAGTCACGATTTTTGAGTCGAGGTGCTGTCCGTTTGTCATTTGAATATGTAAAAGCGCAGAATCGGTTAATAAGAAGATAATTAGAGGAAAACAAGATGTGTTACGTCAAATTTACTGATTCCGCCTTTGTTTTTGATGTTGAACTCTTCATATTGACTCGTTAGGGTCACACGACGATCCAACAAGTGGTATCAGAGCTCAGGACGAGGAGTTCATACCAATTCAGCTTGATCTCATCGGATTCTCTCACTTCTACTCTTTCTTTTCTGATTTGAATGAAATTTAACGGTTGAAATGGCTTAAAACTCACACATATCAAGCGAAACATAGTTTTAACTAATCCTTGAAAGTATTGGACCTAAATTCGAACAAATACTGATAAAATTTGTTAATTCCGTTTGAAAATCTGTTCGAACATGCTGACGTCATTGTAATCCCGTTTGAAATTTTCATTGTAATTCCATACGGAATTACATTTTGGGTTTAATTCCGCTTGAAAAGTGCAGACAATTTCAAACGAAATCTAATTTCGTTTGAAACATTCAAATGAAATCACTAATTCCGCTTCAAAGTAGCTAATTCTGCTTGAATTGGCTTAATTCCGCTTGAAATACCTAATTTCGTTTGAGTTGGTATTCCGCGTGAACTGATAATTTCGTTTGAAAGGTTATCTCGTTTGAAAAGCCTAATTCCGTTTGAAGAAGTTAATTTCGTTTGAAACTCTTCCGCTTCAACTGATTTCGTTTGAAAATATTTTTCAAAATTTCCAAAATTTTTCTAAGTATTTGTTGACTGTTTCAGGTACTTGAAAGATGGATGATTTCATGAATCCTTTCTGTGATGTGTTTGCTTTTACCGGTGGTTCGGGAGATGGCACATCAAATAACACGAATGAGACTACACCAACACCGAGTGCAAAGAAAATTCTTTCTGATGCTATGAGTGTAGACAGTGCATATGGAACATACAACAAGCCGCCCAAGTTGATGGCAATTGAAGATTACAACAGGTGGGCTACAAGATTTGAAGAATGGCTTAAAGCTTTTGCATATCCCAGTTGGAAAAGTTTGAAAAATGGTTTTGATTTGGGGAGAACGGATTATGAAAACTTAGAAGAAAACCAAATAGAAAGATATGTTTCTGAACAAAAGTGCATTGCACTGCTTCACCAATCTGTCAGAGATGACATTATCTCACTGATCGAGTACAAAGATTCGAGAGACCTTTGGAAAAAAAAATTAAAAATCAAATGTGTTGGTAGTGCTGAAATAGTTAAGAACAAAAAGAAGCTGTTACGAAAAGAATATGATTTGTTTGGTTGTTTAAAGAATGAATCTGTTTCCAAGATGATTGAAAGATTTGGGCATTTGAAGATGGAGCTGGCAAGACACAACATCATATACTTTGCCTTGATGCTGAAAAACACAATCAAATCGACTGATTTGACAGTGGATCTGCTTATCGAATGACTGGAAAGCCATGAATTAGAGAACAATAAATCCAGCAAAGTCAACAACTCATCTTATCAACAAAATGTGGAGCTGTATTACAGAGGTAGTATGATTCCAAAGACTGGATCTCCTAAGACAGCTTTTTCAGCTGAAAGTTCAAACACAATGAATCAAGAAACTCCTAGCAGTGGCTATCATGGTGGTTCGTCGTCAAATACTTCAAATCAATCTATACCAAAGAATCTATTTCAATGCAACATTGCTGTGGATCTGAAGAATGGTCAGAATTTTAGTGAAGAATCTGCCAAACAACAGATGGTGTTTTTAGCGTCTGTGTTAGAATCGTACGAAAGTCTCGTTGCAGGAAAGATAGGTAACACCAACCTAACAAAGGAAGACTACGATCAGATCGATCCTGAGGAGATGGAGTTGATCGATATAAGATGGTGTATGGCAAGTGCAGTAAGAAGGGCGCATCGATTTATGGAGATTACTGGAAGACAGTCTATTGGTGGACCTTCTACCAAGTTAGGATTTGACAAGTCAAAGGTCACGTGCTTTAAATGTAAACAGAAAGGTCATTTTAAGCGTGAGTGCAAAAATGCTTACACTGATGATACTGCAAATCCTTTTCGAGAGGATTATTACAAAAGAGCAATTTATCATCAAAATAAAGCAGAACCTCCCAGGATGAAGCAGATAGAGGAGGCACCCAAAGAAAAATCCAAGGCACTTGCTGTTTTTCATGATGATGAAGGTTATGATTGGAGTGATGTTTTGCCTGAGGAAGACGCAGTTGGTTATGCCTTTACAGCAGCAAAGATTGTTCTGTTTAAAGATAACAGATCTGAAGAAGTGAAGTATGTGAACAGGAGGGCAACAACTCAATTCATGAAAAGCAAAATCTATCGTATATGGATGGAAGCAAAGAAAGCGAGACGATGGGATCCTGATAGAGAATGTTATCTTGATCCTAATGGAAACATAGCTGTTGATCCAGATACGGTTGATGTTGAAGTTCTCACAAAACAACTTGCTGATGAAGAAGAAGCCAGACAGAGAGAATGGTGGGGAGGAGGAGAAGCTGATGAGAAAGAGACAGAAAAAGAACTACAGCCAAAGAAGATTGATGATGGAATTATTGATACGTCATAAGAATTTACCGCTGAAAACTTGAAGAAGATGGCTGACAAAGTTCTAGCTGCAAAAGAACTAGAGGTAGTTTCTGGTTCTGGAACTGAGACCAAAAACAAGGTCAATTCAAACAATACACATGAGTCAGGTAAGGAAGTTAAGTCTGAGAATAACTGCAAAAATTGCATGAAAGAGTGCAAAGTTTGTAGTACAAATGCTTACCTCAGTGGTAAGAAGGTTGAAGAACTGACTGGTAGAGTCAGAAGTGTTGAAGATCAGATCTTAAACCGTGATAAACTGTTAAAAGCTTCGAACGACAAATTAAAAGAATTAACTGAGAAAATCGAAAATGATAAAAATGATGTAGAAAGAATTAGGAAAGAAAATGAAAAATTGATTCTTGAAAGTCGTCAAATCTCAGAAAATTTTGAAAAACTAAAACGAACGGTAAAAGATTCTGATGAAAGAAATGGTAAAACAGACAAAGAAAATCTTCAGCTGACCGGTGTTCTTAGAGTGAAAGAAGAGTTAATCAATCAGCAACTGGATGAAATTGCTAAGTTGAAGCTTCAATTCCAAGAAGCTAAAATTGAAAATGAACGCATCCAGTTGAAACTGAACAGTTACAACTCCGCAAGCTTTGTTTTACAACATATTGTTCCTAAACCGTTTGGAAAGAACAAAGCAGGCAAAGATGTATATGCTGATGGAACCGGGGTGGGGTATCATCAGGTTCCACTACCAGTTCTAAACAATTTCTCAAAAAAGAAATCCGGTTTGGTTAATGATGAAGAAGAAAATGAAGTTAAACTTCCAGAGTCAATTGATGTTACATTCACTTCATCATCTGATGAAGATAGTGTCTAGTCTGAAATTGTTAAAAGTATGGCTGAAAATGTTTTAAAGTCTGAAAGTGACACTACTGAGGATGATGAATGCTTCTTGGACAAATATATTCCAAAATCAAAATCCAAAACCAACTTAAGTGAAGAACCACATCTTGTGATGTACAAGATGGTAGGATCGGATAAGTTGTATTCGGATCGTGATTTTGCATTGGAGAATGTGAATGTGAACAAATTAAAAAATGTGTTCAAGTTGATTGAGATTGATCTGTCTGAAGTAGAAGGTTTAAATCAAACAAAGAGGCAACTGAATTTTGAAAAAGATAAAGCTTACTACAAGAAACAGTTGTTCCACCACGTTTTTATAACAACAATCAAAACAGATGGTCGGGTGGATATCAGGGTGGTAAGAATTATCAGAAAAAGAATGTTCAAAACAGAAGGTTTGCTGAGAAAAAGGTGTTTGTGAAAAGTTCGAGTTCACTTTCTGATGAAGAATCTAATTTTTTTTCAAAATCAAACAAAGAGTTCTTTGAGAAGAAGGCCTCACAGCCTCAGTCTGAAGGTACAAGTCAGGTTGTTGACACTCGAACATGTTTCAAATGTAATCAAGTTGGACATATTGCACGAAAGTGTACCAACTTGAAGCCTAAGACTGAAGTTGTTGAGATTCAGAAAAGGAAAGTTGATGAGATAGGAAAAGCTCCAATGGGTGTTGAGCAAAAGGTTTTGAAAAATGAAAACATCAAAGTCAAAACTGAACCTGTTAAAAATGTGGTAACTAAAAATGACAAATTTTACAAACGGGTTGCGTCATCTCAACAAACATGGAAGCCAAAAGTTGTTGAAAATAAAACAATTTCTCCAAAACCAAAGGTTTCAGAGTCGGAAAAACAATCATCTTCTACCACTCCGGTAAAGATGGATGTTTCTTTGGATTACTATGAGAAACTTGAAAAACAAGAGGCTACTACTTCTGAAAAGAAGAATGTACCAAAGAAAGACCAATCATCTGGTCAACCTTCTCAAAATGATTTCTTTTTATACAAAAAGGTTGTGATTGGGTCTGAAGAAAGCTTGAAAATGAATGACAAAAACTTTCCGCCACTTTACATTGCAAAAACTTACCTTAATGTCAAGTTACCCGAGTCAAAAGAGGCTGGGGTAGCATCAAAATCTCACTAAGTGATTGTGATGTGTGCAGGAGCTTCCAAGATCCATTTCAAGATGGATTATGGATAGTGGAGCTTCTCGGCACATGACGGGGAAGAAAACCCTATTGTACGATGTTCGTGGTTTTAATGGAGGTTATGTGGGATTCGCAGGAAATCAAGGAGGTAGGATAATTGGAGAAGGAACTTTATCGAATGGCATTGTCACGTTTGAAAGAGTTAACTACATTGCTGAGCTTGAGAACAATCTTCTAAGCATATCTCAGATCTATGATAAGATGTATACAACTTACTTCACAGACAAAGAATGTTTAATCTTGAAACCAGGATTTGTTGTTCCCGAAGAATGGATTATCATGAGAGCACCAAGAGTCAATGATCTGTACGTGTTGGATATGAGTGTAGCAACTACAACCACGGGTCAGGCTCACTGTTTTATGTCAAGAGCAACAGAGAAAGAATCACAATTGTGGCACCGAAAAATGGGTCATATACATTTGCGAAAAATGAATCACCTGGTGCACAATGATTTGGTTATTGGTGTTCATGTGAAAGGTTTTCATCTTGAGGGGGAGTGCATTAGTTGCATCAAAGGAAAGCAAAAGAAGAAATCTCACCCCGGGAAGAAAGAAAATTCAATCTCGAGACCTTTAGAGAGACTACATATGGATATTTTTGGTCCAGTGAACGTCAAAAGCATTACAGGGGATCTCTATTGTCTTGTAGTCACAAACGATTATTCAAGATTTTCTTGGGTATTATTTCTGAAGTCAAAAGATGAGACGTTTGATCGTTTGATGACGCTTTTTAAGAAGATGGAAAACTTGTACCAAACACGCATTAGAAGATTACGTAGTGACAATGGTACTGAGTTCAAAAATATCAAGATGGAAGAGTATTGCGATGAAAGAGGTATATTGCATGAATTTAGTGCTCCTTACACTCCACAACAGAATGGAGTAGCTGAAAGAAAGAACAGGACACTAATTGAAACGGCCAGGACGATGCTTACTGATTCCAAGCTACCTGTTAAATTTTGGGCAGAAGCAGTATCAGCCGCATGCTATACGCTCAACCGGGTTCTTACTGTGAAGAAATTCAACAAGACATGTTTCGAGCTAATCAATAACCGCAAACCGAACCTGAAGTATTTAGAACCATTTGGGTCTCCCTGTACCGTTCTAGAACCTTTTGGTAAGTTTGGTCCAAAGAGTATCGAGGGAATATTTGTGGGTTACTCAAATCCTTTGAAACGAGTCTTTGTTCCAAGCGTGAAGCGGATTATTGAGGCACATAATGTTGAATGTCAAGGCTACACAATGCCACCGCAAAATCCCGGCGATTCATGGCGTTTTCATTATGACACTTTGTGGAATTCATTTGACATGGAAAAAGAAGAGGAAGAAGAAGAAGATTTCTTTGACGAGTTGGATATTTTAAGAGAGTATGAGTCATCGCAGGAAAGGTTCCCAGCTGAGTATTCAAGGCGTCAAAGGCATACTTCAAATGACGATGAAGCAGGTCCAAGCAATGCTGGAGAACATGATGATATTCAACAAAATGAAGTTGCTCATGATAATCAGACGATAGAGAATGATAGTCAAGAATCTGAGAACAGACCAGCATTTGATCATGGTGATTCAGATTCTAAGGGGGAGCAAATTCAGATTTCAAGTCAATCTATTCCAGTCAGTGAACAAAGTGCAGATCAAAATATCACAAATTTGAAAGGCGAGGTTGATGTTCCAGGCGAGGTGATGCCAAGAACACTTTCATACCATCCAGAGGAGTTGATAATCGGAGAATTGCAATCAGGCGTCCGCACTAGACGACAACTTGATCAAGGGCTTACATGTTTTTATACTACAGTAGCTCCTTTACAAACTGAGTTTTCACTGAGTTGTTTTATCTCGCAGATTGAACCTAGGACTTACAAAGAGGCGCTTACTGAAGATTCTTGGGTCAATGCAATGCAGGAGGAACTGAGCCAATTCGAAAAGTTAGGAATGTGGAAGTTAGTGGATTTTCCTGATGGTCACAGGAAAATTAACACAAAATGGGTGTTTAAATGCAAGAGAGATGATAGAGGGGTTATTATTTGAAACAAAGCTCGACTCGTAGTCCAGGGTTTTAGTCAGCAGGAGGGTATAGATTTCACCGAAGTATATGCTCCCGTGGCTCGACTAGAAGCAATTAGGATCTTTCTGGCATTTGCATCGTGGAAGGGATTTAAAGTTTTTCCGTTAGATGTGAAATCGGCGTTTCTCTATGGGAAGGTAAAAGAGGAGGTATATGTCGGACAGCCACCGGGCTTCACCGATCCAATCCACAAAGACAAGGTCTATTTACTGGATAAGGCATTGTATGGTTTACACCAGGCCCTGAGAGCTTGGTACGAGACATTGTCTCAACACCTGCTTGCCAACATCTTCATCCATGGAAAAGTGGATGCCACTCTCTTCACCAAAGAGGTCGACGGACATCTTCTGATAGTTCAGATATACGTGGACGATATCATATTTGGGTCAACGAATGAAAGTTTGTGCAAAGACTTTGAAAAAGTTATGAAGCAAAAGTTTGAAATGTCATCGATGGAGGAGATGAAATTCTTCTTGGGACTTCAATTTGATCAACTACCTGAGGGAATTTTCATACACAAGACGAAGTATGTTCATGATATCTTAGAGAAATTTGGGATGTCAGGTTCTACTGCGGCTTCAACCCCTTTAGCAACGAATCATGGGATAAACCCAGATCTCACCGGAGACAGGGTAGATGAAACGATGTATCGTTCCATGATCGGATCGCTGATGTACTTAACTGCTTCAAGACCCAATATCATGTATCCGACGTGCTTCGCAGCGCGGTTTCAGTTAAGCCCCAGAGCTTCGCACATGGTAATTGTGAAACGGATATTACGCTACCTGAAAGGAACTCCATCATTGGGGTTGGGGTATCCAAAAACAAGTGACTTCACGCTCGAAGGGTATTCTGATTCCGACTTCGGAAGCTGCAAAGTTAACGCTAAATCAACAACATCGAGATGTTAGTTTTTCGGACCACGATTGGTCACCTGGCAGTGGAAGAAGCAGACCTCTGTGGCTTTATCCACATGTAAAGCTGAGTATGTATCTGCTAGCAGTTGCTGCTCTCAGATCTTGTGGATTCAGCAACAGATGCGCGACTACGGTTTGCAATTTCTTAACACCCCTATCTTTGTTGATAATGAGGCTGCAATAAATATTACAAAAAATCCTGTTCATCACGCTAAAAAAATACATTGAAATTCGTCATCACTTAATCCGAGATTGTTTCGAGAAGAATTTGATACGAATTAAGAAAATCCACACTGACGAACAGAAAGCTGATTTACATACCAAAGCATTTGACAAAACTCGTTTTAAATATCTTTTAAAACTAAACGGTATGAGGCTTTTATCGGTGTCGGATGGGATTATTGGCGTTGTTGTCGCAACCCCCGACCCCGTCCCGGGAGCGGGAGCCGTGAGCCAGTCTCGGTGGTATCGTGGTATTTGTCTAATTTGGCAGCGGAAATTTTCATCAGGACCGTAGTTAGGAAATATTTAATCAGAGTAAAATACCACCTTTATCATAACTTTAAATAAATGGGATAAAACCCATGTTCATAGTACACACGTTTTCATTGGAATAAATCCTATTTTATTTAATAAAAACATCTATTTTATTTTAGGTAACTTTATTGCCACTTTTCCAAGCCTTCAGTGCTGTCCAGCTGGCTTCTATTTGGCTTTCACATTTTGTTACCTGAAACGCGTTTTAAAAACATTTGTCAGTGGGAAATACTGGTGAGTGAATCCCGGTTTAATCAAGTTTAAATAAAAAGTCACAGTGAACAGTATTGAGGGCGCATCCGCAATTACATTTGTTTCCAAGTTATATCAATTACCACCACACGGTAATGTCGTTCCGACTTATGGTCATGTTACTCCTTTACTAGGTGGTAACATATTTTGTATACAAAACCCCAAATTTACCGACTGTAATTGTATTCTTACAAATACTCAATAACTACTATTCGCATGGAAAGATATTTAAGGTTTTGTAAAAACAATCAAAAAGGTTTACAAAAAGTGGATCAACTCACATTGCTGTTTTAGGGTTTTCAGTAAGGATTTCCTGGGAATAATCTATAATTTACACAAAAGCACACGTGTTAGTACAATAACCCAATTTAACAATAGCAATACCCTCCTCGAGACAGCATTCCAACGACTACGTCGGGCAGAACCACGACAGCCGTTACGGAACCCTAGATCAATCGGGCAGAGTATCTAATACGTCTCCAGGGGTTATAATACTTACAACGGAGCAGAACTTCGCTATTAGGGGGATATAATACCCGCGTATAATAACTCTACTACAGAATTTCGAGATTGAGAATGAAATTTGGGACGAACTGAATTGAAACCCGAGGCCTCCTTTATATAGTGCTGAAATTTGAGTCTCACGCGGCCCGTGTAATGAACAGACAAGGGTTACGCGGCCTGCGTCAACCCTGGTCAACGGAATAGCTTGTCCCGGTCATGATCTAGACCTGCCACGATGTCGACACGTGTCAGCTCAGGGTGTCTCTGCGTTGTTGATCTCTCGCGGCCCGCGTTAACTTAAACGGGGTCTTACGCGGCCCGTTTGAACTAAAGAAACTCAAAGGAATCCGGTATCCACCTTGATACTGCCCGCGTAAATGGTTGGGGTGGGTCTACGCGGCCCGCCTCAACTTAAATAAACTTGTTTTTAAGTTATTTTTAATACTATATTGTATTTCGGGCGCGGTTTTCACATACGGGTTGTATTTTGGGACATATTGGGTTATTTTTAAAATATACTAGGGTGTCGGAAAAATAATCAAGGATGTCGGTTTATTGAGGATTGTTACAGTTGATAAGGATAACATTGTAGATGATGATGTTGAGAAACAATCTGCAATGGTTTGTCGATTTTTTACTTGATTTGGTATTTAGGGGGAGAGTATAGGGTAATATTTTCAGAAAATACAAAAACAGTAAAAAATTTCAAAAATACAAAAACATGAGATTTTTCAAAATCCAAAAACAATAGAAACCAGAAAAGAGCTTGTGTAAAAAGGGAAAATGATAGTACATTGGCTTGACAGTTACGGTATGCTAAAGATATGTAAAGTCTAAAAAGTCTTAAACAGTCTCGCTGGTGATATGTCGATAGGTTTTTACACATTTAGTAGGTTTGTTCGGGATATAAACCTAAATCTTTACTTACTTATTTCGTGGGGAACACTACTTGGATATATAGGTAACCCCTGAAATCTCGTTTGAAAGATCCCTCTTTCTGAGATACTAGGTCTTTATACTTAGTGATATCTATGGTATTATCCAGGGACTTCTGATTTTGCGGAAGCAATGGCCTAGTCCCCTGTTGGTGCATATTTGTGACAACAGCTTAGATTTGGTCTTTGGATATCTTGTAATTAGTAAAACGATAAACAGTTAGCGAGTTTAGCTTTGGGAAAACATTACTATGGATCTCATTACCAAACTTCCGCGCACAAAGAAAGGTCATGATGCCATCTGGGTAGTTGTTGATCGTCTTACTAAGTCAGCGCATTTCTTGCCAATCCGTGAGGATTATTCTGCTGACAAACTTGCTAAAATATATGTGGATGAAATTGTAGCTCGACATGGTGTTCCTTTGAAGATCATTTCTGACAGGGATGCTCGTTTCACTTCTCATTTTTGGAGTACCATGCAATTTGCTATGGGGACCCAACTTAATCTGAGCACAGCTTATCATCCGCAAACGGATGGTCAATCTGAAAGAACAATCCAGACTCTGGAGGATATGCTTAGAGCTTGTGTGATCGATTTTGGTGGTAGTTGGGATTCACATCTTCCGTTAATTGAATTCTCCTACAACAAAAATTATCACACCAGCATCAAAATGGCTCCTTTCAAGGCTCTCTATGGTCGAAAATGTCGTTCACCAGTCTGCTAGAATGAGATCGGCAAGGCTCAGCTTACTGGACCTGCCCTCATTTTAGAGACAACTGATAAGGTTAAGAAAGTTCGCGATAACCTTCAGGCAGCTAGATGCCGTCAAAAGAGTTACGCGGACTTAAAACGCAAGCCCTTGGATTTTCAAGTCAGTGATCGTGTATTACTTAAGGTCTCACCTTGGAAAGGTGTGATCAGATTTGGAAAGAAAGGAAAACTTGCACCTAGATACGTTGGACCATTCAAGATCGTCGAAAGAATCGGTAAGGTAGCCTACAGACTTGAGTTACCTCCTGAAATTGGAAATGTTCATCCAACCTTTCACGTGTCCAATCTCAAGAAGTGTTTAGCTGATGAGAACCTCCACATACCACTTGACGAAATTCGTGTTGATAAAACACTGAAATTTGTTGAGAAGCCAGTGGAAATCATGGAACGGGAAGTCAAGTGGCTCAAACGCAAGCACATTCCATTGGTCAAAGTTCGCTGGGAATCTAAACGTGGATCTGAGTTTACTTGGGAACGCGAAGATCAAATGAAGGTGAAGTATCCGCGTCTTTTCCCACGAGTTTCCTCTAAATAAATTTCGGGACAAAATTTCCACAAGTAGGGGAGACTGTAACATCTGTGCTTGTAATCATTGTGAACAGTTCAATTATCAATAAAACAAAGTTATTTGATCCTAATGTTTGTTTGTTTATGTTTGACATTTTTCATGTTTTGACTTTTGTTCAATTTCAAACTCTAAATCGCTTTCTGGAAGGTTATACGCGCACTGATGCGTAAATATAACCAGTTTAATGAAACGAACACTCCAGAACATCAACATATACTTAACATACCTTAAATAACCTTTACATAACTTAGAAATAAGTTTTGAAGGCTTTGGTATGGCAAAAACAAGTTAATTCACCTATAGGGACTAAATTTGACAAACTGCGAAAGTGTGCCAATTTGAACTGTAACAGACATTCCGGAACATGACCATAAGATAAACATACCATAAATATCCTTTACATAGCTTAGAAATAGGCTTTGAGGGGTTCGGTGTGCTAAAATAAACTTTTGGGTCATTTAGGGACTAAAAGCGTCAAAAAGTGCACAAGTTTGCATTTTCGCGCATAACTTACGTTCTGAATACATCCGGACATCCAAAAATTTATGTAAGCACTGAAATATTTTATTTTAGTGTTTGGCATGAGAAAAATCCATTCGTCACGCAATTTGGATCGTTTTTCGCGCTTATGCGGATTCCGTCGTAATTAAGCGAACATCGCGATCGTACGACCAAACGAACCAACATCCGGCATATTTTGAGCATGTTTCATGTCCACAATGTTTAGGCATCATTTTAGGGCCTTAAAGTTGGCTTGACGGGCCTTAGAAGTGTCGGAAATGAGCTTAAACACCAACAGGGACTAAAACTGACATTTGCTGCAACTTGCTTCTGACCAGAAGGGCTAGGCGGCCCGCGTGAGTTTAGTGAGTCCCCTTACGCGGCCCGTGTCAGCTTCCCAGATCAGATAAGATCAGTTTAACAGCTGTTAACCACTCAAAACTCACCCACACTTGTCATTACCTGGTCATGGGGGGGGGGGAATTTGGGTACCAAGGGTTGCAACAAGTGTAGGGACAAGATCAAAACACGTTATTCGATAAACGATCCTAACGGTGGTCCAAATCCTATAAATACCCAACCCTTTCAACCCCAAAAACCCACACCTTTGAAATCTGAACTTGCTCTCTAAGTTGTTGTGTTTAACACTTCATACCTGAGAGTGTTCGGATTCAAACCTTCCGTTCATGGAACCTTTGTAAGTGTTCCTTCGTTCTTTTATTCTTTTAGCGTTAAAGTCAAACTTTGTTTGATTTTCTGAATTGACCAGTTCATGGTCAATGCGAAGTTCGTTTGAACTTCATAACGTGAGCGTAATCACGATGGTTGTAGTCCCTAGTGACTATACCTACTGATTACCACGTTATCTAGGCTCAGTGACGAGTCGTAGTTTCGGCCAAAATGCGCATTCTTGCGTGTTTTGTAACCAAACTACTCTTAGGTATCAAAACCGTTTGTTTTGATACCAAACCTGTTTTCTAAACTTAGTTAAGCATGTTTTAACATGCTTAGCTCATCACTTTTAGTTTAGTGCTTATATAGGGTCGTAAGGTAAGCGATCTAAACAATCGCTTATACTTTCGAACCCGACCCGTTTGGTCGATCATTAGGATCCGACCAAACACAATAGGTGACCATAATATATAGGGAATAACCTTCCGAGGTTATACCTTATGGTCACGATGTTTAGTTAGTTCACTTAGTTGTATGATAGGTTGTTTATATGCCTTAGGTAAATGACCAAAATGCCCTTTTTACGCCAAAATTCATTTTAAGCATATGCAACATAACTTTTGGTATCTAAACTGATTTGGCAACAATATTAGACATGTTAAGGCATATATTACTTGTCATAGGACTAGTTAAGCGGTCCGAACGCGTTTCACGCGAACGACGCGTTAAAGTAGCATAAGCTACCTAAACGGGTCGTAATGGGTCGTAAGCACTTAGGTTAGGTTTCATTTTAGTATGTAGGTTTTGTTAAACCATATTAAACGAGTCTCCATACTCGTTTGGTTTACGAACCCTCATTCTATCCAATCCTCCGATTTAGGTCCGGTATATTAACATAGTTACCTATATTAGGTGCCGTTTGATATCCGCGATCTCTAGCATTGTTTGGTTGTTACTCAAGGACTACTAAGCAATCTCAAGTGAGTACATAGACCCCTCTTTTACTGTTTTCCAAACATTTTGGGGTGAAACACATGTGCCTACTTGTTACTTTCGTGCCTTTCATGTTTTCATATCATATGCTTGTTATGTTCATTATTACATTTATAGTACACCGTTTTACACTACATTTCATGCTATGTATGTCCATTGTGTGCATACTTAGTACATTGTTTTACATTACATTTCATGCTATGTATGTCCATTGTGTGCATACTTAGTACATTGTTTTACATTACATTTCACGCTATGTATGTTCATTTGATTACATACTTAGTGCATTGTTTTCACATGCTTACATTTTGATATGACATTTGGTTTGTTTAAATGGGACAAAAATACATTCATTAACATTAGCTACACCATTCGTTAGTAGGTAGTGGTACCATAGGAATTGACAACTCCCGTTCCTAACATCCTAGGTATGTTTGGATGGAAGGAATGACCGAATTCGATAAACATAACACAGATAAACCTTTAATTTGTTTAAAGGTCTATCACCACAGTCACAAGGCTTGAATGTATGCATTATAACAATACCGCATAGATGTTTGTATCAGTATAGCATGCATTTGTTTCACAAAACATAACTTTGATTTAAACTATGTTTAATTTGATACCCTGTTTTTGTGCATTTTACCTATGGTTTAGTTGATGTATTTCACATGCCATACATGATATTTTCGGATACACAATTCATGATTTACATTAAACATAAACATTTTGACATGGATATACACCTTCAGTGATTTACATTAGACATGGACATTTTGATATGGTTTACACAATAACACTTGACAATTGATTTATACATGAACAATTTACAATGGTGGTTGGTTTGGGTAAGTGGTTTGAGTAACGAGGCGTGTGTAATATGATACAAACATGGTGGATACGGCGCTGGTACTTCCTATATATAAGTGTTTGTATAATATTGCATATCGTAGCGTTAATTAAATCATTTCAGTATAGACATATTACATTTTATACAAATAACATATTTTTCACAAGGCATTGTTTTACAAAACAGTTTATTTTATAACAACTCTTTCTACTTGGTTATTTCATTAACCATACACCTTTCTTTTATATAATCTGATTTCTTATCGAGTTTTCATATGATTTATAAAAGAAAACACTTAACAAGATTCATGACTAATTTTTATTAAACCTTTCTTCTAAAATCCCAAGTCATGAATCCTATTTTCACAAAACCTATGTATCTCACAGGCATTTTTATGCTGACGTACCTATTATCACATGTGTTTTCAGGAGCAGTCGCTTAGGATGATGATCGTGACACTAGGGCGGACCTGTGCCTTAGAGACTTAAAATAAAGATACAACTAGTTTAATTATGTTCTGAACTCTTTATTTCCTGTTTTGAGACAATGTAACACTCTTGTTGGATAAATAAAATGTAACTTTAATTGCCATGGTTGTGGAACAATAATTCTGTTACAACACTCCCCGACGTTTCCGCCATGATTTGATGTTTTACGTGGTCGGGGTGTGACAGTTTTGTAGCTGCTTCAGGAGGATCAACAGGAGTTAAGAGATCATCAGCTGCTAAGCAAAGTAGTAGTACAAAGTCGATGCCAATGAGTGTGAAGTCTGCTGAAGAACATCTTGCTCTACTTGCTTCTTTTGTTGCTTCTTATGAGAACTACATTCAGGGGAAGATATCTGATCCTGCCACTTTAGATGAAGATTATGATCAGATTGACCCTGATGATCTAGAAGAGATGGATTTGCAATGGCAGATGGCCATGATTTCGAGACGTGTGAAGAGGTTCATGAACAGAACTGGAAGGAAGTTTGTGGGGAAGAGTGTTGGATTTGACAAGACCAAAGTGAGGTGCTTTAACTGTCAAAGTTATGGTCATTTCGCTAGGGAATGTCAAAAACAAAAGCATGAGTCTTCAAGTCAGAGTTCAAATAATAGGAACGCATCAAACAACTCTAACTCAAGGGCATTGATCTCTACTGCAAGAGAAGGCTCATATGACTGGAGTATTCACTTGGAAAATGATGAGAATGTCACTCAGGCATTCATGGCAGAGATTGTGCCAATTGATGATGGTGAAGCTACAGTAGATGATGCTAAGGTTGAGAAGAAAAGTGAAGTTGAGGTAGTTCAGACAACAGTAGATAATGCTAAGGCTGATCAGACAACAGATGCTGAAAAGGAAAAGCCAAAGTCTGAGCATGAAAGGGAAGATGAAGCAAAAGATGAAATCATCAAAAGAATGGAAGCTCAACTTGTTGCTCTTATGGCCAACTCAGACAAATCGACAGGAGAGGTAAGTAATTCTGCTACTTTTGTTTGTTTAAAGTGTCGTGAATTACAGGGTGAAGTTGACAGGTTGTCAACTCAAAACAAAAGTCTGGTGAGCGAAATATCTAACGTAAAGGAATCAAATTTCTTTGCTAAATGAAATGAGTCATCATATTTGAAAACGATAAAAGGCTATGAAGCTGAAATTGAAGTTTTAACCTGCAAACTAAACGAAAAACTTCATGTCATAGACTTAGCTCATGACATGATGGCTGAGAAAACAAAAGAGATTTCTGAAAAATGTAAAGAGTTGTCAGATGCACAACTCAAAATTGTTAAACTTGAAAAGAAATTAGGTTAATTCAGGGATTATACTTTTGTTATGAAACACATGATGGGTGGGTTAAAGAAGAGTAATGACAAGACCAGTGTGGGATTCAAGGGCTTTAATGAAGTCCCACCTCCTCTTAGTCATGACTATTCTTTCCTACCTGATGAAGATGAGTTCACAGACTTTCTGTCAACATCACCAAGTAGTTTCACATCTAGTCAAGGTGATGTGTCTGAAGATAATGATGCTAAGAAGGATAATAACAGCAAACCTATTTTGAAAAAGAAAAATTCCAATCCTACGAATAAAAATCCAACTCTTGTTAAAAAGGTTAATTTTGTTCAAGGAAGTGACATGAAATATGAAACAGCTGTTATTGAAAATGAATCAAATATAGAGTTTGCTAAAAACAAAAACATAGAAAATCTTGAAACTAAGCAAACTGAACCAAATCCTTCTAAGGCATCATCATCAAAACCAGAATTTAGTTCAAAGGCTTCAGCTGAGAAGTCTTCGAAAAAGAGATCGTGCTTCAAATGTCACACAAAGGGACATGTAGGTAGCTGCTGTCCTAACAAAAAGGTTGAAGCACAAGTTAGTGAGAAACAAAGAGGGAAATCACCAGAGAAGAAAGGTGATAATGAGGAGAAAGTCTCAAATTCTCCAAAGAAATTTGCTCCAAAGCAACAACCGAATGTTGCGGGTGGTGTAGATAAGGCTGAAAAAGGAACTCCACAAGTTCCTCGTTTTCAAAGAAATCAACCGAGATTTCAGCCTGAATCTACATCAGGCAGACATGAAAGACCTAGAAGTAGTTCACCAAGAATGAACAATCATAATTCAAATAATTTTAGAAGCCAAGGTCAATATCAAAATTGATACCAAAACAATGGTGGTCGAACTTTTTATAACAATGGCTTTAGAAATTACAACAATCAAGGTTCTTGGAATCAAAATCAAAATTTTCAAAGGTCACATAGTCCAAACTCAAATAGGTACCCTCAGGACCAGAGACCTTATGGAAATCATGCCCATTTCCATCAACAGGCCCAAGATCCAAGACTCCTGTTAGGAGTAATGGATACCGGATGGATGTTCAAGTAGTTGGTGAATTTGGACGACCCAAGACCATTAAGGCTTGGGTCCCCCAATCTAACTAATCTTTTGGTTGGTGTGTGCAGGAGCTGCTAAGGAGGATTATCAACTTGTGGTATGTTGATAGTGGCTGCTCCAGGCACATGACAGGGGATGCGAGGTTGTTTTCTGAATTTGAAGATTATGATGGTGGACATGTTAATTTTGCTGGTGCTAAAGGTGGTAGGATTACTGGACGAGGAAAAATGACGAATGGGAAGATCACTTTGGACAAAGTGAACTATGTTGAGCAGCTTAAACACAATTTGATGAGCGTGTCACAAGTCTGCGACAAGGGTCACTCGATCCATTTTACTAAGTCGGAGGCATTGGTGTTGAAACTGGGTTTGGTCATTCCGGACGAGTGGATAGTAATGCGTGCACCAAGGAAAAATGACACTTATGTCATGGACATGGGTGCCAAGGATCCAACTGCAGCGGTGGCGTGTTTACTATCAAAAGCATCTGAAGCTGAATCTATGTTGTGGCACAGACGCATGGCCCACATTCACAACCGCAAAATGAATTATATCATTAAGAATGAGCTAGTGAGAGGGGTTCCATTGCTGAGGTTTCAAGTGGAAGATAAATGTCTTCCATGTCAAAAGGGAAAACAACACAAGAAACCTCATAAGTCTAAAACAGTAAATTCCATAGATGCCCCTTATGAATTACTTCACATGGATTTATTCGGTCCAGTGAACGTGAGGAGCATAGGTGGAAAGTACTACTGTCTTGTTGTCACTGATGATTACTCACGTTATTCATGGGTTTTCTTTTTAGGTACAAAAGATGAGACAGCAGAGATGTTGATAGATCTTTTTACGAAATTGGAAAACGTCCATGATGCCAGGATTAAGAGAATAAGGAGTGATAATGGCACGGAGTTCAAGAATCGGATTATGGATCTCTATTGTCTTTGAAAGGGAATCGAACATCAATATTCTGCTCCTTATACTCCTTAACAGAATGGAGTCGCTGAGAGGAAAAACAGGACGTTGATTGAAGCCGCTAGGACTATGCTTTCAGATTCAAAGCTACCAGTTCTTTTCTGGGGAGAAGCTGTGAATACAAAGTTTTAAGCGTTAAATGTTTTAACAAAACATGTCATGAACTCATGTTTAACGAAAAACCGAACTTAACAGGCTTTGAACCATTTGGATTACCCTGCACCATTGTGCGAAACAAAGATAAACAAAAATTCGGTGAGGTGGCTGACGAAGGCTACTTTCAAGGTTACGTGCCTGGCACACCGAATAAAAGGGTTTTTGTCACACCCCCAAAATCCACAAGCGGAGTATCACCGCTTGGAGGCGTGACTGACCAGGATCAAGCCACAAATCATATTGAACAATGTAAATAGTAATGAATTCAACCAAACCAATATGAAAGGTGTTCAAAACATAAGTATAATTCAATGTTTAGCGGAAGCATAAAAGTAAACCCAATCATAAGTATAAGTACGAAATGTCATAATGTTTAACAAACATTCACGATCCATGTCCACAACGACCGCGCCTCCCGTGCAAGCTCCATAAGTACCTAAGGTCCTGCAAGGCATGCAGCAGAGAGTCAACAACTAGTTGAGCGAGTTCACAGTTAATAGTTTAGTAATTGTAATAGTATAGTAAGCCTTGTGTTCGTTCATTAAGTCATGTATCGTATTAGTTCGTATCGCGGCCCTCTAGGCATGTATGCGAAGATTAGGGAAAGTTTCCCGAGTATTCTAGACTAGGTATATTTGTATCGCGGCCACCCGGCATGTGTGCGAAGTTTAGTGTATAGTTCGCGGCCTTCCTAGGCATGTGTGCGAAGATTAGTCATATTATCGCGGCCAACCCTGGCATGTGTGCGAAGATCAGTCATATTATCACGGCCAACCCCGGCGTGTGTGCGAAGATCAGTTCTATTAGTATCACTAGTCTAGCCGTATCTTATCAATAATCCTTCCTCTCCCGAGGACCATATAACTAAGTTCCATAAGCTAGGTAAGTACAAGTAAATAATCCAAACCCATTCCCACCCTGGGAACCCCATGCCTTGGCTGTGTGAACTCACCTTGGTTTGCTCGGTATGCTAAAGGAATACACGCTCACAATTAATCAATCACGACCTATAGTACGCACGTATATATATACATAATCAGTTAAACTTGTAAAGATTCACATGCCATTTATGTCACGAAATGTGTTTAAGCAATTATCATGTCTAACGGCGTTTAACAGGTTTAACGAGGTTCCACACTTGACAAGATTTACGCATTTAGCATAGAGAACATCCGTAACAGAATCATTCAGAATTAATCAGAGTTATCATACATACATAACATACTGACATGTTTAATAAGTGTTAACAACTTAACATATTTGTCAAGTTAACAGAGTTAACCGAGCATAACAGAGTTAATAAATTTAAGTCAGTTAATAGGCTAAACATATTCACATACTTAACAGAGTTAAACTAACAAAGTTAACTGTGTAAAACAATTCAACGAAATCCCTGAGTAACGAAATCCCCTAGGCGACGAAATCCCAAGGGATTTCGTTGGGTTTGTGTTTTCGTCGGTACCACCATCATCAACAACCGTTACTTATCAAAACCCTAAAATCATTTAACAATACAGTGAACATGCATCGAGATCTACACAATCATTACATGCACAGCTTGATCCCTCGGTTTATGTTATGCCACCTGAAGGGGTATGGTCCCAAATATCGCGTCAGCACGACCGCGAATGACCAATACCCTCATCAAAAACCTCCAACAGCAATAAACTCTCCAGTGTCCGCGGGGGCACATGCGAACACTGCGGTCCAATCTGTCCATTGATGAGAAGAATTACCTTAAGGACGGAAACTAATGTAACACATAGCGATGCGGCCCCGCACCGCATCCTATGAACATTTTCGTCACGAAAAGGGATCTGGACAACAGGAACAGTCACTCAGCAGGCGATGCGGCACAACACCGCATCCCGCGTGAATCATAGATGGAACAACCAACGCGGAAACTCCATCAAGGACCGCAAGCAGCGATGCGGCTTCGCACCGCATCCTGCCTACAAGGCAAGTGGGTCTGACACCACAGTGCAAGTGGCACTGGGGACAGTCGCCTACTGGCCCACGTGTATACAACAGAGTGACACCACAGCAAGACGTGGCATCACCACAGTATCCGACAGGTCTGACACACCTGCAAATAGCTGTGCGATGTCAGGCTAGCTACTCAACTACCCTCCTCCACTCCTCGGCTATAAATACTGACCCCAAACCAGGTTTGAGGTATCACTTCTGAACTCTCTCAATACTACTACTATCATACTTTGCTTCCCAAGCAAACTACTGATTCTCACGCCGGAGAGTGGTAACAAGGAGCACCCCCCACCCCATCCTCCTTGTTGCGAGTCACGGTTTGTTTCCTTGTGCAGGAAACCCCCCACCAGACGATCCAGCCGGCGATCCTCGGAAAGAAGGGATTAACCCTCTTGACGAGACCAGTGAGTTAACCCATCTGGTTAACCATTGTTTCATCATTTTTCGTTGCTGAAGTTCCAGCAAACCGCATTCAAGAATGCGAAGAAGAACAAAATCCTACATCACCACCACCCTCCGCAGAAACCTGGGCACTATATACAGATGGTGCGTCCAACGAAGATGGTGCTGGTGCAGGTCTACGACTTGTCAGCCCCAATGGCCAAGAGCTAACATACGCAATCCGCCTCGATTTCAAAAGCACGAATAACGAAGCAGAATATGAGGCTCTACTGGCAGGGCTGCGTTTGGCGGTCAAACTCGACGTCAAACATTTGGAAGCACATGTCGACTCACTACTAGTTGCAGGGCAGATACGCGGTGACTATGCCGCAAAAGGGGACATCATGATCCTCTACCTCGAACAAGCCTTACAACTGAAATCACGGTTCACCTCCTTCAATATTCGCCATATCAACAGGAGTGACAACAAACCTGCGGATGCACTATCAAAACTAGCATCCACCAGCTTCCAACACCTGGCAAAAGAAGTACGCATCGAGATTCTGCAAAATCCTTCAGTACCCCTGAGCCAAGTCAACGTCATCCAGTACGGTACAACATCTTGGATGACACCGATAATTGCATACTTACAATCAGGTGTTACTCCCGAAAGCAAGGCAGAAGCACGCAAGCTACAATACAAAGCGTGTCATTACCAAATGGGAGATGGTATCTTATACCGTAAATCATACCTGGGGCCACTCCTACGATGCGTAAACCCCGAAGATTCCATATACCTTATCAAAGAAATTCACGAGGGAATATGTGGCATACACGCAGGCCCACGCATGATTGTGGCCAAAATCATGAACGCCGGGTACTATTGGCCCGGCATGCACCTGGACGCAGTCAAAGTCTTACGCAAGTGTATCAATTGTCAGCGACATGCTCCCAAGACCTTGCTCCCGAAGAACAACCTGATCCCTGTCACCACCGCATGGCCATTCCAAAAATGGCCAATCGATGTGGTGGGACCGTTTCCAGACGCACCCGGTGCAGTGAAATTTATCATAGTGGCTGTTGATTACTTTACAAAATGGGTAGAGGCAAAGCCACTTGCATCAACCACCGCTATGATAACAAGGAAATTCGTGTGGGAACATATCATCTGCCGTTTCGGTCTACCAATGTGCATCGTCACCGATAACGGTACCAACTTCGCCGCTGATGACTTTCAAAAATGGCTAAAAGAGCAAAACATTGAACACATATTCTCCTCAGTGGCGCATCCGCAAGGGAACGGCCAAGTTGAGAGTATCAATAAAAGCTTAGTGGAAGGCATCAAAGCACGGTTGGGAACAGCCAGACGCGGCTGGGTTGATGAACTCCCAAGTATTCTATGGGCTCACAGGACAAGCCCAAAAACAAGCAACGGTGAGACACCCTTCAGCCTGGTCTATGGCACTGAAGCGATGATCCCCGCGGAAGTAGGCCTCCCATCACCTAGAATGTTGGCTATCAACAAGATAGACAACAATGAGGAACGCAGGGTTGATCTAGACCTCTTGGAAGAAAGGCGTGAAAACGCAGCCATCAATGAGGCCAAATACAAGACACAACTCGAAAAGTACTACAATGCACGCGTTCGCATTTGTACTTTCAACCCGGGAGACTACGTCCTTCGTGACAATGAAGCATCTAACGCGGAACGCCCAGGGAAACTTGCCCCCAAGTGGGAAGGACCCTACCTCATCCAAGAGGTCTTGGGCAAAGGCGCGTATAAACTTCAAACATTGGAAGGCGAAACTATCGCACGCACATGGAACGCACAACAGCTTCGACGCTGTTATATGTAAGCCATGTTTGTTTTTACATTTACCATGTAACCTATCAGGCCACGGGCCATTTGCAAATAAATAAATAGACGATTCAATGCAATATTGTTTATTTATTTCTATTATAAATGCGTGTTCCACTCTGAGGTATATACAAAAACAGATTGGCAAAATCTTCATTCGTGATACCCACACAGAGTGGTAAACACACGCAACTATTATAATAGGCCAGCAATGGCAACACCGTTTGTCTGACCAAAGAAAAGCCTTCATACTTGCATATCATCTAGATATGCAAAAGGCAATTACAGGTTGTGTTACTCATAGTAACATTAAACTCCTACGAATTCAAAAATGCAAGTAGTAACAACACTTGTACAAATTGAACGGAACAATTCTTTATATTCAAAAAATTCCTACACCTGCGCGGTGCACAGGGAATTTACATAAAGTTTTACACAAATACGAACAAGGCACACAGGCCAACCTAATCTTTCTTCGTGCCGCTGGAACCTTCACCATCCTTGCTGGCCACAAAAGGTTTTTCCTCATCTTCTTCATCACCGTATAACACTCGCAAGCGGTCCACATAGTCCTCCGCTTCTAAACACTTTTCAAGCTCCTCGAGATCAGAAATGGTTGTTTCGTTATACATCTCAACCGCAGCATCAAGAAGCGCTTCAGTATTCACGCCGTGAAACCCGGATCGCTCATCAGTATGTCCGCCACGAGCTGCAACATTCAAATGACTAATACAGCGGTTATAGCCAGCTTTAAAACCAGCATCCCGGGCACGCTCCTTGATCTCGTTAGCACCTGATACAGTCTCAGGAGCATCAAGGATGGATGCAACAATCTGCGATACAAAAAACACAAAGGTTATCAAAGGCAAACAGATAACAAAAATAACAAAAGCAACGAACGCTTACATGCCCGATCCCGTGCATACGCATCCATTCACGGCCAGCCTTGAGCAACTTAAGTGACGAATCAAGACTATCTCTAGCCTCCTCAGCCTCTCTTGCCCGCGCTTCAACCTCCTTAAGGCGGGCAGAAATCTCCTGAATAGTGGCCCCCCGGGTCCGCAATTCAGCCTGGTAACAAAACAAAAACAAGTATACAAAATAAACACTTGTGAAATGTACAAAGTCAAAGGCAAGAAACTTATACCTGGAGGCCCAAGATAGTATTGCTTAAAGTGGTGCGGTCAGCATTCGCCCCTTCAAGAGCTTTTGCAGTGCGGACCTCCGCCTCCTTGGCCTCTTCTAGAGCCTTGGTGAGGCGAGCTTCTGCCTCTTTGGCCTCTTTGGCAGCCACATCAGCTGCCGTTTTCTCCTTAGCCAGCGCAACATTTGCCGCCTTAGCATTGACAAGCTCCTGGCGAACACGAAAGAGAGTTTCATTCTGTTTGGACCAAGAGTCTTTCCAAGCCTTGCGCTCATTAGAAAGTGTCTCGCGCTCATTAGAAAGAGATTCTTTCCAACTCCGGCGCTCAGTGGAAAGCAGTTTGGCAAGGGTACGAACCTGTTTAAGCTTAGCAGTTGCAGCCCACTCTTCAGTCTGCTTATGCTTTTCAAACGCAGCCCTATCCCTTTCAAGCTGCTCCGCACCTTCACGCGCAGCCTTAACCAACTCCTCAGCCTCTGCACGCAAGCGCACACTCTCCTCCTCCCTGCGCGCCAACACCTTATAGTTTTCCATAATGGTGTTGGCCATTACAGAACTCCCAACAAGCAGGGAGGAGAGTTGGTTAATCTGGGCTTCAGTTGGTAAGGCACGGGCCCGGTTGACTTCAAATGGGGTGCCCAGACCACCCAAAATCTCCCTACATGCAGAGGGATCAGCAGAAATGTCATCCCCTTGCATCACAGACCACGGAGGGCGGTGGTAAGCCATGGCCCGATCCTCCGTGTAGGAGCGATAATAATACTCCAATTCAGACTCTTCAGGCTGAATAGGAGTCTCTACAAAACCCGCACCCCCGGGACCGGAACCAGAAGCCTTCTCAGCAGAAGGAGACTTTGGCTTTTCAGTATAAACAAATTTCAGGTTCAGATCATCAGTATCTTCGGGGGTAATGACATTGTCACGAGAATCCACTGTGTCTTGGATCTGGGCTGCAGGCCCCTTCCCAGTGTCCTCCCGCGTAGAGGGCTCAGGTGTAACAACCTTGTGAACCCCCACACCCGCAGCAGTGTCACGCGGGGGAGAAAGAGGAGCATCAAAAATGGAGAACCCTTCATCTTGGGGTTCCGCAATCAAAGAACATTTTAAAATACAAATTATTTGACCATTTCAAATTCAAATTATTTGACCAAGTAATACATCACGCACTAGGAACAACCGCAGGCTTCGTTCGTCCCACAAAAGCCCTTCGTCTGGTCTGAATCTTCAGCTTCTTTCCCTCACCACCATCAACAGCTTTCCCCGCTTTCCTCTTCCTCTCATCAGCAGCCTTTGAACCCGCAGTGGTTCCACCTGTGGCCGCACCAGCACCTGGAACACCCAAGCCCTCAAGGGTGTCAGATACTACCACATAATCGGTATATCTGCGGAAGTGAGATCGAGAGATACCTGCTGCTTGCGGAACCAAAGGCGGAACCGCAGGAGCTTCATTTTTCTTCTTGCCGCGACCCCGCACGGGTTTATCAACTTGCTTCTTCTCTGCATGCTTTCTGGGAGCACCCCTTGACTCAAACTTTCCAAGGGCCCCAAGAGTACCTGCAGGTAGACTATCAGCAGCATAAAAAGTACAAGGCATGAAAAGAAAGCTATGAATTATACCTTTGCCCTGCGGCAGGGGTGCTTTCAGTGCCTCGCGTGTAGGAACGCGGAAGTTATGAAGAATGGTCAAATTAAACCCTGCACCTTCAGCAGTCTGGACAATATCAACCTTGCCAGTGAAACTTGGATCAAATATCTTCCACAGCTCAACAACTTCTTCTGATAGTACAAGTTCAAATTAATAAGCAAACAAGGGAATAATAAAACCGCGCAAGAGTAAAAACACTTACCACCAGTTTTCTCCGGCACAACGGGCCTTGAATGCTTATCGGCCCTAGTCAATAACATCCGCAGCATCCACAACTCGGTGTTCTTCAACAGCCTATGCTCTATAGTCTTCAACCGCGAGAACCATTCCGCATTCTCCGAATTAGGAATGGCAATATCCTCCGCAGGGATAGGCTCATTAACATTCCGCAAAGGTATGTTGACAACAACCGCACAAGCTTTAACATAGAAGAACTTGCTCTTCCACTTGGTAATACCCTTGGGAGGGGTCATCAACTTGACACTTCCATACCGTTCTCGGAAGGAGAAGAAACCTGTGTTCACCGTCAACTGATAAAACCCCCGGAAATTATCAACGGTGACTGGTAAACCAAGGGCACGAAAAGTCGATTCAAAATGTCTAATACGAATAAACCCAAACGGGCTCATTTGAGAAATATGAACCCCGTAATGCTCCAAACACTCGGCAACAAAAACGGTCAATGGTAAGCGAAGATTACCATCGATGAAAGAATCGGCCCACAAGGTCACGTAACCGGCTGGAGCACAAGCACCGGTGTCACCGTCTTGGGGATGAACAGCCCCAAACTCGGAGGGCATTTGTATACTGATCATCAGTTGGTCGAACGATGCTTTCGACCACTTCAAAGGTGGCAAGCCACCACCAGGGGCGCTACCACCATCATCTTCTTCTTCTCCGGCCACCGGAGAAGAGGTTTCAGGGTTTTCACCCTCCACATTGTGTGGGTTGGATGGTTCAGCCATCAGATAAGGAAGAGAGAGGTAGAGTATTACAAGAAAAACTCAGAAGATGACCGGAAATACAGGCGGATTGATCGGAGAAGATGAAGAGTATTCTCTTTCCACCGGAGAAATTTTTTGAATTTTGAACAACGTGAGGAGAAACCAAACGGTTTCCCCTTATATACTCATCGCAATTAATGCGATGGAGTAACCGACTTGGAAAGTTCAAAAAGGACCACTTACGTCTCGCCACGTGTTCAGCAACTTTTCAGTTGACGGTTACCACGCGCGCGTGGCCGCCCACGCGCCTGACAGATTTGACCTTTACACTACTTGCTACAGTGCAGTTATGACCTCGGTCAATGCACCAGTCCTTTCAGAACATCACATATCAGAATTCTACTGACTTTCAACAACCCACATGTGCTATCAGCCACGTGGACAATACAAAAGCGACAAACTTATCCAAACTTAAGCGGCATGCGGTTTCTCTGGTTTACCGCACCATAACCCATACCGCATGTCGTTTTTTACATACCCCTGAAAAAAGGCAAAAATATATATATCCAAATTATATAAGGGGGTATAACGTTAAACCGCACATACCCACGAGCACACGTGGAATATGCAGAGATAACACACACAACCCCACCCAGGTGTGTCAGATACTAAGAACCAGCATGGCTCTTTGGACTGCGAAAACCGCTTCTCATGATGCGGTTAACCACACTCCAGGAAAGCTTCTTCAGGCTTCAAATCCCTCGTATCCGATTCACAACCACAGAGGGAACGCAAACAGCTTCTCCTTAAGGAAAAGGACAAGTATGCTGAGCAAACCGCACATCAGCAACCCTGTCTCCTGAACCTTCAAGAGCTGCATCCAGGCTACAAGACTTCTAGAAGCGAGTTCTTTGCTGCAAACCGCAATCACTCGTGAGTGACTGCTACAAACCGCAACTATGCGAACGGTAGCTACGGAAGAGCCACAACTAAACCTCCACACGGTGGAGCAAAGCTACTTCAAAAAAAACTGCTTTTCAACAAAGCATGAAGGAAAGTGGCTACAAAACGAATGCGGAAGAGTTTCAACCAACTTCCCAAGCATCTAAGCTGATCTCCTCCGGCAACACTACTTAAAGGAAACCTAATTTCCAGCAAAGCGTGAAGGAAAGTTGCTCCAGAACAGCGGTAACAAGTCTGCTTATGACTAGTTACCCACCTATGGACCGCATAGAATAAACAATGGTGGGCACAACCCTGCCTATGACCATGTTTATCAGCCCATAGTCCATATTCACATTGTTCGACCAAACACGGCCAACAATGGCGTAACTACCCCACGATCCTCAAACGAACATAGCCAACAAGGTACGGCAACGAGGTAACCGCAAAGAACATGCGGTTACTAGAAAGCTAAACCTCAGAGGATGTGCGGTTACTTGAGAGATAAGCCGCAGAGGACGTGCGGTTACTAGAGAGCTAAACTGGAAAACACGAACACCCCACAAAATAGGGATCATCGTTGGATATCCAGTTGAACATAGAGCTCGAGCAAAGTGCTTACAAACTTTGCATAAGCTAACATAGAGTCGCGGCAACGGACACCTTCCGTCACCATCTCAAAGGTTGGCTCGAACCTGGCGGAACACTCTTCCATCACGATCTCAAAGGTTGGTTCGAAACCTGCTAACAACATCAGTCACCGTTTCAAAGGTTGGTTCGGAACACCAACAGGTGGCTGATGACATCAGAAAAAGGTAGACCAAGAGCCAAGTCCTTGGCTGAGAATTCCGCATCAGACGGAACTTGCTCACCGGACATCCGTCTCAAAGGAAGAAACAATCCACTAGAAAGGCCTACTACTTAAAGAAGGCGCCATCTACATGGCCCATACTTAACCTTCTAGACAACATAGTCCAGTATCCCTCCCACATGCAACTCGCATACGGAAGAAACACTAGACTGGGGGGACTTGAATGGGTATGGTCCCAAATATCGCATCAGCACGACCGCGAATGACCAATACCCTCATCAAAAACCTCCAACAGCAATAAACTCTCCAGTGTCCGCGGGGGCACATGCGAACACTGCGGTCCAATCTGTCCATTGATGAGAAGAATTACCTTAAGGACGGAAACTAATGTAACACATAGCGATGCGGCCCCGCACCGCATCCTATGAACATTTTCGTCACGACAAGGGATCTGGACAACAGGAACAGTCACTCAGCAGGCGATGCGGCACAACACCGCATCCCGCGTGAATCATAGATGGAACAACCAACGCGGAAACTCCATCAAGGACCGCAAGCAGCGATGCGGCTTCGCACCGCATCCTGCCTACAAGGCAAGTGGGTCTGACACCACAGTGCAAGTGGCACTGGGGACAGTCGCCTACTGGCCCACGTGTATACAACAGAGTGACACCACAGCAAGACGTGGCATCACCACAGTATCCGACAGGTCTGACACACCTGCAAATAGCTGTGCGATGTCAGGCTAGCTACTCAACTACCCTCCTCCACTCCTCGGCTATAAATACTGACCCCAAACCAGGTTTGAGGTATCACTTCTGAACTCTCTCAATACTACTACTATCATACTTTGCTTCCCATGCAAACTACTGATTCTCACGCCGGAGAGTGGTAACAAGGAGCACCCCCCACCCCATCCTCCTTGTTGCGAGTCACGGTTTGTTTCCTTGTGCAGGAAACCCCCCACCAGACGATCCAGCCGGCGATCCTCGGAAAGAAGGGATTAACCCTCTTGACGAGACCAGTGAGTTAACCCATCTGGTTAACCATTGTTTCATCACCCCCTAAATCAAAGAATTGATTAACTACAAGATTCCACAAAAGTCAAGTTCTCATATGGATCCATCATTACCCACTGATCGATTCATAACATCATAACTTTTATCAAGACCGACATCACAATTCAATCGGTTGGTCATCATTAAAAATATTTACAATGGCCGACAATCCATGGAGTGATCCTTATCTTCACAAATCGATGACACATAACCAAACAATTAACACATTCTGACAACACACACATAACTCCCATATGTTCATCATTTCATATGCTAACAAGACAAACTAGCCTATTATGAGTAGGTGGTCACATGCAAATCATTAATTTGGCTGCATTATCTATACAATTCACATGCCAATATGCATAACAGTTTGTGCACAGCCACATATATATACATACATAACGATTTATCATCCATGAGTGCCAAAACATCAAAACAAGATTACATCATAATCATATATTCATATATCTTCACTATATACATAATGAATTCATAAGAAATTTAATATCAGCAATCAACTAACCGAAAGGTATAGGGATTAGAGCAAGGATCTCGAGAAAGATGATGATGTTGCCGTCGGTTATCAAACAGATATAGCTAGGGTTTTCTAATGCCAAAACGTCTTTCTTAATATATATCGACGTAACACATTGGGCCTCTACTGGGCTTCGCGTAACAACTTGGCCGACGAAACGTATCTGGGCTCGACTAAATGCCCGTTTCGTCGTAATGGTTTATGGCGAAACACACTTGTTTGGTCGGGTCCTTTCATGTGTTAAACAGTTAATGTTTTTCAAATAAGTCTCAATTTTATAATAGCAATCACATACATGCAACAATCACAATACGTTTTATTATAGCACAACGTGTACAGTTAAAGTCAACCAAGTCAAACAACTAAACAGTCAAAGTCAACGTGCATTAAATGCGAAAGTGAAAGTCGGAAACTCGAGTTGTCACAGTTTTCAATCTAAAAACTGGTAAAATTGAGGTTGTTTTTAATGTGGAAATTACTTCCTACAAACCTCAACAATCAACGAGTGGTCCTGCTATATTATATGATTATGAAAGTGTGTTTAAATCATTTATTATTCCTGAGGTTTCTGATGCAGATGATTCTCAGCAGATTCAAACAGTGGTATGTGAAGACGATGAAGGCGAGTTCATGCCTAGATCGAATGTTGATATGTCAGATGTTGCGAAGACTTCCCAAGGTGCTGCTGATCCTGATTCAAGTGATAGTGACTCTGAACCCATTCAAGGGGAGGAGTTTGTTAATCCGTTTGCAAATCAGAATATTCAGGGGGAAACCTGGGTGATAATCTAGAAGTCGATGCGGTTGCTACTACACGAGCAAATAGAGATCATCCAATTGATATGATACTTGGAGATCCTACTGCAGGTGTTCAGACGAGAAGAAGCATAGCAGCGAATTCTGGGTTATTTGTTTCGATTGAGAAGACTGGGATAGTTAATGAGTGCTTGTATAGTTGCTTTATTTCCCAAGAGGAGCCGAAGAACATTCATATGGCTTTTAAAGACAATTCATGGGTTGAAGCTATGCAAGAAGAATTGGCCCAGTTTGCGAAGTTGAAGGTATGGGAGTTAGTGGACCTTCCTAAAGGTGAAAGAGAGATTGGCACTAAATGGGTATTTAGGTGCAAGAAAGATGAAAGAGGAATTGTCACGCGCAACAAGGCTCGGTTGGTTGTCAAAGGGTTCAATCAGCAAGAAGGAATAGATTACAATGAAGTGTTTGCACCAGTGGCAAGGTTGGAGGCAATTCGTTTGTTTCTGCCTTTTGCTTCATTCAAGGGCTTCAAAGTTTTTCAACTAGACGTGAAGAGTGCATTACGGGAAAGTCAAAGAAGTGGTGTATGTCTCACAACCAGATGGATTCGTTGATCCAGACTATCCAGATCGAGTGTACAAACTTGATAAGGCTTTGTATGGGTTACATCAAGCTTCGAGGGCGTGGTACGATACACTGTCTACACATCTGCTCCAGAATGGTTTTGAAAGAGGTCAGATTGACAGTATACTGTTCATAAAGAGGAAGAAAGATGATTTTCTGCTGGTACAGGTATACGTGGATGACATCATCTTTGGGTCATCTGATGAGAACATGTGTAAGGAGTTTGAACAGGTGATGAAGAGCAAGTTTGAAATGAGCGCTATGGGTGAGCTGTCTTACTTTCTGGGATTACAAGTTGAATAAAAGGAGGATGGGATGTTTATTCATCAAACGAAGTATGTGTATGACATTTTGGATCGGTTCAAAATGAATGATTGCTCTACTTTCAACACACCTATTTGCGAAAATCACAATCTTGGCCCAGATCATGAAAGCACTGAAGATGTTGATCCTACTCAATACAGGGCGATGATTGGTTCTCTAATGTACTTGACTGCTTCAAGACCTGACATCATGTTTGCCGTATGCTTGTGTGCCAGATATCAGGCGAATCCGAAAGAGTCACACATGAAAGCAGTGAAGCGTATTCTTCGTTACTTGAAGGGGAAACCTAAACTTAGGTTGTGGTATCCAGCTGATAGTGATTTGAGGTTCGTTGCTTACACTTATTCAGACTTTGGAGGATGCAAATCAAACAGAAAGTCTACAACAGGTGGTTGTCAGTTCTTAGGAGGCAGGATCGTGTCTTGGCAATGCAAGAAGCAATCCTGTGTGTCTACATCTACGTGTGAAGCTGAATATATTGCTGCGGGTAGCTGTTGCTCTCAGGTTCTCTGGATTCAACAGCAGATGCGCGATTATGGTTTGGATTTCACTCGTACTCCTATTATGATAGATAATAATGCCACTATATCAATCACAAACAATCCCGTAAAGCACAGTAGAACTAAACATATTGACATACGTCATCACTTTATACGGGATTGTGCTGAAAAGAGACTCATTGAATTACACCGAGTCGACACACTCGATAAACTTGCTGATCTTTACACTAAAGCTTTTGATAGAGCTCGCTTTGAACACTTAGTCGAACTCAACGGGATGAGGAATCCTGAATAACTGGTTTTTCATAAGATTTTTGAAAATAGTTTACTGCTTTCTTAAAAATGAAAAATACAAAAACATTGAAAAATCAAAAACATAAAAAAAATAGAAAATCAAAAATGAGTTTTCACTGTGTGAAAAAGAAGAAATGATAGTACATCAGCAAGTTAGACTGTCACACTCGAACTGAACTAAATTGCTTAAGTGTGATAGCAGCTTCATTATATGATGTACCAGTAGGCAAAAGTATGAAATAATCAACTTACCAAAGTGATATAAACCTAACTTCACTGAGTATGAGTGGGGAACACATCAGTGGTATATGGTTTAATGACCTTAATTCTTGCGTTGATAGATTGCCAAAATCTGAAGTTTTGGGTCTTTATACTGTTATTTCATCTGGGGATATCAGGGGTGTCCTTCTGCTGCATCCAGATACATGCTGACCTAGACACACCCAGGATATCTTAAAAGTGCTAAAAATGCCAAAACCCTAAAAATGAAGAAGCTCATAGAGAGTCATTCAAAAATGCAAAATGCATAAATCGTACCAAAAATGGTATTTGTCTTAGCCCTCGTTAGATATTTTGGTCTCTCTGCTGTACGGAAGTACTGACCTGTTCACCAATTATCTAAACGTTGAAAAATAAAACGGATGAATTCAGTATACTCACCTACTACGATGAATCTTTGTGCATACCTTGATCGCGGGGGTATATCCTGAAGTGGGACACGCTAATATATTAGAATTAATATTACCTTAACGTATCATACGGTAATGGTACTTGAAATGTTCATGCATTTTGTTTAGGTGGACAAACATACTGGTAATCGTCTTGGACTGTTTTTCATGAAAAATTACATAAAGAATTAACTAATGGTGTGAAACAGTTTGATTGTGCTGATATGATCTTCTTACCGGTGATTCTCACAAAAATAGAGTGTTTATTGCTTTTCGTATTTATTTGCTTTTAGAAAATACAAAAATACAAAAATAGTGTCTTTTTCTGTTAAAATTCTTAATGTACGAAAAACTATTATTCTTGGAGGAGTTGCTACTGATAGGGGGGAGACAATGTTAGTAAGTGGGTTCAAAATTTTTAAATCGTGCAGGTTATAAGGTGTTTGTTTAAAATTTGCGCGTGTTGGTGTTAAAATTGGAAAATGCTTAATTTGTTATACAGTTTAACTAATCTCTTGAATAATAATAATTTGTTTAACTTATGTTGAAAAATTCTTATGGTTTCTCGAGATGTTTGTTTTATAGTATACAGATTGAAGCAATGTGTTGCTGAGAAGTTGCTGTGAAGATGAGAGTTTGATTGGATGCATGGTAGAACCTCCTTTCTACATTGCAGACAAAGTTGAAGAGTTGAAGATTGCTATACAAAAGCTGAACTGGAGTTTACTCAAAGTGCTAAAGTTTTGAAGATTTGGTGATTGGATGCATCAGCTTAGGGGGAGTCTGTTGCTGACAGAAGCTGTTAAAGCTGAAGCTATCCAAAGACCAAAAGACTGGGAGATTCTGAAGACTGAAGTTACCTTTGCGAGCTATTGTCAAGGGGGAGTTTGTTGGTGCATATTTGTGACAACAGCTTAGATTTGGTCTTTGGATATCTTGTAATTAGTAAAACGATAAACAGTTAGCGAGTTTAGCTTTGTAATAGTAAATTAAGAGTGATTGGGCCAAACCAAACCCACATATGGGGATGGTAGGCGAAATGGGCCTAGCCCATGACCTAGCCCATATGCAAAGCTTTGTCCTATATAAAAAAAAACTTAGCATTAGGGTTTAGGTTAATCTTCTAATCACTCTTGGAGAGAATTCGTGAAAGACAAAGGCTTGGACGAATTGGAGATCTTGATTGATTGTAATCGTTAGAAGATAATCAATAAAGATCAGGTTTAAAGTGATTTCGGTTTTCTACACATTTTCTGTTAAATCTGATCTAGAGGATTCCGCACTCTAGGTTAGATCGACGATTCTGTTACGATCCATACGGCTCACGGGACCTACATCCCCGGAGAATACTTTACTGCTTGCTTGAAATATAGCACCGCCCTCAGCTTAAAAAATGATGAATCATTGAAACAATGCTAATCATGTGCTGTTGTAAAAAAGATCCTCTAAAGGGGCCCCACCTAAAGTCGAAGCCGTCATCTCTCTGCTGAACGGAAGTTCTGACCTGAGCTCTCACGACCCTCGCATTTAACCCCTTACAGATATCATCTGTGGTATACTCACCTGTAAGACTGAATATTGGGATTTGGATATGGGAGTATATTCAAGAGGGGGGACACATGTTTGAGTTTAAGTCTCTAAAACATCTTAATCCGTATCCTGGATAGATTGAAATGTGTGTGAGAATTTAAGTGGATCAGTATATCGACAATCTAAGTGAATTGTTTAATTCTGAATATGTAATCAAAGCTTAACGGTACTTGTGACTTGTCGAATAGCTGATATGATTCCCTAACACACTCACCAAAAATATGTTTGTAAATAGTTTACATTCTGCATTTTATTTCTGTATTTCATTTTCTAGTCTAGAAGCTTTAATTCAAAATCCAAAAAGATTTTTCATTTCTGCTTTATTTTCCGACAAACCAAAGTGGGGAGTTGATCTTCAGATTCAGAAGGTTGGAGCAGATGTAGAAAGATTCTAAGCTGGATGATGAGTTGGGAGCTTAATTTGTTAATTGAGAAAATGGAAAGTCAAAACAAGTTCATTAACTTGAAACTTGTAATTTTTCAGAAAAATGTTGAACAAAAATCAGTTTGTTTTGTCACAGATCAACCAAGGTCATTAAGTTGGACTTGGTAGATAAATTGAGTAATCAGGGGCATTAACTTGGACCTGAATACTTAAGTGGATTTCTAAAACTGATGAACAGTTAATAGAAGTTTAAGATTGAATAGATTATAATGTTATATGTTTGAGAAACAGGAAATAGGAAACAAGAAACAGGAGTCAAGATCCCCATGGTAAAGAAAATGTCAAAGTTTGAACCAGAATTCAAGTCCCAGCTTATCGTGAGGGGGAGTCTTTGAAAGGGGGAGTTTACATTCTGGATCAACATTCAAAGGGGAGTTTGAAGATAAAGATTGAAGGAAGCTTTTACAATGTCAAATCAATTTGGAAAGACAGTCAAAGACGATCAAGACTGAAGACTCGATCCCGAAGACTTCGTCAACATCCAAGGGGGAGTCTGTTGGTGCATTAGATGTCTGTTAACTTTGTCTTGTATCGAGTCATGTATAGATCATGGCACAGAAATCGAGAAAACAAGTATTTTAGGGTAATTCCGCTTGAAAGGTGCTTGATGACATTTCAAATGGAATTAGCAAGTTCAAACGAAATTACTAATTCCGCATGGAATTAGGTAATTCCGTTTGAGATGGTGATTCCGTTTGAGACTGCTTCAAGCGGAATTAGTCCGGCTATAAATACCTGATGTGTGCGTGTCATTTGAAACGAAATTAAGTCACGGTTTCTGAGTCGAGGTGCTGTCCGTTTGTCATTTGAATCTGTAAAAGCTCAGAATCGTTTAATAAGAAGATAATTAGAGGAAAACAAGCTGTGTTACGTCAAATTCACTGATTCCGCCTTTGTTTTTGATGTTGAACTCTTCATATTGACTCGTTAGGGTCACACGACGATCCAACAATGCTTTTCAATTAAGACTAAACTACATATGGTCCAATACGACCTCACTTACCTTGATCCTACCATTACATACCACCCTTTTTATGATTCCTAATCTCCTTACTTTCAAGACTTCTATACATAATAAGAAATTAAGTTCGGGAATCACTTACGTTAAGCGTCCGTGTTCGTGCTTGCTTCCTTGCCTCCTATTGAACCGTTAGCCTTCCGTGCTCGAGTCCATGCTAATGTAACTTCCTATCCTTTTATACCACCATACCCAAAACATTGTTAGTATGCATGTTAGTTCACACTAACATTTATTTCCAACCCAAAGGTTGCATTGACTTTCATTAGTCAATTCTAACAAATGAAAGGCATAGATCAGCAATCACACCTCTTCAAACTCACATAATTTAACATGTCATCACATATAACACATATTGATATAACATATACCACATGATATCCCAAGTCTTACATTCGTGTTAGAAAGCCTACCACATCATTCTCACATTCGTTGACTTTCCAAAAAGTCAACTATCTAACATACAAGCTTACATCCTTAGCAACATACATCCATTTTGACATAGTTAACCATACTAATGAAACCATATGCATTTCGTACTCATGTTATAGAACACATACAACCATGTGATTACTTAATTACACGCGCGCACATATATATGATCAATTCCATTAGTACTAGCATTCTCATGATTATATCATTAACACCATACCCATGCTTGGCAAACCCAACATCATTGCAACCTTACCCCCTTCTAGTAATCTTATATGCCTCACATTTAGTGCACACTTACTTCCTAACCACAATTAAGCAATCAAACAAACATATAGTGCGCATCACATCATTCAAGTATATAGTGCAAACCACTAATGCACACTTATACCCAATTATGAAATCAGACAAAATTCTCCATATGGATTCAATCAAACACACATTCCTCATGTAAGTTTATTAACAAATTCATTATTATTACATTCTATACCTATTTATCAAGTTCTTGCATACAATTTCATCTACAATTTTCACTTAGGCATTTCATAAAACACTTGGTGTGCGTACCACAAATAAGGCATAATGTACAAGTATTTCATGCTCATCTCCTACCTCTTGCTTTCATTCATAAATAACAACTAAAATCACATTAATTCCATACCATACACAATCTAACTAACAAGAATCATACACATACAGCCTAATACATCAAATTAACGAGAAACAATCATGGGTTCATCCTTATTTTGAAAACCCACTTCACCCTAGATGAGGGTTTTCACATATAACAAGCACAAATACAATTTTCTACACATACTCCCATCCATATAGTGATTCTGAACGAAATTCCTACCTTAATTCATGTCATACTTATCAAACATCATGTCAATTTGATGCTTTCAACTTTCTCATCATGCTAGACCTTTACCAAAAACCTACCTAGTGTTTAGTAGGCTTAGATGGTCATGAATCTAGACTCATGCATGAACAAGATCATCAATTTCCTTCTCAATTTGTTGAATTTGGTCATTTAACCTTCAAGAGAGCATGCCTTCTCTATCTCTCCCTCTGAACTCGTTACACACACACACACACACTTACACATTCCTTTTTTTGTTTTTCTTTCTCTTAAAATTTTATCTTTCTAGGTCTGCATTTTCAACCCCTATAGGTTTATTAGTTAATTTGTTTACCACTACTACATACTTTTTATTATAAAGTTGACATTACATTTAACTAGGTTAAGTGTCCCTAATTACCCAACATCATGCTAAACTATTTAAATACACATAATGGCCAAAAATAGGGATTTGGGGGTTAAATAGCTTAGTTATTTTATTTCATACTACAACATATAGAAACATACCAGCGAATTTAAAAATTAAAATTTTGGGGTGTTACATTTTTTTTCTTTATAAAAATGATATTTAATAATTTTTTTTATGTAAAACTAATGGTTAATTGGTTCCCCACTTTTTTAGAGTTTTGTCACACCCCAACCGATGGCGGAAACGTCAGAGTGAGACGAAAACGAGATTGCAAGAGATATCACAACCACTAACTTGTGACAACATTTTAAATGATAACCTTCATTTCATTTCAAAAGATTCGAGTACATTGTTTGGAAGAAAATAACGACGATTAGAACATAACAACTAACACAACAAGACAATTTAAAATAAGGCGTGTTTCTAGTCCATCCTACCATATTTCTTTTCAAATCATCATCATCATCATCATCATCATCATCATCATCATCCTGCAATATATATTAAAGTAACGGTCAACACATAAAGCATTGGTGAGTACAACTTTGGTTTACTAGCATACGTATAAAAGTTTAACATAATCCACATGGCGGCATAACTCAACATCGGCTAGCATGCATCACATAAATGTCAAACCAAAGTTTCCACTGAGCGACGAGACCGTTTACGATTGAATACTTAACAATGGCCCATCTACGGGTGGTGTGCTACTCCTATAGCGTTATACATGTTAAGGTTGGCTCATGAAGTTAATGACAAGTATTTGTGCAAGAAAGGCTTCTAGCATGCAAGTATCCTAGTGTATAACGTATTAAGAATGTATGTACGGATTTGTTTGTTTGAATCATGTGAATGTTTGTGTATGTGTAAGTTTGATATGTATATATTTTGCACCCCAAAAGTGTACTTGAAGTAAAAGGGGGTCATGTATAGTCACGGTTTGCAAAAGCTTAAAAAAAACGTGAGTGAAGAGTCTTGAGAATTCGGGAACGCCGAGGTTATGCTACAAGGATGAACGAGGCGTATGAGTTATGGAGTCCGGTATTGATTTAGATTAGGGGTTCTAAGTAATATGAAAGTATGTATATTGCAAGAAAATACATCTTGTCTAAAACCACTCATATGGACACTATGTTGGTCATGTTTTCATGGGTACCGATTCACCCATTAGAATCCATAGTTTGAGGAACTTAGACCAAGATGAAAGTTACCACCATACATAACATTCCACCATAAGTTTGGTTGGTGTTATGATTCAGTTCTAAGGTATATATATGTATATATATTTATGATTATTTAGTCCAAGTCATATATTGCCATTCATTAGAATCCAGAGTTTGAGGAACTTAGACCAAGATGAAAATTACCACCATACATAACATTCCACCATGAGTTTGGTTGGTGTTATGATTCATTTCTAAGGTGTGTGTGTGTGTGTGTATATATATGATTATTTAGCCCAAGTCATATATTTTCATGCATGGAGGTAGGATGAATTCCATCCATTTAACCTAATTGCAAGGATTCACCAAAGCATAAAATCATCAACTTAGTTGATGATTTTGGTTGGTCATGAATAAAAGAAAGAATGTACAAGTAACTAAGTTTGCTAAGTAGACAAATAAGAACAACACGGACGTGTACATACCCAACATGGCAAATGTTGGAGACGAGGTGGGGTTGGCTTACTCTGACTTTTGGAAACTACTTAGATAACTAATCATCTAAATCACTTAAATAACCAAGTGATTTGACTAGACTAGTGCATTCCAAACACGGATAGTGTTTGGAGATTTGGTGTAGTCTTGTTCACTTTGAGACTAGGACGTTGTTTAGTGACTTAGGTTAGTTATACGGAGGTATTTGAACCTCAAACTTTCTAGAATAACACCTGAACTCAAGCCCCTCAACATGTAGTTTAGTTGGGGACAAGATTTGGTTCATGTTCATCCAAGAAAGATAAGCAAAAGTTGTAGGAGATAAAAGTTTTATAAAAACAGAAATTAAATCCAACTTTGGACCTCAAATATGGTGATGTTCCATCTTAGTTTACCATGGTAAACTTGTGTAAACATTCCTAGAGGTTGTCCAAGTGGAACAGAAGAAGAAAACAAGAAAAAAATGAAGGAAATGAGTTAAAAACTCACTCAAACACTTGATTCTTTCTGCCCAACTTAGAGAATTTCTTCATGGTTTTAGAGTGTTTGAGTGTGATATAGAGTTGTGGAAAGTGAAAATATGTTAAAGGATGCTTGGTTTTATAGGGAAGGATTATGGTTTAGGTTTAGATGAGGTTAGGAAGTGATTGGAGGAGAAGGCAGGTGGAAAAGGGTAAAATCCGATTGGTTTAAAAAACCTGATGCGGATTGGGCCTAGTTGTCACACCTCGACTAGCAGTGGAAGCAATAAAAAGGGATGCAATAGACATCCCTGGTTTGAGCTCATTGATATAAAAATACTATATTATACATTATTTAACCAATATATACATTGTTATTTTACATACAAATATCACATGTCATTGTTACACACTTGAAACAAGTATGATGTTGATTTCCATGATTCGTCTTATTTAATTAAGCAGCATGCCTCTATCCACATAGTATCATACATTATCTTCATAAGAAACTAGCACAAGTGGGTCATCATGCAATATCCTAATTACCTAAAAGTTGTTTTTAAAATAAAATGTCAACATAACGTTGGTGAGTTCCACAAGTTTCTTTGTTTTCAAAATATATTTGAAAATGTTTTGTTGCACATGTGATGAAATCGCTCTGAGTTACAAGTTAAGCCGAGACCAGTATCCAATCACCGTGGCTAACACCAACCACAACTAATAACAAGTACCCCAAGTAGCAATGCCTAACACTTCATGGCTAGTTAAGAATATGTGTGACCGCGTGTTCGCTCAGTAGGCATACAACCGTGTATTTAGTGCGGTCTAGGCTTCGGGCTAGATTGTATTATCCACTGTATTCACTTGCATTGTACAACTTTCTTGTGGGGATTTAAGCATGTTAGGGGTCTACTCAGATAAGTAGCATCAGACAGTTTGAATGTGCACACGTATATCAATCAATTGTACCCTCTATGAAAACAGTAAAACATGTATTAAAGAGTGAGGGATAGTGAAACTCACAGGTTGCATAGGAACTAATGGTACAGTAATCTGCTAATCCACACCTAACACTAGTATTATACGATTAATGTCTGTAAGCTAGGTTGAACTATGTTTAAATGTCTAAGAATAGACTAGGGTCATTAGAACATGGAGTTGGACATAGTCGGCATTTTGAAATCAAGTATGGATGTCGGACACCATTCTCCATGTCGGACAAAGTTGTTTGTTCTGAGAGACTAGGATCCGGCGGGATTAGACGGAAGTTTGGCCCCGATAGAACTAATTCAGTAGAATATTATTACTAAGAATGGAATAGAAGCAGAATAGTTGTTCATAAGTTGAACGCTCCATTCATACCGAAAGAGTTTACATCTTTTACAAGATGGCGAAATTCTGGAGAAATTTTGCCAGCGTTTCCCCTCTGGGAAGCAAAACCTTCAAATGAGAGAACCCAAGTCCCATATTTATAGGCAGTGCCTGTCGCACAAAAGCACCAAGGACGCCAGGGTTCCTCTCGTACGAAAGGACAATTGGGTCCTTTCGCACGAAAGACTCATTCATGCAAAAGGACTTCAACACATACTCTTCGGCTCTTTTTCACACTAATCTATTCAATATTCAACACACGCTCTATCTAGCCTATTCGCACAGTGACGGACATACAAAATATGCACCAACAAATTCCCCCTTGGCCATCACTAGCGAATCTTGATCTTTGAAACCGCGAGCCATGTTTGAATATTCTGCAACTTCAATCAGGCATCTTAATATCTTCAATTGATTCCCCCTTGATTGATGATTTGGGCTTGCATTATCTTCATTATGCATAAATTCCCCCTAAAATTAATCTTCAGGTCTTTGTCGCATGGTTCCAACATCCTTTGATTTGCTGTACTGCAATCTTCACGAATAATCACCAACTTGAAACTGATCAATGCAGCATCTCTGTTTCAGCTTTAACCACCTCCGCGTTCGATTTTAGTGTATTCTGCCTGCTTGATCCTCTGATCTTAAAAAACCCAACCGACAATTGATAGAAACTTCGAATCACCACATCGGTAAACTTTATATCTATGAATACCCATGAAAATATGAAACCCTGTTTTCCGTAATCACCTTTAAGCATACTCCTGAATGATTGATCAGTGAAAATGGTAATCTCCACAATCAGCAAATCTTCATCGGATAACAAATCATCTGGTAACACATTCAGATATCAAAAACACTCTTCCACGATCAGATTCACATTCTTCCTCTCCAGTCATGATAATAGATATATAGTATTCTTCGTTAGTTCCGGCAACAACTTAATCAACAAACATCGTCATTCCCCGGTGGTTAGTCCAAAAAACAATTCCTCAGCTCGAAGATTAACCATTCTAACACTTTAGACTATCACAAAGCTGTGATATCTTATAAGTATCCACAATACAGTTGTATCTCCTGATGCTAACCCTACTGACCAGCTTGACGAAGACCCGAGACTCAAACCTTAAGACATCAATCTGATCATGATCTGTAGAATTTGAACTTCCTAGGATCACGAACTCACGAATCCAGATCCTATGCATTTCTGGACAATTTGAAGTCGGAACCACCCGAATGCTGGTGCATGTCACGAATTTCAAAAATGCAAGAATTTCAGTATATTCTATGAACTTTTTATTCCCCCTCATTTTTGCAAATTCTGACCTCTCTAAACTTATCATTGAATTCCCCCTCAAACTTGGCAATTTACTCCTCTCTTATCTCTGAAAAACTCAAATTTGCCGAAAATGTGTCATTTTGCCCACAAAAGTCAGTTTTTGATCAATGCGGATTTTTCTTTAAGGCCCATAAATAGTCAGATAACCTGGATGATAAACATTCTGCATACTTATCATGACTACCCCACAATCTTCAACATTATGCGATCGCATTATCAAATCTATTCTCTGAAGCTCCCGACGGTGTCCCCGAACAACCCGTATTTGTCGATAAAAGCTCGAAAAAAAATTCAATCACCAAATTTTTTCTGGACACTCATCTCGTCATTTCAATCAAAAAATGTCTTTTTATTTTTTTATTTATTTTTTAGGAATTTGGCTCATTTGTGCGAATAGAGTAGGTCCCTTCGTGAGAATGAGCTGATTTTAGAACGAAAGACCTTTCGAACGGTAGGAGATATCCCTTCGTGCGAATGGGGAATCCTTTCATGCGAATGGGGATCTTCGCGCGACAGGTTCTGTTGTTCGAACACTTTCGATCACATTTTTCGATCAAAAATATTTATTTCTGCGAATTTCATGATGAAACTTCACAGATATGAACGAAAATCAATTCTGAATCTAATGATGTCTTCAATTTCAAAATCCATCTGTAAATTGACCTTCAATTTCATGTTTTACGTCTAAATCCCCCTAAAAACCATAATTCATGAGCGTAGGTGATTCAATCAACTGTTGGATCGATTGAATCGGTATCGTAGCTCTGATACCAATTGAGAGTCCAGGATCCGGCGGGATTAGACGGAAGTTTGGCCCTAATAGAACTAATTCGGTATAATATTATTACTAAGAATGGAGTAGAAGCAGAATAGTTGTCCATAAGTTGAATGCTTCATTCATACCGAAAGAGTTTACATCTTTTACAAGCTTGCGAAATTATGGAGAAATTTTGCTAGCGTTTCCCCTCTAGGAACCAAAACCTTCAAATGAGAGAACCCAAGTCCCATATTTATAGGAGTGCCTGTCGCACGAACGCACCATGGACAACAGGGTTCCTCTCGTACGAAAAGGGTAGTTGGGTCCTTTCGCACGAAAGACTCTTTCGTGCAAAAGGCCTTCAACACATACTGTCAGACCCTTTTTCATACTAATCTATTCAATATTCAACACTCGCTCTATCTAGCCTATTCACACCATGACAGACATACAAAAAATGCACCAACATGTTCTAGGTGTTCGGGAAATAATATGTTTAAACAAAGTGCATCATTTTATAGTATATGAAAAATGATTAGTTTTATATTAAGGGAGTTCGGGCGTTTGAAAGGTGTAGGTTGCTCAACTAAGCGTCTCTGTATTTACAGTTGGGTAATTACCAGATAAGCGTGTAATATACCCGTTTCATCCCAATTTAGTCTGGAAGGGTGGGGATTTATTTCTAACCTCCCAATTATCGCCAATTAGCACTTGGGTGCAAAAACCCGATTTAACCGAACCATAACCGAATTAACCGAAAAACCGAACCAAATAAAAAACCGGTGGGTCGGTTATGCTTATTATTTTTTCCATACCCACCATAACCGAACCGAATCGACAAGTAATAAATTTTTGAAGGATTTAGGATATATCACCATATTTTTAATATTTGATGTTGTTTATTGAAGATTTATAGTTTTTATAGGTTTTTCATATCGTTTTGTGGTTTTGGTTGGATGTTTATTTGAATTTATGGAATGTATCATATCACTTTATTTCAATATTCGATAATAATTGGTACAAATATTATAGACTATATGTATTTTTATACTATGTAATATACTAATATATACAAATATGCAATAATAATTTATTCCATGTTAAAAAAAATTAAGCTATTTTTAGCTAAGCTAAATACACGGTTAACCACCCATAACCGACCTGCTAAAACCATCAAAACCGAATAACCATAACCACCATAGCCGATTGGTTATGGTTATGGTTATCCATTAACCGATATCGTGGTTATGGTTATGGTTTTAGGTCAAAACCGACCCATGCACACCCCTAGCCTGTAATATACCCGTTTTATCCCAATTTAGTCTGGAAGGGTGGGGATTTATTTCCGACCTCGCAATTATCGCCAATTTGCACTTGGGTTATATAAAAATTCTGGCGGGTTAGTTACGCATTTATATTCGTCCATTATCGTTAAAATTAGTAATTAAAATGCGCAATTTTCTAAAATTATCCCGTAATTTATAAAATTCCAAGAACTTTTATAAAATTTGTTTCAGATATGTATTTTCCAGAAAAAAAAGTATTTTAAACATTATTTATTAATTTTAATAAATATATATTATAACGTATATAAATCGTTTAATTGGCGATCCAACCCATCCGAACTAAAAAACAATTCTAAATGTTTTACTAAACACTTCTACTTTGTCAATAAACTCCTTGTAAAAATTTGAGGTTCATCCAAATTTTCTAGACCAGGTTTTAAAATACCAAAAACCTTGTAAAATGTGTGATTTAAAATTATAGCTCGGGTTATCCGTTGATCCCAAATTTTGGTGTAGGACACACCTATGATATATAAGACTTTTTTTTTTGCAAAAATTCAGGATTTATTGAATAAGATTAACTTATTTTCCAGATTTAATTGTATTAAAATGTAATACATTCGCCAAATATTCCTCGCTTGTCTGAAAAATCTCAAATTTTGCAGGGGTCATCTTTCTACTATCCTAAACCATATCCTAAAGTTTTTTACCAAATAGTAATCACGTCATAAGCGATAACTAAAACAATTTTTATAAACTACTAAATTTCGCCTAAAAAGTATACATTTCCGCGTATCGCTTGTTAGGCCAAGATTCCAAGATCCGTTTGTGACGATTTTCTGGGTACAGTACCTACACATACAACACAACCATGCAATTTGAATCATCAATTAAGCCAATTTAGTATTCTTTTTCTATTAGTTTTCGTTAAGCGATTTGGGTGTCGTATAATTGTTGTTGTTTATCCAAAAATCCATCTTTTTTCAATCAAACCACTTGCAAAACTTTTTAATACATAAAGAACTCTTAAAAACAGATTATATGGCCATAATATTGGTCTTGTTTGGATCAAATTAGACATATTTATGGTAGATTAAAGTCAAAAAGAAAAGAATGAAAAAAAAAACATACAAAGCCTTGTGCTCTTGAGCTTGTTGGTCCAAAATTTATGCTCCAAATGTGCTTAAGGTTGTTTTATAATGAAGGGTAGCTAAAACAAGTGGTTAGAAAAGCGATGATGGAGGTGTGCGTGTGTTTGGTTGGGTTATGTGGCTCGATTGTAAATAATGGAGGACTTTTTGTCCTCCTTTGACTAATCAAAGGACCTTTCTTCAACATATATGATAAGTCCAAGCATATTCTTAAGCTCGGGTTCGTTCTTGGGTCTTAAACGCTCCCTAGGTACGGTAAAAATTCGCAAAACGGAACATTTTTATAGGCGTTTTTGCACCGAAAATTAAAACGAACCCAACCGACACAAAAACTCAAAAACTTGAACGTTACTACCCACAACACCTTATATTTATATTATATAAGTCTTTTTGGGCTTAACTGATGATAAAACGCATGTTTGGATTCTACAGTGCGCGTTAAATTTGAAGGTGTTTCGCTAACCGGGAGCTGCTTTATTTAACGCCTTTTCTACCCAATAAAGCATTCATGGTCATGTGTTCTAGTCTACAGATCATACTTAGGCATTTATGTACTCCTAGGTTCGCTTATGGCACCTACAGCAGTTTTAAACCGTTAAAACCCGGTTATCCGAAATTCTTCAGTTTAATCAGTTTTCTGAATTCAATGGCCCCAATGAAACTGTTTTTGGTCCTGTTTTTCATATGTTATGTATAACGTGCCTTTGGATTCAACCGAGGCATAATAAGTATCGATTTGTTAATCGTGTAAACTGGTTACTGTGATTAGGGTTTACCTGGTTTCATGGCGAATGTCACATTCTCCCCTATTTAAGAAATTTCATCCCTGAAATTCAATTACTAAACTTTCTTTTGTTGGGGAAGAGCTGTGGATATTTTTTAAGAATTGATCTTTTCTTTCCCAGGTAAATTCTGGTCCTCGTTGTGACCTCCAACGGACCTTGACTATAGCAATCTTATTGTTTCTCAACCTCTTAATTTTCCCGTCTACAATCTCTACCGGTTCTTCTATGAAATGAAGTTTATCGTCTACATGTATGTCATTCAAGGGCACAAATGCCACATCATTGGTAAGGCATTTCTTTAAGCTAGATACGTGGAAAAATTATGAATACTACATAGTTCTTGTGGTAGGTTTAACTTGTATGCAACCGGGCCAACTTTAGCCACCATTTCATAAGGTCCAATATACGGTTGTGCTAGTTTTCCAGCCTTCCAAAATCTGATCACGCCTTTCCAAGGCGATACTTTCGGAAATACTTTATCTCCAATATTGAACTGTAGAGGTTTCCTACGACGATCGACATAACTCTTTTGTCGATCTTATGCTGCCTTTAACCTATTCTGGATCTTATACACCTTATCCGTTGTTTCTTGAATTAACTCAGTTCCCGTAATCTACTTATCAGCAATTTCTGCCCAACACAATGGAGATCTACACTTTCGACCATACAACGCTTCAAATGGTGCTTCTTGAATATTTGTATGGTAACTATTGTTATAGGAGAATTGAATAAGAGGTAAGTGTCTATCCCAACTTCCTCCGAAGTCTAAGACACATGCTCTTAGTAAATCCTCCAATGTATGAATGGCTCTCTTAGACTGTCCATTGGTCTGAGGATGATAAGCTGTACTTAAATCTATCCGAGTCCCTAAAGCCTCCTATAATTCCTCCCAGAAGTGAGATGTGAAGCGACTATCACAGTCCAAAATAATAGCAACAGGTACGCCATGCCTAGCCACAATTTCATTCATGTAAAGTTCTGCCAACTTTTCCATTTTGTAGTTGGTATGAATGGGTATGAAGTGCGTAGATTTGGTTAGCCTGTCCACGACTACCCAAATAGCTTCATGACCTCGAGGTGTTTTTGGAAAATGAGTTACAAAATCCATGGTGATTTGTCCCCACTTCCATTGGGGAATCTCAGGTTGTTGTAACATTCCGGATGGTTTTTGATATTCTGCCTTGACTCGGGCACAAGTCAAGCACTAACTAACTTATATCGCCACACCCTTCTTCATACCAGGCCACCAATAAAACTCCTTTAGATCATGGTAGATCTTGTCAGTACCTGGATGAATCGAATACCTAGACTTATGTGCTTCATCCATAATCAAATCCTGTAAATTGTGACATGTTAGGATCCATATCTGATCCTTGAAATAACACACTTGATCAGTTTTAACCTCAAAATTCTTCTCGTTCCCATGTAACTCATAATTCATTAACCGAGTTTCACCCAAAGCTATACGTTGGGCCATAAGAATCTGTTCCTTGAGACTCGTTTGCACAATCATTCCTAAAGCACATACTCGAAGCAATTTTATATGTTCCTTTCTACTTAATGCGTCTGCCACTACATTGGCCTTACCCGAGTGATACTTAATCTCACAATCATAATCATTCAACAAATCTATCCACCTCCTATACCTCATGTTTAAATTTTTCTGGTCAAAGATGTGTTGTAAACTCTTATGGTCCGTGTAGATAGTGCCCATACAAGTAGTGTCGCCATATCTTAAGTGTAAAAATCACGGCTCCAAGCACTAAGTCATGCGTAGTATGATTCTTTTCTTGTATCATAAGTTGTCTAGAGGCATAAGCAATTACTTTATTTCTTTGCATTAACACACATCCTAAACCATTACAAGACGCATCGCAATAAACTACAAAATCTTCATTTCCTTCCGGTAGGGTAAAAATTGGGGCATTGCATAACTTGTGCTTTAATTACCGAAAACCTGCCTCTTGTTCCTCTCCCCATTCAAACTTCTTGTCCTTCTGAGTTAGGAGTGTCAAAGACTGCGTAATGCTCGAGAAACCGGCTTAGCCTAGGAATTGACGAATTTCCGTAGGTGACCTCGGTGCTTGCCAATTCTTAATAGCCTCAATCTTACTAGGGTCAACATGAATTCCTTGGTGATTCACTACATGACCTAAGAATCGGACTTCCTTCAACCAGAATTCACATTTTGAAATTTCGCGTATAGCTTCTCTTGTCTAAGTAGATCTAAAACTAGTCGTAGATGTTGTGTGTGCTCTTATTTGCTCTTAGAGTAGATCAAAAAGTCATCTATGAAGACTATCATAAACTTATCTAAGAATGGTTTACAGACCCGATTCATAAGGTCCACAAACACTGCAGGCGCATTAGTTAGCCCGAAAGGCATAACTAAGAACTCATAATTTCCGTAATGAGTTTGGAAAGCAGTTTTCGGAATATCGTCCTGTTGGATCTTAACTTGGTGATATCCTGATCTTAGATCGATTTTGGAGAAACAACTTGCTCCCCGCAGTTACTCAAATGGACCGTCTATGCGAGGCAATGGGTATCCATTCTTAATGGTAACCTTGTTTAGTTCCCGGTAATCTATACACATACGGAAACTTCCATTCTTCTTCTTAACAAACAATACCGGGGATCCCCAAGGTGAAAAACTAGGTCGTATAAAGACCTTGTCTAGTAATTCCTGTAATTGACTAGACAATTCCTGGAGCTCAGAAGGTGCTAACCGATACAGTGCTCTAGCGGTAGGGGCTGCTCTAGGGATCAAATCAATACGGAATTCAACTTGTTAAGGTAATGGCAATCCGGGTAATTCATCAGGGAATACATTAGCATGTTCACAAACTACTGGTATATCTTCAATCCGCTTCTCATTAGGATCTTTGGTTTCCATATTTACCATGTATGCCATACAACCTTTTTGAAGGTACTTTTGCATCTTAGTATGCAATACTAATGCTAATATTCTGTCGGGGTTCCCTCCGTGAACTACTAACACTTCTCCACTCGTTAATGGAATCCTAACGATCTTTTCTAAGCATATGATCTCTGCCTTAAACATCGACAACCAGTCCATTCCTATTATTACATCAAAACTTCCCAATTTTACAGGTAAGAGGTCAGCATGAAATTGTCGATTGTTAAGGGTTAGAGTGCTGTTTCGAATTATTTCGTTAGTAGATATAAATTTACCATCGGCCAATTCTATAGAATAAGGGCATCCTAATTCACTGGGCAATATTTCAAGAAGAGTTGAAACTTAAGAGAGATAAAGCTTCTACCGACACCTGTATCAAATAATACTGAGGCGTAATGTCTGGAAACTAAGAAAATACATGTGACGATGTTAGGTTCCTGTCGTGCATCATCGGTTCCCATAATGAATGCACGCCCTCTAACCTGATTCGCATTGGATGTCTGCCCCTGGGCCTGCCTTCCACACATTCCACAGTCAATCTTGGGACATGTGTTCCTCAATTGTTCGGTACTACCACATCCGTAACACGCTCGGAGTGGCACTAACTATTGTTACTGTTGGGGACGTTGTAATGGTTGGGGTTGTTGTATTTGTGAACGGTTTCTCGATTGTCCGAGCTGGTTTCCATCGGGTACTTTGCATTCCCTTGCAAATTGTTCGGGTTTACGGCATCTGTTACAAATACGATAACTACCTATGTGATGAAATCCACACTTGTTACACTCGGGAAGATTTCCCTTGTATCCTCCTGGTTTCTTCTATGTTGCTATCATGCCATAGTTTCTAGCAGTGGTCTTATTACCTTTGTTACCTTGACTATTCTCTACCTTATATTCATCCGCACTCCACTTCCCACTTGTTCCGTCATTGGGAATCTTAAGTATATTTCTTCGTACCATGTCATAAGTAATAATGCCCGCCCTCTGCACGATACTATTCATTGTGGGTTGATCAACCGAATTCATGATACTCCTAACATTCGGAGCTAAACCCCATATATGTTTGGGTGTCATCATTTGGGGTAAAATCCTAGCTAAGTCATGGAACCTATTAGTATAACCTGCATGATTGGCACCTCGCATTTGTAAATTCCAAAACTCATGTTCTAATTTCTGAATTTCATTCTTAGGACAAAATTGGTCCAACACAATCTGTTTTAATTCCACCCATCTCATTTGGTTAATGGCTTCCTGGCCACGATTCTGAATAACTGTATTCCACCATGTCAACGCATGCTCTTGAAATGTACATGTGGCATACTTAACAACACAGTCGTCGGGGTAATTACAAATATTAATAACCTTTTCCATTTTCTCAATCCACCTAACTATCCCATTAGGCCCTTCAGTACCTTGAAATTCTAAAGGTTTACATGACATAAACTCTTTGTAAGAACAAGGACGTTGCGGGGGATGGTTCTCAGGATTAGGATTGCCAGTATTGTTTTGGTTAGTGTTTAATCCAGCATTTACACCATCAGTTACTTGAGCAATAATCATAGGAATTGTGGCCTGAAGTTGTTGTGCTATTAGTTGCGTTATGTCCGTCTCAGGTATCACATTAGCTCGTTTTGGGGTCATTTCTATAATAATGCGATTGGTACCACATCAAACCACCACACATATACAAAACATAACAACCATGCATATACAAAACATAAAAGAAACCATTATCATACATAAGAGCCGTTGTACATGTCAAAATTTGGTATACAACCATAATCCACTAAGGATTGTAAACAAAAGCTAGCCACTAAGGCATCGGACATACAAGGATCACTAAGATTCGAAAAGGAAATATAATCTTGACTTAGGCATGCAAGCCTAGTTCTTGAAAGGGTGCAAAAGATATATATACATATGCAATCACCGTCTATAATCCTCCTATACGCGTGATCAACCACATCACCACAATCGCCAGTACACCCATGCAAAGCTGTATATGCCCCTCTTTACGACCATCACGATAAACTAAATATGACATAGAGTGTTGCATTGACATAACTGCCTGCTACATAACTATAATGTAATCGTAGATCTCATAACTACGGTGTATCTCATGAGTCAGAGCTTTAGTGTTATCTACCACTCGATCAAACAGGAAACCCAACCATCCAGTCCTAGATGGCGTAAAAGCTCTAGCTCTCGGTGGCATAGGATTACCATGAGCTTCATATGATGGCTCTCATCTTGCATAAGTACGTGGAGGTGGTGAGAATGCCGGGATGGGTGTAGGAACCTTACGACGTGCAGTCTAACAAAAATATCTAGGTGGCGGAGTGGGTTCTCTAGGTGGAGGTGATCTAAGTGCCTGACTCGATGTACACTCACTACTAGTTACCTCATGGTGATCTATGTCATCACTAACATCAGGGGTATGACTAGACTGTCCTGTAACAGGTGGGTGTCGAGTAGGTGGAGTACCACACACATATCTGGATAAATCCGGAGAATATCTAGGGACAACCTGGTCAATTTCAACGTCATTGCCTTCCTCCTGCTTCGGGTCCATCATCTGCTCGTTTTCAGACCTACTACAACTACCAGACATGGTATCTGCGAAAGGACACTAATGACAACGAATTCTAACAACCACGGAAACAAGTAATAATTTTATACATGTTCACTCAAACAATCAAATTCACGTATATGTATACACAAATTCATGATCTTTAATAATCATATCTTAATGACGTTCTCGGAACTCCCATGTACAAGTAGATATGTTATTACATTCCGGACCGCAATAACTTATTTGCTCGACAAGATTATCCCAATAATAATCACAACTAATAAGCAACTATAACTTGTATTGGTCAAATGTTGAGCTTATGATTATAATCTAGGCTCTCCAATGACAACCTAGTTCTCTATAAACAATGGCTCTGATACCATCTTCTGTCACACCCTGACTAGCAGTGGAAGCAATAAAAAGGGATGCAACAGACATCTCTTGTTTGAGCTCAATGTTATAAAGATACTATATTATACATTATTTAAAAAATATTATACATTGTTATTTTACACACAAATATCACATGTCATTGTTACACACTTGAAACAAGTACGATGTTGATTTCTATGATTCGTCTTATTTAATTAAGCAACTAGCATAAGTGGGTCGTCACGCAGTATCCTGATTACCTGAAAGTTGTTTTTAAGAAAGAAAAGCTTAACATAAAATTGGCGAGTTCCATAAGTTTATTTGTTTTCAAAATATATTTGAAAATGTCTTGTTACACATGTGTTGAAATCGCTCTGAGTTACAAGTTAAGCCGAGACCAGTATCCAATCACCGTGGCCAACACCAACCACAACTAATAACAAGTACCCCAAGAAGCTATGACTAACACTTCATAGCTAGTTATGAATATGTGCGACCGCGTGTTCGCTCAGTAGGCATACGGCCGTGTATTCAGTGAGGTCTAGGCTTCGGGCCAAATAGTACTATCCATAGTATTCACCGGCATTGTACAACTTGCTTGTGGGGATTTAAGCATGTTAGGGGTCTACTCAGATAAATAGCGTCAAACAGTTTGAATGTGCACACGTATATCAATCAAATGTACCCTCTATGAAAACAGTAAAACATGAATGATAGTGAAACTCACATATTGCACAGGAACTAATGCTACAGTTATCGGCGTTTTGAAATCAAGTTTGGATGTCGGACACCGTTTTCTGTGCCAGACAAAGTTGTTTGTTCTAGGTGTTCGGGAAATAATAGGTTTAAACAAAGTGTATCATTTTATTGTATATGAAAAATGATTAGTTTTCTATTAAGGGAGTTCGGGCGTTTGAAAGGTCTAGGTCGCTCAACTAACCGTTTCCATATATACAGTCGGGTAATTATCAGATAAGCGTGTAATTTACCCATTTTATCCCAATTTAGCCCGGAAGGGTCGGGATTTATTTCCGACCTCCCAATTATCGCCAATTTGCACTTGGGTTGTATAAAAATTCTGGCGGGTTGGTTACGCGTTTATATTCGTCCATTATCGTTAAAGTGCGTAATTTTCTAAATTTATGTCGTAATTTATAAAATTCCAAGAATTTTTATAAAATTTATTTCTGATATGTATTTTCCAGAAAAAATATTTTTAAAATTTTTAAACATTATTTATTAACTTTAATAAATATATGTTATGACGTATATTAACCGTTTAATTGGTGATCCAACCCATCCAAACTATAAAATTCCAAAAATTTTGGTGAACACTTCTGCTTTGTCAATAAACTCCCTGTAAAAATTTGAGGTTCATCCGAATTTTCTAGACCAGGTTTTAAAATACCAAAAACCTTGTAAAACGTGCGATTTTAAAATTGTAGCTCGGGTTGTCCGTTGAGCCCAAATTTTGGTTTAGGACACACCTATGATATATAAGATTTTTCTACAAAAATTCAGGATTTATTGAAATCACGTCATAAGTGATAACTAAAATAATTTCTATAAACTACTAAATTTCACCTAAAAAGTATACCTTTCCGCGTATCGCTTGTTAGGCCTAGATTCCAAGATTCGTTTGTGACGATTTTCTGGGTATAGTACCTACACAACATGTACAACACAACCATGCAATTGGAATCATCAATCAATGATAAGTCCGATCGATCGTGTTTCGGTCTCGGTTTGATAAATAATAATGAGACGGGTTGATTTACCATAAACAAACAAAAAGATAGATGAACATAAGATTAAACAAAGAAAGTTTCATTGATACAAATAAAAACATACAAGATAATCATCCACCCCGGGTGAGCTACCCCGGGGTGGTGGCTCACAAATGCACACCTTTACAAGTGATGTCTACTCTTCTATTTATAGACCCTGAGCCTTGTCCTCCAAGCAAGCCACCACTTGCTTAATCTCCCAAGCTCGCTAAACGCACTACTATAACAACTAAAAACTCCCACCCAATATAAAAAATAAAATCGCCAAACTAAAGTCGTCGTAATTGATAACATCATTCTCCATTTGACCCAACAATATTCCCCCGAGAATGGTACTATCAATTCTTCAAATTATCTTCAAAAGTATGTCTGACTTTGTCTTGGAATCTTCAAAAAATGGCTGAATATCCAAAATCTTTCATTGTCGATTTCCCCCGCAAATGTGCATCCTCCTATATCTGGTCAATTAAAGTTCCTTATCTCATTATTGAAGATAACTTTGTAATAGGCATATGATAGGGTTCGAACTCCAATGATAAAAAACAAATAATCTGCTTCATTAAAAAAAAAATCTTCAACTCGTTCAAAACATTAAACCCCACTGTTCCAAAAGAGTTGGTCCAACACTCCCCTTATTCTTTGTAATATTTTCTTTTGGCCCAAATAATAATCTTGTACTCCCAACCCAATCTCTATTTTTGTAAACATTAAAAATTGCCCACAACTGAACTTTTAAGGCCCGGCCCATAAAGTAATCTATAGAAACAGACCATTTAAACCCAGACCCTCTTAAAATGATAAAATAAAACTAGGCCCAATGTGAAAAGCTAACAAAAATGATGGAGTCTTTCAAAGTCGCTAGCCAAAGAATTGTTCCAAGCCTTGCCCAATTTTGTGAACAAGTAAACAACTAGGCCCCCGTTCTTAAATAAATCAATCTGTGTTTAGCCCAAATAAACACTCCAAGAATCTTGGATTATTCATACTTTTAAATACAAACATATTTGATTCAAGTGGGTCCATGAGAAAACCGCTATTTGAGAATAGAGATGGGCATAATCGGGTATTTTTAATACCCGGACCCGGTTCCTCTCAGAACCGGTTCCGGATCATACCCGAGTATTTGTCCAAAAAACCAGAACCTGTTGTACCCGGTTACGGGTATTGTGGAACCGGTTCTCAACAGAACCGGGTTTGGGTCGAAACCGGTTCTGTCGTATATGTGAAGGAGGCAGACACTACTGTATGGAACCGGGTCCTCAGTGTGCAGTCAAATCAATCTTCAAATCAAATGTTGGAACTTGGAACTAGTGGAACCGGTTCTGTCGTATTATAATCGGTTTTTTGTGTTATTTAAATCAATCTTTCTCATTCATAGTTTCATACTTTCAAACCTCTACCAAAAACCCACTCTTAAACCTCTCTAATTCATAGTTTCATACTTGCTAAGAGATATCATGGCATGCAACGATGAAGTGGTTACGGTTTTTGTCACACCCCAACCAATGGCGGAAACATCGAAGTGGGACTAGTTCGAGATTGTAAGAGACTTCATAACACTATTTGTGACAATATTTAATTCAACCGATTTCATTTCATAATCAAATTGTTAAACATTACAAGGAAATTCAAATAACAACATTGTTCATAACATAAACATAACAAAATTGATACAACACTTTAAACCTAAACGTCTAAGTGAGTATCTAGGCATCATTGCTAATCCATTTCATAGCCTCATCAATCCTCAACCTGTAACATGTTTAAAATAGAATTCAATGCAAAAGCAAAGGCGAGTATACAAGTTTAAGAATAAGTATAAGTATAAAAGTTTAAAAACGAATCCACATGGCAACTTAGTTTATACAGGATCAACCTAACATGGCATGCAATATTTCTAGTCAACCCTCTGTTTACCCAAAAAGATATAATTCAACATGACCACTAGTCTACGGGCGGTGCGTTACTCCTATAGCGCTATACATGTCAAATGGAGGCTCGTGAAAGCTAATGACTAGAACATATCACATAAGTATGGTCCACGTATAAGCATCAAGTATAACAACATAGTATTCATGTATAAGGATTGTTTTCGTGCATTGCATAAATAATAAGTTTAAGTGTAGTTTAATAGCTAAACATGTTATACCCTAAAAGTGGTAAACATAAAAATGGGGGTTGCGAGTATACTCACGGTTTTGCAAGTCTTCTACTTGAATCCGCGAGTGAGTTGTTGTTGATTAGGAGGTTGGAACACCAAGTCCTTCTACGCGAAGAAACAAAGTGTATGAGTTTGGGGAATTCGGAAGATTTAAGGATTCGGAATTTAAACATCACAAACATAAACATATGAAAATAACATGTGAAAATAGTCACCTAGTACATATGATACTTGTTCTTGACACTATGAAACTCCAAGGAGTTGATATATTTTCATGGAACAAGGTTCCATTTAGGGCTGTAAACGAACCAAACGTTCGGCGAACAGTTCGTGAACCGTTCGGCGGGAAGTTCGTTTGTGTTCGTTCGTTTATTAAACAAACGAACACGAACAAGAAATTCCGTTCCTTTAGTTAAATGAACAAACATGAACAGAGGTCACGTTCGTTCGTTTATGTTCGTGAACGTTCGGTAACGTGTTCGCTTGTGTTCGATATTTCATTAGTGTTTTTAGTTTTTATATTTATTTAAATATATCAAAATTCTGACAAATTAAATATTTAATAAGTGTCAGTGTATTATATATTCTGTTCATGAACGATTGTTTGTGTTCGTTTGTATCCATGTGTGTTCATGAACATTAGTTTGTGCTCATTTGTGTTCGTCAACGTTTGTTGCCTAAAATTAACAAACAAACACAAACGAACACGAACAAGTTCATTTCCTTAACAAACGAACACAAACATAAAATCCCGTTCGATAAGTGTTCGTGAACGGTTCGCGAACACATATATTTTTTAACAAACGAACACGAACAAGGTCTTGTTCGTGTTCGTTCGGTTCGTTTACAGCCCTAGTTCCATTAGAAACGGGACAAGTTATCATACCATAGGATGATATAATCTAGTACTATGACATATGAACACTAGTTCATCATTTTAGATTCGATTATTTGGATTATGTGTTTATATATCACATATATTATATACATATTATTATGTCCAATATTTCAAGCATAAGGTAGAAGATTAAGATTTTCATTTAGGTACCTCTAAGTATCATGGAAATCATGTAGGAGGTAGGAAGATCAAGCTTCCATTTAGGTACCTCTTATGGTTCACCACTACACTTGATGTAAAAACATACAAGGAGGGTGAGGGACTAATATTAATACAAGAAAAATAAACAACTACACTATGAGAAATCATCAAGTGATGTGGGGATTCTATGTTGGACAACCCAAGTTAGTCCATAATCACACCTTCATCAAGCTTGAAGCTTGAACATCACTTGTGGGTTAAAAACCCTAAACAAAACAGAATATATGTGAGGTTTAACCTCTGATTTCAAATGTTTCAGCCCCTCTTTAAGCTTAACTAACCATAGAAGTGGTTACAAGCATAAGGACGTGGGTTTGAGTGAGTTAGACTCAAGTTTAAACAAGTATAAACAAAGTTAAATGAAATCAGATTCAAACAGTGAACTTTGGAGCCTATTTACCGGAGTTCCAGAGACTTATTCACTATGAAATACCCATGGAATCGAAGCTAAGGTCGATCCAAGTGTTGTGGAAAAAGAATGAACTAAAAAGGATAAGAAATGAAGAAGTTATGCTCACTTTAGTGGAACTTGATGCTTCTGTCCGAACTTGAACTTGCAGCTACGATTTTGAGTGATTGAGAGAGTTGTGAGAGTGTTTGTAAAGTGAAAATGACTTGGGAGGCACTTGGTATTTATAAGGAAGTGATTAGGGTTGGTTTAGATGTGTATTTAATGCCCAAAGCCCGGTTTAAACTCAAAATAACTCAAATCCCGCTCAAATTCGTGAAGTGAAATGAGTTGTCTGATCTGGGACCTGTCTCACGGCCAGCGTAGCCCCATGGGTGAGCTTATGTGGTTGGAAACAAGGGGGAATGGCAAGTTTCAGTTAATTGCACTTTGGCCCCTTAGTGTTTGTTATTTAGTGCTTTTAGGGTGTTTTAGGGACTAATTTCGCCATAAAAGCATAGTTTAAGATAAATTTAAGTATAAGGAACATAAACGAAGTATAATTAAGCATATGAAGGTCGTATTTAAGTATCCTTTATCATCAAAACATGTTTTATGCATACGTTTCACATATTTGCAAGTTTAGCACATAGTTTCCAAGAATTACGAATAAGCATCAATTGTTTCACGAAATCGAATGTATGAGCATGTATAAAGTATGTATAACATGTATTTAACAAAATATGAGTTTTATTTATGATCCAAGTCTCGGATTTTACAACGGTTACAAGGAAACGATTACAAGAACACAAGACTTCCAAAAATAGAAATACGAACAAGACTTGCTATAAATGGAAAGTACAAATAAGCATGGCGTTACAGTCTCAGCTCCTTTAGGGAATTTTGTCCTGAAATTTAGGAAGATGTAGCGAAAAGATGTGGATACTTCGTCTTCATGTGACTCTTGAGTTCCCAAGTGAATTCTGCGCCACGTTTACCTTCCCATCGAACCTTGATGATAGGAATTTTACCGCGCCTCAATAACTTGACTCCTTGATCCATGATTTCGATGGGTTTTTCCACAAAATGCAAGGTCTCGTTAACTTGGAGGTCCTCGGGTGGAACTTGAAGTCCTTCATCAGCTAGACACTTCTTTAAGTTTAACACGTGGAAGACAGGGTGTACATTGTTGAGTTCTTCAGGTAGGTCCAGTCTATACACAACCTTTCCAATCCTTTCGAGTATCTTGAAAGGACCAACGTAGCGAGGTGCGAGTTTCCCTTTCTTACCGAATGGAACCACACCCTTCCAAGGGGATACTTTGAGAAGTACCAAGTCACCTGTCTCGAATTCCAAGGGTTTGCGACGCTTGTCAGTGTAACTCTTTTGTCGGCTCCTGGCTTTCAGTAAATCGTCTCGAACCTGTAAAATCTTGTCTGTTTCTTCTTGTGTAAGCTCGGGACCAGTGAATTGAGATTCACCAATCTCGTGCCAACAAATAGGCAAACGGCACTTGCGACCATACAATGCTTCGAAAGGTGCCATTTGAATATTCGCATGATAACTGTTGTTGTACGAGAATTCGATCAAAGGCAAGTGTGAATCCCATTTGCCACCAAAATCTATTACGCAAGAACGAAGCATATCCTCTAAAGTTTGGATAGAACGCTCGGTTTGACCATCTGACTGAGGATGGAAAGCGGTGCTAAGGTTAAGAACAGTACCCTTAGCAGATTGAAAAGTTTGCCAAAGACGAGACGTAAAACAAGCATCGCGATCGGAAATGATATCAATGGGAATACCATGACGACAGATGATCTCATCAGTGTAGATTCTAGCCAATTTCTTGACTTTGAAATCTTCACGAATGGGAAGAAAATGAGCTGATTTGGTCAATCGATCAACGATCACCCAAATACTGTCATGACCAGAAGAAGTATGAGGAAGTTTAGTGATAAAGTCCATAGAAATGCTCTCCCATTTCCAGACAGGAATCTCTGGTTGTTCGAGTAAGCTAGAGGGACGTTGATGTTCAGCTTTTACCTTCGAACTAGTGAGACATTTTGCAAGGTAGGAGGCAATATCCCTCTTCATCCCAGGCCACTAGTATGAGGTACGCATATTATGGTACATCTTGTCAGCGCCAGGATGAACGGAATACTTTGATTTGTGTGCCTCCTTCATCAGAAAGTCTCGAAGGTTTTCGCGATTAGGGATCCAGATACGATTGAGATAGTATAGAATACCATCGGATTTAGACACGATTTCATGTTCCTTAGCGCCTCGTATCTCGACAGAGAGATTACCTTCGTTAATAGAGGCTTATTGAGCTTCACGAATGCGGCATTGGAGATCGTTAACGAGTTGGAGACAACGGAGACTCTTCACATGAGTTTTACGACTAAGCGCGTCGGCTACTACATTCGCTTTACCTGGATGGTATTTGATTTCGCAGTCGTAGTCGTTTAACAGTTCCACCCAACGACGTTGACGCATGTTCAGTTCCTTTTGGTCGAAGATATGCTGAAGGCTCCTATGCTCGGTGAAGACCACACACTTAGTACCATAAAGGTAGTGTCGCCAAATCTTCAACGTAAAAACAACTGCGCCAAGTTCAAGGTCATGAGTAGTATAGTTTTCTCATGTATTTTGAGTTGCCTCAACGCATAAGCGATGACCTTGTCTCGTTGCATAAGCACACAACCAAGACCAAGGTGTGAAGTCGCAATATACGACGAAGTCGTCGTTACCATCAGGAAACACGAGGATAGGAGCATTACAAAGCATCTCCTTGAGCGTTTGAAAAGATTCCTCTTGTTCGGGACCCCAAACAAAAGGTTTCTCTTTTTGAGTCAAAGAAGTCAAAGGAACAGCGATCTTAGAGAAGTTAGAGATAAAACGACGATAATAACCAGCAAGACCAGGAAACGAACGAATTTCAGATGGAGACTTAGGTGCGATCCAGTTCTTCACAGCTTTGATTTTAGCGGGGTCAACGTGAATACCAAGTTCATTGACAGTATGACCAAGGAATTGAACTTCTTTTAACCAAAATTCACACTTGGAGAATTTGGCGTATAGACGTTCCATACGAAAAAGTTCAAGGATAAGATGTCACACCCCGACCGCGTAAAACAACAAATCACAGTGGAATCGTAGGGGAGTGTTGTAACAGAATTATTGTTTCATAACACACGAAAATTTGAAGTTTTGTTTTATTTAAAGATTAACCATTTACATCGTCTTGAAATCTAAACAAACAAGTTAAACATAGTCTATCATTGTTAATAAGTCCCTAAGGCCTCGTCCAGTCCTATATGAGCATGCATCCTAGCAATCAACATCATTCAACAACACCTGAAACATATGTAAAAACAAAGTCAGCAAAGAAATGCTGGCGAGCACATAGGTTTATGAGAGTGTCGGATTCATGGCTAGTTTACATGTTGCAATACCTAATTAAAAACCTTGTTTTGAAAAAGTGTATAGTATTGCAACATGATTAACCACAGAACCACCAGCAGCAACAACATCACGGCAATAAAGGATGCTTTCAGTGTGGCGCTGAAGGCCACTTTAAGAGGAACTGTCCTCAGCTGAACCAGAATCAGAACAACAATAACCAAGGAAACGGGAACAACAATGGAGGCAACAACGGGGGTAACAATAATGGCAACGGTGCCAGGGGACGTGTTTTCGTGCTAGGACAAGGTGATGCGAGGAACGATCCCAACGTTGTAATGGGTAAGTTCCTTCTGGACGACTTCTTTGTTACTGTTTTATTTGATTCGGGTGCCGATACTAGTTATGTGTCCTTAAAAGTTAGCCAAATGCTTAAGCGCACTCCAACACTTCTGAACACCAAACACACGGTAGAACTAGCAAACGGTAAAAGTCTTGAAGCCACACACATAGTTAAAGGTTGTAACCTCGTCTTACCTGGTCAGACCTTCTCTATCGATCTTATTCCTATCGTACTTGGTAGTTTCGACGTCGTTATTGGGATGGATTGGCTATCTCATCATCAAGCGGAGATTATTTGTAAGGAGAAAATCGTCCGCATTCCTCGTTCTGGTGAAGAACCCCTCGTGATTCATGGCGACAAGAGTGGTGCTGTCGTAGGCATTATCTCTTTCCTTAAGGCCAAGAAGTGTTTGCAAAAGGGCCACACTGCCATTCTAGCACTCGTTACAGATACATCAACAGAAGAGAAGAGAATTGAAGACATTCCCATTGTGCGCGATTTTCCTGAGGTATTTCCTGAGGAATTACCTGGTCTTCCGCCTCATCGACAAGTCGAGTTTCAAATCGAGCTCGCCCCTAGAGCAGCGCCCATAGCTCGAGCACTTTATCGTCTAGCTCCATCGGAACTTGAAGAACTATCTACGTAACTACAAGAACTCTTGGAAAAGGGTTTCATACGTCCTAGCTCTTCGCCTTGGGGAGCTCCAGTACTATTTGTGAAAAAGAAAGACAGTACCTTCAGAATGTGTATTGACTACCGCGAACTCAACAAGGTGACCGTGAAGAATCGTTATCCTCTTCCACGCATTGACGACTTAATCGACCAGTTGCAAGGGTCGAGTTTCTATTCCATGATTGACCTAAGGTCAGGCTACCATCAACTGAGAGTCCGAGACGAGGATATCTCTAAGACATCATTCAGGACTTGGTATGGGCATTATGAGTTCCTGGTTATGCCCTTTGGATTAACGAATGCACCTGCAGTTTTCATGGATCTCATGAACAGGGTGTGCAAGCCTTACCTGGATAAGTTTGTCATTGTATTCATCGATGACATCCTGATCTATTCTAAGAGTCAGGAGGAACACGAGCAACACCTGAGGCTTATTCTAGAACTTCTTCTAAAAGAGCAGTTGTATGCCAAGTTTTCGAAATGTGACTTTTGGCTTCGCGAAGTCCACTTTCTAGGCCACGTGGTGAACAAGGATGGAATTCATGTTGATCCATCCAAGGTTGATTCGATCAAGAACTGGCCTGCACCCCGTACACCAACAGAAATCCGCTAGTTCTTGGGTTTGGTAGGATATTACAGAAGGTTCATTAAGGATTTCTCAAAGATTGCGCAACCTCTCACTTCACTGACTCAGAAGGGTGTCACCTATTGTTGGGGTGATGCACAGGAATCTGCCTTTCAGCACTTAAAAGACAGACTTTGTAGCGCGCCTATCCTCTCATTGCCTGAGGGCACAGATGATTTTGTGGTTTATTGAGACGCTCCCATCCAAGGACTCGGTTGCATATTGATGCAACATGACAAGGTCATTTCCTACGCATCACGCCAACTTAAGGTTCATGAAAGGAGCTACACTACGCATGACTTGGAATTGGGAGCAGTTGTTTTCACGCTTAAGATATGGAGACATTACCTGTACGGTACCAAGTGCACCATTTACACCGATCACAGGAGTCTCGAGCATATCTTCAAGCAAAAGGAGTTAAACATGCGACAACGCCGATGGGTCGAACTCTTGAACGATTACGAATGTTTGATCAAGTACCATCCAGGCAAAGCCAATGTTGTGGCCGACGCCCTCAGTCGAAAGGATACTATACCTAAGCGTGTACGTGCATTACAGCTTACCATTCACTCTAACCTTCCCGCTCAAATTCGTGATGCTCAGGTTGAAGCATTGAAAGCAGAAAACATCAGTGATGAGTCCCTGCGAGGGTCGAGGCAGCGGTTAGAACAAAAGGAAGACGGCGTCTACTATGTAACAGGGCGCATCTGGGTTCCACTTTACGGAAACTTACGCGAGCTAGTGATGGATGAAGCGCACAAGTCTCATTACTCAGTACATCCTGGTTCGGATAAGATGTACCATGATCTCAAGACTACATACTGGTGGCCTAGCATGAAAGCCCACATAGCAACCTACGTTAGCAAATGTTTGACTTGTGCGAGAGTCAAGACTGAATATCAGAAAACATCAACCAGAGATCCCGACATGGAAATGGGAGCAAATTTCCATGGATTTCGTTACTGGCCTGCCTAGATCTCAACGCGGAAATGATACCATTTGGGTGATAGTGGATCAATTGACTAAGTCTGCACACTTCTTGGCTATCAAGGAAACCGACAAGTTTTCTACTCTAGCAGACATCTACCTAAAGAAAGTAGTATTAAGGCACGGAGTGCCAACCTCCATCATTTCGGATCGTGACTCACATTTTACATCGGAATTGTGGCAAGCTATGCACAAGTCCTTTGGCTCTCGATTAGACATGAGCATGGCATATCATCCACAGACAGATGGGCAATCTGAGCGTACCATCCAAACCCTTGAAGACATGCTTAGGGCATGTGTGATTGATTTTGGCAATGGTTGGGAAAAGCACCTCCCTTTGGTGGAGTTTTCGTACAATAACAGCTACCACACCAGTATTCAGGCCGCCCCGTTTGAGGCATTGTACGGACGTAAATGCCGATCACCTCTTTGTTGGGCAGAAGTTGGTGACAGCCAAATCACAGGCCCATAACTTGTAGTAGATACAACCGAGAGGATTGCTCAGATACGCTAACGAATGGCGGCAGCTCGTGACCGTCAGAAAAGCTATGCTGATAAGCGAAGAAAGCCACTCGAGTTCCAGGTTGGGGATCGAGTGCTACTCAAAGTCTCACCTTGGAAAGGTGTAGTTCGTTTTGGCAAACGAGGCAAACTCAATCCGCGTTATGTCGGACCGTTCGAAATCATTGAGAAAATTGGCAAAGTCGCTTACAAGCTGAATCTACCAACAGAACTCAGCGGAGTTCACAATGTTTTCCATGTGTCGAATCTGAAGAAGTGTCTGTTAGATAAGACCCTCATAGTTCCTCTCAAGGAGCTCACTATCGACGACCAGCTGCGATTCGTCGAGGAACCAATAGAGATTACTGATCGAGATGTTCAGATTCTCAAGCGTACAAGGATACCTCTTGTTTGAGTTCGTTGGGATTCCCGTCGTGGCCCAGAGTATACATGGGAGCGAGAAGACCAAATGAAACTCAAGTATCCCCAGTTGTTTAAGAAAGTGCAACCACTACTGAGACTGAAGCTACTACAGAATTTCAGGACGAAATTCCAAACCAACGGGGGGATGATGTGACACCCCAGGAAAACCAGGAAACCAACGCAACTTAACTAGCTTCCTCAGTAACCACGCGCTAAATTTCGGTACGAAATTCTCTTAACAGGGGGAGAATGTGACAACCCTCAAAATTACATGTATTCCGTACGATTCATTAATGTTAATTAAAGTACTTGATGACTGTGCTAAATTACTTAACTGCTTTCTGGTTACTGTGTCATACTTACATGTGCTTATTAACATACTAGTCTTATGCAGAAAAAAGTTACTAAATAATTCTGTATGCTTTCCCAAGTGTTGGGAATTAAAAATGTTATAAAAAGATATATAAAGAACACTATATGGAATAACTTAGCACTTTAACGGAACGGTACCTAACCGAACAACCGGACATTACCCGGAACACCAAAATAATGCTAGAAGCATTGTTTTTATTTTTCTAAGCTAGTTAGGGTCCCCGAACACCCTAACACACTATATACTACACAACACACCATAAGACACTAACTAAACTTTTAAATTCCAACCAAATCACTAACTAATAGTTGAAACCCAACCCTATACCACCCCCCCCATCTTACGGTTACAAGGGGTGTACCCACCCCCTTGATTTGTTTAAATCATTTATTAGATTGTGTTGGATTCTCAAGGGACACTAAGACCACTAGGTAAAAACATGTTGGAGGTTTATAAATATTAACCACAAGTTCACCACTCATTCTCATCTTCAAATCAACAACACCCAAAAACTTTCTCCTCTCCTCCCTTGTTCGGCCGACCCCATACCACCACCATCATCAACATTTTTTCAATCATCTCCTACCATTTCAAGGGTGTACAAAGGTGTTAAAGTGCATACAACGAAGCTCGGTGTGTTCGGAAGTTGAAGGACCTCTCTTATTTTCTTTTATCCACCACATTTCTTCACTTGAACTTCCCTAGCCTTGAGCTAGTGGTAAGAACTTAGATCCTTTCATTTTTCATCTTATTTAGGTGGTTAAGGATGCATCATGATCAAAAATATTAAGAACACTAATGAATCTTATGAAGAAGACATGAACATAAACTTGCTAGATGAAGATATCATGATAAATACAAGTGATATGCATGTTGATCATTGTTTGTTGGTAGAAATGATGTGAATCATCATGTAGTCTTGCTAGATCATGATTAAAAACATGATCTAGCAAGATGAGAAAAGTAAGAATGTTGTTGGATGATGGATCATCCACTCATAAACCATGAACTTGAATGAATGAATGGTTTCTTGAAAAAAAAATAAAGATCAAAGTACGTGAAAATCATGTAGATCTAAAGATCCATGAGTGGTTCTTCAAAAGAACCAAGTTAAAAATATGAGTTTCATAAAATCTTGGATCTTACATAAACTAATCACATTTTTGGTGGATAAACAAGTGTAGAAACACTTGTGTAATAAGAAAAGTTCACAAAGAAATATTTTTAGAAAATATGGTTGGAAGTTGTAAACACTTAAACTTTTAAAAAATAAAGTTTTTGAAGAACTAATCACATTTTAAAAGGTAACAAGATTTACTAAGTATGCTAGTAAGTTACTACATGATTTTATAAATTTTCAAGTTCATGAGTTTATAGTTTATGCTTGTTGTTTTTTTTTTTTTTTTTTTGGCAAGTTCGGTAAGTAGAGGTTGTATATTGTTGATTGAGAATTGTTTGAATGAATTTTTGAAAAGAAAATGATATGCTAATAAGCATGGACACCTCTGTTTACAAAGGAAACTCTGGCAAAATTTTCTAAACAAGCGTTACAAGTATATTTTATAACTTGTGTTCGAATATAAACTTCGCCATAATTTTTGTAACAAAATACAAAGTGTCGGAGGTTGGTTTTTTTGTAAATAAAAATGGGTAAATATATATTTAGAATATATATCTTATACTAGAACACTTGTGTGGATACTTGTTTATTTTGTGAGATAGTTATATTATTTTAGGGTAAAATAATGTAACTTAACAATATAACTTAACATTTGAATTGTGTGGTATGTGATAGAAGTAATGAGTAGATAAACCGTACGTAGGGTACGTGTTATGCATGCATGAGAAATTGATTGTTATATGTACTTTATTAGGACGTGCTTGATTTCTGATTATTAGAGTAACTAATCTAACCGAGCAAACCAATGTGAGTTCACACACTTTCTAAGGCATGAGATTCCCGGTGGTTGGGAATGGGTTAAAGAATTTAAAACGGAATCTACATATCCTCCTTGGGTAGGATATGTACGGCCATCCTCCATAGGTAGGATGCCAATAATAATTCTGCGTATTCTCCTTGGGTAGAATACGTACGTTCGTCCCCCTTGGGTAGGACAACAACCTTAAAACTTACTAGACAAAACTCTATCATTAAGTCCCTCATTTTATATCGACTTAATCGCCGAGGCCAATGGCGAGCGGGTCATTAGTTAATAGCGCTATTAGGTTTAACAAACCTCACACCGTGTCGTTCGAACGGGCGTGTACTAATGGACTATGGCAAACTGTCAATGATGATAGGACATTGACGTAGGGCACAACAAAATTCGTTAGTAGTCAATATCCTAACGGTCTAGTAGTTCACATGGGGAAGCCCCCACTGATTATGGATATGGTTTGGTTAATAAAAGGAACTGGTTAAACATACTTTCAACTATGGGGTAACCCCCACGGCAAATAAGCCAACGAAAGTCAAACCACGTTTTTCAGAAACAACTTAAAACCAAACAACCAACCGTGAACTCACTCAACTTTGTTGTTGACTCGTTGTTACATGCCTTACAGGTCGCTAGATGCCTATGGAGCTTGCACGAGGAGAAGGTTGTTGTGGGATATGGATTGTTATGTCCCGTGCTTAATATTTAATCCATATGAACCTATTAAACTTACGTTTTGAACTTTAAACTTATGAACTATGGAACTTATGTTTTGGTTTCACGTTTTATGCTTCCGCTGTTTAAATCTGAACTTGGTTAACTTAAAGTTGGTTACCGTCTTATGGTCACCAATTGTATTGAGGTTGGTTTTACTTACTTAATTACGTTGTTCAATATGATTGGTGGCTCGATCCTGGTCATGTCACGCCTCCAAGCGGTGATACTCCGCGTGTGGATTTTGGGGGTGTGACACTATGGTACCATAACCTAATACTGGTCGGTTCGGCCAAAACTAATGAATGTTATTTATTATGTAATTACAACCAACAAGTTTATCTACATTATCGAAATCGTTATTAATTTAATATAAACCATTTTATTCATTTTCAAAACCATTGTTAAAAACATCAAAATCCTTTAACACATATGAATCACCCTAAAACAGTCAAAAATAGTAAAATAGGGGAACTATGTACTCACTTAAGAATGCTTAGAAGTCTTGAATAACAACCAAGCAAAGCTAGAGGGATCACGGAAATCAATCGGCACCTAATACAAGTAACTATGTAAAATAAACCGGACCTAAATCGGAAGATCGGATAGGATGAGGTTTCGTAAACCAAATGAGTATTGGAACTCATATGACATGGTTTAACAAAGCCTACATACTAAATCGAAACCTAACCTAAGTGCTTACGACCCATTACGACTCGTTTAGGTAGCTTACGCTACTTTAACGCGTCGTTCGCGTGAAACGCGTTCGGACCGCCTAACTAGTCCTATGACAAGTATTATATGCCCTAACATGTCTAATAATGTTACCTAATCAGCTTAGATATAAAAATTTAGGTTACATATGCTTAAAATGAATTTATGCGTACAAAGGGCATTTTTGGTCATTTTCCTAAGGGATATAAATTACTTATCATACAACTAACTAAACGAAGTGACCATAATGTATAACCTTGGAAGGTTATATCCTATACAATTATGGTCACAAAATATGTTTGGTCGGATCCTATTGAACCACCAAACGGGTCGGGTTCGAAAGTCTAAGCGGTTGTTTAGACCGCTTATCTTACGACCCTATATAAGCACTAAACTAAAAGTGACGAGTTAAACATGTTAAAACATGTTTAACGAAGTTAGAAAACAAGTTTGATATCAAAACAAACGGTTTGGATACCCAAGAATAGTTTGGTTGCAAAATATGCTTGAATACGTATTTTGACCGAAACTATGACTCGTCACTATACCTAATCAATGTGGTAATCAGTAGGTATAGTCACAAGGGACTATAACCATCGTGATTACGCTCACGTTGCGAAGTTCAAACGAACTTTGTGTTGACCAATTCGTGGTCAAGGCAGAAAGTCAAACACTGTTTGACTTTCGTGCTTGAAAACGCATAAAAGAATGAAAGAATACTTACAAAAGGTCCAAGCTTGAAGATTTGAACTCAATTTGCTCAGGTATGAAGGTTGAGAGCTTCAACTTAGAGCAAGAATGAGAATAAATTTGAGGAATGAGTGAAACTTATGTGGGTATTTATAGAATTACCACAACCTTTAGGATCGTTCCTCGTTATTCGTGCTTGAATCTTAACCTTACACTTGGGCACATGGTATACTAAACAATGGGACATCAAATACCATCAAATGGTATTCCAAATCTATGATCAAAACCATCAAATTCAGCCAAAATGACCAAATTCAATGTTTCTGTCTGACATTCTGACGTGGGCCGTGTAGACCTAGACACTGTCTTACGCGCCCCTCCTGGGGAAGTTTGGCAGATTGTCAGTTTTAGTCCCTGCAGGCCCAAAACTTGGTTTTTTGATGCATTTTTTGCACGTTTAAGCCCCGTTAACCCCATTTCAAGGCTCTAAAATGAAGTTAAAGTATAGGGAACTTAAATTATGCTAAAAAATATCTCGGATGTCGGTTCGTTTGGTCGTACGGTTGCGTTGTTCGGTTAATTACAACAGAAATCGTAACGAACGCAAAAATGATCCACATTACGCGACGAATGGAATTTTATCATGCCAATCACTAAAATAAAATATTTTAATGATTACATAAATTTTTTGGATGCCCGGATATATTCAGAACGTAAGATATGCGCGAAAATGCAAACTTATGCACTTTTTGACGCTTTTAGTCCCTATTGATCAAATAAGTTTATTTTTGTGCACCAAACACCTCAAAGCCTATTCCTAAGCTATGTAAAGGATATTTAGGGCATGTTTAACTTATGATCATGTTACAGAATGTTCGTTATAGTACGAATCGGCATACTTTCGCAGTTTGTCGAAATTAGTCTCTTTAAGCGAATAAACTTAATTTCGACACACCAAACCATCCAAAACTTATTTCTAAGTTATGTAAAGGTTATTTAAGGTATGTTAAGCCTATGTCACTATCCCGGAGTGTTTGTCACGTTAAACTGATTATGTTTACGTATCAGTTCGCGTATAACTTTCCAGAAAGTGATTTAGAGCTCGAAATAGAACGAGAATTGATATGTGCAAATGATACACATATTTATACAAATCCCAAGTATGAAACACAATATTTCATTGATTTGGTATTTTTTTTGATGGCCGTGAAGGCACGGATGTCACAGTCTCCCCTACTTCAGGAAATTTCGTCCCGAAATTTATTTAGAGGAAACTTGTGAGAGCTCGAAACATGAAGTCGAAAAGATAAAACAATACTTGTTAGGGTTCGGAACTTCTAGTAACTTTAAATAACATCATGCTTGCAATGTAAGAGGGACACTTATATACGAGTATATGAAGCGCCATTGGTGCGACCACCGTACCTCCATTACATTGTTCATGTTTTGTTATTGTTGCCACTATAGGTTCTTACACATGATAAATCTTACTGAGGTTCCTGTGCACTGAATTTTCATAATTATGTATGCGTCCATAGTTACTTAATTCCTTGCATAGTCCGCACAGTGCATTTTATAATGTGTAGGGGAAAACCAAATGAACAAACCTGCGATGAGTGTGACTAGACCATCCTAGGGTCCTTTTTAATTAAATCAATAATTGATCTCTTTAAATAGACCACCAAGGAGTCTTTTCAGTTATATCATCACGGGTCTTTCTTGACCAGATTCTTAATCAATCTTTTTAACTAGACCACTCAAAGGGTCCCTTTCAAATCATGGAATGGTACTTTATAATCCAAAGGTCTTAACTATCACGTAGAAGCCTATTAAGGATTTAAGGTAGTACATTTTGAATATCCTACTATGAATCCCTCATATAAAGATATGGAAGATTCTACGAGGATTTGGATAACGAAAATTCGGATCACACAAAAACAAAAAGAAAACACATAATCACATAATCGTTTAACTTAACCTTTAATTTGTTATCTTTAGACACGGGTATTTAAAGCACACCAGGAATCCAATCCGTGGACTTCACTTGGCACTTTAAACATTTTTTTTCAAGAATCTAACTATGAAGATAGGAAGATTTTAATAGGAATTCGGCTTTGTCCTTATTGGATCGTATTGTACGTATTAAAGCGTACAAAGAGTCCAACCAAGGGTCCGATTTGAGCGATAATTGTCCACAAGGATCTAATTGTGAAGATAAGAAGATCCTATATGGATTTTGGAATTCGAAGAGCTGGAGATGCTTCGAAACCTTGCACTAGACGTGCTTAAGTCGATACACGAGGTAGAATGCTCATGAAGTTGAGGTGCTAGATATGCCAAGGCGACACATGAAGCAGAATTTGAAGGTTGGGTAATACGAGCAGAATGCTTTTCGAAAACTATGCATGGGGTTCTTTTTAGAAATGTGTTTAATGTTTTTGAAATCCTACATAATACTTTTGAAATCATGAAGTAGGTGTATTATGTAAGTATATTTATAAAATGTTTTAAAGTCACGCGAGATAAATTTTGAAATTATATATAAGGATTTTGAAAATATGGATAATGCTTTTGAAATCATGCACTTGATACATTAAGTAAATATACTGTGTCAAAATCGTTTTCAAACTATATGAAATATTTTGAAATCATGAAGGTCGTTTTTGAAAAATATATACTATGTATGTTGTGATAAAAACTAGAATGTAATGATATGAGTATGAGATTGAAGAATATCCTTAGTTATCTAACCAAGGATTTAAAGTGATTACTCAAAATGTCACTTATTTTCTGTACTTCGTTTCTTAGAATGAAACGAGCACTTAGAATTTTCGAGAAAATCATGAGCGATCACATGAACGTGAGAACTACAAATATGGGTCTTTAGTGTAGGTATCGTAGGGGTATGCTATACACATATGCAACTATATTTGTACATCAGAATTATGAACAACGATTTATTTATAAACAAAACCGATTGTTTCAGAGTTCAAATAAAAACACAAGAAACATAAGCATAAGATTCAGATTATTCAAAGCAGCAGCTTCTTCTAATCAGCCAAATGCTCATCCGAGGGTCAGATTTGCATTGAAAATCTTTGGGTATTTGTCCCTGACATAACCCGTCTCGCTATAGGTGTAGCAAGTACCAGGCGGAAAACGAGCTCGTGCTGGATCTGCTTGAGTAGTAGTAGGATCTGCAACCGCAAAACGGCATGTTCTGACCAAATGTCCCCATCGTCCACAGTGGGTACATTTGAAACATGGTTTTTGATCTGGATAATGATGGTTGCATTGATTGCACAAGGGAGCAGTTCCCAAGTACGGCTTTTTGGCTGGTGGTGCTGCCACCTGGCTAGGTTCTACTTGATTTGGTGCAACGGCTATGGGATCCGTTGAAGATTTACGCTTCTTTGGCCTTTTCGAAGGCTTGGCTTCTGCTTCCTTTGATGTTTCTTGAGTGGCTTCATTATTGAGACGAGACATGGATACAGCTAATTCAGCAGTCTTCAGGATTACTTCGCCTATTCGCTGGGCAAATTTGGTAGTCTGCTCGGACATTTAAGTGTCGCAGCGACGAAGAGATATTCTGGAGGAAATGAAAGACATAGGAGGAAACAAGTGAAATGTTATCGGATAATCAAAACAGAATGACAACGCATAGATATTGCGATCATTTGTTTGTTACCTAAGGTAAACAAATGAGACGGTGACTAATCAAAGTAAGCGGGTCATATTAATGTATCGCGAAGACATGCTTTAGCCTATAAGTGGACACTCACCCCAAGAGTTCCTAGGTAAGAGTGACTGGTCCGATTATGTGGATTTGTAAGAACACTCTAGCCTTAGACAGAAAACTCAGAGTACAGGCATCCACCCTTCCAGATTGCGTGTGTTCACATTATAAGACCCAACTTTGACGAGATTTTGAAAACTTTGAAGGTTCAAAACCTTATAATAAAACATCCTAGAACAGATGATTGGTTTTTAAAGTGGATTTGAAATTTGTGTTCTTGTTGTGGTTGTCACCTAAGGATAAGTGATGGTATTGTTTTAAGATCTAAACACAAGAATCTTGTGTCAGGGTCCTAGGAAGGTTATAGACTAGGTCAAAGCATTATTAATAACCTAATTCCCTATAACCATGAGCTCTGATACCAACTTTTCTGTCACACCCCGACCACATAAAACAACAAATTGCGGCGGAATCATCGGGGAGTGTTGTAACAGAATCATTGTTTCATAACACACGGAAATTTAAAGTTTCGTTTTATTTAAAGATTAACCATTTACATCGTCTTGAAATCTAAACAAACAAGTTAAACATAGTCTATCATTGTTATTAAGTCACTAAGGTCTCGTCCAGTCCTATGTGAGCATGCATCCTAGCAATCAACATCATTCAATAACACCTGAAACATATGTAAAAACAAAGTCAGCAAAGAAATGTTGGCAAGCACATAGGTTTATGAGAGTGTCGGATTCATGGCTAGTTTACATGTTGCAATACCTAATTAAAAACTCTGTTTTGAAAAAGTTTATAGTATTACAACATCATTAACCAACTCAAATCAAGTTGGTTATAATTTGTAAAATCTCGTAGCCATGCTTCTTAACCCCAAAACATTTGTTTAATTAAATCAAATTGTAAAACATCTCGTAAAAACTTATTAATAAAACTCGTATGGTTTATATTATTCAGAAAACATCATTGTGCGACATCGTTTCAAAATAGTTTACTCAAGTGAACTAAATAACACCACGGTTTGTAATATGATGAAAACACTTATATATAAGAAGTACCAGCAGCGTATCTACCATGTTTTCATCACATTACACCCGTCCCGTTATCTAAACACTAACCAAAAACCAATCGTTTATCCAAATTGTTTAACTCATTAAAATCGCTTTAGTCGTTTAAATCATTCTCGTTTTAAATTGTGAAAACTACTTTTGGTCGTCTCGCTAATAACATCCAAACCTTCGCAAACTCGACTATCTCGAAACACGCATTAATAAACCACCAAAGGGTAAATTAACAATAACAGATTCAGTCGTTACCCACCTAACCCACACATAACCATGGGTGTAGTATGATAACGGGATTTGTCAGATCCTATGGTACCATAACCTAATACTGGTCGGTTCGGCCAAAACTAATGAATGTTATTTGTTATGTAATTACAACCAACAAGTTTATCCACATTATCGAAATCGTTATTAATTTAATATAAACCATTTTATTCATTTTCGAAACCATCGTTAAAAACATCGAAATCATTTAACACATATGAATCACCCCAAAACAATCGAAAATAGTAAAATAGGGGAACTATGTACTCACTTTAGAATGCTTAGAAGTATTGAATAACAACCAAGCAAAGCTAGAGGGATCACGGAAATCAATCGGCACCTAATATAAGTAACTATGTAAAATAAACCAGACCTAAATCGGAAGATCGGATAGGATGAGGTTTCATAAACCAAATGAGTATTGGAACTCATATGACATGGTATAATAAAGCCTACATACTAAATCGAAACCTAACCTAAGTGCTTACGACTCGTTTAGGTAGCTTACGCTACTTTAACGCGTCGTTCGCGTGAGACACGTTCGGACCGCCGAACTAGTCCTTTGACAAGTATTATATGCCTTAACATGTCTAATAATGTTACCTAATCAATTTAGATATAAAAATTGAGGTTACATATGCTTAAAATGAATTTATGCGTACAAAGGGCATTTTGGTCATTTTCCTAAGGCATATAAATTACTTATCATACAACTAACTAAACGAAGTGACCATAAGGTATAACCTTGGAAGGTTATTCCCTATACAATTATGGTCACAAAATATTTTTGGTCGGATCATAATGAACCACCAAACGGGTCGGGTTTGAAAGTGTAAGCGGTTGTTTAGACCGCTTAACTTACGACCCTATATAAGCACTAAACTAAAAGTGACGAGTTACACATGTTAAAACATGTTTAACGAAGTTAGAAAACAAGTTTGATATCAAAACAAACGGTTATGATACCCAAGAATAGTTTGGTTGCAAAATACGCTTGAATACGTATTTTGACCAAAACTATGACTCGTCACTATACCTAATCAACGTGGTAATCAGTAGGTATAGTCACAAGGGACTATAACCATCGTGATTACGCTCACGTTGCGAAGTTCAAACGAACTTCGTGTTGACCAATTCGTGGTCAAGGTAGAAAGTCAAACATTGTTTGACTTTCATGCTTGAAAACGCATAAAAGAATGCAAAAATACTTACAAAAGGTCCAAGCTTGAAGATTTGAACTCAATTTGCTCAGGTATGAAGCTTCAGAGCTTCAACTTAGAGCAAGAATGAGAAAAAATGTGAGGAATGAGTGAAACTTATGTGGGTATTTATAGAATGAGTTAACTGCCATTTTCGTCCTTGTGGTTTGGTCACTTTGGCCATTTCAGTCCATTTTTCAAAAATGCGCCATTTTCCTCCCCGACGTTCTGGAAAGGTGCCATTTCAGTCCAAAAATCATAACCCAGTTAAGTCGGTTTGTAAATAAGGACTGATTGTGTAAATTTGTAACATAAAGGACCATTTAAGTAAATATTAAACACCACCACCACTAGCCCTGCCACCACCACCACTCCGCTGCCACCACCACCACCGCCACCACAGCCCTGCCTCCACCACCACTCCGCTGCCACCACCACCACCGCCACCGCCACCACAGCCCTGCCACCACCACCACTCCGCTGCCACCACCACCACTGCCATCACCACCACCACACACTCTCTCTCTATGCTCTGCAATCACCACCACCACCATCACCTTTACCTCGCTACTCCGGTGACCGGAGTAAATCCGGCCATCTTTCCGACACCCCACACCCCCACGTGTTAATCTTCTGTTTCTGTCGATCTGGGTCGAATTGAACGGACATCTGAAGTTCCTTAGATCCCCACAAACATTTTAAACCCCTCACAATGCTCAAACACATCGATTTTAGCCGTAACCGAACCTGCAACTTCGCTGGAATCTTCACAGTGGCCGGAATCAGTCAACACGTCGTTCCAGCCGTTAACGGTTCGTTTTTCTTGTTCCGGTTCATTCGTTTATACTTGTACAATGTTTGCACCAGGTTAATTGGAATATAACCTGATTTTGGTCGTTAATTTGAGCCGTTGACTTTCCTGTTTGACCTTCTGTTGACCGATTTGGGGGAGATGACACTATTGACATCTGTGAGAGTAGTGGTGGCAGGGCTGTGGTGGTGCGGTGATGAACGATGAACGAGAATGTGATGGTGCGGTGATGAACGATGAACGAGAATGTGCGGTGGCGGCGGCAAACATCACGTTTGCTTCAAATAGAGGCCTCCGGATATTACCCCGCCAAGATACGGTCTGTTTCAAGCTTTGTTCGATCCACTCAGACGACGACAAATTCATCATCATCATCCTCGCCTCTATTAATATTTGAAGGAAGCAACAGTAACAGCAGTAACAACATTATCAGCAACAACATTATCATCAACAAAATTGGTGGTGGCGGTGGCAGCGGAGTGGTGGTGGTGGCGATGGTGGTGGTGGTGGGGGTGGCAGCGGAGTGGTGGTGGTGGCGGTGGCAGCGGAGTGGTGGTGGTGGTGGTGGTGGTGGCAGCGGAGTGGTGGTGGTGGCGGTGGTGGTGGTGGTGGTGGTGGTGGCAGCGGAGTGGTGGTGGTGGCAGGGCTAGTGGTGGTGGTGTTACAAATTTACACAATCAGTCCTTTATGTTACAAATTTACACAATCAGTCCTTATTTACTAACCGACTTAACTGGGTTATGATTTTTGGACTGAAATGGCACCTTTCCAGAACGTCGGGGAGGAAAATGGCGCATTTTTTAAAAATGGACTGAAATGGCCAAAGTGACCAAACCACAGGGACGAAAATGGCAGTTAACTCTTATAGAATTTCCACAACCGTTAGGATCGTTCCTTGTTATTCGTGCTTGAATCTTAAACTTACACTTGGGCACATGGTATACTAAACAATGGGACATCAAATACCATCAAATGGTATTGCAAATCTAAGATCAAAACCATCAAATTCAGCCAAAATGACCAAATTCAATGTTTATGTCTGACAGTCTAACGCGGGCCGCATAGACCCAGACACAGTCTTACGCGCCCCTCCTGGGGAAGTTTGGCAGATTGTCAGTTTTAGTCCCCGCAAGCCCAAAACTTGGTTTTTTGATGCATTTTTGGCACGTTTAAGCCCCGTTAACCCCATTTCAAGGCTCTAAAATGAAGTCAAAGTATAGGTAACTTAAAATATGCTCAAAAATATTTAGATGTCGGTTCGTTTGGTCGTACGGTTGCGTTGTTCGGTTAATTACTACGGAAATCGTAACGAACGCAAAAATGATCCAGATTACGCGACGAATGGAATTTTATCATGCCAATCACTAAAATAAAATATTTTAATGATTACATAAATATATGGTTGCCCGGATATATTCAGAATGTAGGATATGCGCGAAAATGCAAACTTATGCACTTTTTGACGCTTTTAGTCCCTATTGATCAAATAAGTTTATTTTTGCGCACCAAACACCTCAAAGCCTATTCCTAAGCTATGTAAAGGATATTTAGGGAATGATTAACTTATTATCATGTTCCGGAATGTTCGTTACAGTACGAATCGGCATACTTTCGCAGTTTGTCAAAGTTAGTCCCTGTAAGCGAATAAACTTGATTTCGACACACCAAACCATCCAAAACTTATTTCTAAGTTATGTAAAGGTTATTTAAGGTATGTTAACCCTATTTCACTGTCTCGGAGTGTTTGTCGCATTAAACTGATTACGTTTACGCATCAGTTCGCGTATAACTTTCCAGAAAGTGATTTAGAGCTCGAAATCGAACGAGAATTGATATGTGCAAATGATACACATATTTATACAAATCCCATGTATGAAACACAATATTTCATTGATTTGGTATATGTTTGATGGCAGCGGAGGCACAGATGTCACATAAAACGCAAGTGTCGCTCGTGCTCTTCTTTTGTCTTGGAATAGATAAGAATATCGTCGATGAAAACGATCACGAAACGGTCCAAGTATGCTTTGCACACGCGGTTCATCAAATCCCTGAAAACAGCAGGTGTGTTGGTTAAACCAAAGGGGCATGACGACGAACTCATAATGACCATAACGTGTACGAAAGGCGGTTTTAGGTATATCTTCTTCGAGGACTCGAAGTTGATGATACCCAGAACGAAGATCGGTCTTTGAAAAGCAGGTCGCGCCTTGCAATTAATCAAAGAGGTCATCGATGCGTGGAAGAGGGTATTGGTTCTTGACAGTAAGCTTGTTGAGCTCACGATAGTCAATACACATACAGAATGACCCATCTTTCTTTTTAAGGAACAAAACGGGAGCGCCCCAAGGAGAAGTACTAGGGCGTATAAAGCCTTTATCAAGAAGCTCTTGAAGTTGACTCGAGAGCTCTTGCATCTTAGAGGGTGCTAAGCGGTAAGGAGACTTAGCGACATGCGTTGCGCCAGGCACTAAATCAAGGCGAAAGTCGACAGAACGAGCAGGAGGCGGACTAGGAAGATCGTCGGGAAACACATCGGGAAAATCACGTACAACGTGAACATCACTTATGCTTGGGCCTTTGTCCTTCTTTTCCACAATATGGGTGAGAAAGGCGAAGGTACCCTTGTGTAAGCATTTATTCGCTTGGATACACGACATAAGCTTGAGACCTTGAGAAGGTTTCTCACCATACACGTGTAGAGAATCACCGTTTGGAAGAGGAGGTGGATAAACTTTTCAGAACAAACAACTTTAGCACGAACTCGCCTAAGCCAGTCCATGCCTACTATGATGTCAAAGCTACCCATTTGCATAGGTATAAGGTCGATTGAAAACGTATGACCGTTGAGAATCAAGGAACAATTGGAAAGAACAGAATCAACAGTGACAGATTTACCATTAGCGACTTCGACAGCGAAAGATTTTGGTAACTTAGAGCGTTTACACTTAAGCAATTGTTCAAATTCTAGTGACACAAAAATTTTATTGGTGCCAGTATCAAACAAACAAGAAGCATAAACATGGTTCACAAGAAACGTACCAGTAATGACATCGTTGGCATTTTGAGCCTGAGCGGCAGTGAGGAGAAAAGCTCGGCCTTTAGCAGGTTGTTGAGCCTGTTACTGCTGTTGTGGCGGTTGCTGCTGCTGCTGTTGAGGCTGATAACGCTGGGGACAAACATTGGCGAGATGATTGAGATCGCCACACTTAAAGCATGCTCGCACAGGAGCAGCTTGAGGTTGAGCCTGGTTAGGAACAGGGTTTGCAACGATAGCTTGATTCTGGTTGTTTTGGGCTTGAGGGAAGTTTCAACATCGTTAGTAAAATGACTATACCTCTGACAGTTGGCGCATTTGCGGCAGGGTACGTTGGTAGGATGATGAAACAAACAGGTAGTACATTTGGGATGAGATCCAACATAGCCTTGTCTTGGTGGTTGGGTGTTTGCGGGTGCAACGGTGGCTAAAGCTTGTAAGGGTTGTGGGTTTGGCGGAGTGACGACCGCACAATTTTGGCTTGAAGCCTTCCGCTTCTTACCTTTTTTTCTTCTTGGATTGGGAGGATGAAGGTTCAACAATGGTGGTAGTATTGGTGGTATCAGTGACAGCTTGATGCGTACTCTTCGTCGAAACCTTGTCAAAGGTTCCATGAAGGACACAATTGTTGTTAAGTTCTGTGGCTATGGTATAGGATTCATCTATGGTTTTAGGGTTTGCAGAGGCAAGATGATTCGTCACGGAAGGTGCAACACAACGAATGAACTTGACTATGGTTTTGGGGACGGAGTCGACTTGTCCAGGGCAAAGGACACAAGCTGTTTGAAGTGCGTAATCAGACTATACATGTCGCTCCCCTTTTGTGTTAGGAGGATAAAAGTGGTCTTTCATAAGCTGCTTAAGCTCGTCCCACGGTAACGCATGTGCAACATCGTTTCCCCTCTTGTTGCGTTCGGTGGTACACCACTCGAGTGCCCTCGAGCGGAAGACTCCAGTTGCGTTCAAGGTTCGCAGTTCATCAGGGCAACCACTTTGCAAGAATGTAAGCTCAACTGCGTCAAACCAATTCATCATGGCGGTAGCGCCATCTTCGCCGGTAAACTCCAAGGGTTTACAAGCCATAAATTGCTTGAATTGGAATGTCGGCTTACGTTTTTCGGCCTTCGAATCGACAGAGCCATGCGGTGAATCAGTGTTTGGCTGAATCTTACTAACAATGTCAGGTATGACCTTAGCCATTTGCTTGGCCATGAATTTCATGCAATCCCTTTGCGACATGGAGTTGGATTTGGCGTTGGAGGTCGAACCCTTCTTTGACTTAGTTTTCCTGGAAGCACCGTTGGATGACATCTAAGGAATCAAAAGAGAAGGAAAAGGATGAGACTTGATCATAAATTCAAAATAAGTTTGCAAGTTTTAAACATGTAAACATGATGTAACACGTATGGTTCACATAGTGAGCATGATTTCAATAAGTATTCAACAAGTATAAACACGTATGAATGCGTGAAAATAGTATAAATGTAGTTTGTTCATGAGAATTATTATTGTTTTTTGATTGCGCGAGACGTGCAAATTGCGTAACGGTTTTGAAACGAACAAGGTAACAAGTATAAAAATCACATATAAATTGAATCACATAAAAGAGAGGCTCATAAAACATCGGATTGTTTCGGGTAGAGAAACGTCGACTATTCCAAAGTGAATCGAAAGTCCTTTCAAATTAAAGAAACGTGCTTTGGCCTATAGGTAAGATACACTCGTCAAGAAGTGATTAATGGTATCTTACCCTTCCAGTTACTACACGTCTCTAATCGATTGAAACAATCGAAACTTTGGCGAGAACGAAAATCGAGGAATGGGACTCAATTGACAAGGTGCGGGTTTCACCCCTAACTTGACGATTTCGTACCCTAATGTGGTTAGTACTCATCGGGTCAAAATATAATTTCAACACTATGACGAGGGTCCACTAGAGTTTGAATTGGAAATTTACCATTTAGATGTGGATTTTACTCCTAGCTAAATGGCGAAATTTCGTGCAAAAATAAGAATAAGCAGAATGAGAGTCGTTCACCAAATTGTGGGTTTCACGCCTATTTTGGTAAACTCGTCTCTTTTGTATAAAGAGTGTCTTCAAGTCTTCAAGTGTATTGTGTAAATTGTCTTAGGAAAGACATAATGTAAGTATTAAGACCAAAAGAAGAGAAGGGAGCAAAGAAGGAAGCATGTCATTTTAAGCATGAAACAAGAATGGTCAAAAATATGGTTCCTACTATAGACTAGGTTGAACATGGCAATTCTACCTAATTCCCTATAGTTTTGGCTCTGATACCAATCTGTCACACCCCAACCAATGGTGGAAACATCGGAGTGGGACTAGTTCGAGATTGTAAGAGACTTCATAACACTATTTGTGACAATATTTATTCAACCGATTTCATTTCATAATCAAATTGTCAAACATTACAAGGAAATTCAAATAACAACATTGTTCATAACATAAACAAAACAAAATTGATACAACACTTTAAACCTAAACGTCTAAGTGAGTATCTAGGCATCATTGCTAATCCATTTCATAGCCTCATCAATCCTCAACCCGTAACATGTTTAAAATACAGTTCAATGCAAAAGCAAAGGCGAGTATACAAGTTTAAAAATAAGTATAAGTATAAAAGTTTAAAAACGAATACACATGGCAACTTAGTTTATACAAGTTCAACCTAACATGGCATGCAATATTTCTAGTCAACCCTCTGTTTACGCAAAAAGATATAATTCAACATGACCACTAGTATACGGGTGGTGTGTTACTCCTATAGCGCTATACATGTAATGACTAAAACATATCACACAAGTATGGTCCACGTATAAGCATCAAGTATAACAATATAGTATTCATGTATAAGGATTGTTTTCGTGCATTGCATAAAGAATAAGTTTAAGTGTGGTTTAATAGCTAAACATGTACACCCCCAAAGTGGTAAACATAAAAATGGGGGTTGCGAGTATACTCACGGTTTTGCAAGTCTTCTACTTGAATCCGTGAGTGAGTTGTTGTTGATTAGGAGGTTGGAACACCAAGACCTTCTACGCGAAGAAACAAAGTGTATGAGTTTGGGGAATTCGGAAGATTTAAGGATTCGGAATTTAAACATCACAAACATAAACATATGAAAATAATCACCTAGTACATATGATACTTGTTCTTGACACTATGAAACTCCAAGGAGTTGATATGTTTTCATGGAACGAGGTTCCATTAGAATCGTGACAAGTTATCATACCATAAGATGATATAATCTAGTACTATGACATATGAACACTAGTTCATCATCTTAGATTCGATTATTTGAATTATGTGTTTATATATCACATATATTATATACATATTATTATGTCCAATATTTCAAGCATGAGGTAGAAGATTAAGATCTTCATTTAGGTACCTCTAAGTATCATGGAAATCATGTAAGAGGTAGGAAGATCAAGCTTCCATTTAGGTACCTCTTATGGTTCACCACTACACTTGATGTAAAAGCATACAAGGAAGGTCATGAACTAATATTAATACAAGAAAAATAAACAACTACACTATGAGAAATCATCAAGTGATGTGGGGATTCTATGTTGGACAACCCAAGTTAGTCCATAATCACACCTTCATCAAGCTTGAAGCTTGAACATCACTTGTGGGTTAAAACCCCTAAACAAAATAGAATATATGTGAGGTTTAACCTCTGATTTCGAATGTCCCAGCCCGTTTTTAAGCTTAACTAACCATAGAAGTGGTTATAAGCATAAGGACATGGGTTTGAGTGAGTTAGACTCAAGTTTAAACAAGTATAAACAAAGTTAAATGAAATCAGATTCAAACAGTTAACTTTGGAGCCTATTTGCGGAGTTACAGGGACTTATTCACTGCGGGTATACATTACACGGTTTATTTTTTCGACCGTTTAGTTGTGGTGGGTGCGACACTTTCACTTGCGGGACGCTTTGGTGCGGGCACTTCGGTGCAATCGTCGTCCGAATCGTTACTCTCTACTTCGGTTGAATCGTCCTCCTCTTCGTCAATAGTGTTGTGCTCCAATTCGACTTCGTCTTCTAGACTTGTTTTATCTTGTACACGGTCAACGGCGTCCAAATGGTCTTTTAAACAAATTACCATCTCTAACGATTCTAGTGTTAGTCTTGTTCTTCGAATAGATAACACCCTACCACTAAGAGAAAAAACACTTTCCGAAGCTACCGTGGAAGCTTGGACCGTTAGCATATCACGAGCCATGGTGGCTAATATCAGAAATTCTGATTCTTTTGATTTCCACCAAGATAAAATATCAAAGTTATTGTATTCCTCGGAGGTCATAGTATGCGAGTAACAAGTTATTTTGTATCTACCGAGTTCGCTTGATAGTTCACTACCCCTTTGTTGTTTTGCCGTTTCATCTCTAACGACATTCAACATTGTTATGATAGGGTTGCTAATTGTTTCATCGCTTGAGGTCGAAGACTGAGATTTAAACAAATTCGTATGATTTTTTTCACCATACTTTTTTAAATAATGGTCATAAAGTTTAGACAAATTCGAATTGAAAGATTCTTTAACTTTATCTTTTAATGTTGGATCCTCCTCGTGCATATCCAACTTGTCGTAAATCTCCTCAATAATAGCTTCAACACCCGGCACGTTTAAAATTGGATTTAAAGCGGCGGCACATAGAAAAACGGGTGGTAAATCCAAAAAATATTTTTAAAATTTTTCAATCATAGGTTTCAACATGTTCCCCAACATGTCGCTTGAATTTTCAAAGTTTTTAAAGTTCTTTGCTATCAAATACAATTCGGATAAAACACTAGAACTTGTAGGATAATACACACCCGAAATCACCGTTGTTGATGTTTTAAAAACTTTTAAAAAGGTACTTATTGTTTTAATATTTGACCAAGCCGTGTCGGGAAAAGGGTCGACTTGGTAATCATCACTTAAAGTTGTATGAAATGTTTTTAAAGTGCCCATGTGTTTTAAAGCCATTTCAAACATATGACAAGTTGAATTCCAACGAGTTGGATTATCCCAATTAGGTCCAATCATTTTTTGGTTAACATCTTTACAAAGTTTTTTATAATCTTGATATCTTTCTTTTCCACTTTTGAAAACATCTTGTAGCATAACTCTAAAAGCTTTAATAAAATCCGAAACAAATTTATCTTTTAACCCGGTTTGCACAACTAAATTAATAATATGTGCAACACAACGAGTGTGATAAAATGCATCATCAACAATCGGTTTATACTTCAACTTTAATTTATCGATCGCCAGTGTGTTGTTTGAAACATTGTCAAATGATATTGAAAAATTTTTATCTTCTAAAGAATATTTTATTATTGTGGCGTTTATAATTTTATAAATATTTTCTCCCGTTTGAGGAGAAGGAAACTCGTCAAAAGCAATCGTACGCTTCATCATTTTCCATGTATCGGGATCTACCCAATGGGCGGTGACACAAATGTACGATTCGGGTAAACCATGTGGAGCCGACCACACATCACTAGTTAAGTTAACACTAGTTTTTAAATTTTTAAAACAAACAATGAAATCTTTTCTAACATTTTCCCATAACTTCAAACAATGGCATTTTAAAGTACGATGACTTACGTGTTTGTAGCGTGGTTGAAGTGTCTCTCTAATAAGATTGGTAAGATCGGGGTCGTCGAAGTGTCCAAACGGCAATGCTTTTTTAATCACCAACTTGGCCATCCTATCGCGAGTTACGTTATGTTCATAACGGAATATCATACCGTCTTTTGAGAGTTGCACTTGACCGGGTGTCGCCTCCTTTAATGCCTTACAATACTTCTTAACATGCTTGGTTAACGTTGAGTTAGAGTCCTTGCTTAACAAGGAGCCACAATGTTTGCACTGGGCCTTTTGCGAACCATCACTCAACTCGACCAAGTCCCAATTACACCACACCTCAATATTGCGATTTTGTAATAATGTTCCAACGACAAATGGAGCGGATTGATCACCATTGTTGACGGATGTGGAGTTTGTAACTTTGGATTTTTTTTAGTAGCCATTATAGAAGAATAAGCTAGAAGAAGAAGATTATGGAGAATTGTGTGATAATCTTGAAAAAATGGCAAAGTTTTTATAGGCGGAACCGGTTCCAACGGTAAGAAATTAGTTCCAATGGTAAGATTTGTATTAAATGTTGAATTTGACCGTTAGAATCGATTCTAACGGTAACAAATCGATTCTAACTGTAATAAAGTGGCACCGGGTATTGATTTATTATGGAGGAACCGGGTACGCATGGAAACCGGGTACGGGTAGGAACCGGGTACAGGTTGGAACCAGGTATGGAACTTATTTTTTTTAATATGGAACCGGGTAGGAACCGTCGGGTTTTTTAAACCCGGAACCGGGTATGCTTTATACTGGGTTGGGACTGAAACCGGTTAAGGGTAGGTTCTAACGGGTCAGGTTTGGAACCAGTTATTATGCCCATCTCTATTTGAGAATGTTTCTACCTACATTTTAAGGAAGAAATGCAAATAATTAGGTGGGGCCCAATTAAAAAATAAATCCATGCTGATATCACCGTATGACCCAAAAATATAATTTAGGTTCATTTACATATATTCCCTCCTAAAATCATTAATTACATATATTTATATATATATATATATATATATATATATAGAGAGAGAGAGAGAGGAAGGTTAACGTACATTACGGTTTAACATACATAACGTACGACAGGTAATTACGCACGTTCATTTTAAAATCACGCACGTTATAACAAAAAAATCCAAAACCACGCATGTTGAAACACAATAATCACGCATATTGAAAACATTAATCACACATGTTATAGAACAAATTGTGCACGTTGTTGTACGTGAAGTACGTTAAGCCGTAATGTACGATATACTTTTTCTATATATATATATATAGAACCGCTAAAATGAAAACCACCCCCAGTTGTAAGAACTATGAGAACCACTCTCAACCAATCAGATTATGCCAACCTAAAGGGTATTTTAGTCATTTACCCCAAATGTCAAATCTTCCCTCTCTCTTCATTAAAGTCACTTTAAATATCCCTCTCCTCTCTCCTCTCTCATCACTTTAAATACCTCTATCCTCTCTCATCTCAATTTAGCAATACAAAAAATAGATATTTCTCTTAATCTAATTCAGCAGTGTTTCTTTCTTTCTCTCTGTTTTTTTTTTTTTTTTGAAAAAGAAACCGTGTTATATAACATTTACGTGTAATAGAACTCGGTTTGGGAATCTTTATTATGGTAGTTGTATCAATTTTTGGAAGATTAGAAGCCAGGGTCGGTTACTGATCAGATTCGTATGCAGTATCAGGAGTCATCGCTGTGTTTATCAATGGAGTTCCGACAGAGGTAGAAGGCGGCCCGCTTAATATGAAAGGCATGTTCGGTGGTGACTGAAAATGTCAATGATGATGATGGGGCTTACTGTTAACTCTCCGGCATGTCCGATGGAGCTAGCTTCTGACTCTCCGGCAGGTTTATCCCTGCGGCTGTGGTACCTCCATTCTCTTCGACGAGTTACCAGATTCAGGTTTCAGGATTGAGATTCGGTATAAGTCTGGGTTCATTCAGTCCGAGATTCAGATTTGGCTTTGGGGATTATTTTGGGTTCTGGTTTACCCAGTTCAGTTTCGGCTCGGATCTTGGTTCATTTTCGGTTCGACATAGTTCAGTTATGGTTCACTCGGTTCAAGTTCAGTTCGACAAGAAAACAGGGCGGTGACACAGTTCAGTAGCGGCTCGGGTTTCGGCTCGACGCGGTGCAACTCGGGTTAGTTTTGGGTTTTGGTTTGGGCCGAAAGAAGTCAACGGACCCGGTTCGAGTCAGCAGCGGTCAAACAAGTCAAAGATGGTCAACTGAGGACCGGTAAAGTTTAAACGTAGCGAGTTATTATTACGTTAGTTTAGATTTTATTTAGTTAACGCGCACCGAGCTCGAACCGATACTTTAGTGACTTGTTACGTTTGGCATTTTGATAGAAATTTTATATATTGTGTTTATATTGTTGAGTTTTGAAAAGATAACGACAACTTGAATTGTCGGCTTATTCCAAAAACAGAGGAAACTCTGTCCGTTTTCCGTAAAAACGTAAAACGTAAATAGTTTAACATAAAACGTAAAAAGTTTAACGTAAAACGTAAAAGGTAAAAAGCTTAACGTAAAACGTAAGACGTAAAAAGCTTTACGTAAAACGTAAGACGTAAAAAGCTTTACGTAAAACGTAAGACGTAAAAAGCTTTACGTAAAACGTAAGACGTAAAAAGCTTTACGTAAAACGTAAGACGTAAAAAGCTTTACGTAAAATGTAAGACGTAAAAAGCTTTACGTAAAACATAAGACGTAAACAGTTTAACGTAAAACATAAAAAGTTTAAAAGTTTAACGTAAAACGTAAACTTTTTAACGAAAACGTAAACTTTTATGTAAAAACTATTTATCGGAAAATGTAAAACTTTTTCTACATAAATTGTAAAACGTAAAAAACCGTTTAATAAAACAACGCCTAAAAAAGGGGCGCGAATACGGGGCATAAAAACGCCGCGAAAAAAAAAACAGGACGAAAAAATGCCGCATTAAAACGAGACGTAAAAACGGCACATTAAAAAAACGACGCTTGAAAAACCGAGCGTAAAAAACGGCGTGCAAAAACGACGCATTAAAAACGATGCTTGAAAAAGCCGAGCGTAAAACCAGCGTGCAAAGACCGGCGCGCAAAAAAAATTGTTTTGGTAGAAAAATTTGAATTTAAAAATGCTTTTAATAAAAAAATTGTTTAAAAAATAAAAATAATAAAACAAAAAAGTAATAAAAAAATAATAAAGACAAAAAGACAAAAAAGAGTACTTTTACTAAACTACCATTTTAAATTAAAATATTAAATACATAATAAGATAAAATGTATTTAATATGAATTTTAGTTACTTTTAATCTTATTCATCCATCTTGTTGATCTAGTGGCTAGAAAGTGGTTCTCTCGGTTCTTACAACTGGAGGTGGTTTTCATTTTAGCGATCCCCTATATATATATATATATATAGAGAGAGAGAGAGAGAGAGCGCGGTTAACATACTTCACGGCTTATCCTACTTCACGTACACGACAACCCTGGCCGTGGGTTATCACGCATAGAACACACAATCACGCATTGTGACAACCCTCAAAATTTCATGTATCCGTACGATTCATTAATGTTAATTAAAGTGCTTGATGATTGTGCTGAATTACTTAACTGCTTTCTGATTACTGTGTCATACTTACATGTGCTTGTTAACATACTAGTCTTGTGCAAAAAAGTTACTAAATAGTCCTGTATACTTTCCTAAATGTTGGGAATTAAAAATGTTACAAAAAGATATATATAGGACACACTATATGGAATAATTTAGCACTTTAACGGAACGGTATCCAACCAAACAACCGGACACTACCCAAGACATCAAATTTTTACGAGAAGCATTGTTTTAGTGTTATGAAGCTAGTTATGAGCACCACTCACCATATCACTACTTAAAACACTAAAACACAATTAACTCCTAAATTAAACACTTAACAAGTAACTAGATTGTGTAACTAATAATTGGAACCAAACCAAGACCCCCCACCCCCCCCCCCTCCCCATTGTAACCGTCCCCATGTAGGGACCCCACTCAAAGATCATCCAATCTTCCTAAATCCCTTCCTAATCTTCTCTTGGACATTGTGAGATTATGTAGTGTACTTCTTGAACATAAGACCCATTGGACAAAGATATTAGATGGAATTATATAAACAAGAGAGCACCAACATTTCACAACACCACAAACCTCTTCCCCCTTGCCCTCTTCTCGGCCGTAAGTGGCCACCACCACCACCATTACTTTCAATTCAATCCACTCCATTTCAAGGTCATTTAAGGGTGTAAGAAGGTGAATAACGAAGCTCGGTGTTCTCGGAAATTGAAGGACCTCTCTCGTTTGCTATTATCCTCAACATTTTCATCTTGTTCTTCCCTAGCTTTAAGCTAGTAGTAAGCTCCTTGTTAATCCTTAGTCACTTCATGTTTTTAGTGGTTAATAGTTATATCTTGATGTAAACATATGAACACTAAAAGAACATAAACCTAAAGCTTGAACATAATGGTGAAATAAGATGAAATCTTGATGAAATGAAGTTGTTTTGATTATGTTGTTGATTACATGATGTTTGCATGTTAAATATTGATGTTGGTCATAACATAGAACTTGTTAAATCATGATTAAAAACATGAGTTAACAAGTTAGGAGGTGATTAAGGGTTTATATAAAAGAATCACCTCCATATTTAGACATGAACTTGGTGACAAAATGGTTTCTTGTAAAATAATAAACCAGGTGAACTAATGATCTTGTAGATCTAAAACTTGTGAACTATTTTCAAAGAGAGCCAAGTTTAAAAGGGTGATTTTTAGAAGAACATGGTTTTTTTTTATTAATTATTAAACCAACACTATTTTAAATAACAACATAAGTGTAGAAATACTTTTAACACAAGAAGATGTTATAAGTAAACATTTTTGTAAATTATATTTACAAGTTGTGAACATCTAAAAATCCCGAGAATGAGATTTTAACAAAAGTAAACACACTTTGGAGGGTAACTAAACCCACTAAACGCCATACCAAGTTACTACGCGTTTTTATGAAACATCAAGTTCATGTTGGTTTGTAAATAGAATAGTTTGCTCTTGGTAAATTGGTGTTGATTGTTGAATGATTTTTTTTGGAAAAGAAAATGATATGCTCATTAGCATGGACACCTCCATTTACAAAGAAACTCTGGCGAAATTTTCTAAAAATTCCAACACTTAGAAAATATTTTTTTCTAAACAAGCGTTACAAGTATATTTTATAACTTGTGTTTCGAATATAAACTTCGCCATAATTTTTGTAACAAAATACAAAGTGTCGGAGGTTGGTTTTTGTAAATAAAAATGGGTAAATATATATTTAGAATATATATCTTATACTAGAACACTTGTGTGGGTACTTGTTTATTTTGTGAGATAGTTATATTATTTTAGGGTAAAATAATATAACTTAACAATATAACTTGACATTTGAATTGTGTGGTATGTGATAGAAGTAATGAGTAGATAAACCGTATGTTGGATACGTGTTATGCATGAGAAACTGATTGTTATCTGTACCTTATTAGGACGTGCTTGATTTCCGATTATTAGAGTAACTAATCTAACCGAGCAGACCAAGGTGAGTTCACACACTTTCTAAGGCATGGGATTCCCGGTGGTTGGGAATTGGTTAAAGAATTAAAACGGAACCTACATATCCTCCTTGGGTAGGATATGTACCGCCATCCTCCATGGGTAGGATGCCAATATAAATCCTACATATTCTCCTTGGGTAGAATACGTACGTTCGTCCTCCTTGGTTAGGACAACAACCTTAAAAACTCACTAGACAAAACTCTATCATTAAGTCCCTCAATTTATATCGACTTAATCGCCGAGGCCAATGGCGAGCGGGTCATTAGTTAATAACGCTCTTAGGTTTAACAAACCTCACACTGTGTCGTTCGGACGGGCGTGTACTAATGGACTATGGCAAACTGTCAATGATGATAGACATTGACGTAGGGCACAACTTACTTTCGTTAGTAGTCGATATCGTAACGGTCTAGTGGTTCACATGGGGTAGCCCCCACTAATTATGGGTATGGTTTGGGAAAGAAGGAATTGGTTAATTTTATTTTCCACTATGGGGTAACCCCCACGGCAAGTAAGCCAACTAAACAAAAACTATGTTTTTGAAACAACTTAAAACGAACACCCAACTGTGAACTCACTCAACCTTAATGTTGACTCGTTGTTACATGCCTTACAGGTCGTTAGATGCTTATGGAGCTTGCACGAGGAGGAGGTCGTTGTGGGATATGGACTGTTATGTCCCGTGCTAAACATTTAATCCTTATGAACTTATTAAACTTACGTTTTGGACTTTAAACTTACGAACTATGAACTTATGTTTTGGTTTCACCTTTTAAGCTTCCGCTGTTTAATTTGAACTTGGTTAACTTGCTTTTGATCACCAATTATATTGTGTGGTAGGATTTTATCTACCTTAAATACATTGTTCAATATGATTGGTGGCTCGATCCTGGTCATGTCACGCCTCCAAGCGGTGATACTCCGCATGTGGATTTTGGGGGTGTGACAGATTGGTATCTTAGCCATTGGTTATAGTGAACTGGGTTTTAAAAAGGGAAAAGCTTTTTGACAAAACCAGACTATAACCTGTATAGTGCTCAACGATCCACAACAACGCTTCGCTCCACGTGCAAGACTCAACACTATAGGTAATATGGTTTATGTTTGTATTGCCTACCTACTAGTTTAAGTAGCGCATTCGATCATGGTATGCTTTCTTAGCGTAGCAACTATTGCTTGAAAACCCTGTGTGTTTGCTCTCTTCTGTCACTCCACACTTACGCACTTTCGCGACACCCTTCTTACCTGTGTTTTCCCTCGATGTGAAGATCATGATTGGGCGTCTCAACTTGGCTCAGGATCAGCTGACAACCTTGATTAATGAACGGGTTGCTGAAGCCTTAGCAACCCAAACAGGGAGTCAACCCATGCACCCTCAAACACGCATAGGCACCCTCAAGGCGCTCTTGGAGTGCAAACCTCCCACTTTCGACGGCACTAGAGGGGCAATCGGCCTTCTACACTGGATCCGAAGAATCGAATATACAATCAAAGAAAGTGAAAGCCCTGCCAGCAAACGAGTAGAGTACGCTACTGGAATGTTGCAAGGGAAAGCGTATTCTTGGTGGAACGCACAAGTTCAGATGCTCGGGTTGACAGACGTGAATGCCACCCTCTGGAGCGACTTCAAGGATTTGATTAAGTTCACGAAAGGAACTACACTACGCATGACTTGGAATTGGGAGCAGTTGTTTTCGCACTTAAGATATGGAGACATAACCTGTGCAGTACCAAGTGCACCATTTACACCGATCACAGGAAGTCTCGAGCGTATCTTCAAGCAAAAGGAGTTAAACATGCGACAGCGTCGATGGGTCGAGCTCTTGAACGACTATGAATACGCTATCAAATACCATCCAGGCAAGGCCAATGTTGGGGTCGACGCCCTCAGTCGAAAGGATACCACACCTAAGCGTGTACGTGCATTACAACTTACCATCCAATCTAGTCTTCCTACCCAGATACGAGAAGCTCAGATTGAAGCGTTGAAAGGAGAGAACATCAGGGCTGAATCCTTACGAGGATCAAGGAAATGGTTAGAACAAAAGGAAGACGGCGCCTACTATGTTAACGGGCGCATCTGGGTTCCACTTTACGGAGACTTACGCGAGCTTGTGATGGATGAAGCACATAAGTCTTGTTATTCAGTACATCCTGGTTCGGATAAGATGTACCACGAACTAAAGACTACGTATTGGTGGCCTAGTATGAAAGCCAACATAGCAACCTACGTTAGTAAATGTTTTACTTGTGCGAGAGTCAATATTGAATATCAGAAACCATCAGGCCTACTCCAACAACCAGAGATCCCGACATGGAAATGTGTAGGATCGTTGTTGGACCCGACTGAGTCGTTCAGAAGAGCTTTATATCCGGTTCAAAGGCGGAATCAGTGAACTGGACTTGAAAACAGCTTTATACTCTTTAATTTGTCACTAATATTGATAATAACACTGATTACAACCTGGACAAACTTTGGCAGCACTTCGTTACAGATCCTGAAGTCGTACCAAATGAAATGTAAAGTACACTATATATAGGAGTGTGATTCCGCTCCAAATGGCAAGGAACACTTTCGGGCGGAATCAGATGTTTCTGATTTCGCTCGAAATGATCCTGTTAAACTTTCGAGCGGAATCAACATCTTGAACACCAAACTTTGATTCTTGAATCTCGTGCACTGGAAATCCTATCCTATCCTATTACATGAAACAAGACGAAGTCAATAGACGTATTGCACTAACAGACTCCCCCTCGGATATTGACGAAGTCTTCAGTATCTAGTCTTCAGTATGACACATCTTCAGTCTTGATCATTCTGCCTTCTCATTCAAGTTGTAACATTATAAGCATCCATCAATCTTTCTCTCCTATCAGCTTCAGGCTCCCCCTTTCGTTAAGCTTCCGTGCTTTAGGATCGACACCTAGCTTTCCATCTACAAGCTCCTCCTTGATTCAAGCTTGTCTTCAGACTCCCCCTTAGACTCTGCTCTCGGGATTGTAATCTGGACTATCTGCAATCACTCATACGTTTATAAGTAACAACATTTTAAACTACCAGGAATCATAACCTGGCTCTAAAACACTCCCTCTATCAACAATCTTTACAGATATGGCAATGTCCAATATCCAAAATCCTCACAGTAAATCATCCAAGTCCAAACTAATGACCTTGGAGATGTCACAAACTGTTTTTGAATTTTTAATTTTTAAATTCAAGTTTCAAATTAATGAACTTGTTTTTATTTTCAGAAACACAATCAGCTTACTTAGATTTTGAAACTCAACATCTCAGACATCAGTTGTCGAAAATAAAGCAGAATAAAAAATCTTTTTGTATTTTTCTGAAAATATAAAGCAGTAAAGAAATATGTACAAACATATTTACAGACAATATTTTTGTTTGAGTATGCGTCAGAGGATCATATCAGTTTTTGACAAATCACAAGTATCGTTGAGCTTAGTTACACATTAAGAATTAAACAATTCACTTAGATTGTCGATATACTTGTCCACTTAAATTTTCACACAAATTTCAACTGATTCAGGATACGAATTAGGTGTTTTAAAAACTTAAACTCATTCATGTGTCCCACCTCTTGAATATACTCCCGTATCCAGATCCCAATATTCAGTCTTACAGGTGAGTATACCTAGATGATATCTGTAAGGGGAATAAATTATAGTACGAAACCGTGAGAGCTCAGGTCAGAACTTCCGTTCAGCAGAGAGATGACGGCTCGACTTTTCGGTGTGTCCCCTTTAGAGGATCTTTTGTTTCAACAGCAATGACTATCAATTTTATTGTTTCATCAATTTGCTGAGGGTTGTGCTATGTTTCAAGCAATGCAGAAAGCATTCTCCGGGGACTAGGCCATTGCTTCCGCAAAATCAGAAGTCCCAGGATAATACCCCAGATATCACTGAGTATAAAGACCTAGTATCTCAGAAAGAGGGACCTTTCAAACAAGATTTCAGGGGTTACCTATATATCCAAGTAGTGTTCCCCACGAAATAAGTAAGTTTGAATTTAGGTTTATATCCCGAAAAAGTTTACTAAATGTATAAAAATCTACCGACACATCCACGGTGAGATCGTTTAACACATTTAAACTTTCCAATTCTTTAGCGTACTGTAACTGTCTACTGATGTACTATCATTTCCTCTTTTTACACAAAAACTCAATTTTTGAATTTTATCATGTTTTTTTCATTTTCAAATTTTCAAATGTTTTTGTATTTTCTGATAATTTTTCTCCCCCTAAAATGCAAAATCATTTAAAGAAAATTTGACAACCAACACTGATAGCTTTATCTCGCCATCCATTTTCTGCTTCTCATGTACTTATTTGCAGAAAAATAATGTACCCCCATGATTTACAACACATTGATATTTACAGTTTGAAAACCATTTTTCAATCTTGTGAAATTAATCATGTTTGTTCAGCCGTGAGGGTTTCGGCATATTCAATCAACACATATTTTTGTATTTTTGACAAAAATAAAAACATATTTTTGGTTTTTCAAAATTTTCAATTTTTAGGGTTTTAAAATATTGTTTATTTATTTACAGAAAAACAAATAAACTCCCTGGTTCAACCAACACAGGGTCCAGCAGCCTCTTCCTGTGCCAGGCTGCCCCAACTTCCATTCTCACAATCTTCAATTTTGTTGAGCACCTGCACAAACAAACTACTCAATTACTTGAACAATTTAGCCCAGGTTTGTTGAACCTTAGGCATTTCAACACAATAATTTTCATTCAATGCTGGAAACTCTTTGTCATCTTTCACAAAAATCTTTTCAACTTTTACTTCAACTTTTTCATCTTTTTCAAGAATCACCTGTTTCTTTACACTCCATGTTTGACCTTTAGGAGTACCACGTTTGTAAAAATGTGACTCGTTTTGAACTTTTTGATTTTGAACAACAACTTTTGATTTCCAAAACTCTTGGGGTTTTGTCATATCAACTGATTTTTGCCAACTTTGTGTTGTTCTAAATCTGGGTGTATGAGAATTCCAGATCTGTCTAGAATCGAACCTATACGGGTTTGACTTCCAATTTTGATTCGAAGCAAACTTGTTTTTGTTGTACCTCCAAGTTTGTTTTGAATCAAATCTGGTTGACCTTTGTCTCACATTCTCAGATTTTTGTTTCTCATTCTTTTTGTCAACATCCATAGGTTTTAGATTTGGACACTTGCGTGCAAGATGTCCTTTTTTATCACATTTGAAACATGTTCTCATGGACACATCTTTGACCTGTGGTTGTTGCTTTTTCTTTTGATCTAAGAACTCTTCAATAGAATGTTGTCCAATTTTAAGTTTTTCCTCTTCATCAAAACTTTTTCCTTGAACAAAACTCATTTTTTCTTGAAAATTCGGTGTTTCATTTCTTTTCCAATTTTGTTTCTTCTTATAACCCAACCCAGCCTTCATGTTTTTCTTCTTGAAACTAGGTTTGTTATACGAACCTCTATGACTCATACCAGCAAACTTTGAAATTTCAGATTTCTCTATCTCAACCATTTTGAAAACTTTATCAACCTTTTCTGAAATCACATTCTGAATTGGGAATTCAACATCTAAGAACAATTTGTCCGATCCAATCATGGTATAAACCAATCCTTTTGAATCATCATTCAAACGTTTCTCGGATTTTGTGTTTTTCATATAACTATCATGAAGATTTCCTTCATCTTCATCCTGTGATTCAGATTTACCTATATCAACCGACTCTTCTTTCAACACACTTTCAACGACTTTACCTACCACCTCTGAATCATGAGAATCATCAGATTTGGAATAGGTTATATCAATGTTGTCTGGCAATTGGTCTACCATGTTGAAAGCTTTTTCGACCTTTTCATCATCATAAAATGCAAACTTTTCCGGTGGTGGAACTTGATGAAACTCTGAGCCAATGCCTTTCTTGTTTTGCTCAGACTCACCATCTCCCGGTTTTATATTGAAAATTCGTTCAAGCACATATGACGACATGTGATAACTTTTTAACTTGTTGTTATCCTGTTCTAGATCAGCAATCTGTCGCTTTAGCTTAGCAACATCCTCAATATAAGAATTAACAACATCTTGTTTTATCGAATACATTCGCTTAAGCTCTTTAGTTGTTTCAGAAATATAATTCATTCTTGATTGAGCATATTTCATTTCATCTTTCACTTTTTCGTATGACTCTTTTGTAATATGATATGCTAATTTCATTGAGTCAGATTCTTTCTTCATTTCTTGACAAGTAATTTCTTTTTGTGAACATTCTTCTATCATTTTAGAAACATTTTCTTTCAAAACTTCATTTTCTGTTTCTAACTTTTTACATTTTTCTAAAAGTTTTTCATCATTTTCTTTTAAAACTTTTTCTTTTTCTAGCATTTCTTTGCATTTTTCTTTAAAATTATTTTCAATTTTAGTAAATTCAAGATCTCTTGTTCTGAATTGCTCATCTTTTTCAGTACAAGCTCTGCACGATTCCATGCATTTCTTGCACTGATGAATTGTTTTTAAGATTTCAGAATCAGAATGTACCTCAGTGATTGACACTTCGATGTTTGATGCAGTTGCCTCAGTTTGCTTTTGATCAGCATCATCTTGCTTTTCTTTAACATCAACTTCATCACCAACATTACCAGCTTCTAAACTCTCATTCTTTACTTCTTCTCCGATCTGCTGTTCTTTAGTAACAGCTTTCTCAACCTCTTCATTCACAACAACTTTTTCACTTTTGATTTCCTTCACAACCTCAACTTCAACAACTTCTGCTTTAACCTCTTCAGCAACTTTCTTCAGATTGTTCACCAACTCTTCAACATTCTTCTTCATTCTCTCTTCATCCCTTTTTCTCAGACAAGATGTCATAGCATATCTGATCTCCTTTTCATGCCTTTTAGCATATGTGTCATCTTTCAATACATTTCTATGGTATTCAGCTCTCAAAGGGATTATAAGAAGAACATCATCAAAGATTATATCTTTCTTTGGAACAACTGGTTCTCCTTCTCTGTTGAAGTAACACTCTATCTTTTTATCCCATCTTCTATTGCTTATTGCACTCTCATACTCTTCTTGCATTTCATCCATTCCGTTCAACACAATGTTTCTCTCTCGATTAGTTTTCTCACTCAAAATCTCTTCTCGAGTCTTCTCTTTAACATCAGCAATAATATTTTCTTCTTTGTTTTCATTTGTGTCGTTTTCTTTGTTATCTTTTTTAATCTTAGCAACAAAAACAAACTTTCTTTCCTCTGTTATAGCTTTGCCATGAGCTGTTTTTCGAACATTCTCCAAACGATCTTCTTCTGGACATACCTCTGACCAATCAAAACCTTCATCATCTTGAATTACAAAACAAGCTCTTGATTTGGGTTTATCTTCAATCATCTTAGGCTCTTCTCTGCTTCGATGGTAGATTGCCTTTCGGTAGTAATCATCATTGAACGGATGTTCATTTCCACCAACTGCTGAATTAGTGCATTCTCTCTTGAAATGACCTTTATGCTTACATTTGAAGCAGGTCACTTTGGATTTGTCAAATCCAAGCTTCGTTGATGCACCTCCAAGAGATTGTTTCCTAGTAATCTCCATATACCTCAGCACTCTTCGGATGCAACTTGCTAAGCACCAACGAATGTCAATAAGCTCCATCTCTTCCGGATCAATCTGGTCGTAGTCTTCTTTGGTTAATTCGGAGTTTCCAATTTTTCCAGCTACAAGACCTTCATACGATTCCAAAATAGATGCAAGGAAACTCATTTGCTGCTTAGCTGCATTGATGCTCATCGATGGAGAATTCTTCAGTTTGAGAGCGATGTTGCATAAAATCTCCTCAGCTTCATCAGGATTTGATTTCGAAGATGAATGATATCTAGAATGATGACTTGTTGAAGTTGTTTGAGGTTCTTTCATCTTCTCACCACTGAATGATGTCTTTGGTGAACCAACACCTTTCTCTGAAGGTACACTGCCTTTGTAATATAATCCAACATTCTGTTGATGTGAAGAACCAGTCATTTTGCTTTGCTTTTGTAGCTCCAGATCATGACTCTATCTTTTCAAACAATGCATCAAGAGAAATTGTATCATATAAAGCATCATTTTTCAAAATAAAAACAAACGTTTGCCACTGTTCAGCTCGTGGTAACGCTTCAATCACTTTATCTATAAGTTCCTCTCTTGTTTTCACTATCTCAAATCTCTCAAGTTCAATTTTAAGATGACAAAATCTCTCAATCATTTGTCTCACTATCTCTCCTTTTAGACTATCAAACAGATCAAATTCTTTTTAAGTAAAGCAATTTTGTTCTTTTTTATCTGTTTACCCCCCTCAGCTTTAACACGTAAAGCTTCCCAAACTGATTTAGATGACCCATCATGATTCAGCAATGCAAAAATATCATTTCTGATTACAGACTGGATCAAAGCAATCATTCTTTGTTCGGCAGCAAACTCAGATTTATCTTCTCTTGATAACTTCTTGAATGAAAGTTCTTCGCCTTTATCATCTTTTGGCCTTTCGTATCCAAACTCTAAGCAAAACCAGCTTTCGTGAACATACGTTTTCGCCCAATTGAGAAAACGTTCTTTCCACCATGTATAATCTTCAATGCTCTCCAGAGTTGGTGGCTTTGAGTGTGTTCCATAGAAGTTATCATGCTTGATGTTCTCATTGATAGCTTTTGTGATGGTTTTTTGTGTAACATTTGCAATCTCGGACTATTCGGATGTGAATGCATTGAAAAATGTGTTGTAGAATTCTTCAGCCATGATGTAAACCTGGACAGACAATCAAACAAACACTATCAGTACTCACAATATCAAATAAACTGAAACAGACTGTCACTCGATTGATGTGAAATGATCTCGACACGAAATTTCACTTTTTCAAGAGAAATTGGAAATTCAAACGAAATCACTTTGTTTGACAACACAAGCGAAATCACAAGTTGACCAGTTGAAGTGACATCAGTTGATTAACACTTCAAGCGGAATTAGATGTTTAACACTTCGAGCGGAATCTGTTTGAAGACTGTTTGGAGCGGAATCAATCAGAAAACTTTGGAGCGATATTAGACTTTTCAAGCTGAATTTGCTTTGGAGCAAAATCACTCGATAACTTTGAAGCTGAACCTGTTTTGAAGCGGAATCAGCATTTAAATTCAGGCTAAATCAGATTTCGAGCGGAATCAACAAGTAACTTCAAACTGAACTACTTGGAGCGGAATTAGTCAATATTCTGGAGCGGAACCAACCAATTAAATCTGATCTGGAGCGGAATCAAGAATTAAATCTCGAGCGAAATCAAGCTGAAAGCCAATTTGGAGCGGAATTAAGATCAATTCTCGAGCTGAATCACTATGATGTCATCTTTTCCGAGAACAGTTTCGAGAGAAAGGTCAAAAATTGTCACTTTTAGTTCGAATTTGGACACGAAACTTCTAAGGCTTTGTTAATAAATGATTCCGAGTGTACTGTGTGAATTTTAGCCAATTTGGACCATGAAATAATGTTCAGATTGAAAAAGAAAGGTGTAGAAACAGAAATACAGCTGAATTGTATAGAACTCTTCCTCCTGTGCTCTGATACCACTTGTAGGATCGTTGTTGGACCCGACTGAGTCGTTCAGAAGAGCTTTATATCCGGTTCAAAGGCGGAATCAGTGAACTGGACTTGAAAACAGCTTTATACTCTTTAATTTGTCACTAATATTGATAATAACACTGATTACAACCTGGACAAACTTTGGCAGCACTTCGTTACAGATCCTGAAGTCGTACCAAATGAAATGTAAAGTACACTATATATAGGAGTGTGATTCCGCTCCAAATGGCAAGGAACACTTTCGGGCGGAATCAGATGTTTCTGATTTTGCTCGAAATGATCCTGTTACACTTTCGAGCGGAATCAACATCTTAAACACCAAACTTTGATTCTCGAATCTCGTGCACTGGAAATCCTATCCTATCCTATTACATGAAACAAGACGAAGTCAATAGACGTATTGCACTAACAAAATGGGGGAAATTTCCATGAATTTCATTACTGGCCTGCCTAGATCTCAACGCGGAAATGATACCATTTGGGTGATCGTGGATCGACTAACCAAGTCTGCACATTTTCTAGCAATCAAGGAAATGGATAAGTTTTCTACTCTAGCAGACATCTACCTAAAAGAAGTAGTGTCAAGGAACAGAGTGCCAACCTCCATCATTTCTGATCGTGACTCACGTTTTACATCTGAACTGTGGCAAGCTATGCACAAATCCTTTGGCTCTCGATTAGACATGAGCACGGCATATCATCCACAGACAGAGGGGCAATCTGAACGCACCATCCAAACCCTTGAAGACATGCTTAGGGCATGTGTAATCAACTTTGGTAATGGCTGGGAAAAACACCTCCCGTTAGTGGAGTTTCGTATAACAACAGTTACCACACCAGTATCCAGGTCGCTCCGTTCGAGGCATTGTACGGAAGGAAGTGCCGATCACCTCTTTGTTGGACAGAGGTTGGCGACAGTCAAATCACTGGCCCAGAACTTGTGGTGGACACGACTGAGAAGATTGCTCAGATACGACATTGAATGGCGGCAGCTCATGACCATCAGAAAAGCTATGCTGATAAGCGAAGGAAACCACTCGAGTTCCAGGTTGGGGATCGGGTGCTACTCAAAGTCTCACATTGGAAAGGTGTAGTTTGTTTTGGAAAATGGGGCAAACTCAATCCGCGTTATGTCAGACCGTTCGAAATCATTGAGAAATTTTGGCAAAGTGGCCTACAAGCTGAATCTACCAGCAGAACTCAGCGGAGTTCACAATGTTTTCCATGTGTCGAATCTGAAGAAGTGTCTGTCAAATGAGACCCTCATAGTTCCTCTCAAGGAGCTCACTATCGACGACCAGCTGCGATTCATCAAGGAACCAGTAGAGATTACTGACCGAGATATTAAGGTTCTCAAGCGTACCAGGATACCTCTTGTTCGAGTTCGTTGGAACTCCCGTCGTCGCCCAGAGTATACCTGGGAACGAGAAGACCAAATGAAACTCAAGTATCCCCAGTTGTTTAAGAAAAGTGCATCCACTACTGAGGCTGAAGCTACTGCAGAATTTCAGGATGAAATTCCAAACTAACGGGGGGATGATGTGACACCCCAGGAAAACCAGGAAACCACGCAACTTAACTAGCTTCCTCAGTAACCACGCGCTAAATTTCGGTACGAATTTTTCTTAACAGGGGGAGAATGTGACAACCCTCTAATTTTCATGTATCCGTATGATTCATTAATGTTAATTAAAGTGCTTGATGACTGTGCTGAATTACTTAACTGCTTTCTGATTACTGTGTCATACTTACATGTGCTTATTAACATACTAGTCTTGTGCAGAAAAGTTACTAAATAGTCCTGTATGCTTTCCTAAATGTTGGGAATTAAAAATGTTACAAAAAGATATATATAGGACACTATATGGAATAACTTAGCACTTTAACGGAACGGTATCCAACCGAACAACCGGACACCACCCAAGACATCAAATTTTTACTAGAAGCATTGTTTTAGTGTTATAAAGCTAGTTATGAGCACCACTCACCATATCACTACTTAAAACACTAAAACACAATTAACTCCTAAACTAAAAACTTAACAAGTAACTAGATTGTGTAACTAATAATTGGAACCAAACCAAGACCCCCCCCCCATTGTAACCGTCCCCATGTAGGGGCCTCACTCAAAGATCATCCAATCTTCCTAAATCCTTCCTAATCTTCTCTTGGACATTGTGAGATTATGTAGTGTACTTCTTGAACATAAGACCCATTGGACAAAGATATTAGATGGAATTATATAAACAAGAGAGCACCAACATTTCACAACACCACAAACCTCTTCCCCCTTGCCCTCTTCTCGGCCGTAAGTGGCCACCACCACCACCACCATTACTTTCAATTCAATCCACTCCATTTCAAGGTCATTTAAGGGTGTAAGAAGGTGAATAACGAAGCTCGGTGTTCTCAGAAATTGAAGGACCTCTCTCGTTTGCTATTATCCTCAACATTTTCATCTTGTTCTTCCCTAGCTTTAAGCTAGTAGTAAGCTCCTTGTTAATCCTTAGATACTTCATATTTTTAGTGGTTAATAGTTATATCTTGATGTAAACATATGAACACTAAAAGAACATAAACCTAAAGCTTGAACATAATGGTGAAATAAGATGAAATCTTGATGAAATGAAGTTGTTTTGATTATGTTGTTGATTACTTAATGTTTGCTTGTTAAATATTGATGTTGGTCATAACATAGAACTTGTTAAATCATGATTAAAAACATGAGTCAACAAGTTAGGAGGTGATTAAGGGTTTACATAAAAGAATCACCTCCATATTTAGACATGAACTTGGTGACAAAATGATTTCTTGTAAAATAATAAACCAAGTGAACTAGTGATCTTGTAGATCTAAAACTTGTGAACGATTTTCAAAGAGAACCAAGCTTAAAAGGGTGATTTTTAGAAGAACATGGTTTTTTTTATTAATTATTAAACCAACACTATTTTAAAGAACAACATAAGTGTAGAAATACTTTTAACACAAGAAGATGTTATAAGTAAACATTTTTGTAAATTATATTTACAAGTTGTGAACATCTAAAAATCCCGAGAATGAGATTTTAACAAAAGTAAACACACTTTGGAGGGTAACTAAACCCACTAAACGCCATACCAAGTTACTACGCGTTTTTATGAAACATCACGTTCATGTTGGTTTGTAAATAGAATAGTTTCCTCTTGGTAAATTGGTGTTGATTGTTGAATGATTTTTTTTGGAAAAGAAAATGATATGCTCATTAGCATGGACACCTCCATTTACAAAGGAAACTCTGGCGAAATTTTCTAAAAATTCCAAAACTTAGAAAATATTTTTTCTAAACAAGCATTACAAGTATATTTTATAACTTGTGTTTCGAATATAAACTTCGCCATAATTTTTGTAACAAAATACAAAGTGTCGGAGGTTGGTTTTAGTAAATAAAAATGGGTAAATATATATTTAGAATATATATTTTATACTAGAACACTTGTGTGGGTGCTTGTTTATTTTGTGAGATAGTTATATTATTTTAGGGTAAAATAATGTAACTTAACAATATAACTTGACATTTGAATTATGTGGTATGTGATAGAAGTAATGAGTAGATAAACCGTACGTAGGATACGTGTTATGCATGAGAAACTGATTGTTATCTGTACCTTATTAGGACGTGCTTGATTTCCGATTATTAGAGTAACTAATCTAACCGAGCAGACCAAGGTGAGTTCACACACCTTCTAAGGGATGGGATTCCCGGTGGTTGGGAATGGGTTAAAGAATTAAAACGGAACCTACATATCCTCCTTGGGTAGGATATGTACCGCCATCCTCCATGGGTAGGATGCCAATATAAATCCTGTGTATTCTCCTTGGGTAGAATACGTACGTTCCTCCTCCTTGGTTAGGACAACAACCTTAAAAACTCACTAGACAAAACCCTATCATTAAGTCCCTCAATTTATATCGACTTAATCGCCGAGGCCAATGGCGAGCGGGTTATTAGTTAATAGCGCTATTAGGTTTAACAAACCTCACACCGTGCCGTTCGGACGGGCGTGTACTAATGGACTATGGCAAACAGTCAATGATGATAGACATTGACGTTGGGCACAACTTACTTTCGTTAGTAATCGATATAGTGGTTCACATTGGGTAGCCCCCACTAATTATGGGTATGGTTTGGGAAAGAAAGAATTGGTTAATTTCATTTTCCACTATGGGGTAACCCCCACGGCAAGTAAGCCAACTAAACAAAAACTATGTTTTTGAAACAACTTAAAACGAACACCCAACTGTGAACTCGCTCAACTTTATTGTTAACTCGTTGTTACATGCCTTACAGGTCGTTAGATGCCTATGGAGCTTGCACGAGGAGGAGGTCGTTGTGGGATATGGACTGTTATGTCCCTTGCTAAACATTTAATCCTTATGAACTTATTAAACTTACATTTTGGACTTTAAACTTACGAACTATGAGCTTATGTTTTGGTTTCACCTTTTAAGCTTCCGCTGTTTAATTTGAACTTGGTTAACTTGCTTTTGATCACCAATTATATTGTGTGGTTGGATTTTATCTACCTTAAATACATTGTTCAATATGATTGGTGGCTCGATCCTGGTCATGTCAAGCCTCCAAGCAGTGATACTCCGCATGTGGATTTTGGGGGTGTGACAGATTGGTATCAGAGCCATTGGTTATAGTGAACTGGGTTTTAAAAAGGGAAAAGCTTTTTGACAAAACCAGACTATAACCTGTATAGTGCTCAACGATCCACAACAACGCTTCGCTCCACGTGCAAGACTCAACACTATAGGTAATATGGTTTATGTTTGTATTGCCTACCTGCTAGTTTAAGTAGCACATTCGATCATGGTATGCTTAGTTAGCGTAGCAACTATTGCTTGAAAACCCTGTGTGTTTGCTCTCTTCTATCACTCCACACTTACGCACTTTCGCGACACCCTTCTTACCTGTGTTTTCCCTCGATGTGAAGATCATGAGTGGGCGTCTCAACTTGACTCAGGATCAGCTGACGACCTTGATTAATGAACGGGTTGCTGAAGCCTTAGCAACCTAAACAGGGAGTCAACCCATGCACCCTCAAACACGCATAGGCACCCTCAAGGCGTTCTTGGAGTGCAAACCTCCCACTTTCGACGGCACTGGAGGGGCAATCGGCCTTCTACACTGGATCCGAAGAATCGAATATACAATCGAAGAAAGTGAAAGTCCTGCCAGCAAACAAGTAGAGTACGCTACTGTCATGTTGCAAGGGAAGCATATTCTTGGTGGAACGCACAAGTTCAGATGCTCGGGTTGACAGACGTGAATGCCACCCTCTGGAGCGACTTCAAGGATTTGATTAAGGAAGAATTCTGCCACTTGGATGACATTCTGGAACTTGAAATAGAGTATTATGGTTTGAAGATGGAAGGATCAGAGATTGAGGCATACACAAAGAGGTCCAACGACTTGGCTGCCTTATGTCCTAACATGTCACAACCCATATCTAGGCGAATCAAGCTATACCTCAGAGGCTTAGTCCCGGAAATCCAAGGGTCTGTAATCGCGGCCAACCTTCCCACAATCTAGCAAGTCATTCGTTTGGTGCACCAACTCACCGATCAGGCGGTGGAAGAGGGCAAGTTGCCCAAGCGTAACTTTTCCAATGCAAATACCCTTATTAGTAACAAGTATATTTGGGGTGACCACCAAGGTGAGGGTCCTAGCTCTATACAACAGGAACCGCACAGGAAACTCGTACAGTAGGGGCTGAACTACCAAAATCAGGGGGGTTACCTAGGGAGTAAACCGAGATGCCGCAAGTGCCAACGGCACCACAGTGGGTCATGTACGGGATCGTGTTGTCATCGGTGCAAGAAGATGGGACATATGGCTAGAGACTGCAGGAGCCCATATCCTGCAAACCGGAACCACCAGCAGCAGGGTAGCAAAAAGGGGTGTTTTCGATGTGGAGCTGAAGACCACCTCAAGAGGAACTGTCCGCAGATGAGGCAGAATCGTGACAACAGCAGCAACCATGGCAACGGGAACAATAACGGAGACAATAAGGATAACCACAGGACTGGTGAGCGTGAGTTCCTGAATGGACAAGGAGAAGAAAGAAACAACCCCAACGTTGTGGCGGGTAAGTTCCTACCAAACAATTTCTTTGTTACTATTTTATTCGATTCGGGTGCCGATACTAGTTATGTGTCCTTAAAAGTTAGTCAAATGCTTAAGCGCACCCCAACACTTTTGAACACCAAACACACGGTAGAACTAGCAAACGGTAAAAGTCTTGAAGCCACACACATAGTTAAGGGCGGTAACATCGTACTAGCTGGTCAGACCTTTTCTATCGACCTCATTCCTATCAATCTGGGTAGTTTCGACGTTGTTATTGGAATGGATTGGTTATCTCGTCAACAAGCGGAAATTCTTTGCAACGAGAAGATTGTCCGCATCCCTCGTTCTGGTAAAGAACCCCTCGTAATTCGTGGCGACATGAGTGGTGCTGTTGTGGGCATCATCTCTTTCCTTAAGGCCCAGAAGTGATTGCGAAAGGGCCACACAACTATTCTAGCCCTTGTTTCTGATACATCCTCGGAAGAAAGGAAGACAGAAGACATTCCTATTGTGCATGACTTTCCTGAGGTATTTCCTGAGGAATTACCTGGTCTTCCGCCTCATCGACAGGTCGAATTTCAAATCGAGCTAGCTCCTGGAGCAGCGCCCATAGCTCGAGCACCTTATCGTCTAGCTCCATCAGAACTTGAAGAACTGTCCACGCAACTACAAGAACTCTTGGAAAAGGGTTTCATACGTCCTAGCTCTTCGCCTTGGGGAGCTCCAGTGTTATTCGTAAAGAAGAAAGACAGTACCTTCAGAATGTGTATTGACTACCGCGAACTCAACAAGGTGACAGTGAAGAATCGTTATCCTCTTCCACGCATTGATGATTTATTCGACCAGTTGCAAGGGTCGAGTTTCTATTCCAAGATTGACCTAAGGTCAGGCTACCATCAACTGAGAGTCCGAGACGAGGATAACTCTAAGACAGCATTCAGGACTCGGTATGGGCATTACGAGTTCCTGGTTATGCCCTTTAGATTGACGAATGCACCTGCGGTCTTCATGGACCTCATGAACAGAATGTGCAAACCTTACCTGGATAAATTTGTCATAGTTTTCATCGACAAAATCCTGATCTATTCGAAGAGTCAGGAAGAACACGAGCAACACCTGGGGCTTATTTTGGAACTTCTTCGAACAGAGTAGTTGTATGCCAAATTTTCGAAATGTGACTTCTGGCTTCGCGAAGTCCACTTTCTAGGCCACGTGGTAAACAAGGATGGGATTCATGTTGATCCCTCCAAGGTTGACTCGATCAAGAACTGGCCTGCACCCCGTACACCAACAGAAATCCGCCAATTCTTGGGTTTGGCAGGATATTACAAAGGTTTATCAAGGATTTCTCAAAGATTGCATAACCTCTCACTTCGCTGACTCAGAAGGGTGTCACCTATCATTGGGGTGATGCACAGGAGTCCGCATTTTAGCACTTAAAAGATAGACTTTGTAGCGTGCATATCCTCTCATTGCCTAAAGGCACAGATGATTTTGTGGTTTACTACGACGCTTCCATCCAAGGACTTGGTTGCGTGTTGATGCAACGTAACAAGGTCATTGCCTACGCATCGCGCCAACTTAAAGTTCACGAAAGGAACTACACTATGCACGACTTGGAATTGGGAGCAGTTGTTTTCGCACTTAAGATATGGAGACATTACCTGTGCGGTACCAAGTGCACCATTTACACCGATCAAAGGAAGTCTCGAGCGTATCTTCAAGCAAAAGGAGTTAAACATGCGACAGCGCCGATGGGTCGAGCTCTTGAACGACTATGAATGCACTATCAAATACCATCCGGGCAAGGCCAATGTTGTGGCCGACGCCCTCAGTCGAAAGGATACCACACCTAAGCGTGTACGTGCGTTACAACTTACCATCCAATCTAGTCTTCCTACCAGATACGAGAAGCTTAGATTGAAGCGTTGAAAGGAGAGAACATCAGGGCTGAATCCTTACGAGGATCAAGGAAATGGTTAGAACAAAAGGAATACGGCGCCTACTATGTTAACGGGCGCATCTGGGTTCCACTTTACGGAAACTTACGCGAGCTTGTGATGGATGAAGCACATAAGTCTCGTTATTCAGTACATCCTGGTTCGGATAAGATGTACCACGACCTAAAGACTACGTATTGGTGGCCTAGTATGAAAGCCAACATAGCAACCTACATTAGTAAATGTTTGACTTGTGCGAGAGTCAAGATTGAATATCAGAAACCATCAGGCCTACTCCAACAACCAGAGATCCCGACATGGAAATGGGAGCAAATTTCCATGAATTCTGGCCTGCCTAGATCTCAACGCGGAAATGATACCATTTGGGTGATCGTGGATCGACTAACCTAGTCTGCACATTTTCTAGCAATCAAGGAAACGGATAAGTTTTCTACTCTAGCAGACATCTACCTAAAAGAAGTAGTGTCAATATCATTTCTGATCGTGACTCACGTTTTACATCTGATGCACAAATCCTTTGGCTCTCGATTAGACATGAGCACGGCATATCATCCACAGACAGAGGGGCAATCTGAACGCACGATCCAAACCCTTGAAGACATGCTTAGGGCATGTGTAATCGAATTTGGTAATGGCTGGGAAAAACACCTCCCGTTAGTGGAGTTTTCGTATAACAACAGTTACCACACCAGTATCCAGGTCGCTCCGTTCGAGGCATTGTACAGACGGAAGTGCCGATCACCTCTTTGTTGGGCAGAGGTTGGCGACAGTCAAATCACTGGCCCAGAACTTGTGGTAGACACGACTGAGAAGATTGCTCAGATACAACAATGAATGGCGGCAGCTCGTGACTGTCAGAAAAGCTATGCTGATAAGCGAAGGAAACCACTCGAGTTCCAGGTTGGGGATCGGGTGCTACTCAAAGTCTCACCTTGGAAAGGTGTAGTTCGTTTTGGCAAACGGGGCAAACTCAATCCGCGTTATGTCGGAACATTCGAAATCATTGAGAAATTTGGCAAAGTGGCCTACAAGCTGAATCTACCGGCAGAACTCAGCGGAGTTCACAATGTTTTCCATGTGTCGAATCTGAAGAAGTGTCTGTCAGATGAGACCCTCATAGTTCCTCTCAAAGAGCTCACTATCGACGACCAGCTGCGATTCGTCAAGGAACCAGTAGAAATTACTGACCGAGATATTAAGGTTCTCAAGCGTACCAGGATACCTCTTGTTCGAGTTCGTTGGAACGCCCGTCGTGGCCCAGAGTATACATGGGAACGAGAAGACCAAATGAAACTCAAGTATCCGCAGTTGTTTAAGAAAAGTGCATCCACTACTGAGGCTGAAGCTACTGCAGAATTTCAGGGCGAAATTCCAAACTAACGGGGGGATGATGTGACACCCCAGGAAAACCAGGAAACCACGCAACTTAACTAGCTTCCTCAGTAACCACGCGCTAAATTTCAGGTCGAAATTTTCTTAACAGGGGGAGAATGTGACAACCCTCAAAATTTCATGTATCCGTACGATTCATTAATGTTAATTAAAGTGCTTGATGACTGTGCTGAATTACTTAACTGCTTTCTGATTACTGTGTCATACTTACATGTGCTTGTTAACATACTAGTCTTGTGTAGAAAAGTTACTAAATAGTCCTGTATGCTTTCCTAAATGTTGGGAATTAAAAATGTTACAAAAAGATATATATATATATATATATATATAGGACACTATATGGAATAACTTAGCACTTTAATGGAACGGTATCCAACCGAACAACCGGACACTACCCGAGACATCAAATTTTTACGAGAAGCATTGTTTTAGTGTTATGAAGCTAGTTATGAGCACCACTCACCATATCACTACTTAAAACACTAAAACACAATTAACTCCTAAATTAAACACTTAACAAGTAACTAGATTGTGTAACTAATAATTGGAACCAAACCAAGACCCCCCCCCCCATTGTAACCGTCCCCATGAAGGGACCCCACTCAAAGATCATCCAATCTTCCTAAATCCCTTCCTAATCTTCTCTTGGACATTGTGAGATTATGTAGTGTACTTCTTGAACATAAGACCCATTGGACAAAGATATTAGATGGAATTATATAAACAAGAGAGCATCAACATTTCACAACACCACAAACCTCTTCCCCCTTGCCCTCTTCTCGGCCGTAAGTGGCCACCACCACCACCATTACTTTCAATTCAATACACTCCATTTCAAGGTCATTTAAGGGTGTAAGAAGGTGAATAACGAAGCTCGGTGTTCTCGGATATTGAAGGACCTCTCTCGTTTGCTATTATCCTCAACATTTTCATCTTGTTCTTCCCTAGCTCTAAGCTAGTAGTAAGCTCCTTGTTAATCCTTAGACACTTCATGTTTTTAGTGGTTAATAGTTATATCTTGATGTAAACATATGAACACTAAAAGAACATAAACCTAAAGCTTGAACATAATGGTGAAATAAGATGAAATCTTGCTGAAATGAAGTTGTTTTGATTATGTTGTTGATTACTTGATGTTTGCTTGTTAAATATTGATATTGGTCATAACATAGAACTTGTTAAATCATGATTAAAACATGAGTTAACAAGTTAGGAGGTGATTAAGGGTTTACATAAAAGAATCACCTCCATATTTAGACATGAACTTGGTGACAAAATGGTTTCTTGTAAAATAATAAACCAGGTGAACTAGTGATCTTGTAGATCTAAAACTTGTGAACGTTTTCAAAGAGAACCAAGTTTAAAAGGGTGATTTTTAGAAGAACATGGTTTTTTTTATTAATTATTAAACCAACACTATTTTAAATAACAACATAAGTGTAGAAATACTTTTAACACAAGAAGATGTTATAAGTAAACATTTTTGTAAATTATATTTACAAGTTGTGAACATCTAAAAATCCCGAGAATGAGATTTTAACAAAAGTAAACAAACTTTGGAGGGTAACTAAACCCACTAAACGCCATACCAAGTTACTACGTGTTTTTATGAAACATCAAGTTCATGTTGGTTTGTAAATAGAATAGTTTACTCTTGGTAAATTGGTGTTGATTGTTGAATGATTTTTTTTGGAAAATAAAATGATATGCTCATTAGCATGGACACCTCCATTTACAAAGGAAACTCTGGCGAAATTTTCTAAAAATTCCAACACTTAGAAAATATTTTTTCTAAACAAGCGTTACAAGTATATTTTATAACTTGTGTTTCGAATATAAACTTCGCCATAATTTTTGTAACAAAATACAAAGTGTCGGAGATTGGTTTTTGTAAATAAAAATGGGTAAATATATATTTAGAATATATATCTAATACTAGAACACTTGTTTGGTGCTTGTTTATTTTGTGAGATAGTTATATTATTTTAGGGTAAAATAATGTAACTTAACAATATAACTTGACATTTAATTTGTGTGGTATGTGATAGAAGTAATGAGTAGATAAACCGTGCGTAGGATACGTCTTATGCATGAGAAACTGATTGTTATCTGTACCTTATTAGGACGTGCTTGATTTCCGATTATTAGAGTAACTAATCTAACCGAGCAGACCAAGGTGAGTTCACACACTTTCTAAGGCATGTGATTCCCGGTGGTTGGGAATGGGTTAAAGAATTAAAATGGAACCTACATATCCTCCTTGGGTAGGATATGTACCGCCATCCTCCATAGGTAGGATGCCAATATAAATCCTGCGTATTCTTCTTGGGTAGAATACGTACGTTCATCCTCCTTGGGTAGGACAACAACCTTAAAAACTCACTAGACAAAACTCTATAATTAAGTCCCTCAATTTATATCGACTTAATCGCCGAGGCCAATGGCGAGCGGGTCATTAGTTAATAGCGTTTTTAGGTTTAACAAACCTCACACCGTGCTGTTCGGACGGGCGTGTACTAATGGACTGTGGCAAACTGTCAATGATGATAGACATTGACGTAGGGCACAACTTACTTTCGTTAGTAGTCGATATCGTAACGGTCTAGTGGTTCACGTGGGGTAGCCCCCACTAATTATGGGTATGGTTTGGGAAAGAAGGAATTGGTTAATTTTATTTTCCACTATGGGTAACCCCCACGGCAAGTAAGCCAACTAAACAAAAACTATGTTTTTGAAACAACTTAAAACGAACACCCAACTATGAACTCGCACAACTTTATTGTTGACTCGTTGTTACATGCCTTACAGGTCGTTAGATGCTTATGCAGCTTGCACGAGGAGGAGGTCATTGTGGGATATGGACTGTTATGTCCCGTGCTAAACATTTAATCCTTATGAACTTATTAAACTTACTTTTTGGACTTTAAACTTACGAACTATGAACTTATGTTTTGGTTTCACCTTTTAAGCTTCCGCTGTTTAATTTGAACTTGGTTAACTTGCTTTTGATCACCATTTATATTGTGTGGTTGGATTTTATCTACCTTAAATACATTGTTCAATATGATTGGTGGCTCAATCCTGGTCATGTCACGCCTCCAAGCGGTGATACTCCACATGTGGATTTTGGGGGTGTGACACGCATGGACCTGACTTATCACGCATGGGACCTGAATTATCACGCACAGGAACATAATCACGCATGGAACATTGATCAAAAGGTAATCACGCAAGTTATCTATATTAATCACGCACGTTATGTTCTTGTCGCGTACGTTAACGTACGTTAAGGCGTAAAGTACATTATACTTTCTCTCTCTATATATATATATATATATATAGGGTGGGGTTCATGATTGAACATAAATGTTTTTGTGAACAAAATGAACCAATTCTGCCATTGATTTGGTATATCTTTGGAAGTTATATTAATGGCATTTATGTAAATAATAATAGACTTATTTAAATAAAATATGATCACCATGGGTAAATTTTGTAGTTTCCTAATCATTTATTTAAAACCCAGGAATCTGTCATCTCCCATCTTAATTTAATTCCGATATATATGCATTATTTTTATCTACTTCAAAGCAATCAAATCATATCTCACTCATGCTAATAAAAATTAGGGTTTAGTATTAAGTGGTGGTTAACAATCAGAGTTTATACGTTTCTCTTTAGTAGAACCTATATTATACATGTGTATCATACCATTATACGTTGGTGGATTGCTAACAAAATCAATGTGTTTATGCTAGGTGTATATACATTTATGCATTGCTAAAAAAGATGTGTTTTAAAAAATACAGTAGTGTAATAATTATTTAATCAAAATACAAACAACTTTTTAAACTTTTTAATTAGTGTCTTTAACTGAGTTGGAGCATGTGTACATATTTGTATCATGAAACAATACATCCATATATTAGAACCCATGTTATACGTATGTGTATTACTTAATAATACATTTGTGTACTGCGTGAATAAGAAAAAAAATAATATATGAATGTGTGGAATACTCAAAAAAAAAAACCATAATCACAATGAATAAACTGATGCAAAGATATACGAAACTGCCGAATATTATTTTGTTCGAATATTGAATTTTGTAATCTAGATAATATTGGATATCATTAAATTAAATATCATATGAAAATAGGAAACGGTTACCTAACATGGTAACTGATTTTGATTAATCAATTTTAAAATTTGTTTACAATTAAAAAAATTAAGTTAAATGACAATCCTACCCTTATATTTAGTGAAGAAGATCTATGGCCGGGATTTGTTCGTTTTGTTCACAAATAAGGAAGTGTTCACAAATGAACCTAACCATATATATATATATATATATATATATATATATATATATATAGGGAGCCGCTAGAATAAGAACCACCTCCAGTTATGAGAACCATGAGAACCACTCTCCACCAATCAGATTAAGCCAACTAAAAGGGTATTTAGGTAATTTACTTTATATTACACTTTTCAATGTCAGTCTATCTTGTCTATTTATTAAAGTCATTTCATATTTCATACTCTCTCTCTTCATTTTCATTTTTTGAAACACTCTCTCTCTCTCTCTTTTTATCATCTGATGAAGATGAAGATCATCATCTCCATCATCTTCAGGGTTATGAACACCACCATCATCATCGACAGCTTATGAACACCACCGGCATCGTCTCCGACATCTTCATGGCCGTCACCCCCACCCCCCGTCTGGAACTCCTCCTACCTTTCTCACACTCAGAACCCCACTCTCTCTCCAACACACTTTGTCTTGTCCGATTTTACAGTTGATCGGAGCCGGGTACTGGCGAATATCGATGACGACGGTGCCGGTGAGATGATTGGGTGTTTTAGCTAAAAATGATGGGTTTTCTTTACTAAATTGGTAAGAATTTAAGCCTTTGATTTTCTGGTGGGTTTTGATTATTTTGGTGGGTTTGATGATTTTGGTGGGTTTGTAAAAATCTGGTGGGTTTTGATTTTTTTGGGGGTGTGGCAGTGGGTGCGGTGGTGTTGGAGGCGGTGGCGGGTGGCGTTGGGGATGGTGGGTGGGTGGAGAGGGCCGGCGGCGGTGGCTGAGCTGGTGAAGCCGGTGATACCGATGGTTTTTTTGGTATGTGTTCTTGATTTTTCTGGGTTTGATTTTTGGGTGTTCTTGAATCTGGGTTTGATTTTGGGTGTTCTTGAATCTGATGGGTGTTCTTGATTTTTCTGGGTTTGATTTTGGGTGTTCTTGAATCTGGGTTTGATTTTGGGTGTTCTTGAATCCGATGGGTGTTCTTGATTTTTCTGGGTTTGATTTTTCTGGGTTTTTTTGGTATGTGTTCTTGATTTTTCTGGGTTGATTATGGGTTTTAATTTTTGTTGAATCTGTTGGTGGGTGTTCGAATCTGGGTTTGAATCTTTTGTGTTTTTGCTGTAGGTTTGATTCTGTTGAATATGGTTTTAAATATTGGGGGTTTGACTTTCTAGGTTTGATTCTGTTGAATCTGGGCTTGAATGTTGTTCATGTTGAATCTGGGTTTGAATGATGTTGAATCTGGGTTGAATCTGGGTTTGAATGTTGTTCTTGTTGATCTGTGGGTTTTGATTTGTGATATTTAAATCTGTGGGTTTTGATACGATCGACGGGGTGGCGATGATGCAAAAAAAAAGAAAAAAAGAAAAAAAAACGTAGATTTTGATGACGATGGTGCGGCAAGGACGGCGGAGGGTAGGGTTTTTGATCCTGCAACCCCACTTTTGCAGCCTCTTGATTATCGAATAATCTGAGCCAAACCCCGTTTTTTTTTTCGAGATACCCTTTGTTTTTTATGTTTGTTGGGTTTTTATATTTTTTTTGAGGCGTCGATGATGATAACAATATATCTGAGACACCTCCCGAGTTTGCGATTTCTGGGTGCGTTCGTTTTTGCGTAAAAAAAATTTCAAAAAAAAATAACCCGTAAACTTTTTTAACGTAAAAACGTGAAGCGTAAAAAGTTTTACGTAAAACGTAAAACGTTTTACGTTTTACATAAAACGTAAAAAGTAAAAAGTTCTACGTAAAACGTAAAACGTAAAATTTTTTTTTACTAAAACGAAAAAAACGTTAACGTAAAAACGTTAACGTAAAAAACCGTTAACGTAAAAAAACCGTTAACGTAAAAAACCTGAATTTAAAAATGTTAACGAAAAAAACCGGTGCGTAAAATGTAAAAACGTAAAAAACGTTAACGTAAAAAACCGGCGCGTAAAACGTAAAGGGTTTTTACGTAAAATGTAAAAAGGTTTTACGTAAAACGTAAAAGGTTTTTTGTAAAACGTAAAAAGTTTTAGGTAAAACGTAAACGTAAAAACGTTAACGTAAAAAACCGGCGCGTAAAAACCGTTAACGTAAAAAACCTGAATTTAAAAATGTTAACGAAAAAAACCGGTGCGTAAAATGTAAAAACGTAAAAAACGTTAACGTAAAAAACCGGCGCGTAAAACGTAAAAGGTTTTACGTAAAACGTAAAAGGTTTTTCGTAAAACGTAAAAAGTTTTAGGTAAAACGTAAACGTAAAAATGTTAACGTAAAAAACCAGCGCGTAAAACGTAAAAATGTTAACGTAAAAAACCGGCGCGTAAAACGTAAAAAAAAAACATTAACGTAAAAAACCGGCGCGTAAAACGTAAAAAAATGGCGTTAAAAAACGACGCGTAAAAAGCGGCGTTAAAAAATAGGCGCGTAAAAAACGGCGCGTAAAAAAAAACTTGTAAAAAACGGCGCGTAAAAAACAGCGCGTTAAAAAAACGGTGTGTTAAAAAAACGTCGCTTGAAAAAGTCGGGCGTAAGACGGGTCGTAAAACGGCGTGAAAACACGGAGCGTAAAAAAAACTGATTTTAGAAAAAAACTGATTTTAGAAAAAAAAAACAGATTTTATAAAAAAAACTGATGTTTGTTTAATATAAAAAAAAACTGATTTAAGAAAAAAAAAACATTTAATGTAATAGGACAAAATTGTAATAAAAAACAATAAACTTAATAAGACAAAAAAAACAAAATTACTTAAATACCTTTTTGGATTATAATATTAAAGACATAATAATACTAAAACCATTTAATATTAATTTTTGTTACTTTTAATCTCATCCATCCATCAAGTTGATCTAAGGGCTAATAAGTGGTTCTCATAACTGGAGGTTGTTTTCATTTTAGCGGTCCCCTATATATATATATATATATATATATATATATATATATATATATATAGGGAGAGGATCATGAGAAAACTACATATAAATGAGAAAACTAGAAAACTAACTAAACAAAAACTAAAACAACATACCAATTTTTTTACATTTTTTTATAAAAAAACGCTAGTTTTTATATATAAAAAAAATTCAAAAAAAATTTTGTTGTACTGCACATGTGCATTATATGTGTATTACACATGTGCACTATATCCGTAATAGTGCACATGTGCAATACAACAAAAAAAATTATTATTTTTTTAATTTTTTTCCATGCATAAAAACCTGCGATTTTTTTTATAAAAAATAAAAAAAAATTGTATGTTTTTTAGCCTTTTTTAGTTAGTTTTTTTTGTTTTCTCATTTAAACTAGTCTTCTTATGATCAACCATCCTTAAAATCAATTACATATTTCTCCTTTTTAAACCATACATGTTACATATTTACCCATTTTATTAAAATCACTACCATTAAATTACTATTTTACCTTTAATAAACTTATTAAATGATTATTACATTTTCCCCTTTCTAATACCATTGCTTCATATTTTATGATTTAATGTGTAATATAATCGTTTACAAATCTAATATTAACCTAATGTTATGAATTCATTCTTTTATAAGCCCTGGCTAATTTTTTTTTTATAAACCTCTACCTGTATTGTGTGAAAATTGAAAGTTTTGCTTATATGTAATACGTCTTAACTCTTACGCATTCACATTTTTTATAAAAAAAACAGTCATGCGACCATGTTTAAAAAAATTACTTTTGCTGTAAAACAGTTTTTCCAATATGATTTTGAATGTTTAAAACATGACAATTATATTTCTTAAATAGCATTAGAAAAAAATGGAAATTGAACTCCTATTTCAAAACAATTAATATATATGAACACTTCCCTATTAATACAAGCCTTACACAAAACTCTATTGGAACCGCTAATCACCCCAAATTTTTTCAAAATTTTTTTCAATTTTTTTTTACTTGTCTAGGTTTAACTCGGGAAATTCAAGTTCTAAAAAATGTTATATTTTTACGAATTTACAACCGATAGCGTCGTGATAAAAAGAACCAACATAAGAAAATTATGAAAAGGCATGACAAGCTTAGTTAAAATTTAATTATATATACTTGATCACATAAAAACTCATTCCCACAAAAGTGAGTTTTGAGCCTTTATTGAGCATACAATTACATATCATTAGACTAAATGCTCATTTTTCGTTTCTTGTGTGAATAGCCACTTGGTTCTTACGACTCTAGAACTTGCCACGACGATACATTCCCGGTCCTTATCAACTTAAACCCGAGTAAGTAAATGATGGAGGCATTAGGACTAACCATTTTTATTTCTACACCATTATTTTTCTTTTTTTTTACCACCTACCCAAAATCCCCCTAGTTAGCCCCTTTGAGCCTAAACCTTTTCATTTCATACCCCAAAACCAAACACCCTTTTACCCACTGAAACCTTTTTTTCATTTTTAACCCTTTGTTTTAGTAACTAGCTCGGTCTTTCGTATGATTTTCAAAAAAAAAAATATGTGTTGATGATGAAGCAAAAGAAAATAAACAAACAAGTTCATCAAAAATAACTTTGTTTGAATAATAGCTTCATCAAAATAAAAGTGAAAAAAAATAGAAAGTCTTACGAAAACCGACGTTTGTTACGCTTTTCGCCCTTTTTCTACTAACCACTAACCCAACCACCTACCTTTAACCCAAGCCTAACCCTTCACCCACAAAGTCCTCTTGATATTTACAAAAGTATATAAGTTAAAAAAGAGGAGGATTGATTGCTTGGCAAGCCTATGGTAGGAGTAAGTTCCATGCCGCTCTCGAGTGATCCACAAAAATACATTTTTGGCCGAGTGTTGAGTGATCCCCGTGAGGTATGTGAACTTGTATATAAATAGAATTTTAAAGAGGCATGTTATGCCCTAATAAGTAATTTATCTTATGAAAAGTTTTAAATAAATCATGACGAATAGGATTGTAAGTAAATAAAAATAAAACTAAATAAAGAATCTTGGAAATCCCGACACTCTATGACAAGCCCAAAAACCTTCTTCTCTACCCATCCATTTGGGAGTGTAATAGCCACATATTAAAGAGTTTTGCTTGAGGACAAGCAAAGTGTAGGATCGTGAAACGACCTAACGAGTCGATCAGAAGAGTGCTCAGACCGAATCAGAGGCGGAATTCATTGATTCGGTCTTCGTTTAGCTTGTATTCACTAATAAATGTCTTGTTTATTGATCTTGAACAGATTACAGTACAGAGACACTTCGACAGCACCTCGGCGTCGGAAACTAGAACCTTACAAATGAGACAGTTTGAAGCCTATTTATAGGGAGGACCCCTGACCGTTTGAAGGTGACATGCACCCTTCAAACGGTCATGACATTCAAACGGTCATACATATTCTTCCTAATACAAACTTCAAACGGTCACCTAATATTCAAACGGTCAACATAAAATCTATAATTTGTTTTGTCTTCTTGTGACCATGATGCAATAGGTGATGTCATGTATGTGATGTCACTTGTGATGTCACACTTGTTTAGATCTGCAACGAACCCGAGACTCGACATAAGACGAAGACGACAGATGAATGCACCAACAGACTCCCCCTCAGATGTTGACGATTCTTAAGTGTCGAGTCTTCGCATCTTCAGTCTTTATCAATCTCTTTTCTTTCTTAGCATATACCAGGATCTTCTCTTTGGATCTAGCCTCGTCAGACTCCCCCACTCATCATGATGGGATCGCCGTCTGGAATTAGCTATCACCTTAAAATCACATCCTGGCTTTAATTCTGTTTAGCTCAACTCCTGCACACATTTTCTTACCAAAACATAAGTTTTCACTTAAATCAATAAGAAAAACTTACTAGTAATAGTTACATCAAGTTCAAATTAATGACCCTGATTAACTAAACTCAATTTCTTTCTTAAACCAAAATTTTTCAATTCAGTACACACACTCCCAAACCAGTTCATCATGTTCAGCACTCGGAATTTTGAAAATCAGCTCTCCAACATCAGTTGTCGAAAATCTTTTTGAATTTTTCAAAATTTATGCTAAAACACACTAAAATCTTTTTTGATTTTGAATGTAATGAAATGCAGAGAAGAAATATTTACATACAATATTTTTGTGAGCTTGTGTAAGAGGATCATATCAGTTTTGAGACAAATCACCAACACTGTTAAGCTTTAAACATTTTCAGTTCTAAACGATTCACATAGATTGACGATATTATTATCCACTTAAACTCAATCTAAAAACTTTCGACATGCTTACCGATACGTTAAGATATATTAATATAGCACTAAAATTCTTATGGACCCCACGATCTCAGCATATCCCCTCATCATGCAATACACTGACTCAAGTAATGCCTTTAAACTTTTATCAACTGTGATTTGTGTGAAAACAAAGCAGAATGTTTAAACATTAACAATCAGGTCGATACTTCCGTATATGCAGAGAAAGTCCAATGTTTAAACAAAATAAGAAAATAAAACAAGTTGAAGTTGTTTAGGCTTTAACCACCAGGTCGATACTCCCGTATACGTAGAGGTGATCCAAAGCTTAAACGAAACACCAAAGAAAATAAAGCAAAACGTTTAGGCAACAACATCCAGGTCGATACTCACGTATACGCAGAGGATGTCCGATGCTTAAACAAAATAAAGAAATAAAACAAGTTTAAATCTTTGCAAAATGAAATGCACAATCACAGCGACTTTTCAGCAAAGTTATGAAAGTTCACAAACTTAACCAGTTTTATGTCTTTCGACAATCAGCGATTACCGAGCAGGCACACAATCAAGAAGGACAAAACTAAGTACTATGCTTTTGACCATGTTTCCCACTAGAACTAGGCTTTTTCATTTTAGGTTTGTATCGTTATCGCAAATCTACTAGTCTAGCTGAGCCTATCGTCACATCTTTAGTGAGACCGTTTATCACATTTAGACTTTTCATTTCTTTAGCATGCTGTGACAGTCCAACTGATCTACTATCATTTCCTCTTTTTACAACAAAACTCATTTTTGCATTTTTTCAATGTTTTTGTAATTTTCAAAATTTTCTAATTTTTTAAAAATTTTTACTCCCCCTAAAATCAAAATATGTCTCAATTATGATTTTCTAGGAAAATTTGAAAACAAGCTTTACAAGAAATTTGACAACATGATGAGAATCACTTCAATTCTCCATTCACTTGGCTTGAACAATCAGAACTCCCCCTGACAACAAACTATTTTCCCATAATGATTTCAAAACACTTAAGTTTGTTTTAATCAAAATGGTTTTTCCGGAAAATAAGTTTTGTGTGTCTTTTCACAAATTCGGGGTTTCATCCATCACCTTGTTCTTCTATCACTTGTAAAAACTAACATTTGTAAGATCAATCCACAAACATCACTTGTAGAAAATCAAGTACAATTTAATGTCCCTGATTTACCACTTGTAAATCGAAATCACTTTCGTGAATTTCTCAAGAAATGTGCCGATTCCTGTTCCACACTTACCAACCAGGGAACTCCGGCAAGTCAGGTTTTTCATTTGAACAATTTCACCCAAGCCTGACTGTCCTTGGGTGATTTTGAATTCTTGTTCAACAATGGTGGAAAGTTTGTCTCATCCATTGTTAGACTAGAACTCTCAGTTTTTACCTCAACAACTGGCTCTTCTGGCTTTACCACACTAGATTCATTGCCTGAACTTGGCTTGTCTGACTTTGAAGAGTCAGATTCATCGCCAACAACTTTCTTCTTCTTCTTTCTCTCTTCTGTCCTCAGATTTGTATCTGATGAACTCGTCTTGCTTGACTTTGCAGTCGAGGAAAGCGATTCATCAGAACTCTTATTTTTACCAACAGATGAACCCGAGGACAATAGCTTCTCCAGATACTCTCTCGCCTTGTTCCTCTTTTTCCTCAGTCTGTCTTTCTGCCCCTGTGAAAGCTTTACTTTCGGTTCTTGAACTTTTTGTTCTTGAACTTTACGTTCTTGAACTTTCTGTTCTTTGGGCTGGACAGAGACTGGTATCTTTGCCATTTTCTGAGATTTAGCCCTCGATCTTTCATTCGATCTCATTAGGCAATCTCTGGCAATGTGACCTTTGATACCAATTGTAGGATCGATTTGACCGATCAAATGAGTCAATTTGAGTGAATACACACTATTTAAGTGGCGGAAACACCTAAACAGCTTAGAATAAGATAGAATGGAGTAGAAAATAGAAGAATGTAACTTTAATACTCGTTTCTCATTCACTAATCACTTGAAAATCCAGCAGAGTAACAGTACATCGCAGAGCTGACCGTTTCAAATGAGAAACCCACAAGCCTATTTATAGGCAGACACCCATGTCCGTTTAAAACTGACATGACCTGTTCAAACGGTCACGACCAGTTCAAACGGTCACGACTTAAATCCTGTCCGTTTGAAAGTGACAGACCACTTTCAAACGGTCACCCTTAAAAATAACATAAACATTACATTTCAGCTCCCTAAACTATACAAACTTGACACTTTAGACCCCTAGACTTAAGACATAGGCTTTAGACATCTTTGCAACAGATTACAGCGCGTAGACACCTCGACAGCACCTCGGCGTCGGAAACTAGAACCTTACAAATGAGACAGTTTGAAGCCTATTTATAGGGAGGACCCCTGACCGTTTGAAGGTGACATGCACCCTTCAAACGGTCATGACATTCAAACGGTCATACATATTCTTCCTAATACAAACTTCAAACGGTCACCTAATATTCAAACGGTCAACATATAATCTACAATTTGTTTTGTCTTCTTGTGACCATGATGCAATAGGTGATGTCATGTATGTGATGTCACTTGTGATGTCACCTATGTGATGTCACTTGTGATGTCACGCTTGTTTAGATCTGCAACGAACCCGAGACTCGACATAAGACGAAGACGACAGATGAATGCACCAACACAAAGATTCAAGTGTGGGGGTATTTGATGTGTACAAAATGCAACATATAAATTTCATCAATTGTGGTATAAAACTAACCATTTTTTAGTACTAATGTTGGAAAAAGTGTGCTTTTGTCTTCCTTTTGTATTTTCAGGATTAAATGAGCTCAAATTAGCAAAAGAAGCAAAAAAACATCAAAATCTGGCATAAATACATGAAAAGGAACAAGACGTGACATGCCCGACCCCACGATAGCATCTTCCCAAGCAAAACAAGAAGACAGAAGACTGAACACGCCCCGTGCTCAGCCAGCACGGGGGCGTGCCCAAGTGTCAGCAGAAAAGACAAAGTGGTAGAAGCTTCTATTGCCCACCACGGGGCCGTGCTCAGCGGACAGGAGGCCGTGGCCAACTATAAGATTCGCACAATCCAGGCAAATCTTCATAGTACAAAGATTCTTCTGCACATGGGGTCGTGCTCAGCGGACACGGGGGCGTGGTCAACTAATAAGACAAAGCTGCATTAAATGAAGAAAGAGAGGATGTGGACACGGGGCCGTGCCCACTGGACACGGGGCCGTGCCCGAGCTTCTGTTCAGCCTATAAATAGGAGTGCTTGGCTCAAGCTCAAACCATCCCTTGGCACACCACCTCTCTCACACTTCACCCACCACCCACCACCCACCACCACCATAACACCATCATCCACCACCATCATCCATTGTCCATCATAGAGTGTGTGAGTCGTCTCGGGATCCAAGATTGATCGTAAGAGTTCTTGACAATCAAGGCCATGTTTGCCTAAGTCTCTTACATCACTTGGTGAAAACAAGTGTCTAGTGTAATACTTTTTATTTCTAATCTTTTCGCACTTTTTACTTGGTTTTGTATTAATGACTTTAATAACTAGTTTCTTATGTTGAAGGTGATTCTTCCTTATCGTTTGTCTGTGGTGTCTTGGCATTATTTTACTGTCTATATAAAATAAAAGATTTTCACCATTCATATCTCCACGGTCTATATGGAGGTATGTTGGCTACCTGGTCGGGGGTTAAGGGAATGGTTTGGTAAGAGTCTTGCCATTGTTCAGCGTTTTAGAGGTCCTGCAATGGACCTGGGTCAAATTTAGTAGGACCTCCTTCAATACTTGACGGTATTGGATGGCGGGGGTCCAAACTCTTTGATCCCCTCATAAGTTAACTACTATTAATACTATAACCCAGCTATTTAGGACTGTATCCATGCTGACTCAAACTACTTAGTCGAGGGTAACGTCACCTCCAAAAGAGGGGCCTACCATAATTTGCATTAATAACTTAATTCATTATCTTTCAATAATCCGACCCTTTAGGATTGTATCCTTGCTGACTCAAACTACTGGGTTGAGGGTAACGTCACCTTCAAAAGAGGGGCCTACTACAATAACTAAGATAATCTCTTAAATAAGTGCAAAAGTGTAGAAATAATCAAAGGTTACACTATACACGAGTCGGAACCAAGTGATTCATCTTGTCTATTTGTTTTTTCTTTTATTTTTATTTTCAGCATTTTAGTTAGTTTTTATTTTTCTTAGCTTAAACATTTTTCTAAAACTTACTTTTTTATTTTGATTAGACGTTGAGGATAAACCGGTACTAAAAGCTCTTGTGTCCTTGGACGACCTCGGTATCTTACCAACACTATACTACGCTCACGATGGGTGCACTTGCCCATATGCGTGTCTAGTGTTAGTAAATATCGTGTTTTATAAATTTAAAACTTGACTAAAAAAGTGTTAAAGGGGCTTAAAATATACACCTAATATATATAACACTCCACACGCATCATGTATCGTTTGCACATATCAATTTTTGTTCAATTTCAAACTCTACATCGCTTTCTAGAGAGTTATACGCCAACTTGTGCGTAAACGTAATCAGTTTAATGTGACAAATGCTCCGGAACATCAACATATGCTTAAAATACCTTAAATAACCTCTACATAACTTAGAAATAAGTTTTTAAGGCTTTGGTACGGCAAAATCAAGTTTAATCGCTTACAGGGACTAAATTCGACAAACTGCGAAAGTATGACGATTCGTACTGGAACAGACATTCCGGAACATGACCATAATTTAAGCATACCATAAATATCCTTTACATAGCTTAGAAATAGGCTTTGAGGGGTTCGGTGTGCTAAAATAAACTTTTGGGTCATTCAGGGACTAAAAGCGTCAAAAAGTGCATAAGTTTGCATTTTTGCGCATAACTCACATTCTGAATACATCCGGACATCCAAAAATTTATGTAAACACTAAAATATTTTATCTTAGTGTTTGGCATGAGAAAAATCCATTCGTCGCGCAATTTGGATCGTTTTTCGCGCTTATGCGCATTCCGTCGTAATTAAGCGAACATCGCGATCGTACGACCCAACGAACCGACATCCGGCATATTTTTGAGCATGTTTCATGTCCATAATGTTTAGGCATCATTTTGGGGCCTTAAAGTTGGCTTGACAGGCCTTAGAAGTGTCGGAAATGAGCTTATAACACAACAGGGACTGAAACTGTCATTTTTTAAAGTTATTTGCTGATCAGAAGGCTCAGGCGGCCCGTGTAAGCCCCCATAAAACCTTACGCGGCCCGAGTAAGCATGTCAGATATGCAAAACCAGTTTTAACAGCTGTTATGCACTCCTAACCCACATGCAAATGGTATTTCCTGATACTAGGGGCTCCAATGGTATTGTAAAAACTATGGGCTTGAGGTGTATGGTTGAGATCAAAGCTCGGTTTTCGATAAACGATCTTAACGGCTCTCCGAACACTATAAATACCCCATCCCATTCACTTGCAAACCCACTTGATTTATGAGATTTCTCTAAGTTGGGGTGTTTCATCACCTCATACCTGAGAATACTTGGAAAATCAATCTTGCGGGGACCGTTTGTAAGTATTCCTTCGTTCTTTTTATGCGTTTTAGCGTTAAAGTCAAACTGTGTTTGACTTTCTGCATTGACCAGTTTATGGTCAATGCGAAGTTCGTTTGAACTTCATAACGTGAGCGTAATCACGATGGTTATAGTCCCTAGTGACTATACCTACTGATTACCACGTTATCTAGGCTCCGTGACGAGTCGTAGTTTCGGCCAAAATGCGTATTCTTGCGTATTTTGTAACCAAACTACTTTTGGGTAGCAAGACCCTTTGTCTTGATACCAAACCTGTTTTCAAACTTAGTTAAGCATGTTTTAACATGCTTAGCTCGTCACTTTTAGTTTAGTGCTTATATAGGGTCGTAAGGTAAGCGATCTAAACAATCGCTTATACTTTCGAACCCGACCCATTTGGTCGATCATTAGGATCCAACCAAATACATTAGGTGACCATAGTCGTATAGGGAATAACCTTCCGAGGTTATACCTTATGGTCACGACGTTTAGTTAGTTGTATGATAGGTAGTTTATATGTCTTAGGTAAATTACCAAAATGCCCTTTTACGCCCAAAATTCATTTTAAGCATATGTAACATAATTTTTGATATCTAAACTGTTTTGGCAACAATATTAGACATGTTAAGGCATATATTACTTGTCATAGGACTAGTTAGGCGGTCCAAACGCGTTTTACGCGAACGACGCGTTAAAGTAGCATAAGCTACCTAAACGGGTCGTAATGGGTCGTAAGCACTTAGGTTAGGTTTCATTTTAGTATACAGGCTTTGTTAAACCATATTATATGAGTTCCCATACTCGTTTGGTTTACGAACCCTCATGCTACCCGATCCTCCGAATAGGTCCGTTTATTAAAATAGTTACCTATATTAGGTGCCGTTTGATTTCCGTGATCTCTAGCATTGTTTGGTTGTTACGCAAGGACTTCTAGGCAATCTCAAGTGAGTACATAGACCCCTCTTTTACTGTTTTCAAACTGTTTTGGGGTGAAACACATGTGCCTACTTGTTACTTTCGTGCTTTCCTGTTTTCACATCAAATACTTGCTATGCTCATTAGTACATTATAGTACATGATTTACATTACATTAGTTGCATATGTATACTCAACATATGGACACATTGATTTACATTACCTTGTTTTGCTATGTATGTTTACTCAGCATGCTAGCACATTGATTTACATTACATTTTGTTGCATATGCTCATCCAGCATATGAACACACTATATTACATTTTGAACCGTTTATAACTATTTGACCATGCGAACCGTTGTAACCATTTGACTATGTGAACCGTTGTAACCATTTGACTATGTGAACCGTTGTAACCATTTGACTATGTGAACCGTTGTAACCATTTGACTATGTGAACCGTTATAACCATTTGATTATGTGAACCGTTTGTAACTGTTGAACCGTGAGAACCGTATTTGACCATACATAAACATTTCTACAATTGTTAAACATTACATTTTGGTGGTTGTTTGGGTAAGTGATTTAAGTAACGAAGCGACGTGTAATACGATAAAAACATGGTGGATACGCCGCTGGTACTTCCTATATATAAGTGCTTTTATGGTATTACATATCGTGGCGTTATTTAAACCATTTCAGTTTAGACATATTACATCTACAATACAATCTTCACATAAACATCGTTTTACAAATAACTTAACTTATGCAAACTCATTTTACATGGTTATTCTCTTAACCATACATTATTCTTTTATACATATATATCATTTGGTTTATTTATCACTTTTCAAATGATTTATGAAAGGAACCACTCAACAAGATTCATGGCTACTTTTATTAAACAGTTTCTTTAAACGCAAGTAATGAATCCTATTTTCACAAAACCTATGTATCTCACAGGCATTTTTATGCTGACGTGCCTATTTTCACATGTGTTTTCAGGAGCTGTTGGATAGGATGATCGAGACACACTTAGGCGGACCTGTGCCTTAGTGACTTAAAACGAAGCAAGAACTAGTTAAATTATGTTATGTACTCTTTGTTTCTTGTTTAAGACAATGTAACCCTCTTGTTTGATAATAGAACGTAACTTTAATTTCCATGGTTGTGAAACAATTAATTCTGTTACAACAATCCCCGACGTTTCCGCCACGTTTTGTAGTTTTACGTGGTCGGGGTGTGACACTCTCCATGTGGGACCCAAAGAAAAATCAACCATTATACTGTTGATCCACTAAAATAAGCCCACAAGAAAAAACTTTATTGTCACGAAATAACTCATCCATATCTATAACTTTATTGCACGACTCCATAAAGTCGCCAATGTGAATAACCTAGATCTTCGACCACACCAGCTTCACTCTCTCACTATTCTAAGAACAAAAATGTTGAAACATTGAATTCGCTATTGAATAAATTAGCTACATCTGAAACAACTCAGTCACACACATATATGCATATGTTTTATGTCTCCGGTAGTTTTTCCAGTGTAGATACGACCAAACCGAAACTGAAACGAGCCACCAAGGCTCTGATACCACACTATAAATCCGTGTAGATTCGGTTTCAGTTTCGATTCGGTAAATAATACAAGACGGGTGATTTGTGAACGATGAACAAACAAAAAGATATATGAATACAAGATTGAACTAAGAAAGATTCACTGAAAGTTTGGTAAAAAAAACAAAATACAAGATTAATCGTCTACCCCGGGTGAGCTCCCCGGGGTGGTGGCTCCCGAAATGCACACCTTTACAAGTGGTGTGTAGTAATCTATTTATAGCCCTGAGCCTTGTCCTCCAAACAAGCCGCCCCTTGCTTAGAAAACCTACTAAACACGCTAAAACATACAAAACAATAATGTCGCTAAATTAACTAAAGATGTCGTAATTGATAACATCATTCTCCATTTTGACCCAACAATTAAGCTCGTTTAGTATTCTTTTTCTATTAGTTTTCATTAGGCGATTTCGGTGATATAATTGCCATTTTTGATCCAAAACTCCTTTTTTTCAATTAAACCACTTGTAAAACTTTTTGATACATAAATAGAAAAACAGAAACGAAAAGAATGAAAAAAAAATATACAAAGCCTTGTGTTCTTAAGCTTGTTGGTCTGAAATTTCTGCTTCGAATGAGCTCAAGGTTGTTTTATAATGGAGGGTAGCTAAAACAAGTGTTTATAAAAGTGATGATGGAGGTGTGTGTGTGTGTTTGGTTGGGTTATGTGGCTCGATCAAAAACAAGGGATGACTTTTTGTCCTCCGTTGACTAGTCAAAGGCCCTTTCTTCAACATATATGATAAGTCCAAGCATATTTTTAAGCACAGGTTCGTTCTCGAGTCTTAAACGCTCCCTGGGTGCGGTAAAGATTCACAAAACGATAGTTTTTATAGGCGTTTTTTCGCAGAAAATTAAAACAAACCCAACCAACACAAAAACTCAAACACTTGAACGTTACTACTCAAAACACCTTATATTTATATTATATAAGTGTTTTTGGGATTAACTGATGATAAACCGCATGTTTAGATTGTATAATGCGTGTTAAATATAAAGGCGTTCTGCTAATCGGAAGCTATTTTATTTAACGCGTTTTCAACCCAATAAAGCATTCTTGATCCTATGTTATAGTCTACGGATCATATTTAGGCATTTATGTACTCCTAGGTTCGCTTATGGCACCTACGACAGTTTTAAACTGTTAAAACCCGGTTATCCGAATTTCTTCGGTTTAATCAGTGTTCTGAATTCAATGGCCCCAATGTAACTGTTTTTGGTCATGTTTCTCATACGTTATGTATAATGAGCCTTTAGATTCAACCAAGGCATAATCAGCATCGGTTTATTAATTGTGTAAACTGGTTACTAAAATTAGGGTTTACCTGGTTTCATGGCGAATGTCACACTGGTCGCGCCACGTGACCATCCCAACATGCTCTCGTCACGCGGCGCGACGAGGTCATGCTTCTCAAATTTTTGCAGTTGTCCAATTTTAGCCCATGTGCTTGGTTTTTAGGTTATTTTATGCCATTTTCTTATGTTTTAGCTTGTTTTTAGGTATTCAAAGTGTATCTAAGTATGGTATAAGTATGATGCATGCATGGTTGATGTTTCGATAGTATTTCAAGTCTCGGTTTTGTGTATAAAAGCGTATTCGTTGATTGATTGAATAATCAATTAAGTATGAATGCAACATGTGTACATAAAAATATGAATTTCCACTATGATCGAAGTCTCGGATTTCAAATGTGGAAATGAAATACAAATTACAAGTTTCTAAAGTGGACAGTACAAAGGTACGGAACGTTACAAGTTTCTCATTCAATCTCTCTCTCTCTCACACACACACACACATACTATATTATAACGTATAAGGAAGGGACATTTTAAGATACCAAAAAATTAAGTTTTTTTTCCAATTTAATGCATAAGCTACAACCCAAAATTAAGGGTAAATTAGTCTTTCAAACAAAAATTACACTTTAATCCCTCATTTTAGTTACACTTTAATTCTCTCATCTTTAACAAAATTATATGTAATTAGTTAGTATAGGGTAAGGTTTTTGTAAAAAGGTTAAAATTGTGAGAAGTGTGAGAAATATTGTGGAGATGACATGTGTCCTCAATCTAAATTAATTCAAAAGGGTAAACAAGTAATTTTCTCATTGTATCAATTAATTCAAAACCTTCCATAAACGCCGAACATGATTTTTTTTAAAAGATCTCTATAAAAACACTACGAATAACACTGCAATTACCACCATTCAGCACGTATATAACACCATTCAATAATTATATAACACCATTCAACAAGTATATAACACAATTTTAAAGATCTCTATAAAAACACTACGAATAACACTGCAAAATCACCATTCAGCACATATATAACACCATTCAATAATTATATAACACCATTCAATAAGTATATAACACCATTCAATAATTATATAACATCGTTCAATAAGTATATAACACCATTCAATAATTATATAACACCATTCAATAAGTATATAACACCATTCAATAAGTATATAACACTATTAAAGACACTACCTCCATTTCCAGAATGTGTTCTTAGTATAATGTTCATAGTATGGTTATTGTACATGGTGTTTTAAACCTACATGCATGGTGTTTTACATCTGCATGCTAGTAGATGTTCCAGATTCCATATGTTAAAACACCATGGTATTTTAAAACCTACATTCCAGTAGATGTTCTTCGCATGTTCATCGTTTAGTGTTTTACACCTGCATTCCAGTATGTGTTTAAAACACCACGCTTTGAATCACAATGCAATTAAAACACCACTGTATTAACATAGACAAAACATCATGGACTAAACATCTGATCGAAACATATTTTTTTCTCTATATAAGTATAGCAATATGGTACTCATATTAAAGATAAAAAACGCTCGTTATTATGGTGTAATTTTTTTTAAGTTACGTATAAAAAGTTATTGACGTTTAAAAAAGACGGGAGGAAGTTGCATGTGCATTAATGTTTGTTTCTTAATTTAAAAATGTTAAATTTACATATATACCCTTAATCTATAAAATTAATACGTTTAATAGTAAACATTATTTACAATTTTGTCATTATGATCTCAACCATTAGATCAAAGATCTAATGGTGTAGCTTCTTTCTTACCTTTCTCATAAAAAACCCTTTTTCTACAAGAACCTTTACCAGTTAGTATATACATTTTATTCTCTTATAAAAAACTAACTACCCAGCATTTTTTAAATGGTCATAACTTATTCGTACGTTAATATTATTTTAAAAAATTACACTAAAAAAGAAACATGTTATCTCTTAACTTGAGTATAGTACAACTATAGTTTTTTTAATTAAAAAAAACTGATACGTTACGTAATCAACAATGTCTAGGAGTGAGTAATAACTGAATCGTTAACCGAAAACATATTAAATCGAACATAAATCAACAAAAACAACTGATTAGCCGAAAACCGCTTATCAGTTTTTAATAGCCTCATTTAACCAAAATTTACCGAACCAAACCGATTATTCATATTTTTATATATGTTTAGCTTTTAAACCTCCAGTTCATGTTTTTTATATTTTATACATCCATTTCATGTATCTATATTTCCATTTCAAGTATTATACATCCATTTAATGTATTTACACCTTAATTTCATGTATTGTTAAGCAAAAAGTGTGACAACTGTCAAAATTTCATGTATCTGTACAACTATTAAACCATGATTAATGCTTAATAACTGTGCTTAATTACAATTAGTGACTTGAATTGCCTTCTGATTATTGCTATAATACATACATATGCATCACATATTGCTTAATGTCATATCATTATTGCATAAGAACTTTATTGACTCAAATGATGCACGAAACACAGTTAGCATAGTTATCAGACAAATCAGAAAAATACTGACGGAGTTCAGTACATAGACACACATTGTATTGAGACACATAATGAGCCAGAAACCAAGTATTACACTAGTATAGTGTGTAGGAAAGTAAGGATAACAAAGCTGCCTTCCTAGAGATAGTTTAAGTGCCGGAAAGTGCCTAAAACTCACATAAACTGCAGAATTCTGCAGAAAATCAACAAATTTAGCATTTAAACACACTAATATCATGCAGAAATATGGTTAAATGGTCCTGAATGCTTTCTTAAGTATCGGGAATCAAAACTGTCACAAAAGGTAACATAAAGCACACTAAACTGCATAGTTTAGCACCTTGACGAACCGGTAACCAACCGGACACTACCCGAAACACCAAATTTTCACTAGAAGCATTGTTTTAACATTACCAAGCTAGTTATGGTCCCCGAACATCATAACACACTATATAAACATCTAATAACTAAGTCCCTAACTAAGACTTGATTTCTAACTATTTAACCAACTAACTAGTTAAACCTAAGCCTATACCCCCCCCCCCCCACTAGTAATCGGCCCAACAAGGACCCCACCATGAGATTTTATTTTGATTTAATAATGGATCTTGTTTCACTTTAGAAAACATAAAAACCAAGAGTTAAACTCATGAGATGGATTTATAAGTTAACCATAGATCAAACTCTCATTCATTCTCATCATTTACAACACACCACTCTTCCTCCTTCCTCCTTTCACCTCTCGGCCGAACACCCACACTCACACCATCATCATCATCATCATTCATATTTCATACATTCTACACATATACAAAGGTGTTAGAAGGCGCACAAAGAAGCTTGGAGCTTGTAGAAGTTAAAGGACCTTCACCATTTGCTTTTATCCACTTCATATCTTCTATTGATCATCCCTAGCCTTGAGCTAGTGGTAAGAACATCATACTCTTCATTTTACATCTTGTTTAAGTGGTTAAAAGATGACACATGTTGTTAATCATAAAGAACACTAAGAATCAAGAACATGAAACATGAACATAAGCTTAAAATCATAAGAAATCATGATGTTTATGTGTTGTTATGCTTGTTGATTATTGTTTACTCATGTTTTTGATGTTGATCATCATATGATCTTGCTAGATAATAAATTAAAACATAATCTAGCAAGATGAGAGGATGAAAATGTTAAAGATCCATAGATCATCCTCATGTGAATCATGAACTTGAAAGAATAAGTTGTTTTCTTGTTAAGTGATGATCAAAGTGTGTGTAAAGTCTTGTAAATCTAAGAATTCAAGAATGATTTTTCAAGAAATCAAGTTAAAAATACAAAGTTTACTTAATCTCAGTTCTCAAAGAAATCAACCATGTTTTTAGAGGTTAAACAAGTGTAGGATCATGTATTTAACAAGAAAAATCCAAGAAGAAACATTTTTAGAAAATGTTGTTATAAGTTGTAAAGAACTAACTTCTTTAAAAATGATGTTTTTAAATAAACAACCACACTTTAAAGAGTAACTAAGCTTACTAAATACACTAGTAAGTTACTACACATTTTTATAAATTTTCAAGTTCATGAGATGGTACTTTATGCTTGTTTTTGGCAAAATTGGTAAGTGTAGACTTGTTTATTGTTGATTGTGTTGATTTAAAAAAGAAAATGATATGCCTTGAAGGCATGGAAACCTCCATTTTTAGGGGAAACTATGGCAAAATTTTTCTAAAAATTAAACACTTAGAAAAAATAATTTTAAACAAATATTTACAAGTATATTTCAAACCATGAATTTTTACATAAAGTTTGCCATAATTTTTGTTACAAAAATTATAAATATTGGAGGTTGGTTTTTATAAATAAAAGTGACTAAATATGTATTTAGGAAAATATATATTTAGATGTCACCATGTGTGTGATTATTTGTATATTATGTGTATTAGTTATATTATTTTAGGACTTGAAATAATATAACTCATCAAAATACCAAAAATTACAATCCAAAATATTACTAAAATCCCAAGAATATGAATATACAAACTATACCCAAAATATGAAAGGAACCGAACAAAGGAATATAACTTACAAAATATTCCGGAAATTTATTCATAAGTATATTTTGGTAATAAGTATTTTGGACACCAAGAGAACAAAAATATGATTTTTACAAGTATTACAAAACATATCATATTTATTAGAAGATGTATTTTTTGGAAGAGAATATATATTTTCTCAAACAAACATGAAATACATTATTTTTAGGAGAAAGTGCATTTTCTTAAATAAACTTGAAATATATTATTTTTGAAAGAAAAATGGATTTATATATATTTTTCTAAGTTAGACTTGGAAATATATTATTTTTGAGACTTGTATGAGATTTATAAATATTTTTGCCAAGGGAAAAATTATGAATAATTTTTCTAAGTAATATTTCTCAAAATATATATTTTGGAAATATATATTGATGTATTTTTATTAAAAACATTATTCCGGGGAAAGTTAATACCAAAAATTAAGTATAAGGATACTTAATAAACACAATAAAAACACGTATTCTTGTATGTATAAAAATACTCCGGAATACGACACCAATATATGTCAAAATATACAAGTATAAGAATACGAATACAAATACACCCATCCTTGGGTAGGATATTATAACAACCCTAAAGAAAACCGACACCCTCATAGATTTTTCGACATCCTAAAAATAATTAAAATATCCCAATATGTCCTAAAATACCTCCCATACGTGAAAACGGGTCCTGAATACCTTAAATATTATTAAAATTAATTAAAAATGGAAATTTTGGAGTTGAGGCGGGCCGCGTAAGCCACCCTTAACCCTTACGCGGGGTGCGAGAACTTAAAGACCAGGCAAGCTCCGGTGCTGACACGTGTCTGACTCGTGTTGAACCTACTAGCTGACCCGGATCACCTACGCTGTTGACCAGCGTTGACACGGGCCGCGTAGGCTTTTGCCTACCTTTACGCGGGCAGTGAGAAACCCGAGATGAGGCCCTATATAATGGGAGCTCGGGATATCAGTTTCAGTCGCTCAATTTCTTTTCTTTCTTACGAATTTCCACATAGTAAAAGCTATACTCGGGTATAATACCCCCCCTAAATAACGAAGTTCTGCTCCGTTGTAAGTATTATAACCCCTGGATACGTATTAGATACGCTGCCCGATTGATCTAGGGTTCCGTAACGGCTATCGTGGTTCTGCCTGACGTAGTCGTTGGAATGCCGTCTCGGGGAGAGTATTACTAATGTTAAAATGGGTTATTAAACTAACACGTGTGCATTTGTGTAATTTATAGATTATTCCCAGGAAATCCTTACAGAAAATCTAAGACAGCAATGTGAGTAATCTCCTTTTTGCAAATTGTTTTTAAAAAACCTCACCTAAATTAATTATATATTAAGCAGTTATTGAGTATTTGTAAGAATACAATTATCATGAGTATGTTGGGGTTTTGTATACAAAGTTATATTACTTCCTTGCGAGGGATAACATTTCCACAAGTCGGGTCTGACAGTACCATGGATGTTAATTGATATAACTTGGAAACATATGTAATTGCGAGATCGCCCTCAATACTGTACAATGGTTTTCTTAAAACTTGATTAAACTGGGATTCACTCACCAGTATTTCCCACTGACAAAGTGTTTTAAACGCGTTTCAGGTAACAAAATGTGAAAGCCAATTAGAAGCCATCTGGACAACATTGAAGGCTTGGAAAAGTGGCAATAAAGTTACCTAAATTAAAATAGATGTTTTTATTAAATAAAAATAGGATTTATTCCTATGAAAATGTATGTAATGCAAACTTGGGTTTTATCCCATGCATTTAATATTATGGAAATGTGGTAGTTTACTCTGATCAAATATTTCCTAACTACGGTCCTGATGAAAATTCCGCTGCCAAATTAGACAATACGCAATACCACTGAAACTGGCTCGCGGCCGCCCGTTCCCAGAAATTAGGGATCGGGGGTTGCGACAGAAGGTGGTATCAGAGCTAAGCCACTGATTCAGCCACAGAAGCGTTCTGCTGACATCAAAATCCAATCTGTTAGGAAATAAATTACGGAAATACGTGCATAATTGTATTTATTTGTTATGTGTTATTTGACTATTTGTTAGTTTACAGTATGAGCAACCAAGGACCATCTGAGGCGTATCGTCAATTGTCTGGTTCGCCTAGAAGCGAAGGTGCCTCTTCTCAGCCTTCCCTCGCGGTGTGATAACCCGAGATTCCAAGAACTTTCTCTTTACACGACACCCGTTTTGCATTATCTGTCGAATCCTTTTAACACTGATTGGACCGAGATCTGCTATAGATATCGAGTTTTGGGCCGCTAATGTGTAATGAAGTTTATTGATTATGACAGTCTGACACAACAAATGCACTTGATTGGGCCTTTTAATTAGTGGATTAACATAAACTGTTCATACTAATCTCCTATTGGACCTTTAATGAAGTGGTCATGTGGGCCGCTAAAATGGACAGAGTATTACTTGGGCACTATAATTTGATTGTACGTAACCTCTCTTTATCCCTCACAATCACAACCTAACAAACCCTACCCCTCACTTGAGTTGCGACGGCAATAGACCCCCCCCTCCCCCTATTCGAGATAGCATCCTAGTCAGTCGAATTTCTGGTTAGTAGTTCTTACTTGTCGATATTTTTTATATTGGTGTGATATTGCTCATGTGTGTGATACGGTATCATATGATCCTTCTCATAAGTCATTCATCAGATTAAAGTTCATGATAATGTAACCGTATGTACTAACTAGTAAATTTAAGGACATGTTTAATGATAAAGGATCTAGGAATCGTATGTGCTATCATTATTGATTGGTAGTGTTATATGTAATCATGATTGACCCGAAACTATATGTATGTTGCATCGACATGAGAAATCTAATGTGTAGGGTGGTATGGTGAGTTTATGAATTAAAAGTATGAGGATTTCCGATTGTGTATAATATATATATATACTAGAAAGTGATTTGGGAATATATGTAACAATGTCATGTGACTGTTGTGGGCCAAGTATAAATTGATGTCTATTCATGCAAATTAGAAGAAAAGCTGAATTGTGTTAGGTTTGCACATTTGCTGACAAAAATGAATTGATGACAAGTCCACCTAGTTAAATGTGGCACATGATTTCTGAACCAACATAATGATTAGGATATGAGAGTTGTGCCATATGATTGGACCGAAAAGTGTTGATCATAATCATGAATCGGTGATCAAAGAGTTCGTATGATAACATAGTTATAGTTGTGATGATGAACCGGTTTATCCTTGTTGAGAAACTAGAGGTATTTTGTTATTTGTTTTTGGATTGTTAGTTGCATATTAATAAATTACTTTTTAATAATAAAAAGGATACATGGGCTTGCATGATAATCAGTTTTGCACGTTAATTAGTTGGGTTATACAAAAGGGTTTTGGGCCATGCGACTAAACAGAGGGCCGGGCTGGACTAGATTATAACCGGGTCACTCTAGTGTATTATGTTGGGCCGATTATAGTGTGCGGGCAGAATAGGGAAGGCATAGTAAGGTTGGTAGTTTGATGTTAACAATGTGAATGTTTTGAGTGTGCTGGATTATGTTATGATGATGATATATAATAGCTAAATTGGTTTATTATAACTAAAGGATTATAGAATATTATGAATCGTGGTTAATATGTGTATGTTCAGTTGATTGAGGATTTGATTGTTGCTACGTGTTTTATGATATATGATCCTGTAATGTGAAGATACTCATAGACCGAACGCTCGTTATAACATGCATGATAGTATATGAGGCCTATTTGTGCAATGTGCGTGTAAGAATATAAAGATTTAAGCGAAACACAACTAAATGTTAATGGTATCCAGGTTAGGATCGTTTAGAGAAATTTGATCACGTAACTAGTCTTACCGAGCAAAACCAAGGTGAGTTCACTACATTCGAGCATGCGTCCCAGAGGTTGGGGACAGTCAGTGGTTTGGGTAAAAACGGGTATATTGGTTAATACTCTCACCTATCATTTTTGTAAGTCCCTTATTATGTTACCTGGAGGGTAACGGGTATTAGTTGGTAGCACTACTTAGGTTTGGCACCCTCACACCGTTCCTGGATAGGACGGATGTGAACTAATGACCCAGTCAAGGCCCAGTGCTAGATAGGAGTACGTGGGAAGGGCAGTCATGTATTTCAAGAGCCGTCTTGTTCGGAAATGAGATATTAACAATATTACTTGCATTGTCAGTGAACTGTTTTACATATAACTGGTAACAAACGTTTTCTAAAACTGTGAACTCGCCAGCTTTGTCTGATACACTTGTTACATGCTCGCAGGTCATTAGGTACTTGGGAACAGGAACTTGCTGGCTGGAGGGCGTGAGTGGTCATGGTTGCATTGATGGGTTATTTATCAAACATTTATTTACTATGGTTGTTTAGATAGTATTTACACTATGTTACGTTAACGCTTCCGCTGAACTTGATGGTTTTTTTGAATTACTTATGTTTGGATTTTATTACTATTAAATGATGAAACTTTATTTTAAACTTATGGATTCAATGTAATTGGTGGCTCATTACTAGTGGTCACACGCCTAACAGGGACACTCCCTAAGTGGTAATTTGAGGGTATGACAGTTTGGTATCAGAGCCACTGGTTATAGTGAACTTGGTTTTAAAAATGTTTTTATAAAACCAGACTATAACCGAACAGTTCTGAAAACGGGAATACGACCATGACACTCAGCTCCAGACTGCAAGGTTCGTCTTATCACCTGTGGTATACATTACATGAGTAGTTTACATTTGTGTATGGGGTAGCGTACAAACACACACTCGTCACTATAGTATGATTGCATGAATTGCTTGCTTACATATGATGCGTGGATAGCATGTCATTCTAGTGATTTATCGTCTTGATAACCTCTGTTGACATCTGAGTTAGAGGAACCATTTGACATGAGTTAGGAGGAGCTGAGATGAGCATGCAAATCATAATATTATTGTGGGTGCACACATAATAATAATGTGGGGTGCATGTGAGTCCCAGTGAGGCTTAACAAGTGAAAGAGGGGTTCCGTTCCGTTATTTGATCCATGTGAAACACAACAGTCTATAGGAGTCATAGCAGTGATTGTCTCCTACTCGAACATGATCTTTTCATCCCCTTTCTGAATCCTTACGAATCACGATGCTATCGAGTATCACCTGATCACACATCTGAATGCCTAGCGAACGGTGTAGAATGTTAGGTGCTAGTACGAATGTCCCTGAGTTGGATGGCTCAGCGTCAAATGATTGGACTATACGTTCCTCACTTATCTTTGTTTGCTGAAACTTAGCGTGTTGACGCCTTAGATCCCGAAGTGCGATCACTTCTGCAACACTCTCGCGACATACCATGTATTACTCGGTCAACTTGCAAGAACGATGGTCAAGAGGGTAAACGTAGTACCTTACCGACTTCAGCATTTGAACGACCCTAGTTACCGGCAACGAACAACAGTGATTTGACTCCAATCGAATCCTTAGCCCCAGCCAGCGACTCATGGGAGTCGACTCTTACGAACCAATCGGGACAAAATTGATGATGATTGATTGTAGAGCGGACTGTGTAACCGCCCACACCTTGAGTAGTGCCGTAGGACGTGGCATGGAAATGTGACGAGATGGACCCTGTCTCCGTTTCAAGCAACGACATGAGGGGCAACAGTCACGGCGACATCAAGGTACTCATAATCGTAGCCTACCGTATGGAAACAAGGGTGACTTCGACGAGGATCGACTATCGTTAAGTCAAAATGTCAACAACCAAGGGGACCATAACAGTATTGGGAAGTCCACGTGATCGAAACAACACTGGAAATGAAGCTCCTGGAAGGGCATTTAGCATGGCATAGGCTATACCAGGTGTAATAGCAACACGATAGCTTGGATGGGTAGCTATTCGCTTCGTCTCTGTTCTGTTTAACCCTGATGCTTCTTGAAACCGAACCTGTTGTGGAGTCGGCTGATGCAAGTCAATTGAAGCCTTATATGTTCGCCAGAATGCAAGCTCGACCTTGTGGGACAAGTGTTCGAAATCGACCTTCCTTTTTGCTATCCTTGATGGTCTCGATGCAGTAGTAGTGTAGATTGGTTATCTGGATATCGCGTAAATATACCTTGAGGAAGGAAAATTTTGCTTCACTTATACTTTGAAGTGTCAGAATGGTGTAAGGGTTAGCATCATATCAGCAATGAAGGCCCAGAAGTGTCTACGGAGGGATTACCCCGCAACGTTAGCAACCGTCACTGATGTTAAGACTAAGGAAAAGAGGATCGAGGATCCATCAATTTTTCGTGATTCCTCCCGACGTGCTACACGAGAAGCTTTCGGACCTACTTCCACAACTGTTAGGCAGAATCTCAGGTTGACCTCACGCCAAGGGCAGCGTGGATTACTTGTACTCATACCGTCTTGCGCCACGAGGGCTGCAAGGATTGTTTAATCAACTTCAGGAAATGTTGGACAGGAGTTTGTCGGACCTAGTTTTTTTCGCTTTGGGGAGCCCAGTTATATCCGTGAAGATAAGCCTTTTTGTAGGTGTACTGATTATCCAGAACTCAGCAAGGCGACAGTCAAGAACTGTTTGCCTCGACCATCGTATTGACAACTTGTTGACCAGTTGTGAGGGACAAGCTTCCATTCGAGGATTGATTTACGAACAAGCTATTATCAGATGGAAGTCCTAGGGAAGGATGTTCCGGGAACGGCATATCAAACGCAATACGACCAGTGCGACCTAGTACACCACAACCGTTGGGTTAATCAACACACCAGCAGTTTTATGGACCACATGAATCGACCATGTTTGTCGATGACGTTTTGGATTATTTCTAGGAGAAAAGAACATCATGGACAACTTTGTATCTTATTTGAGAGCTCCTGAAGGAGGAGTCACACCGCGCGAAGCCTTGACAAATGTAACTCTGGATTCGAGAGGTACCCTTTCTGGGTCATGTAATCAACGAAGTGGGAATGCATGCGGACCTCGCTAAGACCCGTTTTGGTTGGAAACTGATCGACACCAAAGAGTCCTTCGAGGATACAACAACTTCTTGGTCACACTTGTTACTATCGTAGATTAATCACGGGATTTTCGAGGGTCGCGCAGCTTAAATCTCTTTAGCACAGTCGGGTGCTGTGTTCGTGAAAGACAGAACAGGAGGACGTCTTTTCAGCTTTTGAATCCCAACTCTGTGATGCACTGAGCATCGTCTTTACTCGAGGGTGTGGGTGATTCAGTGGTATATCATCTTGGTTCGAATCAGATTCCCAGGTACACGTCAACGCAACATGAGAGAGTGATGACTTACGTAATGGAGTTACAAAGAGGAACTACACGACACATAACCGGCGGTGGAAATCGTGGTCTTTGGATTTACTTGGAGGCATTACTTGGACGGTACCAAACGCACCACTTAGACCGATCACAAGAGCCTCCCGTGTACCCTGGTTTCGAAAGAGCCAAATCAGTTAATGGCATCGTTGGATGGAACTTTTGGATGATTACGACTGTGAAACTTGAATGTGCACGAGCTTCGCAGCTCACTATCGACTCTAACTTACCTGATCAGACTTGCTCTGTTCGAAGTGGAAGAGGATTTTCAAGTTGAACCCATGCGGGGCATGGGGAAGCAACCGTTGGCAGGACGGACGATAATTGCTACCTCAAGGAACGAGTATGGATCTCATTATATGGAAAGTTTAGGCAACTTGTGTTGGGCAAAGCACACCGGCTTCGGTATTCTAGTTGTCTGGATTTTGGTGAGAGATATTTGGATCTATAAATCTTGTACCGGTGTTCGGGCATGAAGGCCCACCTGGCAATGAATGTGAAGGATGTTTGACTTGCGGGAAAGTCAAGCTGGAGTATCAGCAACCAGAAACATCGAAACGGAAACAATACCACCTGGGTGATTGTTGATTATCTCACGTTATCAGCACACTTTCTTTCAATCAAGGAAATGTTCCTCTGGGAGAGGCGGCTTTTAGGTACGAGGTGCCAGCTCCTGCTACCTTTGATTTTGAGCTATACCTGAATTATGACCGGCAATACACAACACCCTTGACTCACATCTAGACATGAGCATTACTTATCACTATAGGAAAACCAGACAGAGCGACGAACCATCCTGACACACGGAGACATGCTGCGAGCATGTGCGTAATTGACTGTAGTGAACATTTGGAAGGACACTTATCTTTGGGGCATCCAGCTGTTACCGTTTTAGTATGCATACAGCTCTGTGTGAGGCATTGCATGGGTGACAACACCAACCTCCTTGTTGGACTGAGGTGGATGACAACCTAATCACGGGTCTAGGACTTGCACTCGAAACTCTTGGGAAGATTATTTAGATTGGAAATCGTATGGCGACAACACGTGATCGCCAGGAAAGGAAACCTGATAACTTATGAAACACTGGAAGTTCGCTGCAGGCGAACGTGTCATATTGGAAGTCTCACCCTGGGAGGGTGCGGTACGCCTTGGGAAGCGTGGCAAGCTTAACTTGCATTATGTTTGGTCATTCAAAATTCTGGAAAGGTGTTGGCAAGTGGCGTACAATATAAGCTAGAATTATCTGTCGAGTTGAGTAACGTGTGTGATATCACTTATGTATTAAATCTAAGGAAGTGTTCATCCGATGAAGCACATGTGATACCGTTATTAGAGTCGGAGGTTAATGACAAGATGCAGTGGTGGAGGAATCTACTTAAATCATGGACCAGGACGTCAAGATCCGTTAACATAGTTGAACTCCAATCTTAAGAGTTTGTTAGAACTCAGTATGTGAACCGAAGTCCTTGTGAGAGCGTAATGATCAAAGGAGCGCCAATATCTCCAGTTGTTCGAACGGTTGAATAAACTCTTGATATCATCGAGGAATTTCGGGACGAAATTCCCTTTCAAGTTGGGGATGATGTGGTACCCGCGGGGAAAATCCACAGTCATCCTGAGTTAACGTAACGTCTTGCTATTTCGGATTACTTGTCAAATTTCGGGACAAAATTTCTTTCAAGTTGGGGATGATGTGATAACCCGAGATTCCAAGAACTTTCTCTTTACACGACACCCGTTTTGCATTATCTGTCGAATCCTTTTAACACTGATTGGACCGAGATCTGCTATAGATATCGAGTTTTGGGCCGCTAATGTGTAATGAAGTTTATTGATTATGACAGTCTGACACAACAAATGCACTTGATTGGGCCTTTTAATTAGTGGATTAACATAAACTGTTCATACTAATCTCCTATTGGACCTTTAATGAAGTGGTCATGTGGGCCGCTAAAATGGACAGAGTATTACTTGGGCACTATAATTTGATTGTACGTAACCTCTCTTTATCCCTCACAATCACAACCTAACAAACCCTACCCCTCACTTGAGTTGCGACGGCAATAGACCCCCCCCCCCATCCCCCTATTCGAGATAGCATCCTAGTCAGTCGAATTTCTGGTTAGTAGTTCTTACTTGTCGATATTTTTAATATTGGTGTGATATTGCTCATGTGTGTGATACGGTATCATATGATCCTTCTCATAAGTCATTCATCAGATTAAAGTTCATGATGATTACATGATAATGTAACCGTATGTACTAACTAGTAAATTTAAGGACATGTTTAATGATAAAGGATCTAGGAATCGTATGTGCTATCATTATTGATTGGTAGTGTTATATGTAATCATGATTGACCCGAAACTATATGTATGTTGCATCGACATGAGAAATCTAATGTGTAGGGTGGTATGGTGAGTTTATGAATTAAAAGTATGAGGATTTCCGATTGTGTATAATATATATATATACTAGAAAGTGATTTGGGAATATATGTAACAATGTCATGTGACTGTTGTGGGCCAAGTATAAATTGATGTCTATTCATGCAAATTAGAAGAAAAGCTGAATTGTGTTAGGTTTGCACACTTGCTGACAAAAATGAATTGATGACAAGTCCACCTAGTTAAATGTGGCACATGATTTCTGAACCAACATAATGATTAGGATATGAGAGTTGTGCCATATGATTGGACCGAAAAGTGTTGATCATAATCATGAATCGGTGATCAAAGAGTTCGTATGATAACATAGTTATAGTTGTGATGATGAACCGGTTTATCCTTGTTGAGAAACTAGAGGTATTTTGTTATTTGTTTTTGGATTGTTAGTTGCATATTAATAAATTACTTTTTAATAATAAAAAGGATACATGGGCTTGCATGATAATCAGTTTTGCACGTTAATTAGTTGGGTTATACAAAAGGGTTTTGGGCCATGCGACTAAACAGAGGGCCGGGCTGGACTAGATTATAACCGGGTCACTCTAGTGTATTATGTTGGGCCGATTATAGTGTGCGGGCAGAATAGGGAAGGCATAGTAAGGTTGGTAGTTTGATGTTAACAATGTGAATGTTTTGAGTGTGCTGGATTATGTTATGATGATGATATATAATAGCTAAATTGGTTTATTATAACTAAAGGATTATAGAATATTATGAATCGTGGTCAATATGTGTATGTTCAGTTGATTGAGGATTTGATTGTTGCTACGTGTTTTATGATATATGATCCTGTAATGTGAAGATACTCATAGACCGAACGCTCGTTATAACATGCATGATAGTATATGAGGCCTATTTGTGCAATGTGCGTGTAAGAATATAAAGATTTAAGCGAAACACAACTAAATGTTAATGGTATCCAGGTTAGGATCGTTTAGAGAAATTTGATCACGTAACTAGTCTTACCGAGCAAAACCAAGGTGAGTTCACTACATTCGAGCATGCGTCCCAGTGGTTGGGGACAGTCAGTGGTTTGGGTAAAAACGGGTATATTGGTTAATACTCTCACCTATCATTTTTGTAAGTCCCTTATTATGTTACCTGGAGGGTAACGGGTATTAGTTGGTAGCGCTACTTAGGTTTGGCACCCTCACACCGCTCCTGGATAGGACGGATGTGAACTAATGACCCAGTCGAGGCCCAGTGCTAGATAGGAGTACGTGGGAAGGGCAGTCATGTATTTCAGGAGCCGTCTTGTTCGGAAATGAGATATTAACAATATTACTTGCATTGTCAGTGAACTGTTTTACATATAACTGGTAACAAACGTTTTCTAAAACTGTGAACTCGCTAGCTTTGTTTGATACACTTGTTACATGCCCGCAGGTCGTTAGGTACTTGGGAACAGGAACTTGCTGGCTGGAGGGCGTGAGTGGTCATGGTTGCATTGATGGGTTATTTATCAAACATTTATTTACTATGGTTGTTTAGAAAGTATTTACACTATGTTACGTTAACGCTTCCGCTGAACTTGATGGTTTTTTTGAATTACTTATGTTTGGATTTTATTACTATTAAATGATGAAACTTTATTTTAAACTTATGGATTCAATGTAATTGGTGGCTCATTACTAGTGGTCACACGCCTAACAGGGACACTCCCTAAGTGGTAATTTGAGGGTGTGACACGCGGGGTACTCTGCTGATACGGAAGAAGGAATATTCGTGTTTAAGGCTCAGTCTGAAGAGCCATTCCCTCATAAAAAGAGAGGATGTTTCTGTCGAGGGGCACATGAGCGTAGGAAGCGTATGAAAAAGTTACAAGACCAGAGAGCACTAGCAGCAACTAAAAGAGAAACCGATGCCTATGCCCAGGATATGATCAATAGGGGTATAGCCAACATCCACATCCTAGCCACCACTGCAGCTGACCCTAATCTGGAACAAATGATAGCACCCCAACCACAACCACCAATTCATGACCAACCAATGGAAATAGAAAACCCTGAAAATCAAGTAGAAATGCATGATTTCAACCCGGAAGAGATACCTAGGGTACCAGCACCAAATCCCTTAGACCAAAATTACGACCCGTGGTGGGATGACGTTAGGGACTATGTGCAATGCTACCCGATACATGAAGACACACCCATGCCAAACTTAGGAGCCTACCCAGGTTTGGACCCTCTAGATCCCTATTACGATAACGATGTATACATTAGAGAGATTTTAGAGAATCCTTACCAATTCCAGGCACCTACACCTCCATACCAGGAACCCGCACCACAGATTCCGAACCCAGTCCTTGAACCTGCACCCCCAATGAGTGTAGAAAACGTACAAGAACTTAGGACATTTGGTGAGGAAATTTTAGAGAGTGAAAGAACGCGACAGGTAGGAGAGCGACTCGTCTGGAAGTACGATGAGCGCAATATGGATTTCTGGATAAATCCATATCCATGAATGTGATGGTGGAACGGTAGTAATATAATAATAATAATAATAATAATAATAATAATAATAATATAATAATAATAATAATAATAATAATATGTGTGTATGTGTATGAAAAAAAACTACGGATGCCTACTACTATTAGTGTAATTTTATTTCAGTTGGTATTGTAAATTTTATTTCAATGCTGGTGTGTAATAGATGCATATTATATAAATAGAGTAAAGTCGTAATGATCGAAGCTTTTGACCAAAATGTGTGTCATGTGATTGGCTATATTAAATATTATTTTGTGATATTAATACATGGTAACTGTTTAAAATTCAGATGGCCGACGAAGAAAATCAAGAAAATCTGAATAACGATAACCAGAGTAACATTAACTTGGTTAATGAGAATCCGAGTATCAATAACAATGGAAACCAAGTGGATAATAGTGCCATCCAACACATAGTGGCACAAGGAATCATAGATGCAATGCCATTCATTATCCAAACTGTTAAAGAAGCTGATAATAAAAGTAAACATAGCAGTAAGCGACCAACTGAACCAGAACACAGCGTAAACAATGGCCCTGTACTTCAAGTGCCCATTCCTAAAAGTAGAAGAACCATGCCTTATGGTTGTTCTTACAAAGAATTCTGGTCCTGTAAACCGATAGAATTCTCGGGCAATGAAGAACCCATTGCAGCTCTACGCTGGATAGAAAAGACTGAGGCTGATTTAAAAATAAGCAAGTGTGCTGAAGAAGACAAGATAATGTTTGCTTCCAATCTATTTAAGAATTCAGCCTTAGAATGGTGGAACACTATCCTCCAGTCTAGAGGAAGTAATAGGGTATACGACATGGAATGGGAGGAATTTAAAAATATGGTAGAAAGGAAATTCTGTCCTCATAATGAAAAGGAACAAATAGCAAACAAATCCCTAAACCTTAGGATGAATGGAGTGGATAGTAAGGGGTATACTAAGTTATTCTTTGAATATGCTAGAATAGTACCAACCCTTGCATCACCTGAACCGGTATTAATCTCCCGATACATCTGGGGATTAATTGGAGAGATTAGACATGTGGTCAAGGCAGCTAGACCTCAAACCATAGAAGAAACTGTAGAATTAACAAACACCTTGACTGATGAATTAGTCCGTACACGAGAAGAAGACCAGAGGAAAAACCTATCACAAAGGCTTACCCAGGAATTCCGCTATGGTAATTCCAATCGTAGGAATGTAGGTTCTACCTCGGCACCATACTGCAAAGCTTGTAAGAAGAAGCATTCAGGAAGATGCTCCACTCACTGCAATTTCTGTAAGTTACCAGGACACAAGGAAGAAGATTGCAGAAGGAAATCTAGTAATGGGTTGTGCTTCAATTGTGGAGAAAAAGGTCATATCAAGCCAAATTGTCCAAAATTGGCTCCAACTCCGAACAACAAGAACACTAAAAATGCTAGAGCATTCGTTCTGACAGCAGATGAAGCCAAGATGATTCCGGATGTGATAGCCGGTACGTTTTTAGTTAATGATATTTTTGCTAAAGTATTATTTGACTCTGGTGCAAACCAAAGTTTTATTAATACTACGTTTTGCAAATTTCTTAATCAATCATTAACTAAACTTCCACAAGAATGTCTAGTAGAGACAGCTAATGGAGAAACGGTTAGGATTTCTGAAATCTTGCAGGGAGCAAGAATAGAAATTTTAAATCAAAAGTATATTGCAAATCTGTACCCAATGAATCTGAAAGGATTTGATATCGTATTAGGAATGGATTGGTTAATAGCCAATAAAGCCAATATTTTATGTGATCAAAAGTCAATTCAAGTAACTTCACCAAAGGGTAAAAAGATCACAATTAAAGGAGATAAACCATTTAGATCCACAAAATTCATCTCTGTGGTTAAAACTGCAAGCTATATAAGAAAAGGATCATTAGTGTATTTGATTTCCATAATCACTAACACTAAAGGAAAATAGCTAAAAGACATTCCAGTAGTGTCTCAGTTTTCAGATATATTTCCAGAAGAATTACCAGGACTACCGCCAGACAGAGAAGTTGAATTCAGAATCCACCTGTTACCAGGGACAGCACCGATTGCCAAAGCACCCTACCGTTTGGCACCTGCAGAAATGCAGGAACTGAAAAAACAATTAGACGGATTGTTGGAAAAAGGATTTATACAGTCAAGCTCATCGCCATGGGGAGCGCCGATTTTATTCGTTAAAAAGAAGGACGGATCAATGCGTATGTGCATTGACTACCGTGAATTAAACAAGGTCACGATTAAGAACATGTACCCATTACCGAGAATCCATGATCTGTTCGATCAACTGCAAGGAGCTCGATTTTTCTCTAAAATTGATTTAAGGTCAGGATATCATCAATTAAAGGTACAGGAAGAGGACATTACTAAGACCGCCTTCAGAACAAGGTATGGCCATTATGAATTTACTGTCATGCCATTTGGTTTAACCAATGCCCCAGCTGCATTTATGGACATGATGAACCGAATATGTAAGCCATATTTGGATAAATTCGTAATTGTTTTTATAGATGATATTCTAATTTACTCTAAGAGTAAAGAGGAACACGCGGAGCATTTGCACGCACTTTTAAGATTACTAAGAAAGGAAAAGCTTTATGCTAAGTTTTCTAAGTACGAGTTTTGGTTAGAACAGGTACAGTTTCTTGGAAATTTAGTAAACCATGAAGGAATTCATGTAGATCCAACCAAGATCGAGGCGATTACCAAATGGAAAACCCTTGAATCACCAACCGAGGTTAGAAGTTTCTTAGGATTGGCCGGTTATTATAGAAGAGTTATTCGAGATTTTTCTAGAATAGCCATTCCTTTAACTAAGTTAACCTGTAAATCTATTAAGTTTGAATGGGGACCAAAACAGGAAGAAGCTTTTAGAATTCTTAAGCAAAGATTAACCAATGCACCCATACTAGCATTACCAGAAGGAACTGAAGATTTAGTAGTTTATTGTGATGCTTCTAAATTAGGTTATGGATGTGTGTTGATGCAACGTCAAAAGGTTATAGCTTATGCATCTATACAACTTAAGAATCATGAAGAGAATTATTCAACCCATGATCTTGAATTAGGAGCAATAATTTTTGCTTTAAAAATTTGGAGACATTACCTTTATGGTAGTAAGTTTATCATATTTACTGATCATAAAAGTTTAAGATATGTTTTTGGACAAAAGGAGTTAAATATGAGACAAAGACACTGGATGGAGATGCTTAGTAATTATGATTGTGATATCCAGTATCATGAAGGAAAAGCAAATGTAGTGGCAGATGCTTTAAGCCGAAAGTATCATGAAAAGCCAAAAAGGGTACGTTCTCTTAAATTAAATCTACAAGTAGATTTAAATGAGCAAATTAAGAAGGCACAGGAATCAGTAATCAAGGAAGATACTGAAAAGCTAAAAGGAATGATTAAGGAATTAGAACAAGGAACAGATGGAATTTGGAGATTCCATGAAAAGAGAATGTGGATACCTAAATTAGGAAACCTACGTCATCGCATATTAGAAGAAGCCATAAGTCTAAATATACGATGCATCCAGGAAGTGATAAAATGTACCAAGATTTAAGAAAGAATTTTTGGTGGATAGGAATGAAAAAGGATATAGCAACCTATGTTTCTAAATGTTTAACATGTTCACAAGTTAAAGTTGAACACCAGAAACCCTCAGGTTTGTTACAACAGTTAGAAATGCCCGTATGGAAATGGGAATTGATTACAATGGATTTTGTTACCAAATTACCCAAAACAAGAAAAGGCAATGATACAATCTGGGTGATTGTAGATAGGCTAACCAAGTCAGCTCATTTCCTACCGATGAAGGAAACTTTTAGTATGGAACAGTTATCTAAATTATATGTAAATAAAATAGTTTCTTTACATGGAATTCCTTTGTCAATTGTTTCTGATAGGGATAGTCGTTTTACCTCTCATTTTTGGACAAGTTTCCAAAAAGCAATGGGAACCAAGTTAAATCTAAGCACCGCTTATCATCCTCAAACGAACGGACAAAGCGAAAGGACAATTCAAACAATGGAGGACATGCTTAGAGCTTGTGTAATTGATTTCGGAGGTAACTGGGACGATCACTTACCTTTAAAAGAATTCTCTTATAATAATAGTTATCACACAAGTATCAATGTTGCACCATTCGAAGCACTTTATGGACGAAAGTGCCTAACCCCAGTCTGTTGGGAAGAAATTGGGGAAAAGCAACTATCTGGACCTGAGATAGTGCAAGAAACAACTGACAAGATCATTCAAGTCAAGGAACGACTGAAAGCAGCACGTGATCGACAGAAGGGCTATGTCGATAACCGACGCAAACCGTTAGAATTTCAAGTAGGTGATAAAGTATTATTAAAAGTCTCTCCTTGGAAAGGAGTGGTAAGATTCATCAAAAGGGGAAAGCTAAGTCCCAGGTATGTTGGACCTTTTAAGATTATTAGAAAAATAGGACCTGTAGCCTATCAGCTACAACTGCCAGAGGAAATGGCAGGAATACATGATGTATTTCATATATCCAATCTCAAGAAATGCTTAGCCGATGAATCTCTTGTAGTGCCTCTTAAGGACATAGAGGTAAATGAACAACTCAGGTTTGTAGAAAGACCTCTACAGATTGAAGACAGGAAAGTCAAGAACCTCAAGCATAAGAGATTAGTTCTGGTCAAAGTAAAGTGGGACTCCAAAAGAGGACCTGAGTACACATGGGAGCTTGAATCGGAAATGCAAAGGAAATATCCACACTTGTTCCAGTAGATCTCGAGGACGAGCTCTAAAACAAGGTGGGGATGATATAACAACCCTAAAGAAAACCGACACCCTCATAAATTTTCTGACATCCTAAAAATAATTAAAATATCCCAATATGTCCTAAAATACCTCCCATGCGTGAAAACGGGCCCTGAATACCTTAAATATTATTAAAATTAATTAAAAATGGAAATTTTGGAGTTGAGGCGGGCCGCGTAAGCCACCCTTAACCCTTACGCGGGCCGCTCCGGTGCTGACACGTGTCTGACTCGTGTTGAACCTACTAGCTGACCCGGATCACCTACGCTATTAACCAGCATTGACGCGGGCCGCGTAGGCTTTTGCCTACCTTTACGCGGGCCTCGAGAAACCCGAGATGAGGCCCTATATAATGGGAGCTCGGGATATCAGTTTCAGTCACTCAATTTCTTTTCTTTCTTACGAATTTCCACATAGTAGAAGCTATACTCGGGTATAATACCCCCCCTAAATAACGAAGTTCTGCTCCGTTGTAAGTATTATAACCCCTGGATACGTATTAGATAAGCTGCCCGATTGATCTAGGGTTCCGTAACGGCTGTCGTGGTGATGCCCGACGTAGTCGTTGGAATGCCGTCTCGGGGAGAGTATTACTAATGTTAAAATGGGTTATTATACTAACACGTGTGCATTTGTGTAATTTATAGATTATTCCCAGGAAATCCTTACAGAAAATCTAAGACAGCAATGTGAGTAATCTCCTTTTTGCAAATTGTTTTTACAAAACCTCACCTAAATTAATTATATATTAAGCAGTTATTGAGTATTTGTAAGAATACAATTATCATGAGTATGTTGGGGTTTTGTATACAAAGTTATGTTACTGCCTTGCGAGGGGTAACATTTCCACAAGTTGGGTCTGACAGTACCACGAATGTTAATTGATATAACTTGGAAACAAATGTAATTGCGAGATCGCCCTCAATATTGTACAATGGCTTTTATTAAAACTCGATTAAACTGGGATTCACTCACCAGTATTTCCCACTGACAAAGTGTTTTAAACGCGTTTCAGGTAACAAAATGTGAAAGCCAATTAGAAGTCAGCTGGAAAGCACTGAAGGCTTGGAAAAATGGCAATAAAGTTACCTAAAATAAAATAGATGTTTTTATTAAATAAAAAAGGATTTATTCCTATGAAAATGTATGTAATGCAAACTTGGGTTTTATCCCATGCATTTAATATTATGGAAATGTGGTAGTTTACTCTGATCAAATATTTCCTAACTACGGTCCTGATGAAAATTCCGCTGCCAAATTAGACAATACGCGATACCACCGAAACTGGCTCGTGGCCGCCCGTTCCCAGAAATTAGGGATCGGGGGTTGCGACAGATATACATGTATAAATACATAAAGGTAACAAGTTAAAATATATTATTTTAACAATTATTCCAAAATGAAATAAATATAATTTTTGTTAAAATATTTATTATTTTAACAAATAATTATATAATTTGGAATAATATTGAAGACTCAAAGAAACGTAACTCAAAGAAACAAATTGATACTACGTCAAGGCACGACCCGCTCGTCTAATAGATCATAGTACGTTGTAGGTAGTCGTGTACATCAGAAGGAGCTTTGAGTTACAGTTGATTACGAAGAACGCAAGACTATGAGTTCATGTCCCCCTTTTCTTTTAACTATTTTTAGTTTTATAACTTCGGGGGTGAAGTACATGTTACAAACTGTTTACAAACGTTTATATGTGGTATGGTTAGCTAAGGAAAGGTACTGCTAGATCATGTGAGTGGTGGGTACAATGCTTAAGACCATTAATCCTCGTTGTAGGACCGAGGGACATGAGTGATAGATCTATTTGGGTGTAGCGAGCCCCGCCCATGTGGACCAGAGTTTGGCCCATGAGGTGACTATCTCTTAGAGTCGGAAGCCCGGTGCAAAATCTGCTAGGGTTGAGCCTTCCTGCATCACGTCACACATATTAATGGCCTTGCAAACCATTAATCGATCTGTTCTTTGTTTCCATGTTTGCTTTCATACCAGGGTTTACAAAACATACATACTTACAATGATTTCAAAGGTTTATTCGTGCACACTTACAAAACACATGAACTCGCTCAACTTTTGTTGATGTTTTCAAACTACATGTATTTCAGGGAATTAAATGTGGATCTGGTGGGCATTTGGAAGTTTCAAGTGTTGTTTGAAATAAAAGATATCATCCGGGGTAGAAGGGTTTGGAGTGTGTATCTTATCCTGGATATGATACATAATTCAAAGCCTAGTTTTTATTAATGTCTTTTGTCGAGTCCTTATGGAACTCTAAACAATTTGCATGGTTTGTAATTTGGATTTGAAGTATGTGTTCGGATTTTAAGACAATGTTTATGATATTTTAAACTTAAGTAATGGATGATCATCTTTAGTTTTATCATATAGTTGTTTGTTATGGTTGAATGTAATGATATTAAGCAAGTCACACATAATCACGCTTCCGCAAAAGTCAGGGTGTGACAAAAAGGTTTAGCCCAAGTTTGGTTTTGGCTGTTAACTTAAATTAAAAGAACCGAATAAAAAACGTCAATCTAACCGAATAAACCGAACTATATAACTGAAAACTGATTGGTTAATAAAGTAGACTAGCCGGTGACTTCGATTAAGTTCCGAAACCGATCGAACCATGCAAACCACAATGCAAAGGACTAACCCATGGATTTTCTTATAACTAGGGGTGAAAACGAGCTGAGTGGCTCGCGAGAAGCTTGGGATCGGCTCGAGAAATTTTCAAAACGAGCCAATCCTTATCGAGCCCGAGCCGAGTTTGAGCCTAAAATAAAACTATTTATGGAGCTCAAGCTCGAGCCTGGCGTGTAAAGCTCGTCAGGCTCGTCGAGCCTTATCAAGTCTTTTGTAAATTAGTTTTTATTAATATTTAATAGCATACTCCTTATTTTAAGTTGTCTATTAAACGAGTCGATTTAAGCTTATTTAAACTTATATACAAGTCGAGCCCGAACCTAAAAATAAGCTTGTTTATTAAACGATCCCGAGCTCGAGCTTCACTTATCGAGCTCACGAGGCTAAATGAGTCTATTACTTATATTATTTTTATTTGATATATTCATTAATAGATAATAAACGAGCTGAGTCCGAGCCGAGCTAGAGCTTGAGAAAACTGCCAACAAGCCGAGCTCGAGCTTCGAAAACAAAGCTCGATAGATGAAAATAAGATTAAACAAATAAAGTTTCATTGATACGAATAAAAACATACAAGATAATCATCCACCCCGGGTGAGCTACCCCGGGGTGGTGGCTCACAAATGCACACCTTTACAACTAATGTCTACTCTTCTATTTATAGACCCTGAGCCTTGTCCTCCAAGCAAGCCGCCCCTTGCTTAGAAAATCTCCTAAACTCGCAAAACGCACTACTATAACAACTAAAAACCCCCCACCCAATACAAACAATAAACTCGCCAAACTAAAGTCGTCGTAATTGATAACATCATTCTCCATTTGACCCAACAATATTCCCCCGAGAATGATGCTATCAATTCTTCAAATTATCTTCAAAAGCATGTCTGACTTCGTCTTGGAATCTTCAGAAATTGGCTGAATACCCAAAATCTTTCATTGTCGTTTACCCCCGCAAATGTGCATCCTTCTATATCTCGTCAATTAAAGCTCCTTATCTCATTATTGAAGATAACTTTGTAATAGATATATGATAGGGTTCAAACTCCAATGATAAAAAATAAATAATCAGCTTCATTAAAAAAATCTTCAACTCGGTCAAAACACTAAAGCCCCACTGTTGCAAAAGAGTTGGTCCAACACTCCCCTTATTCTTTGTAATATTTTCTTTTCGCCCATATAATAATCTTGTACTCCCAGCCCAATCTCTATTTTTGTAAACATTAAAAATTGCCCACAACTGAACTTTTAAGGCCCGGCCCATAAAGTGATCTATAGAAACAGCCCGTTTAAACCCAGACCCTCTGAAAATGATAAAATAAAACTAGGCCCAATATGAAAAGCTAATAAAAATGATGGAGTGTTTCAAAGTCGCTAGCCAAAGAACTGTTCCAAGCCTTGCCCAATTTTGTGAACAAGTAAACAACTAGGCCCCCGTTCTTAAATAACTCAATCTGTGTTTAGCCCAACAAAAACACTCAAAGAATCTTGGATGATTCATACTTTTAAATACAAACATATCTGATTCAAGTGGGTCCATGAGAAAACCACTATTTGAGAATGTTTCTACCGTACATTTTAAGGAAGAAATGCAAATAATTAAGTGGGGCCAATTAAAAGATAAATCCATGCTGATATCACCATATGAACCAAAAATATAAGACCATAGGGTATGGTGAGGCTAGTCCCCAAAGAGACCACCCGCCACATAGGCGTCACCTCACCAAGGGTGGAGGACCATCCCCTTGGGGACTACCCAAGGGTGTGGAAGACTACCCTAGACTACCAACCCATAATATAATATTAATATATTAATAAGGGCCAAACTATCTGCACATAATGGTTGGCTATCTACACACTTAGGGTTTACCTACGCTGCGTATAGGTCTATACGCAGCGTATAGGGTTACTTCTATACGCTGCGTATAGAGCTATACTCAGCGTATATAAACCATGGATTTCAGAGCCTTATCAGCAATCATTGCACAGAAAACAAGGGTTTATATACGCTGCGTATAGAGCTATACTCAGCGTATATAACCCATCATATTTTTTTTGCTATTTTGATGTATTTGTGGTATAAATTCTCACCCGGTTCCAACGTTAAATCGCTTAAAATATATAACGTTAATGCTATACCAATAATATTATATACCGTTAAATTGTTTTGGAAAACGTATATACAGTTTGAATATATTATATTGTTATCATTTAAATTAAATTATTATACCATGTCTAGTGCGGTTCGAATGCTATAAACGTTTAAATATCATACCGTTAATTATTTTTAAATACTATATCTATAGGCTTATACGGGTGTGGTATGGTATCCTATAGTATCGTATCGTATTGCATCGTATCATATCGTATAGTGTATAGTATAAGTCTCGTATAGGTTCCCTGTAGGTCTTGTATATGCCTATACGCCTATACGGGACCTAAACCACACCTATAGGCCTATACGGTGTTATATTGTATCGTATAGTATAGTATCGTATCGTATAGTGTAGTATAAGTCTCGTATAGGTTTCCTATAGGTCTTGTATATGCCTATAGGCTTATACGGGACCAAAACCACACCTATAGACCTATACGGGACCCAAACCACACTTATAGGCATATACGGGACCTCAACCACACATATAAGCCTATACGGGACCTAAACCACACATATAGGCCTGTAAGGGACCTATACTACATCTGTAGGCTTATACGAGTGTTGTATGGTATCCTATAGTATCGTATCGTATTGCATCGTATCGTATCATATAGTGTATAGTATAAGTCTCGTATAGGTTCCCTGTAGGTCATGTATATGCCTATAGGCCTATACGGGACCTAAACCACACCTATAGGCCTATACGTGTGTTATATCGTATAGTATCGTATCGTATCGTATCATATAGTGTAGTATAAGTCTCGTATAGGTTTCCTATAGGTCTTGTATATGCGAGGTCAATATACGATGACATATATGAGGCCTATAAAGGACCTATACTATACCTATAGGCCTATACGGGACATATACTACGCTATACGATACGATATCACACTTATAGGCTTATACGAGGTCAATATGGGACATATACTATGCTATACTATACGATACAATATCACACTTATAGTCTTATACGAGGTCAATACGTGACCTATACTACACCTATACGATTCGATATCACACTTATAGGCTTATACGAGGTCGATACGATATTTATTTAAAATAGAAATACTTAATTTTTTATTTATTTAAAATAGAAAACTCTTTTTTTTATAAAATTTACTAAAACCATTAATGTATAAATGTTTATAAAAAAACCTTTATATACGTTGTGTATAGGTCTATATGCAGTGTATAGAAACAGTCAAAAAGACCAATTTACCCCTTCATTTGGGACTATACACAACCAAATGAAAGGATAAAATTGTCTTTTTGACCCTTTATATACATTGCGTATAGGTCCATACCAAGCATATAGTAGGAAAGACCATTTTACCCCTGCATTTGGGGTTATACGCAACCAAAAACAGGGGTAACATTTGTCTTTTTGACCCTTAATATACGCTGCGTATAGACCTATACGCAGCGTATATAAAGGGTAATTTTTATTTTTAACCCCAAACCTGTGGTAAAAATATATTTTTGGACCCTTTATATATGATGCGTATAGACCTATACGTAGCGTATATAAAGGGTGAATTTAAAAAAAGCATTTTTAAGTATCGTATCGTATAGTATAAGTCTCGTATAAACCTCGTATAAGTCTCATATAGGTCTTGTATCTACCTATAGGCCTATAAGGGACCTATACTATAGTATCGTATCGTATCGTATTGCATCGTATGGTATCATATAGTATATAGTATAAGTCTCGTATAAGTCGCGTATAAGTCTCATATAGGTCTTGTATATGCTTATAGGCCTATACGGGTGTTATATCGTATCGTATAGTATAGTGTCATATCGTATCGTATAGTGTAGTATAAATCTCGTATAGGTTTCCTATAGGTCTTGTATATGCCTATATGCCTACACGGGACCTAAACCACACCAATAGGCCTATACGGGACCTAAACCACTCCTATAGGCCTATACGAGACCTCAACCACACATATAAGCCTATACGGGACCTAAACCACACATATAGGCCTATAAGGGACCTATACTACATCTATAGGCTTATGTGAGTGTTGTATGGTATCCTATAATATCGTATCGTATTGCATCGTATTGTATAGTGTATAGTATAAGTCTCGTATAGGTTCCCTGCGGGTCTTGTATATGCCTATAGGCATACACGGGACCTAAACCACACCTATAGGCCTATACGGGACACATACTACACTATACGATACGATATCACACTTATAGGCTTATACGAGGTCAATACGGGACATATACTACGCTATACGATACGATATCACACTTGTAGGCTTATACGAGGTCAATACGGGATATATACTACGCTATACGATACGATATCACACTTATAGTCTTATACGAGGTCAATATGTGACCTATACTACACCTATACGATTCGATATCACACTTATAGGCTTATACGGGACCAAAACCACACCTATAGACTTATACGAGAACTAAACCACACCTATAGGCATATACGGGACCTCAACCACACATATAAGCCTATACGGGACCTAAACCACACATATAGGCCTGTAAGGGACCTATACTACATCTATAGGCTTATACGAGTGTTGTATGGTATCCTATAATATCGTATCGTATTGCATCGTATCATATAGTGTATAGTATAGGTCTCGTATAGGTTCCCTGTAGGTCTTGTATATGCCTATAGGCCTATACGGAACCTAAACCACACCTATAGGCCTGTACGGGTGTTATATAGTATAAGTCTCGTATAGGTTTCCTATAGGTCTTGTATATGCGAGGTCAATATACGAGGACATATATGAGGCCTATACAGGACCTATACTACACCTATAGGCCTATACGGGACATATACTACGCTATACGATACGATATCACACTTATAGGCTTATACGAGGTCAATACGTGACATATACTATGCTATACGATACGATATCACACTTATAGTCTTATACGAGGTCAATACGTGACCTATACTACGCCTATACGATTAGATATCACACTTATAGGCTTATACGAGGTCGATATGATATTTATTTAAAATAGAAATACTTAATTTTTTATTTATTTAAAATAGAAAACTCTTTTTTTTATATAAAATTTACTAAAACCATTAATGTATAAATGTTTATAAAAAACCTTTATATACGCTGTGTATAGGTCTATACGCAGTGTATAGAAAGGGTCAAAAAGACCATTTTACCCCTTCATTTGGGACTATACGCAGCCAAATGCATGGGTAAAATTGTCTTTTTGACCCTTTATATACGCTGCGTATAGGTCCATTCGAAGCGTATAGTAGGAAAGACCATTTTACCCCTGCATTGGGGGCTATACGCAGCCAAACACAGGGGTAACATTATCTTTTTGACCCTTTATATACGCTGTGTATAGGTCTATATGCAGCGTATTTAAACTTTGTGAAAAAATGATCCCTCAAACCTACCAAAAAATCTAATGGTTTATATACGCTGCGTATAGACCTATACGCAGCGTATATAACCCTTGTTTTCTGTGCAATGCTTACTGATAAGGCTCTGAAATCCATGGTTTATATACGCTGAGTATAGCTCTATACGCAGCGTATAGCTCTATACGCAGCGTATGTAAAGGTAGGGTTTGGTGTGTAAATAGCCATGTTGGTGTGCAAATAGGTAGACCCATTAATAAAGGGGAGAGAGAGAAGTCAGATGGGGGGCCCACCACTTTGCTTCGTCTCCAACGTCTTGGAGAAAACGGGAGGGACGCGACGGACCGCCGAGGGGCGGTGTGCGACGCCGGGGACGGCAGGGGACGACCCCCATACCCTCTGGTCTAATTTAAGGTCATTTACATATATCTCCCTTCTAAAATCGTTAATTACATATATACTCAATCCTTAAAATCAATTACATATTTCCCCTTTTTATTAAAATCACTCCTATTAAATTTCTATTCTACCCTTAATAAACTTATTAAATGATTATTACATTTTCCCATTCTTCTAATACCATTACTTACATATTTTATGATTTAATGTGTAATATAATATAATTGTTTACGGATCAGATATTAACCTAATGATATGAATTCATTTTTTTATAAGCTCTGCCTTTTTTTTATAAGCATTCATTTATAAAATTGAAAGTTTTGCTTATATGTAATACGTCTTAACTCTTAAGCATTCATTTAAAAAAAAAAACAGTCATGCGACCATGTTTTAAAATTTTACTTTTGCTGTAAAACAGTTTATCCAATATTATTTTGAATGCTTAAAACATGACAATTAGATTTCTTAAATAGCATTAGACAAAAAAAATGGAAATTTAACTCCTATTTCAAAACAATTACAATATTGATGATCGAACTAAGATTTAGGCTAAACAAAAATTGATTACGACTTGAAAAAAAAACAAACGTATATTGTATAACAATATGTTTTTTTTATATAAGATATTTTAGATAATCAATATTTAAACGTAAATTGTTAGTGTTGTTAACTAAAATGTAGATGTATAATGGGCCGGTTGTAAAAAAAAAGTAAACTAAAACTTAATCAGTAACTAGATATGTAAAAAGGTCACCTGTTTTATAAAATGGGTATGACCGTTTTTTTTTTCAAAGAAATATTTTAAAAATTTTATCACAGCATAGACCAGATTGATTTTGAAGTTTAGAAATAAGAAATTAAGAAAAGGATAAAGGGGTAATTTTATAAAGAAAGGGGGAGAATATGTAATTGATTTTAAAGGTTAGGTAAATATGTAATAATGACTCTTAGTAAGGAGATATATGTAAAAATCCCTATAATTTAATCACCTTGGAGTTCCATGTGGTCTTGGTCCAAAGAAAACCCCAGCTACCTTCAACGAAACAACAACGATAATTCTCCACGTGGGACCCAAAGAAAAATCAACCATCATACTCTTGATCCACAAAAATAAGCCCACAAGAAAAAACTTTATTGTCACGAACTAACTCATCCAGATCTATAACTTTATTGTCACGACTCCATAAAATCGCCAATGTGAATAACCTAGATCTTCGAACACACCAGCTTCACTCTCTCACTATTCTAACAACAAAAATGTTGAAACATTAAATTCGGTGCTGAAAAATTATTTATTTTATGTTAACGGAGTTACGCATTCGTACAAATTATTTATTTTATGTTAACGGAGTTACGCATTCGTACAAATTAAACCGGATTTGAAAACGTTAAATTTTAAATAAAATTAGTTAAACTCCGTTAGAGTTTTTTTTTTAAGAAATCATTTAACTAGGTTAGTTCTAATGTAAGTGAAGTTAGATGTTGAAATTAATCAACTTAACTAAGTTAGTGCATGATATTATCTAAAGTACAAATGAGTGGCCTTGTGGTAACATTTGTGAACTTAAAGACGTTGTGATAAATAAAACAGAATAACACCAAAAAAAAAAAAAAGTGGCTGGGCAAGGACTAGAACTCGTGACCCAACATTAAGACATTACGTGCATAGCCAGTTGGGCTACAGCCCATGCTGTGGTAAGAAATGGAATTCATAAGCTTACATATAGCAGATAGGTTTTTATGAAAAAAAAGAAGCAAGAGGAAATTGCTGGGGAAGGGTTTCGAACCCAGGACCTTACGTTCAATACCAAGCGCGCCTAACAGCTGGTCTGTATCAGTTTCTATGTTGAATTCAGGTGCACGTTTTAAGTACAACCTAGACGCGAACCAGTTTCATTGTCTTCTCCATTCTGCGCAAACCCGAACCATCCGAGGTCGACCCAGTACAAAATACAATCAGGACATGATGATTTGATGTGCCTCAGATCTCAAACGATTCATGTTCTTGGTGGGGTTACTTCATGTTATGAATCGTTCATTTAAACAACATAATTAACTTCATTAATTTCCTTAAAACCCACCATTTATGAGCACCATGAAAACCAAACGGGGTTTTGCTTAAATCGGCAAGCATAGATTCAAAAATTAGTTCCTATAATCCTAAATACCCTTACACAGTCACACAAATTCATAAAACCTGCAACACTTCACCCAACAATCGCGAATTTGTAGCAAAGTTAAAGCTAGGGCTCGAAACTTTGTGTCAGCATATCTCCTTTGTTCGAGCACCAATTCAGGTAATTCAAAAGCCTAATCTTATTAGTTTTTCAAGCTCTACAAAACCCCTCTATCAATTTCTATGATAGAGGGTTTAATCTGTATGTATTTTAAATACTCAATTTCTAGGGTTCTTGATGATAAAAATTGAGGCTTTTTGTCTTAGGCTTGCTTTATGTTTAAATTGATCATAGGGTTTTGTTCCTCACCATATTATATTAGTTTGGTACATTTTTGGGGATTTTTAGGATTCGTTTGGTTATGCTATGAATTTTTATTGCAAAAATATATAAAAAGGGAATATATAAATACGAAAACAACTAAACTAGATGTCCTGAATTTCATTGCAAGTTCAAGATTTAGAGATGTCATAGATTTTATGATTTTTGGATCATAATCAAGTCAAGAAAAATAATTATTTTAAAGTTGGCATTTTAATTAACAAATGATTGTTATATTAAAAAGATGTTTTGACACAATGATATTTTAGGCTCATTCTATACGCACCCCCTCCCTTCCTGATTACACCCCCCTTGTGAGAGGAAAACTGTCGGTCCCACGCAGGCCCCACCTGTAAGTATGTGAGAGGAGGGGGTGAAAAAAGTAAATAGGGGGGTGTAGAAAGTAGCACCCATATTTTATGATGAATTCTTCATAGAATTTTGATATTTCAAAATACACTTTTACCATTATATCGTAAATTTAACATTGATATTTAGTTATACCTTGTAAAATTTCTAATGTATATATTGTCATGTTTAGGTTATTTTTATCACAATATATATTGGTTATGGACTTATGAATTTATTTGCACCTTTATTTTATATGTCACAAAAGATAGTTAGACATTAAATTTTAAGGTTTGGTATAGAAATCTTAAAGTATATTTTAAAATAATAAATATCAATATATTATATTATTAGCTTATGTTTATATTGTGACATTTAGTATTTAATTTTTACATGTATACTAGGGTGACTTTCCATCTTTTGAGTTTTCCCAAATCGTGCGGTGTTTCACAAGATTAAGCAGGAACGTAACCGGTGAGTAGATTCGACTCTTTTCCCCTTTTTGCCATTAACTCTTTTTGGGGTGTATCTCGTGCTCGATTTTAAATTTATTATTTAAATTGATAACATGCTATTCGATGTGTTTCTATGTGTCACTTGTTGCTAATATATTGTTTTTCTATACGTTCATCTATGTGTTACTCGCTTTGTATCACAGGTTTCGCGTGGGTCCACCTGGCTGACCGATTCCCCATGGCCATGGGTCGAACTCGGTATCGCCATCATTGTTTCGCGGATTCGCCTTTCGGGGCTTGAATCTCTATGTGTCTATGGTTACTATTTTTGTTATGTTTGTGTTGCTTATGTTATATGTGTTGAATTCTTGTTATGTTGGAGGACATGGTTTCACATTTGAAAATGCATGTTACAAAATAATGTTTTTCTAAAAATAATGAAACAAAAACGTTTTTAAATAAAAACTGAATCTATTCACCAACATGTTTGTTGACCCAAAACTCTTTTACGCGTGATACAGGTACACAAGGGTAGACGGATTTTGAGTTGAAAACATGTAGGACTGCCTTAGTAATAAACTGGCTATGATATGTTGTTTTTAATTGTTTGAATTTGTAACTTGTACTAATATTTGAATTATATGATATATGTGACAATTTAATATTGATACTTTAAATACTTCAACTTTTAAATAGTGTTATAAGCTTTGAGCAATCATCATGCCCTGTACCATTCCGCTGCGGGTCGGGGTGTGACAAATAATGCTACAATAAATATTATACAAATAAGAAAACTACCAGAAACGAGCACCTTAATGCAAAGTGTCACCCACGCCACATCGCACAGACACCCTGCTACTTATATTATAATGCATTTAGGAAAAAACATTTTAAAATACTCAGAAGTCAAAAACTTTTATATAGTTTAATGCGTAAAATACACTGAGTCACCGCGAGACAATAACTTGGTGCTTTTTTTTTTTTTTTTTTGCTTTTTTTTTAACGTCTAAAAACTCATCAAATCTGTCATTTGTAGGATTTAAACCCACAACCACTTAGTTAAGGTACATATCACTTTACCGCTAGGCTATCCCCTTGAGACAACTTGGTGCATTCCGATTTGTTAAAAGGGTTTCGCATCTAGATTTCTAGTTCTGGTGCATTCTGATCTGTTAAAAGTGTTTTATAGAAAAGCCATGTACAAATTTCAACATTTTCTCAGTTCTTCCATTTTTCTTACCTCCATCTCTCTATCAATGTACACCATCGTCAAGTTCTAACATATATTTTATCTCTCGAGGATGACATCTTATCACCATTGAACCAACGATAATTCATCCAGGAAGTCCATTTTAAGATCTATCAAGCCAGTCCCATGAAGAGATTTGTTTTTAAGTAATGAACATGGTTAAATAAACATATCTAGAGTTAAACGTTAGCCATAACTTTAATAAGGTAAATAAATATAAGAGAAAAATGCCCGAATAGTTCCTGTGGTTTCACCTTTTTTCACCTATAGTCCCTATCTTTCTAAAACTACTTGAATAGTCCCCAAGTTTTCACGTTTTGTTCTCGGATAGTCCCTGGGTCTAACTTCAGTTTGTTTTCTCTGTTAAAATGATGTGAAATGACAAAAATACCCTTTTCTTAAAAGGCCAAACCACGGGGACTATCCGGGCATCGTCTTCATTTTTATTTATAAAACAACCGTTCACAAGCAGCGTTTTTTACCGCAATCACTCCCTGTTCGGTCAATGTGCTCATCGTCAAAAGCACTTCGGCACCCTCTCGAGGCTCGCCACCTTGACCGATTAACGTTTTCAATGCTTCCGATTTCATTTCCTCAACCAACTTCTTGTCGTCTTCAGATATCCCTTCCAGTGACTACAAATCAGTCTTGTTGCAGACTATAATCAAAGGTTTGTTCATAAACAAAGACTTGATACTGTGAAAAAGTGCCGATTGTTGGGCGATAGTGTACCCACAAGAACCAGAGATATCAAGAAAGAACAACACAGCGGCTCTCAGATGCGCCAACGCGGTTATACTACACATTTCGATAATATTACGGTCTTCAAACGGCCTGTCTAAAATCCCTGGAGTATCAATCACTCGATACCTCAAGTATTTATAATCCGTATGACCAACGAATAACGACTTTGTGGTGAAAGCATACGGCTGGACGTCAACATCAGCCCTGGTAATTTTGTTAATAAACAAACTTTTCCCGACATTGGGATACCCGCATATCAATATCGTCCTCGTGTTGGGGGGTGTGCGGCGATGGTGGGTCGATCGTCATGGGCTGACAACATTCGGAGGATAAATTAGCACACACCACTGTACCACACACCACTGCTCCGCCGTTGTGCCACCACCATCGTCATCACGTATCAATCACCCACCATACCTCCACTCGAACCACCTCCCTGCCGTCGCGACCAGGTGGCTGGAGACCACCCGTCTCGATCTCGCCTCTCTCTCCCTCGGTTCTCTCTCTCTCTCTCTCTCTCTCTCTCTCTCTCTCGGTCGAATCTCACTCTCTCTCTTGGTTATGCAGGTTATGTGTGTGTATATTGTGAGATAAAACTAATGGGGGCTAGGGTTTTGAAGAAGATGAAGAAGATGCCTGGATAGTCCCTGTGGTTTGGCCTTTTAAGGAAAGGGTAATTTTGTCATTTCACATCATTTTAACAGAGAAAACAAACTGAAGTTAGACCCAGGGAGTATCCGAGAACAAAACGTGAAAACTTGGGGACTATTCAAGCAGTTTTAGAAAGATAGGGACTATAGGTGAAAAAAGGTGAAACCACAGGGACTATCCGGGCATTTTTCTCTAAATATAATTAAGTTTGTTCCATGATATATTGAAGAGTTGATATAGACCATGTAGTCCTTAATCCAAACCATGGTAAAAATAAGCAAGCAACATGATTAAATAAATATTCTAGAGTTAAAAGTTAGCTTTAATTATAATAAGTTGTAACACCTCGAAAATTCACGTCCTATAATGTGTAGACACGTGTCAAATGTTTAAACGTGTGAAAGAAATATTATAGAAGGACTAAAGTTGACAAACATGGAAAGTATGTGACTATACGTATTCTAAGTGTCAACTGTGAATAAATATAATGTACATTAACCCTACATGGTGCTCATACCTTCAAACGAATAAATCATGGATCATACGAAGCTAAAAGTGAGAGATTTCAAACTACAGGGGCTAAATGTGTCAACATGTTTAAATTATACCTCTGAGTGACCTTTTGACAAACCCGAAGCTTTGTAACGGTAAATTATGCTCACTAGAATGCACGATTAAAATTTCATAAAGTTTCGTTATCGTATGAGAAAGTTATGATCAAATTCGTGTGCGAAGGGTTAAAGCGTAAACGTTGAATGTTAGGACTTTTCGGGTAACAATAAAGTTAACCGGGGACTTGACAAAGTGGGTATATGTTTTAAAGCCCTTATAGATCAATTGTGAGGGTTCATAATACAATAAACAAGTGCCTATTCGAATTTTGAAGAGCCAAGGATCAAATCGCAAAAATCTAAAAATGTGGATTTGGTGCAGAAGGGGGCCTAGCGCGACGCGAGGGGCCTAGCATCACGCTAGGGGTGCCCAGCTCCGAATTAAATGGGTTGTTGCCTGCTGAGTGCAATCTGCTCGATTCTAACTCGTTTCTCCACATCTCTTGACCCCTAAAACACCCCCTAAGCATCTAGGACACATGTGGGAAGGTTGTGGTGTGTGCTAGACCTTGTTGTCAACACCTTGTGGTGATTGAATTCACTATAAAAGGCCACAAGTGTTCAACACTTTCTTCACACCTTCATCTGCATTTGTGGATCACTTCTGGAGCTCAACTTCCTCTCAAGTGTTCCCTAATCAAGCTTAGGACTTCAGTAAGTGTTCTAATCCTTTCTAAATTAAGTTTAGCTTAGTTATTTAGCTAAAAGTCAAACCGTCGAAATTACGGTTTGACTTCGAGATTAGTCAACAATGGCTCGGTCATATCTCGAATTAAAAGTACCTTTAAGTAGGTAATTATATGGGTAATAAAACCTTAAAAGGGTTCCCCCTGATTATCACTCTAACTAGGTCAGAAGTCGGGTCAAACTTGTACTTAAAAAGTCAACAGGAAGCTTAAAATGCCATTTGTGCATAATTAACATTGTAGATCATATACAACCTGTTGGATCATTTTTATAACTTGGTAATAAGTGTAAGAACATGTCTAAACATGTTCAACCCGACAATTTACTATAAAGACCCGGTTCGGAACCGAAAGCCACATAGTTTGACTTTCACTTTGACTTTCAGTTCTGACCCGTTTAAGCATGTTTTAGAAATGCCTTAGAGCTTTATTTGGACTAGGTAACATGCTAGCATAACCCTCTGTGATTATACACCATGGTTCATTAGTTAACCAATTATTATGCATGATTCCGTTAATTACTCGTATGTTGACCATTATGCCCTTATTACCTTAAAACGTGATTTTTGGAAAAGTAAAGGAGTAGAAACTTTAATTACTGATATAAAAACTTGTATGCAAAATTTGACATCAGTTTGAATTGTAGATTAAGAGTTATGCTCATTATCGCAAAATGAATGCTTTATGTTAGTAAAATGGCGTAATTAGCGTATAGCCTAGTTAAACATACTTTTTGGTATCAAATCTTTTACCCACTGATGTTATATATTATTTTGGGATTTTTAAAGATTTTCAATTAATTTTAGGCTGAGCATAACTCATAGTCGTAGGCTTAATCCGGTACTTGTCGGTTTTGCCCTTACGGGCCATAAGATGAGTTTTACACATCTAAACGACTCCAAACCTTTTGCTACTGATCACATATGATAAATAAATTATTTTAAGCCTTCTGGAAATATAAAAATATCAGATTTAAGTATCAAACCCGGAAATGGCCTTTAATCGCCTTTTTAAGCGTTTTTAACGCATATTATGTTCTAGAAGTATTTTAAACATACAAGGGTTGATACCTACTGATATTTGAGGCAAATTAGAATATTTTAACAGTAAGCAAAAGTTGTTAAACTCAGACTTCAGTTTTGAGCTTTTCGGCTTATGTGAAATTACCAAAATACCCCTACGGGGCATAGTTTAGTTATAATTGATAAATTTCACATATGTACTTTATCCTACTGTTATAACTCATTAATTTGAGTATGTTTACTGATTACATCAGACCTATAACTCAGTTAAACACTTAAACTCTTTTACAACCTTTAAAATGACCAAACTACCCCTACGGGGCCTAGTTCGTGTTTAAACACGTTTCGGGCATAATGAAAGACATCTTACTGATGTCACAACATATTTGAGGCATAATTAACTTAGGAAACCTGTATACAGCTCTCATGAATACCCGTCACGCTTATTACGCGTACGATTCGGTTTATGTAACAAGTTTACATAAATTAGCCGAAACGGGTCAAACCTTAACGGTTTTATCTCAAAATCCAGAATGTGAATAATAAACCCATATTAAACAAGTCTCTGAACTTGTCGGGTCTAAATCACATTCTATCCGGTCTTCGCTTAATCGTGCGTACGAACCGTATCTTTGAAACTAGCCGGTCTAAGCTTAAGCTTAATTAAAGACCTGTTAGGATTCTAATAGGTTATTATAAAACCTTCGTTCCAGATTAGGAGTACCAGTAAAAGCTACTTGCGTTTGCTTATTTTGATTTATACATTGCTCAGGTAAATACTTTTAACTTATTTTCCCTATACGGGCTTGGGTTACGGTATATAGCATACCGCTTGATCGGGCATCAAATCTCCACCGTTTGGTGGGTAGTTGAATAATTTGATCGGCTCGTTTAAACAGTCTTGATTACTTAAAGCCTTTGGGAGGTTAAGGACCATGTCCCGGATATCCTTGGCATCATCTTACGAGATGGCCACGACCTGAGCACGGGGTGTAGGCGTACACCCGTCAGTGTATAACTCAATAGTGTGGTGTGTCTATTGATCTTTAACCCGGACAAGATCCGGGCGACTGAACGCACAAGTAACATGTAATTCGTTCACAAGATTATAATATTAAATGATTATCCCAAGTTAAAAATAAAAATGTTTATGCCACGTGCATCCAAACCAATTTTCAATCATTTTCCAAAATGAGTCAGTTGAATGTATTTACCAGTGTAAACTGACGTATTTTCCCAAAAAGATGAAATGCAGGTACTAAGCGAAATTGGCTGGGATTTCTCCTTAGCATCTTTAGAAGTCTCGCAAGCTTAAGATGCCTGAAGTCTGTTGAACTATTGTTTCATATTTATTTCGATCCGTTCTGTGGATAAACATCCGAACGTTGTGATACTTGATATTACAATAATTTATTCGGTTGTATTATCTCTTTTTAAATTGCTTCCGCTGTGCATATTAAATATTGTGTTGTTTGACTATTACGTTGCCAACCACGTCACGATACTCCCCCACCGGGCCCACCGGTGACACGTGGAAATCGGGGTGTGACAGGTTGGTATCAGAGCCAACATTGAGTGAATTAAACACTAGCCTTTGGTGTTTAATCTCAATGACACAATTGCACATTTCTAAACTTTTGAGTCTAGACTTAACATAGGATTATTCTCAATCCTAATCTGAAAAAAAAAAAATTTCTTCCAATTTTTATTGGATGCGTCGCCAAGCGAAGAAGCTGTAATAAAAATTCTCCACGTCTGGAGCCTTGAAATGCTGAGCTTCGTACCGCGACCAGGATGAGACGTGCAACCAAGGAGAAAGCATTCAGGAATTGAATGAAGAAGAAACTCCTTTGCTGAAAATCGTTTCCTCAATAGTCCTTATAAGGACATAATTATCTTTTCAGTCCTTACGAGGACAACATTATTCCTTTCAAGTCCCGCTTAGAGCAACTTTATACTTTTATTTTTATATAGTGGAATGATTAAGTTTAAACTTTCATTCTAAACAAGAAATATTAAATAAATGGAAAATAACATTTCCTTTTTGCAAGATCTACCATTATAATAAAATGGCAAAATCTAAAAGGACAAGACCTAGCTTCGGGTCATATTAAGACCGGCCAAGATGGCAGTTCCTCAATTTAGATTCAGATCCTTATTAACATTTCAATTTAGAAATTGCTCTGCGTTAATTATTATTATAAAGAATCTTAAGAGTGAAACCTAGCCGAATGTCATTATAAAGAACTGGCCAAGATGGTAAGACCTGTTTAAAAAGATTCGAATCCCTGTTAACATCTGAAAACATGTTAACACTCCTGGCAGACGTGATTCATTAAAAATCACACACGTCATTTTTATATAGGATTCTCCAAAAGATTCCTAACCCAGTTTAATGATCTCTGAATCCTGGGTTTACATCATTAATTGAGATGATCATATTTTAACCATACGTGGTAACATAATGCCTACGGGCCCTGCTCATTTCCATATGAGCCAAAAGACAGTGGTAGCGATGACTCCCTGTCAGATAAAGGTAATGAACTAGGTTCAAACCTCAAATACTTTGATTCTCTGAAATCATAGCATATAAATTTAAAATTGTCCTTGTGACTAGGCCTTTTGTGCTATTAAATAAAACTGTTATTGTTGCTTTGATTCTCTGAAATCATAAGCTTATGATTTATAAAGGTCCATGTGACCAGGCCCTTGGGTGCCACTAATAAAACTGTTAATGTTTTATAATTAGGATAAATTATAATAGAAATCCTAAATATATGTGATTAATAAATTAACCAAATATGGTCTCTGTTTACCATAGTTAATGAATGTCCCTAAGGGACAATTCCGTAATAAACATCCCTTAGAAGGGAAGTGCCTACGGGCTATAGTTAATGTCCTCTGAGACTAAAGACAGTGGTAGCCTACAGCTCCCTGTCAGGAAAAGGTAATGAACTTTGATTCAAACCTTAATGCCTCGATTATCTAAAGTCATGGCTTATAAATTAAACTTGTCTACGCGACTAGGCCAATTGTGCTATTATTAATTTGTAAATTAGGATTTATGATAAAAATCCCGAATAAGATAAATATCCTTCCTTCCCTGTCAGTACACATATTAAAAAGAATCTTAAAGGTACGACCTAGCCTATATGTCATTCCAGAAGAGGCCAAGATGGTAGAACCGATCCAAAGGATTCAAATCCTTGTAACATTGTAAATATGTTATCACTCTTGGCAACAGTGAGGCGATAAAATCACACTTGTCGTCGATATATTAGGAAATTTTTACAAACCCCTTGTTTAGACTATGATCAATAGGAATCATGGCTAATAAACGTCGAACATGATGAACACATCAAAACGTCCATTAGGATGTATACCTACGGGCAAGGATGTATACATGAAAAGATAGTTTTATTTCATAACTTCTTGTTAAGACAATGACATATGAAATTTTCCGATCCAAAGGAATCATTTATTATGATTTAAAAAAAAATTTCCCTAGTGACAAGGCCTATGAGCCATCAAAAGTCCTTTGGAACAAGCCCTTGTGCTATATATAAAATATGTCAGTATGACATTGGCAGCCGTGACTTATGTCCCCTGCCTAATAAATATGAAGGATTACAGTCCGTTTAAACGCCAAAGATAGTTTATTTAAAAACTTAGGCAAAACATAATCAAATAAAGTTAATACTATCTATTCGCCTATATGGTTTATTTATACCATGGCTAAATAATCATCAAATTTGACAATTCACCCTATACTTAAACCAATTATTACTACTTGGTTTGTAGCCTTCAAAGCTTCACCATGGCTGACTCCTCTGAAGCTCACAATCATCCAGTTAATCAGAAGGATGATGCAAGACTGAAATTAATAAGCACCGGATTACAGGCTATGATCAAAATAGCCGTAAGCAACGCTGTGGACCGTGTGTTGAAGGATCTTAAGCGAAAGTGCGATAATACCCCAAATAAAGGTTACAAAAAGGGTAAGACCGGCTCAAGCTATAACCAGTCCAAACCAAGGAAGGCAAAACCCAAATGTAAAACCTGCAAAAGAAGACACTGGGGGCAGTGTCAATCAAACCCAAAGATAAAGCGATGTGGCATCTGTAAAAGAGATGGCCACCAATCCCACGAATGTAGGGACATAAAGAATGCAAACTGTTTCAGCTGCGGCGAAAAGGGCCACATCAGTACTAATTGCCCTAAGGCTGCCAAGGAAGGAGCAACTAAGTCTGGGAAGGATTTGAAGGATAAACAGCAGACCGGTGAGAAGACTAGATGCAAAACCTGTAGGAAATACCACCTCGGGAATTGCAGATATGAATCTCAGCCTCTACCCTGTGGAATCTGCAAGTCCAAGGGGCATAAGACCTTGGATTGCAGGAAATTGGGAGACGCAACCTGCTATGGTTGCAATGAAAAAGGGCACATTAAGACCAACTGCCCTGAATACGCTAAAAAGCTTGAGGAAGCTAAGAAGACCGAAGCTGGAGGCTCTCAAATGGGTGCTCAGGAGGCTATTCAGGATGACAAGGTCGTAACAGGTATTTTTATCAATAACGCTCATGCTAGGGTATTAATTGATTCAGGTTCAGATAAGTCTTCCGTAGACAACAGATTTTTGTAAATCATTAAATCTGCCTGCTAAAACTCTAAGCGTTAATTGTAAAGTAAAATTTACCGATAGTACCTCAGAGACGGCTTCAGAAATATTAGATGGATGTTTTATATCCATTAGGAATTTTTTTTCCGATGTCCTAGTTCCGTTAAAATATAAGGACTCAATATAGTGATAAAAATCGATTGGTTGCCTTGAAAATCAAGCCCATATTGTGGGTAATAAGAAACAATTAATTATCAAGACTCCTTATGAGACAACCCTCATAATTACATGTATCCGTACGATTAATTAATATTAAACATAAAAAATGGTGGAACTGGCCGTCCCCGGAATCGAACCTGGGTCTAGGCCACACCCTTTCGCGCGTCTAGCCAACCGAGCTAGGTGCCTAGTTTGTGAAATTTCCATTTTTGGTTAAATATAAGCACATGTACAATAACTTCCTTACTTCTTTCTATAAGTCACCTACTTATCCTCATTATGGTGACTAAGTATTAGAATCCCAGATTGTACCTCTATGTTTTAGTTACTCTTGGCTTACTTGTTGACTAAACACTAGAAAGGACCGTATTAAAAAAAAACCTAGTATCCGTTTCGCGAAAAGAGAAAAGACGGAATAAGAATTTTCTGACTCTCGCCATAAAAAAATTCTAGACAGTCGACAGTATGTCGCAAACTTTAATTCATTGGCTGAGATAGTACCCTATTCAGTATACCAAAAAAAAAAATCTAAGCTTAAAGCACATAATTAATAGTGGTTTGACTGCTAAGAGATACGTTTGGGTTCGGATGCTAATAAGTCCCTCATAAGATCTTAAGCTTAGCAAACTTTTAGAAATTTTTCCCATAAAAACCCCAGATATTAAGTGTAAGGGAAAAAGTTACAGACGAAATCGAAAGAATCATTTCTTTTGTTACTATCAGAAACCTTCAGTAGTATGCTTTCGAAATGTCCTCTTTCTAAGAGGAAGTGCGTCAGCATATATAGTTGATATCTATTTAATCTCTATCAGTTCCGAATCCCAGATGATATGATAAAAGCACCATATGAGGATTGGTGTGTCTTAATAAGTTCCGTAGATTGCTTCCATGCCTGATCAGTATGGAGGTTTAATGCATGGGACCACAAAGATATTCCGAAAGGTCATATGGTACTAAAGTCAACTAATAGTATTCAAAGAAGATATCCAGAATAGAATGGTCCAAATAACTATTCCCTGGTAACGGAATATGTGGACTCATAACATGAATGTGTCACTTATTAGACACAAGCGTTGATGAGTGAACTGGAGCCTGAGATAGGGAAATCTCTGTAACCTCCTTATACCTTGATTATCTTCTCCTAAGATTACCCTGTTTACCCCTGGGAGGCAGGTAGAGTTAAGTTTCATATCCCATTTAAGGCTGTATTATTATGAAATCTCCAAGACGGCTAGTACCGTCATTGGAAGAATCGAAACCCTGATAACTAAGTTTTAAAATAGAGGGTTCACATAGCCTAGCTCGATACTTCGATAGTTTATATTGTTATATAAGAAAGACGGTTCATTTTGCTTATGCATTATTTATCGCAACCCTAATTAGGCAATGATTAAAATTTGCCAACAGCTGCCCTGAATCGTCGACTTGTTCGACTAACTACAAGGATCAGCTAACCATTAAAAAATTTGTTAAGTAGTGGTTGGAATAACCATCTCACCTTAAGATAAGCTTATCTATGATAGTTGATATGTAAGCATCAAGGCTGCTCCCTTAGAGACCCTGTAAAGATAGAATGATAAACATCTATTGTAGGGGCAATAGATTGGTAAGTTCAATTACCAGGATCTAAGGACAAATTATTGGTGGATAGGCTTGAAGAAGTCTGTAGCCACCTAAGTAGCTAAATGCTTGACTTGTGCGCAAGTCAAAGCTGAGCATCAGAAACCATCAGGTTGCTATATCAGCTTGAACTTCCTACGTGGAAGTGGGAAATAGTAACTATGGATTTTATTACCAAGTTACCCAAGACCAGGAAGGGAAATGGTACAATATGGGTTGTAGTTGACAGACTGACTAAATCAGCACATTTCTTACCCATCAAGGAGACTTATAACTCCGACATGTTAGCCCAGTTATACGTTGATAAGATTATAGCCTTACATGGCATACCTGTGTCTATTATCTCTGATAGGGATACTAGATACACGTCACATTTTTGGAAGAGTTTCCAACAATCTTTGGGCACACGTTTGAATTTTTGTACGGCTTACCATCCTCAGACTGACGGTCAGAGTGAGCGTACTATTCAAACGTTGGAAGACATGCTATGTGCGTGTGCGATCGATTTGGGAGGTAGTTGGGATAAGAACCTACCATTAATCGAATTCTCCTACAACAATAGCTACCATACCAGCATTAAGGCTGCGCCTTTTGAGGCATTATACGGTAGAAAGTGTAGATCGCCTATTTGTTGGGCGGAAGTTGGAGATGTCCAGTTATCAAGACCAGAGATCGTGTTCGAAACGACGGACAAGATTGTCCAGATTCGTGACCGTCTCAAAGCTGCCCGGGATAGGCAGAAAAGTTACGCTGATCCTAAGCGTAAGGATTTTCACTTCGAAGTAGGTGACAAAGTCCTACTTAAAGTGTCGCCCTGGAAAGGAGTGATGCGGTTTGGTAAGAAAGGAAAGCTAAGCCCGAGATACATAGGACCTTTCGAGGTTATCGAACGTGTCGGGTCAGTTACCTATAAGTTAAACTTACCGGAAGAGCTCAGTGGAATTCACAATGTATTCCACATCTGCAATCTGAAGAAGTGCTTTGCCGATGAATCACTGGTTATACCACATACAGATGTGCATATAGATGAGAGCTTGAAGTTTGTGGAAAAACCTTTGTCGATTGAAGATCGACAGGTAAAGAAGCTTCGAAGGAAGCACGTACCTATTGTAAAGGTCAAATGGGATGCTCGTAGAGGTCCCGAATACACGTGGGAGGTTGAATCCACGATGAAAGAAAAGTACCCTTACTTATTTCAGTAAATCTCGGGTCGAGATTTATTTTAAGGGGGTGAGGATGTAACACCTCGAAAATTCATGTCCTATAATGTGTAGACACGTGTCAAATGTTTAAACGTGTGAAAGAAATATTATAGAAGGACCAAAGTTGACAAACATGGAAAGTATGTGACTATACGTATTCTAAGTGTCAACTGTGAATAAATATAATGTACATTAACCCTACATGGTGCTCATACCTTCAAACGAATAAATCATGGATCATACGAAGCTAAAAGTGAGAGATTTCAAACTACAGGGGCTAAATGTGTCAACATGTTTAAATTATACCTCTGAGTGACCTTTTGACAAACCCGAAGCTTTGTAACGGTAAATTATGCTCACTAGAATGCACGATTATAATTTCATAAAGTTTCGTTATCGTATGAGAAAGTTATGATCAAATTCGTGTGTGAAGGGTTAAAGCGTAAACGTTGAATGTTAGGACTTTTCGGGTAACAATAAAGTTAACCGGGGACTTGACAAAGTGGGTATATGTTTTAAAGCCCTTATAAATCAATTGTGAGGGTTCATAATGCAATAAACAAGTGCCTATTCGAATTTTGAAGAGCCAAGGATCAAATCGCAAAAATCTAAAAATGTGGATTTGGTGCAGAAGGGGCCAAGCGCGACGCGAGGGGGGCCTAGCGTCACGCTAGGGGTGCCCAGCTCCGAATTAAATGGGTTATTTAGCTAAAAGTCAAACCGTCGAAATTACGGTTTGACTTCGAGATTAGTCAACAATGGCTCGGTCATATCTCGAATTAAAAGTACCTTTAAGTAGGTAATTATATGGGTAATAAAACCTTAAAAGGGTTCCCCCTGATTATCACTCTAACTAGGTCAGAAGTCGGGTCAAACTTGTACTTAAAAAGTCAACAGGAAGCTTAAAATGCCATTTGTGCATAATTAACATTGTAGATCATATACAACCTGCTGGATCATTGTTATAACTTGGTAATAAGTGTAAGAACATGTCTAAACATGTTCAACCCGACAATTTACTATAAAGACCCGGTTCGGAACCGAAAGCCACATAGTTTGACTTTCACTTTGACTTTCAGTTCTGACCCATTTAGACATGTTTTAGAAATGCCTTAGAGCTTTATTTGGACTAGGTAACATGCTAGCATAACCCTCCGTGATTATACACCATGGTTCATTAGTTAACCAATTATTATGCATGATTCCGTTAATTACTCGTATGTTGACCATTATGCCCTTATTACCTTAAAACGTGATTTTTGGAAAAGTAAAAGAGTAGAAACTTTAATTACTGATATAAAAACTTGTATGCAAAATTTGACATCAGTTTGAATTGTAGATTAAGAATTATGCTCATTATCGCAAAATGAATGCTTTTTGTTAGTAAAATGGAGTAATTAGCGTATAGCCTAGTTAAACATACTTTTTGGTATCAAATCTTTTACCCACTGATGTTATATATTATTTTGGGATTTTTAAAGATTTTCAATTAATTTTAGGCTGAGCATAACTCATAGTCGTAGGCTTAATCCGGTACTTGTCGGTTTTGCCCTTACGGGCCATAAGATGAGTTTTACACATCTAAACGACTCCAAACCTTTTGCTACTGATCACATATGATAAATAAATTACTTTAAGCCTTCTGGAAATATAAAAATATCATATTTAAGTATCAAACCCGGAAATGGCCTTTAATCGCCCTTTTAAGCGTTTTTAACGCATATTATGTACTAGAAGTATTTTAAACATACAAGGGTTGATACCTACTGATATTTGAGTCAAATTAGAATATTTTAACAGTAAGCAAAAGTTGTTAAACTCAGACTTCAGTTTTGAGCTTTTCGGCTTATGTGAAATTACCAAAATACCCCTACGGGGCATAGTTTGGTTATAATTGATAAATTTCACATATGTACTTTATCCTACTGTTATAACTCATTAATTTGAGTATGTTTACTGATTACATCAGACCTATAACTCAGTTAAACACTTAAACTCTTTTACAACCTTTAAAATGACCAAACTACCCCTACGGGGCCTAGTTCGTGTTTAAACACGTTTCGGGCATAATGAAAGACATCTTACTGATGTCACAACATATTTGAGGCATAATTAACTTAGGAAACCTGTATACAACTCTCATGAATACCCGTCACGCTTATTACGCGTACGATTCGGTTTATGTAACAAGTTTACATAAATTAGCCGAAACGGGTCAAACCTTAACGGTTTTATCTCAAAATCCAGAATGTGAATAATAAACCCATATTAAACAAGTCTCTGAACTTGTCGGGTCTAAATCACATTCTATCCGGTCTTCGCTTAATCGTGCGTACGAACCGTATCTTTGAAACTAGCCGGTCTAAGCTTAAGCTTAATTAAAGACCTATTAGGATTCTAATAGGTTATTATAAAACCTTCGTTCCAGATTAGGAGAACCAGTAAAAGCTACTTGCGTTTGCTTATTTTGATTTATACATTGCTCAGGTAAATACTTTTAACTTATTTTCCCTATACGGGCTTGGGTTACGGTATATAGCATACCGCTTGATCGGGCATCAAATCTCCACCGTTTGCTGGGTAGTTGAATAATTTGATCGGCTCGTTTAAACAGTCTTGATTACTTAAAGCCTTTGGGGGGTTAAGGACCATGTCCCGGATATCCTTAGCATCATCTTACGAGATGGCCACGACCTGAGCACGGGGTGTAGGCGTACACCCGTCAGTGTATAACTCAATAGTGTGGTGTGTCTATTGATCTTTAACCCGGACAAGATCCGGGCGACTGAACGCACAAGTAACATGTAATTCGTTCACAAGATTATAATATTAAATGATTCTCCCAAGTTAAAAATAAAAATGTTTATGCCACGTGCATCCAAACCAATTTTCAATCATTTTCCAAAATGAGTCAGTTGAATGTATTTACCAGTGTAAACTGACGTATTTTCCCAAAAAGATTAAATGCAGGTACTAAGCGAAATTGGCTGGGATTTCTCCTTAGCATCTTTAGAAGTCTCGCAAGCTTAAGATGCCTGAAGTCTGTTGAACTATTGTTTCATATTTTATTTCGATCCGTTCTGTGGATAAACATCCGAACGTTGTGATGCTTGATATTACAATAATTTATTCGGTTGTATTATCTCTTTTTAAATTGCTTCCGCTGTGCATATTAAATATTGTGTTGTTTGACTATTACGTTGCCAACCACGTCACGATACTCCCCCACCGGGCCCACCGGTGACACGTGGAAATCGGGGTGTGACATAAGTTAAATAAATAATAAGTAGAATAAAAAAAGAAGGAAACTAACAAAAATGATAAAAGAACATATATTTGTTAAAAAGAAAAAAAATTAACTTTATTAAACTTTAAGGGTCGTATGATAATTTTATTAAAGTTTGGAGGACGAAACCTAAATCATTTATAAAAAAAGAGTTATTGTGACACTTCGCGTGTGATAATCTATTAAAATTCAAGTGTATAAAAGTAAATCATCTATAAAAAAAAGAATTATTAGAGTTTAGGGGGTCATATGCCAGCTTTATAAAAGTTTAGGGTTAAAAACTTAAATTAATTAAAAAAACCAATAATATTGGACCTTACAAAATTGACCAATACATAATACAATACTGTTAACCATTGTTTTTGTTATTTGCCTATATTGCGGGGTGCTAAGCTGAATATTTCTTATATTCATAACATGTACGTCTATATTTCGTTTACTTGTATATACTACTTATAACACGATCTCAACAAAAAAATATATCGAGTTAACCAATTAAACTAAAACACAAACATAGTTTTGCTAAAATAAAAACTAAAACGATGACAAGCCTGTAATTTAGAGCTGGGGCAAAATAGTGATTTGTCAGGACCAATAAGCGAGTGTTAGGCAGCTGCTTTACACGAATAAAAACTATATTAGGTCAACCAAGTAAACCAAAACACTGTCATAGTTTTGCAAAAAAATAAATAAAATTAAAAAAATAAAACGATGGCATGAATACAATTTTTAACCGGGGAAAAATCGTAATTTTGAAATGGGGCCAAAATCATAATTTTGAGCTAGGGCAAAACCATAAATTTATTTTGAACCGGGGCAAAATCTTAATTTTAAATTGAGGGCAAATTCGTAATTTTTAGCTGGGGTAAAACTATAATTTTATCTTGAATTGAGAGCAAAATCATAATTTTAAATTGAGGACGAAAGTTTAATTTTAAACTGAGAATAAAATGATAATTTAAAAGAACCATTCGGGAAGCACCAATGACAAAATGTGAAGTGCCTGACACTATTCTTCCGATTTTTTTTACTATAATATTTGTAGTGTTTTAGAAACAAGAAGTGAAAGAAATAATTTAATATACCGTTCTCTAATCCAATGATATTTATACTTCATATATTTTAATGATTATTTTTTTCTAACAGCTAGTCCAAATGAACACGTAAAATTTCTCGTGTGTTGCGGTGTGCATTCATCAATATTGGTTTGATTCTTTATAGACTGGTATAATACCGACACTTGATATAGAAATCTAAATGAATACACAGATCAAAAATCATAAAAATGAATATCAGTACAGCTTCAACTAATACCAATACTTGTTCGAACAATATCAATTCGGTTCGTCACGATACAAAAAGAAGGTTATTTATATTTGATTTGTTTGCTTTTGAATAAAACTTTATCGAAACGTCGATAAAAATAAGGACGACGTATTATATTATTAAATTAACAAAACTAGGATTTAAACCTCGCGCGCACTGCTCGCAGGCAGTCAAAATAATTACTGTGTTCAAAACTCAATAACATTTATTTTCCATTTGTGTAAAACATGAACTCTAACCCTTGAACCATACATAAAAGTATAAATACAAAACAAAAGCAAAATCTACAGCTCTACACTACACAAAAATTTTTGAAAGCCCGAAATTTTGTACAAGGGTTACAGTCTCCCCTACTTTAGGAAATTTTGTCCCGAAATTTATTCGAATGAGACCGTAGAGTGTATTTGGAATGTTTGAAAGATAAACAAAGCTCGAGATTCCAAAGATGTGAAGCATTATTTGGTGTTGGGAATTTTGGGGGATTCAAAGTGTGAGTGGGGATATTCACAGTATCTCAAGGTATTCAAACCTCTCACTAATCGTGAAGCAGGTATTCTACTTTAGAATTTGTGGATTTGAAAAGTGTCATCAAGTGTATAAAAATTGTTTTTTATGGCACTATGTTATACTAAACTCTTAGTGTAAATCCTAAGCAAACAAATGGGTGTACATTTAAGCCTGGCCATACGTACACGGTTTCCAACGTCCCACGAGGTACATCCCATGTACCATGAGCATCTCATGCATAGGAGACGAGTCAACATACCTATGGCATCAAGATCGTTACCTTTAACACCATAATATACTCCCGGTCGGCTCGATTAGAGTTAATGAATGTACTTGGTTTAGACGGTGCATTCAATAAATACATAATAACACATAATCACATAATCACATAGAGGTCCAAGATAACATAAAATCTTCAAGTGATCCGAGTAACGTTCTGATGAATAACACAATAAGAACACTTATATATAGGAAGTACCAGCGGCGTATCCACCATGTTCTTATTGCATCATACTCGTCCCGTTACCTAATCACTCTAGATTTTATGCCACCATAATTAACAAGGCTTACTATCATTCTCATGCGTCGAACCTCATAATTATGTGTGCACCCATAATTATTCGTTTCATCGCATGGTCCACATAACTCATCTTGTTAAGTGAGGAAAACAAATAATAAGGTTGAAGTAGCATCTAAATCAAATAGCACAACATCTATTGAACCAAAACGTGTTTCATCTAGCAATGATAGCACTACTTATTCTGCATTCAGCAAAATCAGTAGCAGGTATTTCATTCTAGTACAAATGTTAATATATATTTCACACTAACCAAACTGGTAGTATGCATCATATACTAAGCATGGATTGTCATACGTGTTTTGCATAGAAACAAGGTCATAGTATTTGTAGAGGTCGTGTTGCAGAGATTGTGTGAACGCACTATTGTGCGATCACAATATGCTAAACTACGAGATTTAGTTCGTAATAATAAAGAACATAATCCTTGAAGTCGGTATGTAGTTGTATATTACACATAACGTAATCACATTGGAATTTTGTAAATGGAATACGGATAACAAAAATGAAGAAAACTTCTTGAAATTTATATGGTCATTACAAATATAGTTGAGATATGTTCATAGTTTTTGGATGATAAACAGGAAATGTAGAGGTTCAAATGATCATAAGTGCTTGATCATCAGCTTGAGCCTCATTGACATTGAACATTCGTCCATTAGCATTAACAAGCTTAGGGCAGTATCGCTTGAAATGATTTAAATCACCACAATTGAAACATGCTCTAGCTGGGTAGCGAAGAGACGAGTTTGAGTAGGGGCAGCTTGGTTTTGGATGCGACAGGTCACAGCTAGATAGCCAAAAAGACCACAGATTGTACATTGGCGGCATGGAGAATTAACTTGGTGATGATAGTTGCAACGATTGCACAGAGGTTGTTTCCCACGATAAAACCCCCTAACGGGTACTGAGTTAAGTGGGATTGGTGCAGCAATCGTATAATTCTTTGATTACGCTTCTTAGAATTTTTTGAGGGTTCAGCCTTTGTTTCTTTTAGATTCTCCTTAGTAGTTTTAGTGGTTTGTTTCTTATCTCCCTTTTGAAAAAGTTTCCCTTTTCTAACTTAGGAGTCGGTTAGGGTAGCGGCTAGTTCGATAGCCTCCCTAACCGTTGCGGGTTTACTGCCAGTGACAATACCTTGGACTAGATCTGGTAGGCCATCAATATATTTCTCAATGGCCCGATCCGAAGGTGTGACCATAGTGGGGCAGAGTAGGTGTAAGACCCTTACTTGATTTATACGATTTACATATAAAAATCGACTATAAATTGTGTATTATCGATTACAATACACTTGAAAATATGAGTTTGTTAAAACATTTCAGCGTCATCTTTTGATATCGTCGTTGAAAACATGACGACGATACGTGATGCAGAAGCTTGAATTCTTGATCATGTTCGATTCTACGTTGAGCTTGATCGTCCTCCGGTACTTTACATAATACCTACATTTCATAAAATCATGAAATGAGTTAGATATAGTCATATAGTCATCTTCGTCACGTAGCGCGAGTAGTGTATTTCGACAGAAAGGTTTGTTACAAAACCTGCATTTTCCTGGAAATCTTAATTTTACGAAAACGGACATAACTCTCTCGTTTTTAATCCGTTTACAATCCGTTTCTTCCTACGTGATTGTAAATTGATTCTCCATATTATAGAGTTAAAATCCGACATCCGGATTAACAAAATTTAAGACTTTTAAGCCTTCGGCTTAATATAAAATTACCACTTTTGACCCGTTCATGAATTTATCAAACTAAAACTAGTTTGTTGCACACAAATTATCATGAACCTCATTTATATCAGTTTCCTATTATTCAAGGTCCAAACCACAGGTTTCTTACGTATTCTTAACCCGTTTTTGCTCATATGCTTATTTTGACCCGTTAAGGGTATTTAAGCATATTTTAAGCACGAATCGCTTTCATTCGTTTCTAGCTTTATATTTCCACATTTCTTATCAAATGTTCTTCCACCACAACTATATTTGTGGTGGATTTAATGTGGTGATCTATATATTCCGAGTTTTCCCCCTCGGATTATCATTTTACGGCAAAGAATCATATAGAGTCATTTGACCCAAAGATTCACATCTTTCGCTTTTTAAACTTATTCTAAGTATTTGTTGGATCATAAAACTCGTTTCTAAACAACCTTTAAGGGTCGTTTGCTCAATTTAGCTTACAAGGGCATTTTGGTCACTTTTAACCCTTCTTTTACAACGAAGGACTTTTAAAGCCATATTTGACCAAAATCCCACTTTTAAAACTATGATCTTGTTTAAAAATCATTATGTTTTTAAGACATAATGATTTTAATTTAAATAATTCGGTTTACCTATTAAGATGACCAAATGTCCATTTTTGATTTTGTCTAACTCTCATAGAACCTCAGGTTCTTAATGAATAGTTAACCTATTACGCATACCTGGCTTGGATCAATATATTGACCCGTTAATACCTTGCTTTAATAACCGCTAATTACTATCGACATGGTTATCCATTAGAAGTTTACTTCTATGAACATACAACTCGACAAATAATCATTAGTCGATATAGTCAAAGGGTGATCTCTTCACCTTTTGACCCGTTTAGTCTAAGTGACCGTTTATCTTTGTGAGTTGACATTTATTATCATCTCATCTACATAACTCTCTCCGGTTTACACCGTACGGTCATTTTACTTATAAACCATTTTGCTTATCTTGTTCCGTACGACTTCACGTCGAAACATCATATTTCAATTGCTTATTTATCTTATTCGTAATTAATACGATAAGAGAATATTCTACGAATTAAGAATAGTGTAAGCTATACTTACCTTGCATCCAAATTATGCTTTTCCCTCATACTCGATTCGTTTGACCCGCTTCCTTCCCAAGCTTCCACCTAGCTTATCAAGCGTCAAACTATCATCATAATTCTTAAGATAGTTAGATTAGTCATTATCAATCACGACTACTCCATCTTACGGGTTTTATGTCGAAACTATCATTCGATCATATTTTTGGTCTTTTTGACTTTTAAAAGTCAAACTGCCTATTGACGAAAGTAATTACACGATGTAGATCAACTACTCATTTTATTACTTTGTCAATATCCGGTAAGCATCATTCTTATGCTACCGGTTTAATTACTTATTAAATCAAGTTCATGTAATCGAATTTCATCGAATTAACACAACTTTAATCATTTTTAACACATAATGATATCATACATCATTCAACATGAATATATCATCGATTTTCATCTTATCATACAAAACTCACTTCTTAGCAAGTATAATTTATATACTTAAACACCTAAATTGTTCAAGTTTCATCTTATTACTATCATGTATGATGATTTTAAACACAATTATATCATCAATTTCATCATATGATTAAAACCCACTTGTTCTAGTGTGGTAAATCATCTAATCATTCAATTCAAGGCAATATATGTAAAATTTTCACTTAAGGTTTTATTCCTAAGTGATTATACATCACAATTCAGCCATAACTTCAATAATTCATTCATAATTCGCGATTATGATGTTTACTCAAATTTCACAACTTCACGAATCATCAAAATTTTACATACCTTATGATCTCCTAGCTTGGGTGATCATTAATTCACGTTCAATTGTGAACTTGGACCTCGTTTAGACCTTCAATTTGATGATATTGTTAAAGTTAGGGTTAGAGCTCCATGGGAGCTTCTCCTGGGATTGAATACAGAACACACACACACACACACTGTCTATCGCCTACGTCCCTAGACTTTCAGCTTTTGTCAATTTTGGTCCCTGTATTATGTGATACTTGACACTTTGATACTTGTGATGCTTGAATCTTGAAACTTTGTGAGTCTATGACACTTAATTCTTAATACAAGACTCTTAATACTATGATTCTTGATACTTTATACTTGGAAACTATGATTCTTGATACTTGATACTTGGAAACTATGATTCTTAATACTAGACTCTTAATACTATGATTCTTGATACTTGATACTTGGAAACTATAATTCTTGATTCTTTGGTGCTTGACTCTTGAGACTCGTGCCACTTGAGACTTGGTTGAACGAGAGACTAGAGACTTGTCACTGGCGGAAACTATGAAACTTGGAAACTTTTGTGTTAATAATGTAATCTAGTTATGTGATACTATTACCCAATAATACGCAACACAACGTTTAACCTAACTCGCAAAACGAATCGAAGACGGTGAAACGGAAAGGATGGGATTGACCGAATGGCAATCCGATCGGATGACCATCCGATCGGAGGATGACCATCCGATCGGAGGGCCATTCGATCGAACTACCATCTGATCCGCTGCACACCGCCTTTATCTCCTCCTTGCACTATAAATAGGAGCTGTCACATCATTTCTCACTGATGTGACAGCCTCCTCCGACCAAGACGCACGCACTCCCATTTTCTTCCATTTCTCGCGATTTCGGTTTGTTTTACACTAGATTCTTGTTATAGGTTGTTTAAAATTATTAACCACTAGTAACTAGTTTTATTTTTCGACCCATATAGCTTTAAATACTATTTTATATATAATTGGTTGGAAGGTTATACTAATTAATTGGCTCGAATATGTGTGACATTTCTATTTTCTATATTAAAATAAAGTATATAAAAATTATATTATTAAACGGGTAGGTTACGGGTAAGTTGACTGTTAGAAATATGAAGTACCTAGACGGGCCTAGGAACCGTTTAATAATTATAAAAATACATTATATTTGAACCTACTCTGTTTTTAATGAAACTTGGTTCAAAATGTAGATAAGATTATTCTCGTTCTAATGACATATTTATTGTTTTATAAAACTTCATATTTTAGAAGTTATAAGCGCCAAATAAGTGAAACAGCTGAATTAATTATAATATATAAAATAATAAAATAATAATAATTAAAAACTAAAATATGACAATTATTTGTAATGCATGAAAGCATGCATGACTACGTGGAACAATCCTCAAAATATGACATTTAATGCAAGCTGTTTACGTGTGTTTTCATATGTGTACGTGTATTAGTTTCATACACTCAAAGTATTTGGGACATAGTATAAATACAACCTTGTACTACAACATTCAGTGTTCATTTTCTTTTCCTTCTTATGTCTTGCGATCTCTCTCTCTTTAAATTCTATATTCATTTCTTTTCTTTTAATATTTCATTTATTATACTCCAAAGCCCTGTCCCGTTTTAAGTGTTTTAACCTCTGATCACTGATACCCTTTCCGATTGATCTGGAATCCCATAACGCATATCAAGGCTCTGCCCGAATAAGTTTGTTGGGGTTCTGTCTCGTGATGTAGGGATCAAGTTGAATTTGGTTATTATACTTAACACGAGGGCATTATATATTTTATTAAATAGCTCAGGAGTTATACCCAAGATTATACCAGGAGGCTTTCTAGCTTAACCCTAAAGTTACAAAGTGAGTTCATTCCCTTTTCTCACAGTTTGTGAGTCATTCTTCTTTTTATCACCTTATTGTGATAAAATTATATTTAAAAATGCTTTCCAAAATCCTAAATGTTTATCAGTTATACTTACAATAATTAAATTTTTGTATTCTGCAATAGCTGCCGGTATGGGGGGGTTTTATACATTACTTGACACTCGTTACTATGGACTAAAGAGTTAGCTAATATTAACACAAATATGGTTTAACGGAGCCATAAAGATTCAATGCCATATATTAGTATTTATAATAATATATTTAAACCTTTATTTATGACCTTGTTATTTAAAAATAGTATTATATTTAATGTTTAATTATGATTTTAAATGTTATCTCACATTCATATCTACACTCGTAATTCTATATTATATTATAGATTTGCTTTATCCAAATATTCTAAAGTAATTATTTGTATAGAAATATTTGGATTACTGGTGTATTGTCCTAATAGTGAAACCCTAGTTCAATATGATACGATACATATCAAAATCTTATTTAGAATTGTAAAGGTTCAATATCTCACTTCAAGACTTGTAGCTTTAAATTTTCATTATCCGAAGTATATCCCATAATTGTATTTGAAAAACCTAATCGCATAATATATTATATTATAAACTATAAACTTTAATGTCTATCATAATTAAACGATATATATAATTTAACCTTAATATACATCGGGAGATCTAAATATTATATTTAATATTTAAAATAGTATATTGTAAACCTTAATGTATGTCTTAAACAATATATGCCAATTATATATTCTACTTTTAATATATTAAATAATAATAGTACAATTATTTAATTAATATATTATATTTAATAAAGTTATAGCTACCAGTTTGACAGAAATGATATATTTCATTTTTTGGCTAATTGGTTTTGTGCCATAGAAAATATATTTGACAAAGTAATGTCATGGGACACTACTAAGTTCAGGGCCGCTAGTTTAGAGAATGATCAACAGTGACATGACCAAAGGCACTAGTTGAGAGAATGATCAACAGTGTTATGACCACAGACACTAGTTGAGAGAATGATCAACAATGTTATGAGCAGAGTCACTAGTTGAGAGAATGATCAACAGTGATATGACCAGAGTCACTAGTTGAAAGAATGATCGACAGTAATTTAACCACCGTCACAAGAATCGCCTAGTGAAAAATAATTTGAATAATAGTAAAATATAATTACTTGATAAATTCACTATTGGACGAAAGTGAGCCAATGAGTGATATGACCACTGTCACATCGGAACTCCCAACATGTGACAAATACTGATTGAGTTTTGGGTAATTATAAACAAATATAAAAACCCTTGATGCTGTAAAGTATAACAATATATTTTATAAAAATGGAATGAACTCGCCAGTATTTATTACTGATAAAATGTTTTCAAAACGTGTTTCAGGTAATTTGCTGTAAAGATAATAGAAGCCAGCTATGGAGCACTGAAGGCTTAAATAAAGTGGCTATAAACACCTGAATAAAAGAAGAAAATTATGTTTTATTTATTTGGGTTATCCCTATAAAAACAATTGAATTATTACTATATTGTTCATAGCTAATAACTGCCAATTTGGAGTGATCCTGACCGTATTAATTGTTTCAGTTACTTTTGAGAATTGATCTCAGCCGTTCAAATCCAATGGCAGTTTCCTTTTTCAATGCAGTTTTTTTGTGGGATGCAGCAGTTTGTCAGTTTCCGTATTTTTCTCGCCACTACTTTCAGAAAACTGTTGCAGCGGTTGTCTCTCCCCTAACTTCTCCCACGTTCGTCTGCTGCCACTGTGTATAAAACTATCACAGACATCCTCTTCAATCCATTATACACCATCCTCTCCAATTCTCTGCTCCTCTCTTAGACTAGAAGGAGTGGGGGCCGGCTGAGGCCCGGCAAGGACCGGCGCCGGTCCCCCACACCGCCCCCCTCCATCCCACCCTTCCTCAGCAGCAACTCCTCGCCGATCTCGACGGGCCAATCTCCACACACACCAACCTATACATACATGCATATATATATATATTTAGCCCCATCCTCCACCCCCTAGGTCCATCCCCTCCAAGCCACTCCTACGTGGCGATTACTTGGCGGCCCATCCTTGGAGGACTTGCCTCCTCCATACCTTCCAGTCTTACCAAGAAAACCCTAATCAACAATCGAATTTTCTCTGGCCGTCTCTCCCCCAACCAAATCCAAATCAACAATCAATTGTTGATTTGCATCCCTAACCCAAAAGGTATAGTCATAGAAGCATCTAATTGTTTACACCCAAATTGGAAAAATTAGGGTTCGCTTTGTTAAATGTGAAGTGAGCCGTCGGCCACTCGTGTCCACCGCTACCATCTCTACCACTGAAGTAAGCCGCTGACCAACTGCCACCACTCTCCTATGGATTCCTAACATCCGTCGCCACCATCGTTGTTAGGGGTGAGAAACAACTGCATTTTAATCTTATAATGAATTTGATAAACAAATAATCTTAGATCTAAATGTGCAGGTTTGTGTTGAAGACGACGATTGTTGCGTCACTGGATCAGGAAGAATGAACAAGGATGACGGGCGGTGTTGGTGAAGATGTAGGATGACGGGTGGCATTGGTGTTGTTCCCAGAAAAAAACACAATCTCGGTTCCGGTGAACTTAGGGTTCCTCCATGACCTCATACGAAGGCGGTGATGGAGTTTGAGTAACCAGCAACACGATGGTTAAAGGATTCAAGTGGGTGAAGACGATCCAACATGTTTTCTGGTGAGTCTCCTGTAAGTTTCTTGTGTTTTTCATGTCTCTATTTTAACCCATCGGTGTTAGTGAAGGAATTTAAGCGGCAAAGACAAGAAGCTAGAGTTCCGGCCAAGTACGACAAGGTTCCGGTGACCTGATTCAGGTGTGAATTGTATCATCCGAACAAGCGATTGTATGGTTACCCTTATGCTAATAACTTTTTCCTGTTCTACCATTTTCCAATTTTAAATACTGATTATGCTAATGCCTTAAATTTTCACATGATATTGATATGGTTCAAGATTAAATGGTCAGAAATGGGATAAGAACTTGAGAGAAAAGTAGAATGGAAATGGACTTTAATTCACCTGCATATCTTTATTCATACGAAAGCATCCATTTTATAGGATTACAAAGCAAAACAAATTAACTAATAATGTGGGATAATGGAACTAACCACTTCCTTCTTATTCGACCCATTAACTACCTACTTAACTAGAATTCAAAACAATTAAAGGATAAACATGCAATATGGAAAATAAATAATAATATGCAGACTTGATGTGGTTATGGAACATATCAGATATGCATGCAACAAGTGAATTATGTGGTCTAGCAAAGACTTAAACTTAAACTTTTGCTATTTATATTTCTATTATTGTTGTTTTATGTTTGCGGTTATTTGGTTATAGGCTGAAGAAGCACGAGCTATTATCTTTCACCGAATCAACTAAAGATAAGGTACGCACCATTGAAAAACTGTCAAAAGAGATCTTAAAAGTCTCATTAAATTCGGATTTACAAGGTAAGGTTTTTCATGCTAATTATTTATAAGCTAATAATATATTAAATGTTTCTAGTCAGTTTTTGACCATTATTCATGTTGCCCTAATCGTTAATCAAACTAATGATAGTATTCTGGATTATTGGATACTTTTCACATTTTTGTAGGATGATAAGCTTGAGCGGCTTTTAAAACGTATGCTGACAAGGTGAAGAATATGGCAGAAAATTTCATATTTCGTTTCGATGGGGATAAAGTTGACCCCACAACTACACCTAGCAGTCTGGAGTTGGAAGATGATGAAATTGTTGAGGTCGATGTAAAGTCAAGTTGACCCATGTACCTAAGTACGTATCTAAAAAGTAATGCTTATTTTGTATTTTTTATGTTTGAATATGTTACACATTACAATTACCCTATCTATTAATAACTAAACGTTTCAAACAGTGAAACTCCACCTGCAGGACGTGTCGTTTGTGTTTCCTTGGTTCACGTTTATGAAATGTTGGTTATATGATGTGTGTACAGGGAGAGAAGGGGAATAGGGAAACAAGAGGGGAACCAGACGCCACCGGCAACCATTTCATCCACGGAAGTGGACCTTTTCTTTCTCCATGAGCACACCTTCTCCCCTACTCGAATTCAGTTACTTTGCTATTCATGAATGTGATGACATTCTGATGGTGCAGTTCTTGTGACAGTCGATTGGGTATTACGGAAAGACCTGGACTCACGCAAATCAGTTGACAGTGGCTACTCTTAGACTCCCCATCTATAAATCGAGTGTTGCATTGGTACGATATAAGGGATCTGAACGCAAAACCGACCGACGAGGAAGGTTAAAATTTGGCTTTTGGTTGTAGATTTTTTTTGAGGTATTGAATTCCACATTGTTTTATGAATATTTTGTTGCTTAATTAATGTGAAATACTTTGGAATTTTGATGTGTATATATGCCCACCAGTTAATAGGAGAGATCAAGGCGCTATCATTCATATGGATTAACTCAAGAGCAAAGAAACTGCAACTGGAGTGGAAGACCTGGTGCAATTTTAAGGTGGCATGGTGACAAATATTGCTGCACTTTTTTTGTGTTTGGCTGATTGTTTTGGCTTAGCTCTGCATGTACCTTTCCTTTTTTTTTCCTTTACTGTACTGTACCACTTGAGCAACTTGCTTGAGTATTGTTTCTAATAAATCGCCCTCTTTTTTTTTTTAAAAAAAAAAGGTGTTTGATGTTTGGATCCTTTTGGATAGTAATACATTTCTTAATCTGTTTATCATCATGCATGTTCCAAAGTTAAAAAGTAGAAAAATTTACATGTGGCATGTAAAGGAAATGCAATAGCGAATAAGGGGTTGGGTTAAAACCGGTTGCAAAGATGTCAAAATCGATCAGAAAACCATGTGTAAGGTTATGTAGACTGATTTCGTTTAGGTCAAAGATGGGTTGGTTCCTCTGTTATGGCAATTTAGGCACAGAAGTATAGCATTGGTTATAAAAAGGTTAATTTCCTATATTAATTTCTTTTTACAGAGTGAGAACCATAATATTGAATATACGATTTTATATGTTTATTACATAAACACATTTGCCAAATAGTTTAGGTTGATAAAGTGTAAAAATATATTGGTCATAATATAATTTGCAATATAGTGAAATGGACAGATACAGGATTTTAAGTGTTCTAAATGTGTATATTTGATATTAGTTTTTTTTTCTTAAATGTTTGGTTTATACAAGTTTTTTTTTAAATGTATATGAAATTATCCATAGTAAAAAATAATTTTCGATAAAAGAAATACTATATTTGGCTCACCATTTTTAATTACACGACTAATTTTTCCTTTTAAAAAATTAACATGCCTGTTCTCTTTTTGAACATCTCTAACCTTTAGTGTGTAATCAAGTACTACTAATTTATTTTGTTTAAAAAATGAAATTGGCTTATTGTATAATTACAAAACTAATATATGATAGATTTAAACTAATAATAATAATAATAATATATTTTGATAGCCTAAAATAGTAAAATATTTTTTTTAAACAACTTAAATTACATAAAATTCGTCTTTAACAGGACTTGAACCTTCAATCTCAAAGAGAGCAATACAACATTAATATTTAATACCTAACTCTAAAAGTAAAATAATTCCTAAAAACATTTCTAATTTATATGTATTTTAGAGTTGTTCGGGTTGTCGTATCAAAGTTTTATTTTATTTTATTTTAGTGACCAAAAGTTTTTTTTTTTTTTTTTTTTTGAAACGTATACTTCATTAATGAAACCGCCGACCAAAACCGGGCCGACAAACAAAAGAAACAAAAAAAAAACTTACATATTTACAAAAGAAAAGTGACCAAAAGTTTAAGTACTAAACTGCATTGTAAGTATTAAAGTCAATTCTGTTGTGATTCGAAAATATAATTGTGTTTGCACTTTGCTGAAGTTTTAGCTTGGAGATGAAGATCAAATGATATGTATCACATATGCTCTTATGTTATGTATCTTTTATTATATATTGATGTAATAGTTTGATTCTGTCAAAATTCATGATGTTATTTTTTATGTTTTGTTTTTTTATAAGACTATGGGGTATGGGGGCGGGGGTTGGGTACAAACGCTCAAGTCACCACCCCGGGTGGGCTTGGGTTTCAGCGTGGCCCGTTTGGCGTGGGATTCAGCCCGGGCGTTGGGTGGGGCTACCCACATGACATGGCGGAACCTCATTGGCCAAGAGCACTAGCCATGGCGGAACCTCATTATGATGTGGCTTGGCCACACCACCCCAGCCACGCCCTACCATACCCCTTTGAAATTGGCATTTGGTCTTGGGTTCCCCATACTCCACGTGTCGCACCATGCCCCAACCCACGCCCCACCATACCCCACGGTCTAACCTCCCCCACCCTCTCCAACTCCAAGTTTGTTCAACTTCTCTCATGGTAAATAAATAACTTCCCACAGGCCCCACCTCCACTAATTGCAATTTTCTTCAAAAGGTAGTTCGAGTGGTTATTAAGTACATGGGGTATTTAAGTAATATACACTAACTACATGGTGTTGTGATTTTTTACAAGGAATTATGTTTTTACAAAGGCATTATTTTTTGTATAACATTGTGTTATTTTCACTATGTTTTTGAATAAAATGGTGTTTTTTATGTAACATTGTGTTATTGTCATTGTGTGTGTGTGTATATGTATATATGTATTGTGTTCTACTATAGCATTGTGTTTTTGTATAAACATTGTGTTATTTAAGAGACATTGTGTTTTTGTGGAACATTGTGTGTACAAGGATTGACTTTCTTTGCTATTAATACGTAATTTTGTTATGATGCTTTGTACCTTGCATTTGTTTTACACGTTTCTAATGTCTTTGTTGTATGCATTTGTAATCGAAATATGTCCGTTATATGTTTGAAGCTATTTCGTTATTGTTTGTTTTTTCCTTAAAAATTTTCGAGTTGTACATAACGAAGCGAAGATGTTATCTTGCGCCTACTAAGTAACAAAATTTGAGTTAGCATGTACGTGAATTAACCAACTTCTACCCCTGCTAATCCCAGTTGGATTAGATGTTACGGGGATCTTCAATGTAGACATAGTTTGAATATTGATCTTGGCCATTTTGGCAGTTATTTGTGAGTATAAATCCTGGGCAAATTGTAGTATACAATGTATTAGCGGTTTATTATTCAGGTTAAAGTGTTCTATAACAAAACTGATAAAGTGAACTGTTGTGTTAATGGTAAATATAATTCTTCTCTTATGATAACTAAATAACCTCCCAAACCACCCCCCACCCCCACTAACTCTAATTTTATTCAACTTCTCTCATGATAACTAAATAACCTCCCCCACCCCCACTAACTCCAATTTTCTTTAAAAGGTAGTTCGAGTGGTTATTAAGTACATGGGGTATTTAGGTAAATATATATGTAATTACACGGTACTGTGTTATTTTTACAAGGAATTATGTTTTTACAAAGGTATTTGTTTTTTGTATAACATTGTGTTATTGCCATTATGTTTTTATTTGACACTTCTTTTTGTAGTTTTTTGTGTTTTATATATAATATTGTGCTCTACTATAGTATTGTATTTTTGTATAAACATTGTTTTTTTGAAGAGATATTGTGTTTTTGTGGAACATTGTGTGTGCATGGATTGACTTTCTTTGATGTCAACGCTTAATTTTGTTGCTATGCTTTGTACCTTGCATTTGTTTTACACATTTCTATTTTCTTTTTGTATGTATTTGTAATTGAAATATGTCCATTATATATTTGAAGCTATTTCGTTATTGTTTGTTTTTTCCTTAAAAAGTTTTGGGTTGTACATAACGAAAGATGTTGTCTTGCGCCTACTAAATAACAAAATTTGTGTTAACATGTACGAGAATTAACCAACTTCTCTGCCTACTAACGGTGAGGAACGTTATCTTCTCCCACCCACGTCCCCTGGATTAACGGTGAGGAACATCTTCTCTTCCCATATAATATAAAACATCTCAATTCAATTGCGTTTTTAGATTCTTTCTGATGCAATCGAACTCCGGCGTTTCAGATTCCATATGTTTCTTGCTACAACCACCCTCTCGGCCAACGAACGTGTATAAAACTAGAAAAAAAAAAAACAAATACAATACCAATACCAAAGTTGTTCGGTCGGTATCTGTTCGGCTTGTCACTATAAAAAAGATCCACTATAAGAAAACTTTTATCAAATCGTAAATAATAATAAGCACATCACGACGATATATTCAAAATTTTATAAAACAATACATTATATTAAAAAATGAAAAAGGGTAATCCACACCATTTAAAAAAAAAAACCAAACAGACGTTGTTGTTGTTCAGACGGTATCGATAAAGTTAAAAAACAGAAAAGGTAGTTCGAGTGGTTGTTAAGTACATGGGGTATTTAGGTAATACACACTAACTACCTGGTGTTGTGATTTTTTACAAGGAATTATGTTTTTACAAAGGCATTATTTTTTGTATAACATTGTGTTATTGTCACTGTGTTTTTAAATAAAATGGCGTTTTTTATGTAACATTGTGTTATTTCCATTGTGTGTGTGTGTGTATGTATATATGTATTGTGTTCTACTATAGCATTGTGTTTTTGTATAAACATTGTGTTTTTGAAGAGACATTGTGTTTTTGTGGAACATTGTGTGTACAAGGATTGACTTTCTTTGCTATCAACGAGTAATTTTGTTATGATGCTTTGTACCTTGCATTTGTTTTACACGTTTCTAATGTCTTTGTTGCATGCATTTGTAATCGAAATATGTCTATTATATGTTTGAAGCTATTTCGTTATTGTTTGTTTTTTCCATAAAAATTTTCAAGTTGTACATAACGAAGCAAAGATGTTATCTTGCGCCTACTAAGTAACAAAATTTGAGTTAACATGTACGTGAATTAACCAACTTCTACACCTACTAATCCCAATTGGATTAGATGTTACGGGGATCTTCAATGTAGACATAGTTTGAATATTGATCTTGGCCATTTTGGCAGTTATTTGCGAGTATAAATCCTAGGCAAAATTGAAATATGTCAATTTTGGTGGATATCCCAGGAATTTTTTTGTGGTATACAATGTATTACTGGTTTATTATTCAGGTTAAACTGTTCTATAACAAAACTGATAAAGTCAACTGTTGTGTTAATGGTAAATATAATTCTTCTCTTATGATAACTAAATAACCTCCCAACCCCCCCCCCCCCCCAATTAACTCTAATTTTATTCAACTTCTCTCATGATAACTAAATAACCTCCCCCACCCCCATTAACTCCAATTTTCTTTAAAAGGTAGTTCGAGTGGTTATTAAGTACATGGGGTATCTAGGTATCTAAACAGGGTTGGATGCATTCAGCTCCCATGGAAGTATAGTCTACTTTCCATTGTATTTTAAGTTTAATACTCATTGTATTTTACGCAGCTGGTTTTCAAATATTTTTTTTCCAAAAGTATAACAATAGGGTACTCATATTAAAGATAAAAGACGCTCGATTTTATGGTATATTTAAAAAAAAACAAATGATGTATAAAAAGGTTATGGATGTTTAAAAAATTGGGGGGGGGGGGGATAACATGTGACTTTCATGTGCATATTTCTCACTTGATCCCAACTTAGACACTTGTCACTCTATAGTGCATTCTTACCTTTCTTATTTATTTTAGGCTTTGTAGAATATCTTAACCCCTATCTATAATCTACAAAATTATTGTTAGGGGGGCTTAGTATTGTGACACCCTAAATTTTCCAAACCTAGATAATAATAATAATATACAAAAAATAATCTAAGAATATGTTCAACGTTGTGATGTACCTACCTCTGTAAGCCGACGTGTATAAGAGAGTAGGAGGGCCAACTGATGAGGAGGATGTGGCGATGAGAGAGAGAGAGAGAGAGAGGGGTGTGAAATGCGTGACTAGAGATGCACATATGTAGAACGTGAGAGGGGCAGGAGAGATGCGCGTTGTTAGTGAGACTTGAGAGGAGGGAAGTAAGGCACGTTGGTGTGCACGAGAGAAAGTGACATTTGTCACCTCTTTGTTGGGAATGTGATACATGTGAGAAGATAATTATATTGAAACACAAATAGAGTAAAAATACTGCAAAAAGAAATTTATGTGTTATTTGATTCTTTAATGAGAGACTTATTTAGCATTTACAATTCCTTCCACTAAGGGACTAAAGCTTTTATCATACATATTATACCGATTAAACATATGGTTAAAACTATATTTTTATTAAGCTTTATTTTTGTAATAAAAAAAGAATCAGTCATTTTCAATAGTATTAGTAGTAGGGGTGATAGTGAGCATTTTGATTTGATATGGGTTAAAATTAAACCTACAACTCATGTTTTGATTTAAAATTTTCATGTCAGTTTGATTTTGGTTATAAATAGTATTTTTAATTCGGTAACTAGAAAAGATGGTTAAGTGAACAGTAGGTAAACTATCGGTCTGTATGTAGGTGAAGTCAAAGTAATTTTAATTAATAAATGCAATGAGAAAAAAGATTTATTAAAAACAAAAAATGCCCCTAGCCTTTGCCCACCACCACATGGTTTTTGGGTTCAGGTTTGACTGTCATCCCTACTGATTATTTGATACATTAGGGGTTAAACAACCTACTCATTTGGATAAAACCACCAGTGGTGGGGATGCAGATTTATCAACAAAAAGTAAATAAACATAATGTTTCCTATAATTTGTGTCACTACCTGAAATGTATAGAAGCTTTGTATAACATTGTGTTGAAGGTAATTTACCCTATATTAATTTACAAAATTTTCTCGCGTTGTAAAAACACTATTCCTTTTTCTTTTTTAACCATTCTACTTTTTATTATTTACACTTTTAGCCCTTTTCCTCTTTTACATAACCCTAATAGTTTTCATCTTTTACACTTTATAACCCTATAGTTTTCATCTTTTACATATTTGTCACAAACATTTTATGTTTTTAGCCCCAACACTTTTCCACTTTTAACTTTGGTCCCTTGTATTTGCATCTTTTACAAATTTGTCATTTTACGATTTGTTCTAGATTTTGCAAGTTAACACGCTGCAGCGCGCGTGTGTGGTTCGACATTTTTACATATATTTTTTCGGTTTAACGACTTCCTTAAAACTCGCAGGTCCTAAGCCAACTTAGTTATTCTTCTCTGTATTTTACTTTTTTGGTCTAATTTTTACGAGTTAACACGCCGTAACTTGCGTGTGTGATTCATCATTTTTACGTTTACTTTTTGTTCAGCTTAACGATTTCACGATGTATCAATATTGTTAAACCATTATTAACATTGTGTTTTTAACAATGTGTTTTTGAAGACATCTGTGTTTAATATACCTCCAGTCTTGATGGTTATTTTTGAGTTGAAGAGAAGCTATAACCCGCATAATTTTAATTCATTGTGTTCATTGTGTTAAAACAGTCACCAGTCAATATTTATGTAATTTAATTAGACATAATTAAATCCGTACAACATTGTTTTTGTAAGACATTGAATTTTGTGTTCTTTAAGACATTGAGTTTTTAAATACCTTCAATCTTGATGGTTGTTTCCGAGTTGAAGCAGTTTGCCAATTGCCACTTTTCTCGCTAAGTTTTTTCGCAAGTTTAGACCCATTTTTATTCCGCAGTTACATAAAAATCTCCCCACTATCTCATACAAACAGTTCAGATTGTCACTTTGACCTGGTCAACCTAATAAATAGGAATATAATTCTAATAAATAGGAGATAAAATTCTGCGATCTAAGACACAACAGTTATAAAATTAATTACAAAACTACTAATTAGTTAGTTCTCCCCCCATGAGTTCTGCCCACATTCTCCACTTAAGACAATTCCTAGAAAAAAAAGGAAGATTAAATCAATAAGTTTGGCAATTTGAAAAAAAAAAAAAAAACAAATGCAGTTTCATAGGTAGTGGGTTGGTTACCAGCAGTTTCTTTATGTTGCTATAATGGGGGAGCATGGTCATATTTTGTGTGTGGTCAAGATCTCCAATTGTTCAGCAGCAATGGTATGGATCAAACGCACACATTTTTAATGACTCGCGCCTGCTAATTCCAGTTGGATAAGATGTTATCGGGGTATTCAATGTATACATATTTGGAATGTTATAAATTTTAGGAACCTGTCCCAGCGGATGGGTACACCGCTTTTTATAGTGATGACAACTCCTACATTAATCAACTTCTTATCCAACTGCTACAAGTTATGAAATGTTGTGTAAAATTTATTGGCCCGTTAAATATATTATGTTTGATTGTCATCGATAGTTTTTATTATTTTTACCAATTTCATAGACATGTAATATGGATAGACATATTAAATTCTGCGAATTAAATATGAGAATTTAAGTTAGTATGTATGACAATTCAAGAACTGTTGTACTTACTAATCAAAGCTGGATAAGAAGTTATCGTGATACTAACAATTCAACAACGAGGTTTTGTAGTTGATTCTGTTTTATATATGTAACATTGTACTATACTATAGCATTGTGTTTTTGTATAAACATTGTGTTTTTATATGACATGATAGGGTAAGGTTATTGTAAAAAAGACCAAAAGTGTGAGAAAGGTAAGAAAGAATCTCAGCCATTAGATCTAAATTAACTGAAAAGGGTAAACAAGTAATTTTATCATTAATTCAATTAATTAAAAACTTCCCATAACTGCCACCTTAATTATAGGAAGTATATAACACCATTCAGCAAGTATATAATACCATTCAGTAAGTATATAACACCATTTCAGCAAGTATATAACACCATTCAGCAAGTATATAACACCATTAAGCATTCAGCAAGTATATAAACACCATTCAACAAGTATATAACACAATTCAGCAAGTATATAACACCATTCAGTAAGTATATAACACCATTCAGCATTCAGCAAGTATATAACACCATTCAACAAGTATATAACACCATTCAGCAAGTATATAACACCATTCAGTAAGTATATAAACCATTCAGCAAGTATATAACACCATTCAGCAAGTATATAACACCATTCAACATTCAGCAAGTATATAACACCATTCAGCAAGTATATAACACCATTCAACAAGTATATAACACCATTATTGACTAATCATCTGATTGAAACATATTTTTTCTCTATATAAGTATAGCAATATGGTACTCATATTAAAGATAAAAAAACGCTCGTTATTATGGTGTAATTTTTTTTTTAAAAAAAGTTACATATAAAAAGTTATTGACGTTTAAAAAAGACGGGGGAAGTTACATGTGCATTACCTAATTTCTAGTGGATTTAAAAGACTATATTGCCCCTAGATATTTCAAATCAGTCCAAATTAATGAAAATATTTTACAATTTGGTCCCTATTGATCTCAACCATTAGATCAAAAGATCTAATGGCTGAGATTCTTTCTTACCCTTCTCACACTTTAGGCCTTTTTTACATGATCCTCTACCTGACATGATATACTTTTTGTTTGTATTTTTTTACAACATACAATGTCGCCGACTTTCAGTTTTTATGTATATTTCCCTTCATTATAATTTTAATTTGGATATGTATTAGCATTTTATTATACAAGTTAAACCGTTTTTGTAGTTGTCGACCATGTTCTTCTACAAAACTGATAACATCAACTGTTGTATTAGTGGTTAATAAAACTTTTCTTTATTGATAAATAAATAACCTCCATCAACCCCCACTAACTCCCATTTTTTCAGAAGGTAGTTAACTTGAGAGCGGTTATTATTTACATAGGGTATTTAGGTAAATATAGGCTAGGAGTAGACTACAAAGTCCAAATTTCCTAACACAATATTATACAAAAACCAAAGCATTTGTAAAAACAAAATTCGTTGTAAATAACACAATACGAGATGAACTCCATATGTTGGTTAGTATCAGAATGTTTAGCGTGGATGTTGAATCGTGGAACTGCAAATTGAAACCTGGTCAAAAGTGATTTCTTTTCGACCTGGTGTGTCTATGCCATTGATGATTAGGTCATCTGTGCACTATATCAATGGATATAACAAGATCATTATAGTTCAAGAATAGGGTGAGATTGCCGAGATAAACGTAAGGACAAAGGAGACGCGTTACATTAAACGTACAATGAAATACTATATGTACAATGTTATCATTGACATGTAATATGTATATGTCTTTGTTGTTTGTTAATTTTATGGTGATAGCAATACCTACGTTAATCTGGGTCGTCCGATCATGGCAGTTATTTGTGAGATTAAACCTCATCCGTAATAACCCCCAAAAAATTGGCAGTTTTTTTTAGAGTGCAGCAGTTAGGAAGTTACCTAAAATTACTCACCACGTTCTCTACTCTCCCATTTAATTAATTATACATCTGCAATAAAATATAGGCAACATAAAATTCGTTACTAAATCTAATTATTTATTTTTTTAATGTATCATCTGGCAACAATAAAAAAAGTAAAACTAATTTACCTCTAAAAATAATTAATTTTAATTAAACATGTAACAAAGCAATATATAATATTTATTTTAAAGGTGCATTAATATCTATGTCAGGATAAATTTGAGTTGCAGCACGCTGAGTATCAATTTTAGTTGCAACACGCAGCACCTGAAAGAAAAACTTAAATTATATATTAAGAAACAACTATTAATTCGATCTCTTAATAGATATTACCTTTTTAACAAATAAAACTCGGGATGTATCAATTTGTTTAACCATTATTAATGCATTAAAATGTGTTCGCATGTTATAAATCATTGTGTTAGAAAAGTCATAAGTCAATATTTATGTATTTTAGTTATACATAATATACATACAATTTAACATTGTGTTTTTGAATACATTGTGTTTTTAATACGTCCAATCTTTACAATTATTTATGTATTTTAGTAACACATAATTAAATACATACAATTTAACATTGTGTTTTTGAAGACATTGTGTTTTGAATATGTAACAGTTATTTCTTAATTGAAGCAATTTTCTCCTAAAGACAGTTCAGGTTGACACTTTGACCTGGTCAGCCTAATAAATATGAGGTAACATTCCACGATCTAACAAAATAACTATAAAATTAAATTAAAAACTTCTAATTAGTTAGTTCCCCCCATTATTTTCTGTCCACATTCTCCGCCTAAGACACTTCCGACAATAAAGGAAGCAATTTGAAAAAAAATGCAGTTCCGTGGGTAGTGGGAGTTTCTTTATATTACTATATAAAGGTGTGCGATTGATCTTAGCCGTACAAATTAGACGGTTAATTGTGAGGTTTAATCCTGACCAGAATAACCACCAGGTGGTTATGGCCAGAATTTGAATGTTTTTTTAGGTGTAGCAGTTTCACGAGGTGAAGTTTTATCGCCACATTGTGTTATGTCATTGTGTTTTTATTAGACAATGAGGTTTTGTAATTGTTTCTATTTTATATATGTAACTTTGTACTATACTATAGCATTGTGGTTTTATATAAAAACATTAATCGTTTTCATCTTACAAGGTTGGAGACTTGAATAATATTCTTCTAACTTCAGTGGTTTCTCATGATCTCGCAATGTGAATAAAAAGTAGATGGTTTCGTTGAGAGAAAAAAATCAAGGAAGGTGGGTGTTATAGGCATGAGAACTGAAGGATAGGATTCAGGTGTTTTATGGAGATTGATGGCCTTAGGGACATGAAAAGTTAAGCTGAAGTCATTGGTTTATCAAGAAAGAAATCTTGATTATTGTGCACCGCACCCATATCCAATTAGGTTATTTATTCGATGTATGACAATACAAAAACAGTTGTAGTAACTAATCGCAATCGAATAAAAAGTCATCATTATCTTAAATATAGACACAGTTAATGATGTTCTTAATAGTTGGATAAGAAGTCATTGTGATATTAAAATGTGTAGTGAGTTTGGATGGTGTTAATCATATATACCCGGACCACGGACGGGTAAACTACTAGTTAAATATGGGTTTTAGCCCATTTGTTTAATATTAAAAGTTTGGTGTTTTACAAACTCTGAAATTATTTCCTAACTACGATCCTGATGAAAATTTTTTCTGCTGCGTATCTAATAAACACCGATACCATCTGACTGGTTTACGGCTCCCGCTCCTAGGGTGGGGTCGGGGGTTGTGACAGAATGTGGTATCAGAGCCACTTGTTTAAGCTATTTAGGTGTTCTTTTAATACCTAAACTTAAACAATAAAGTTAGGAAATTAATACAAAATAACATATGTGTTATTTTTGTAGATTTAAATATATGCATATATGCACTTATGATTCCTGGAAGTATTGTTTTGTTTTAATTATTCAGTGATATTAATAATTGAAAATGTTTACAATTCAGATGTCGAATGAAGTATCACATAATCCAGAAGTTCATGCTAATAATGAAAATCCTTTGGATAAAAATGCTATAGAAAATATAATAGCCCAAGGAATAGCTAATGCTATACCTTTAATAATTAAAGCCGTTAAAAACCCCATAGAACCCACCAAAGTTGTGAGTAGCAAGCATACTCGTGACGACAGTTTTAGCCATAGTGTCAATGGAGGCAATGATGATACTATCAAAACCCCATTTCCCAAGAAAATGAAGGCGATAACTCTCGGGCGTACCTACAAATAATTTCTAGCTTGTAAACCAACTGAATTCGCGGGCAGTGAAGGAGCCACGGCTGCTCTGCGATGGTTGGAAAAGACGGAAGTTGTTCTTAAAATCAGCAAATGTGCCGAAGAAGATAAGGTGATGTATGCTTCCAACCTCTTCAAGGAAGAAGCCTTAGAATGGTGGAATACAATTCTTCAGGCAAAAGGAAGTGACATGGCTTATGCCCTGAACTGGGAAAAATTCAAGGAAATGGCAGAAAGGAAATTTTGTCCTCCTTATGAAAAGGAACGAATGGCTAACGAGTTCCTAAATCATAAAATGATAGATGTGAATTGTCGTGAATATACGACAACGTTCTTCGAATATGCAAGACTGGTACCACTCTGGCTTCGCCAGAACCCGTACTAATTTCTCGTTATATTTGGGGATTAGTTAGCGAAATCCGAGACATGGTCAAGGCCGCTAGACCACAGACTATTGAAGAAACAGTTGAACTAGCTAACATCCTGACAGATGGACTAATCCGCACAAGAGAAGAAAACAAGAAGAAAGAGTTAGCCCATAAAATTTACCAAGAATTTAAGAAGAAAGGAACTGAACCGTCATTGGAGCAACCTATCTGCAGAAACTTTAACAAAAAGCATTCAGGAAAATGTCATTTTAGGAGAACACCCTATTGTAACTTCTGCAAGATTGCCGGGCATATAGAGGAAGAATGTAGAAGGAAAACTAATATTTGTTACAGTTGCGGAAAAACATGACACATCAAACCATATTGCCCGAAACTGACTAAAACATCCAACAACCAGGCAAAAACAACAGACGGAGCTAAAAAGAACACGCAAGCATTCGTACTTACTACGCATGAAGCAGAAATGATTCCAGACGTAATCGCTGATATTTAATATCTAAGTTAAGTTATTATTTGACTCTAGTATAAATAAATGCATTATGTCAAATACTTCATCTATTCAGAACCATAATATTGTTTGGTCTTCACTTTCATTAAATCATTTATTTGGTTACGACACCTTGTGGTGGCATTTTCTTTAATTTGAAGCTTGAGCTAATCTCATTTTCACACCTGATGTACGGATTTATTTATTTAATTTTCTGTTGGTTCATTATCTTAAACAGTCTTAATACAATTATGTGTTAAGATAAGAGTACATAAATTCGTATTATATTCCTGTGTACCTCTAAAGATTCTTTCATTGAAAATTCTATGATATTCATTTGGTCTTTTTATCATCAATTGAAAATCCTATAATATTTATTTGAAATGAATATCCCAATTTACTTCATTAAAAATTTCAGTTGATTTCAAAAACGGTGAATTTGTTCGGTCACCGTAATTATCAAACCATTTCAATCACTACGACACCTTGCGGCGTCGGTATAAACTTGTAGCTTGGACTAATCATAATCATACGAATCATTCCAAACCACGTACGTCTTTCGTTTGACTCATCATTTAAAAGTAGTCTTGATACAATTATGTATTAAGACAATGATACACTAAACTCTGTTGTATTTCGGTATATCCTTGCAATTCAATAAATGTCAACACATTGATTTTTCTCATATCATAATTCGATAATTGACAAATTATTTTCATGCTTCTATTTCATTTTGAGCTTGTTGATTCTAAATCTTCCTCAGTTGACAATCAAAGTAAGTTTTCTTTTGACAGTGAATTCTATTGTTTCTAAAAGTCATTTACAACTTGTAAACATTCAATTTAGATATCTATTGATCATATATCTCTTTTGGCTTGAACCTAGTCACCTTTGAAATTATATCATTTCTTCTCATTCGTTTGACATCGATTTCTTAAATTAATTCAGTTGAACCATTGAGGCTTATTTATTGTATATCTCATATTCACAAAATTTGATATTTTGATACCATTTACCTTAATACTGTTCTTATTGACTAAGATGTGACATAACTTTAAGAAAACATCGTAGCCCAAATCTCAAGGATGAGATTTAAAACAAGGTGGGGAGGATGTACATATCCATTTTTTTTCATATAAGAGTTATAGGTTGTTTAAAATTATTAACCACTAGTAACTAGTTTTATTTTTCGACCCATATAGCTTTAAATACTATTTTATATATAATTGGTTGGAATGTTATACTAATTAATTGGCTCGAATATGTGTGACATTTATATTTTCTATATTAAAATAAAGTATAGAAAACTTATATTATTAAATGGGTAGGTTATGGGTAAGTTGACTGTTAGAAATATGAAGTACCTAGACGGGCCTAGGAACCGTTTAATAATTATAAAAATACATTATATTTGAACGTACTCTGTTTTTAATGAAACTTGGTTCAAAATGTAGATAAGATTATTCTCGTTCTAATGACATATTTATTGTTTTATAAAACATCATATTTTAGAAGTTATAAGCGCCAAATAAGTGAAGCAGCTGAATTAATTGTAATATATAAAATAATAATAATTAAAAACTAAAATATGACAATTGTTTGTAATGCATGAAAGCATGCATGACTACGTGGAACAATCCTCAAAATATGACATTTAATGCAAGCTGTTTACGTGTGTTTTCATATGTGTACGTGTATTAGTTTCATACACTCAAAGTATTTGGGACATAGTATAAATACAACCTTGTACTACAACATTCAATGTCCATTTTCTTTTCCTTCTTATGTCTTGCGATCTCTCTCTCTTTAAATTCTATATTCATTTTTTTTCTTTTAATATTTCATTTATTATACTCGAAAGCCCTGTCCCATTTTAAGTGTTTTAACCTCTGATCACTGATACCCTTTCCGATTGATCTGGAATCCCATAACGCATATCAAGGCTCTGCCCGGATAAGTTTGTTGGGGCTCTGTCTCGTGATGTAGGGATAAAGTTGAATTTGGGTTATTATACTTAACACGAGTGCATTATATATTTTATTAAATAGCTCAGGAGTTATACCCAAGATTGTACCAGGAGGCTTTCTAGCTTAACCCTAAAGTTACAAAGTGAGTTCATTCTCTTTTCTCACAGTTTGTGAGTCATTCTTCTTTTTATCACCTTATTGTGATACAATTATATTTAAAAATTCTTTCCAAAATCCTAAATGTTTATCAGTTATACTTACAATAATTAAATTTTTGTATTCTGCAATAGCTGTCGGTATGGGGGGGGGGGGGGGGTTATACATTACTTAACACTCGTTACTATGGACTAAAGAGTTAGCTAATAGTAACACAAATATGGTTTAATATGGTTTAGCGGAGCCATAAACATTCAATGCCATATATTAGTATTTATAATAATATATTTAAACCTTTATTTATGGCCTTGTTATTTAAAAATAGTATTATATTTAATGTTTAATTATGATTTTAAATGTTATCACACATTCATATCTACACTCGTAATTCTATATTATATTATAGATTTGCTTTATCCAAATATTCTAAAGTATTTATTTGTATAGAAATATTTGGATTACTGGTGTATTTTTCACTATTATTCAAGTAATTATCAAGTAATTATATTTTACTATTATTCAAAGTATTTTTCACTAGTTGAGAAATACTTTGAGAAATACTTGATAAATTCACTATTGGACGAAAGTGAGCCAATGAGTGATATGACCACTGTCACATCGGAACTGCCAACATGTGACAAATACTGATTGAGTTTTGGGTAATTATAAACAAATATAAAAACCTTGATGCTGTAAAGTATAACAATATATTTTATAAAAATGGAATGAACTCGCCAGTATTTATTACTGATAAAATGTTTTCAAAACGTGTTTCAGGTAATTTGTTGTAAAGATAATAGAAGCCAGCTATGGAGCACTGAAGACTTAAATAAAGTGGCTATAAACACCTGAATAAAAGAAGAAAATTATGTTTTATTTATTTGGGTTATCCCTATAAAAACAATTGAATTAAATATGGGTTTTAGCCCATTTGTTTAATATTAAAAGTTTGGTGTTTTACAAACTCTGAAATTATTTCCTAACTACGATTCTGATGAATTTTTTTTTTCGCTGCGTATCTAATAAACACCGATACCATCTGACTGGTTCACGGCTCCCGCTCCCAGGGTGGGGTCGGGGGTTGTGACAATGACCGTAGTATAGATTCCGACATAAGCACCGTCACGAACAGACGACTGATCGGACTGGGGGTGATTCCCATCCGATCAGACCGGCTTAACGATTGATGTGTCTACCGTTGTCTCAATACGTACCGTGTCGTCACCGTAAAACCAGAAACTTAGTAACTTTACAAGAGTGTGAACGAGACAAGGCCTCCCAATCGAATGGCAATCTGATCGAACTGCCGTCTGATCGAACGTGTGACAACTCGAAATTTAGAACCTTTCATGTACGCTTAAACGTGTGGCTAGATAACTTATGTGATTAATGACAAATGAACCTTTATGTGATTGTGTGTTATTTATGTGAACTTATATGGCTATGTTTGTGTTCGTATGTATGCGAGTATGTCTAGGAACCGAAACAACAAGGACCCGACTCGAGACCATGTGGTCTCGAGTAAACATCACGCCACTCATGGGCCGGTTGGGCCACACACACCTCTTAGCCCATTCAAGACCCATTAGGGTGCACAACTTGGGGCGGGTATATAGCCTTAGTAGCTACCCATGTTCACCATTTTGGACAACACTCATGCTCCTCTAGCACACACACTCTCCACTCTCTCACACCAAAAACCCTAAGCTACAACATTGTTTCCCTCCATCTCGGATCCAAACCGGAGACACTAGGACTAGCGGATCGGCTCTCACACACACACTTGGAAGCTTCACACTCGTCTTCTTTACCAACTCGGCACCACCTCACAACCGGTTAGTGAATTCATGATGTTTGTTGTTGTTTAATAATGATGTATGATAATCGGTTGAGCATGTTTGATAGTACACATTGATGATAAGTTAGTGTTCAAGAAATCGGTTCATAAATATCCTATGTTATGAGTTTACATTCGGTTGATAATGATTATATGTTTATGATGTTGATGTTACAAATGATATAATTTAACTAGTGTAGTGGTATGATTGATGATGTTTTGTGAATCGATTTGTGGGTAATATTGATAATCGGAACATGCTTGATTTCGGATATGTGGCATAATGAACTCATGATGTTTTGTGTTTAAATGTAGTCTAAAACACTAGTTGTTGATGTTCATATAAATCGGATTGTGTATTCTTGTGTTAAGAACCGAAAGCTTGCCAACTAGGGTGATTGTTGATAAGTTGTTCATGATTCTTGTTAGACTTAGGTTCATATGAATGAAGATGAGTTACTTGAATATTTGAATGATGATGAACAGGATGAATGTATGAAGAACTTGATGAATATCATAAGAACATGGTTGAATATTTGAAATCTGAATTGTTTGATCCATTTTAGGAAATTGCTAGACAAATAAACATGTTTAAGGAATTTGGTTGGATAGTACAAACTGCTACTGGAAATCAGAATGTCAATGGATAGTACACTGTTCCGAATCAGCTCCTGTCCACTCGTAACCATCGGTTGCGACTCGAAACCAAGCACAACGAGTCGAAATCTCCCGGTTGCGACATCAGTTGCGAGTCGCAAACACCCGGTTGCGACTCGAAACCACACCGGATCAGCACACCAAACCTTGTGACTCGAAACCACCGTTGCGAGTCCAGTTGCGACTCGTAACCAAAACAGCATGGACCGAAACCATGGTTGCGACTCCGGTTGCGAGTCGCAAACGTCTAATTGCGACTCGAGACAATACGCAGATACAACTGTTTGGGCTTGCAATTCATTCGGACTTAATTGTTTGGGCCGGACTCTTGGGCCCAATGTACAGACCTGATATATTACTGTTAAATGTGAATGTCAATGAACTGCCATGATTAAACGTGTAACCCATACGTGCACTACTTGAATACGAACCTGATTGTATGATACAACTATGATAGGACGTGAGTAGCCACAACTTCGCTTGTTTGACTTTTCTGTGTTTCTACCGAGCAAACCAAGGTGAGTTCACACCCTCTACAAAGCATGGGATTCCCAGGGGTCGGGAATTGGGGTTAAGGAACATGGGTTCCTCGTCCTCCTTGGGTAGGACAGCAAAGGTTCAGGAATGTAATTCCTCGTCCTCACGGACAGATAACTCGTACTAGACCAAAACTCTATCACGAAGTCCCTCATTTTTATATCGACTTAATCGCCGGGCCAATGGCGAGCGGGTCATTAGTTAGATAGCGCTATTTAGGTCTGACAAACCTCACACCGTGCCGCAGAGGACGGGCGTGAACTAATGGATCTGGGGCACGTCAATGATGATAGACATTGACAGTTTCAGGGCACTTAAACATGACTACAGTCAGCAGTCGATATGGTAACGAGTCTAGTGTATACATGGGGTAGCCCCCACGGCCGAAATGCCAGATAACTACACGGGGTAGCCCCCACGGCTGGATAGCCAGAGTAACCGGGAATAAACAAGTCACGTTTTTAACTATGGGGTAACCCCCACGGCAGGATGCCAGCTAAAGGAAACTGTTTTCGAAACAACTTAAAACGAACACCCAACCGTGAACTCACTCAACTTGTTGTTGACTCGTTACTACATGCTTTGCAGGTCCTTAGGTTTCTTAGCTGGAGCTTGCATGGAGGAGGATCGTTGTGGGACATGGACGACTGTGTGCCATGTAGAACTATGAAACAATTAAACTATGTTTTGATTTAAGACTTATGCTTCCGCTTGCAACTTAACCATGTTTTGTTTGAACACCAAATTGTATTGGGTGGATTTTTATAACTACTTATATGCTTGTTCAATATGATTGGTGGCTGGATCCTGGTCAGTCACGCCTCCAAGCGGTGGTACTCCGCAGGTGGATTTTGGGGGTGTGACAGATTGGTATCAGAGCCATTGGTTATAGAGAACTTGGTTTTAATAAAAAGGGGGAAAACATTTTTGTTAAAACCAGACTATAACCTGTACAGTGCTTAACGGTCCACAACGATGCTTCACTCCACATGCAAGGCTCGACATTCTAGGTGATATGATCTGTGTATACATTGCCTACTTGTTAGTTACATAGTACATTGCTTATGGTATGCTTGGTTAGTGTAACTACTGTTGCTTGAACACGTGTGCACTTACTCACTTCTGACATCATACTTTCGCGAACCCCTCTCACTCACGTTCTTCTTAATGTGAAGATCATGTCTGGACGCGTTAACATGACACAAGCCCAGTTGACGGCTTTGATCAACGAACGAGTTGCCGCAGCACTCGCAGCTGCACACGTAGGAGGTATATCCTGCAGTCCGAACTCATTCTAGGATCTTTAGGATCCTACTCTCGTGAACCAACCTTTGTGTTAAACTCTGTCTTTTCTTTCACCTACGATAGGTCAGCATGTTCAGCCACCCGTGTGCACTTTTAAGACTTTCATGGACTGCCGACCAACTACTTTTAGCGGCACTGAAGGAGCAGTAGGTCTCCTACACTGGTTTGAGAAACTAGAATCGGTCTTCGAAATGTGCGAATGCCCTGAGGCGCGCAGGGTGAAGTATGCTACTGGTACTCTCGAGGGTTTAGCCCTCACATGGTGGAACGCTCAGGTCCAAATGCTAGGGTTGGTTGCTGCCAACGCCACCCCATGGGAAACTTTTAAGGAGATGATCAAAGAAGAATACTGCAGTCGTGATGAGATTCACAAACTGGAAGTGGAATTCTTCAACCTCAAGATGACGGGGTCCGAAATTGAAGCTTATGTGAAAAGGTCGAACGAACTGGCAATTCTGTGTCCTACTATGGTGGATCCTCCCATCAAACGCATCGAACTATTTCTTCAGGGCTTAGTGCCAGAAATCCAGAGTCATGTGACTTCAGCGAACCTCGCTACCTACCAGCAAACCGTTCAGTTGGCTCACCGTCTCACGGATCAAGCGGTGGAGCAGAACAAGTTACCGAAACGCATAGGCGCTGCAACTACTACTGGTACCTCTAGTGACAACAAACGGAAATGGGATGGAACTTCAAGTAAGGGTTCGACCTCTGTTCAGTCCCAGTCTCAGCAGAGAAAGACTGAGGACTACAAGAGCCCTAATCAGCAATCGTCTGGTGGTGGATACAAAGGAAATCATCCCAAATGCAATCGCTGCAGCCTGCACCACAGCGGACCATGCACCAGGGGCAACTGTCATCGGTGCAACAAGCCTGGTCACGCTGCAAAAGATTGCAGGAGCTTATACCCCGCCAATCAGAATCGTCAGTAAGCTCAACAGAACCAGCGCCAGCAACAGCAACAGGGTGATAACAAAGGGTGCTTTCAGTGTGGAGCTGAGGGCCACTTCAAGAGAGATTGTCCCCAACTGAACAGGAACCAGAACAACAACAACAACAATAACAACAATCAGGGGAATGGTAACAATGGGAACAACAACAACAATGGCGCCAGGGGGCGGATGTTTGTGATCGGCCAAGGTGAAGCAAGGAATGACCCCAATGTTGTGGCGGGTAAGTTCCTTCTCGACGACTTTTATGTGTCAGTTTTATTTGATTCGGGTGCCGATACTAGCTACGTGTCACTAGAAGTTAGTCGAATGCTTAAGCGTATTCCAACACCTTTGAACAACAAGCACACTGTAGAGCTAGCAAATGGTAAGAGTTTAGAAGCCACACACGTAGTCAAGGGTTGTAAACTTATTCTCGCTGACCAAACCTTCTCTATCGACCTCATTCCTATTGTCTTGGGTAGTTTCGACGTTGTTATTGGGATGGATTGGTTATCCCAGCACAGAGCAGAGATTCTTTGCAACGAGAAGGTTTTCCGTGTTCCAGGTCCCGGTGGTGAACCTCTCATGATTCATGGCGACAAGAGGAGCGCTGTTGAGAACGTCATTTCTCTCCTTAAGGCCCAAAAGTACTTGCGAAAGGGCCACACCGCCATTTTGGCTCTTATTACTGACACCACGGAGAAAGAGAAAAGGATAGAAGATTTTCCAGTTGTACGCGAGTATCCAGAGGTATTTCCTGAGGAATTACCTGGTCTTCCGCCTCATCGCCAAGTCGAGTTTCAGATTGAACTAGCTCCTGGAGCTGCGCCTATAGCTCGTGCACCTTATCGATTGGCTCCATCAGAGTTGAAGGAACTCTCCACGCAACTACAAGAGCTCCTGGATAAGGGTTTTATTCGTCCTAGCTCGTCGCCCTGGGGAGCTCCAGTACTATTTGTAAAGAAGAAAGACGGTACTTTCAGAATGTGCATCGACTACCGAGAACTCAACAAGGTGACGGTGAAGAATCGTTATCCTCTACCGCGTATTGACGACTTGTTCGACCAGCTGCAGGGATCGAGCTACTATTCGAAAATCGATTTGAGATCGGGTTATCACCAGCTGAGAGTCCGGGAAGAGGACGTCTCTAAAACAGCTTTCAGAACTCGATACGGGCACTATGAGTTTTTGGTCATGCCTTTTGGGATGACAAACGCACCTGCGGTTTTCATGGACTTGATGAACCGAGTGTGCAAGCCTTACCTAGACAAGTTCGTCATAGTCTTCATCGACGACATCCTGATCTATTCCAAGAGTCGGGAGGAACATGAGCAGCATCTGCAACTTATTCTGGAACTCCTTCGAACAGAACAGCTTTATGCAAAGTTCTCGAAATGCGACTTCTGGCTTCGAGAAGTCCATTTCCTAGGCCACGTGGTGAACAAGGATGGGATTCATGTTGATCCATCTAAGGTAGACTCGATAAAGAACTGGCCTGCACCTCGTACACCAAAGGAAATCCGCCAATTCTTGGGTTTGGCGGGATACTACCGGAGATTCATAAAGGATTTTTCTAAGATTGCACAGCCTCTCACCTCACTAACTCAGAAAGGCGTTGTTTACCGCTGGGGAAACGCACAGGAGTTGGCATTTCAGCACCTAAAGGATAGACTTTGTAGCGCACCTATCCTTTCCTTGCCGGAAGGCACAGACGACTTTGTGGTCTACTGCGACGCATCAATTCAGGGTCTTGGTTGCGTGTTGATGCAACGAGACAAGGTTATAGCCTACGCCTCACGCCAACTTAAAGTTCATGAAAAGAACTACACGACGCACGATTTAGAGCTGGGAGCTGTTGTTTTTGCACTTAAGTTATGGCGGCATTACCTGTATGGTACCAAGTGCGCGATCTACACTGACCACAGGAGTCTCGAGCATATCTTCAAGCAGAAGGAACTGAATATGCGGCAACGACGATGGGTCGAGTTGCTAAGTGACTACGAGTGCGCAATCAGATATCACCCGGGCAAAGCCAATGTTGTGGCTGACGCCCTCAGTCGGAAGGACACTACGCCTAAGCGCGTACGAGCCTTACAACTCACGATCCATTCTAGTCTCCCCTCCCAGATACGAGCAGCTCAGATAGAAGCACTGAAACCAGAAAACGTCAGGGCCGAAGCCCTACGCGGATCGAGGCGACGCTTAGAACAGAAGGGAGACGGTGCTTACTACGTAACGGGACGCGTTTGGGTCCCACTCTATGGCAACCTACGAGAGCTCGTGATGGACGAAGCACACAAGTCTCGCTACTCGGTACATCCTGGGTCGGATAAAATGTACCACGACATCAAGACTACGTACTGGTGGCCTAGCATGAAGGCCCACATAGCGACCTACGTCAGCAAGTGTTTGACTTGTGCAAGAGTCAAGTCGGAATACCAGAAACCATCAGGCCTACTCCAACAGCCAGAGATACCTCAATGGAAATGGGAGCAAATTTCCATGGATTTTGTTACTGGCCTACCTAGATCCCAGCGCGGGAACGATACCATTTGGGTGATCGTGGATCGACTCACGAAATCTGCACACTTCCTGGCCATCAAGGAGACGGATAAGTTCTCCACTCTTGCAGAAATATACATCAAAGAAATCGTTTCGAGGCACGGGGTGCCCACCTCCATTATCTCAGATCGAGATGCGCGTTTCACTTCAGAGCTGTGGCAAGCAATGCACAAATCCTTTGGCTCACGACTAGACATGAGCACAGCGTACCATCCTCAGACGGACGGGCAGTCCGAGCGCACCATTCAAACCTTAGAAGACATGCTTCGTGCATGTGTAATCGACTTTGGCAACCGCTGGGAAAAGCATCTGCCACTTGTGGAATTCTCGTACAATAACAGCTACCACACCAGCATTGGAGCTGCTCCGTTTGAGGCATTGTACGGACGTAAATGCCGGTCTCCTCTTTGCTGGGCAGAGGTGGGAGATAGTCAGATCACTGGTCCAGAATATGTGGTAGATACAACCGAGCAGATCGCTCAGATACGAAAACGCATGACGGCCGCTCGCGAACGTCAGAAAGTTTACGCCGACATGGGCAGGAAACCACTTGAGCTCCAGGTTGGGGAGCGGGTACTACTCAAAGTTTCACCCTGGAAGGGTGTGGTTCGTTTTGGTAAACGCGGCAAACTAAACCCACGATACGTTGGACCCTTCGAGGTCATTGAGAAAATAGGCAGGGTGGCCTACAGACTAAACTTACCAACAGAACTCGGTGCAGTTCACAACGTTTTTCATGTATCGAATCTGAAGAAGTGTCCATCAGATGAGACCCACGTAGTTCCTTTGAAGGAACTCACGATCGACGAGCAGTTACGATTTGTCGAGGAACCAGTCGAGATCACGGACCGGGATGTTAAGGTCCTCAAGAGCACTAGAATACCTCTCGTTCGAGTTCGTTGGAACTCACGTCGCGGCCCAGAGTTCACCTGGGAGCGCGAAGATCAGATGAAACAAAAGTATCCCCAACTGTTCGCAAACAGTACACCCACTACTGAGGCCGAAGCTACGGAATTTCAGGACGAAATTCCAGATCAACGGGGGGTGGATGTGACACCCCAGGAAAACCAGGAAAACCAAACAACTTAACTAGCTTCCTCAGTGAGTGCTTACCAAATTTCGGGACGAAATTTCTTTCAACTTGGGGATGATGTGACAACTCGAAATTTAGAACCTTTCATGTACGCTTAAACGTGTGGCTAGATAACTTATGTGATTAATGACAAATGAACCTTTATGTGATTGTGTGTTATTTATGTGAACTTATATGGCTATGTTTGTGTTCGTATGTATGCGAGTATGTCTAGGAACCGAAACAACAAGGACCCGACTCGAGACCATGTGGTCTCGAGTAAACATCACGCCACTCATGGGCCGGTTGGGCCACACACACCTCTTAGCCCATTCAAGACCCATTAGGGTGCACAACTTGGGGCGGGTATATAGCCTTAGTAGCTACCCATGTTCACCATTTTGGACAACACTCATGCTCCTCTAGCACACACACTCTCCACTCTCTCACACCAAAAACCCTAAGCTACAACATTGTTTCCCTCCATCTCGGATCCAAACCGGAGACACTAGGACTAGCGGATCGGCTCTCACACACACACTTGGAAGCTTCACACTCGTCTTCTTTACCAACTCGGCACCACCTCACAACCGGTTAGTGAATTCATGATGTTTGTTGTTGTTTAATAATGATGTATGATAATCGGTTGAGCATGTTTGATAGTACACATTGATGATAAGTTAGTGTTCAAGAAATCGGTTCATAAATATCCTATGTTATGAGTTTACATTCGGTTGATAATGATTATATGTTTATGATGTTGATGTTACAAATGATATAATTTAACTAGTGTAGTGGTATGATTGATGATGTTTTGTGAATCGATTTGTGGGTAATATTGATAATCGGAACATGCTTGATTTCGGATATGTGGCATAATGAACTCATGATGTTTTGTGTTTAAATGTAGTCTAAAACACTAGTTGTTGATGTTCATATAAATCGGATTGTGTATTCTTGTGTTAAGAACCGAAAGCTTGCCAACTAGGGTGATTGTTGATAAGTTGTTCATGATTCTTGTTAGACTTAGGTTCATATGAATGAAGATGAGTTACTTGAATATTTGAATGATGATGAACAGGATGAATGTATGAAGAACTTGATGAATATCATAAGAACATGGTTGAATATTTGAAATCTGAATTGTTTGATCCATTTTAGGAAATTGCTAGACAAATAAACATGTTTAAGGAATTTGGTTGGATAGTACAAACTGCTACTGGAAATCAGAATGTCAATGGATAGTACACTGTTCCGAATCAGCTCCTGTCCACTCGTAACCATCGGTTGCGACTCGAAACCAAGCACAACGAGTCGAAATCTCCCGGTTGCGACATCAGTTGCGAGTCGCAAACACCCGGTTGCGACTCGAAACCACACCGGATCAGCACACCAAACCTTGTGACTCGAAACCACCGTTGCGAGTCCAGTTGCGACTCGTAACCAAAACAACATGGACCGAAACCATGGTTGCGACTCCGGTTGCGAGTCGCAAACGTCTAATTGCGACTCGAGACAATACGCAGATACAACTGTTTGGGCTTGCAATTCATTCGGACTTAATTGTTTGGGCCGGACTCTTGGGCCCAATGTTCAGACCTGATATATTACTGTTAAATGTGAATGTCAATGAACTGCCATGATTAAACGTGTAACCCATACGTGCACTACTTGAATACGAACCTGATTGTATGATACAACTATGATAGGACGTGAGTAGCCACAACTTCGCTTGTTTGACTTTTCTGTGTTTCTACCGAGCAAACCAAGGTGAGTTCACACCCTCTACAAAGCATGGGATTCCCAGGGGTCGGGAATTGGGGTTAAGGAACATGGGTTCCTCGTCCTCCTTGGGTAGGACAGCAAAGGTTCAGGAATGTAATTCCTCGTCCTCACGGACAGATAACTCGTACTAGACCAAAACTCTATCACGAAGTCCCTCATTTTTATATCGACTTAATCGCCGGGCCAATGGCGAGCGGGTCATTAGTTAGATAGCGCTATTTAGGTCTGACAAACCTCACACCGTGCCGCAGAGGACGGGCGTGAACTAATGGATCTGGGGCACGTCAATGATGATAGACATTGACAGTTTCAGGGCACTTAAACATGACTACAGTCAGCAGTCGATATGGTAACGAGTCTAGTGTATACATGGGGTAGCCCCCACGGCCGAAATGCCAGATAACTACACGGGGTAGCCCCCACGGCTGGATAGCCAGAGTAACCGGGAATAAACAAGTCACGTTTTTAACTATGGGGTAACCCCCACGGCAGGATGCCAGCTAAAGGAAACTGTTTTCGAAACAACTTAAAACGAACACCCAACCGTGAACTCACTCAACTTGTTGTTGACTCGTTACTACATGCTTTGCAGGTCCTTAGGTTTCTTAGCTGGAGCTTGCATGGAGGAGGATCGTTGTGGGACATGGACGACTGTGTGCCATGTAGAACTATGAAACAATTAAACTATGTTTTGATTTAAGACTTATGCTTCCGCTTGCAACTTAACCATGTTTTGTTTGAACACCAAATTGTATTGGGTGGATTTTTATAACTACTTATATGCTTGTTCAATATGATTGGTGGCTGGATCCTGGTCAGTCACGCCTCCAAGCGGTGGTACTCCGCAGGTGGATTTTGGGGGTGTGACAGAACGGCTATCGGATCGGGGTGGTATTTGTATCTTGACCCTTAAACACTTAGAATCTTTTGGAAACTTTAGGAACAAGGTTACAACGATCGAATGGCAATCCGATCGGACTGCCGTCCCATCGAACTTCCATCCGATCGAAGTGACATGTGCCTCTTAACCTTCCACACTTTTAATCTTTGAAACCTTGAAACTTTGGAAATCTCAATGATCGAATGGCAATCCGATCGAACTGGCATCCGATCAGAGTGGAACTTTTAGAAATCTAATCCTTGGATCGAATGACCATTTGATCGAATGGCCATCCGATCGGATGGCAATCCGACCACAATAGTCACCTCAATCGAATGGTAATCCGATCGGACTGCCGTCCGATCGAACTGTCCTCCGATCAAGGGACTGATCTGACACTTTGCGCAATCTTGTTATTTTGTCCGACACTTATCTGTTGTAATCTAATCAGGCTAAACCTTAAGAGCTCCCTTTGATACAATAACAGTTAGTTTATTAAGCAATCACTGTGAGTATACTCGATGTCACACCCCAACCACGTAGGACAACCAAACGTGGCGGAAACGTCCGGGAGTGTTGTAACAGAATCATTGTTTCATAACACATAGAAATTTAAATATTGTTTTATTGATTAAAGTAGTTACAATGTCTTAACAATCAAAGAAACATAACATAAATAATTAGTCTTGCATCTTTTATTGTCGCTAAGGCCCAAGTCCGACTAAGTGTGTCTTGATAAATCCTATGCATCATATCCTGAAACATATGTGAAAATAGGTACGTCAGCATAAAAATGCCTGTGAGATACATAGGTTTATGAAAATAGGATTCATGACTTATTGTTTAAGAAAATGTTTAGTCATGAACCTTGTAATTTGATTTGTCTTGTAAATCATTTGAAAAACGATAAGATCAGATGATATGTATAAATAAGAGAATAATGTATGGTTAAATGAATAACCATGTAAAAATGAGTTTGTATAAGATAAGTTTTTTGTAAAAGAATGTCTTGTGAAAAGTATGTTATTTGTATAAAATGTTATATATCTTAAATTGAAATGATTCAAATAACGCTACGATATGTAATACCATACAAACACTTATATATAGGAAGTACCAGCGGTGTATCCACCATGCTTGTATCATATTACACACGCACCGTTACTCAAATCACTTACCCAAACAAACCACCAATGTAAGATGTCTATGTTTAAACAAATTGTCAAACGTATTGAATAATATGTCAAAAATGTTTATGTCAATATGTAAATCATGTAATGTGTAACCAATGTCAATAATGTTTATGTGTCAAATGTAAATCATGTGACGTGTAACCAATGTCAATAATGTTCATGTGTCAAATGTAAATCATGTAATGTGTAACCAAAATGATCTGTATGGCTAGTGAAATGTATCAACTAAACCATATGCACAAAAACAAAGTATTGAAGTAAAACATGGTTTAAATCAAAACTATGTTTTGTGGAAATGCATGCTATACTGATACGAACATCTATGCGGTGTTGTGAAAATGCATACATCCAAGCCTTGAGACTGTGGCGATAAACCCTTAAACAACTTAAAGGTTTATCTAAATTATGTATATCGAATTCGGTCATTCCTTCCAATCCAAACAAACCCAGGATTTCAGGAACGGGAGTTGTCAATTCCTATGGTACCACTACCTACTAACGAACGGCGTAGCTAATGTTAATGAATGTATTGTTCCATTGTAAACAACCCAAATGTCATAACAAAATGTAAGCATGTGATGAAAACACTGTACTAAGTATGTAACCAACGGACATACATAGCATAAAATGTAAATGTAAAACAATGTACTAAGTATACACACAATGGGCACACATAGTATAAAATGTAATGTAAAATAATGAAATCATGTACTATAAATGTACTAATGAACATAGCAAGTATATGATGTGAAAGCAGGAAAGCATGAAAGTAACAAGTAGGCACATGTGTTCCACCCCAAAACGTTTGGAAACAGTAAAAGAGGGGTCTATGTACTCACTTGAGATTGCTTAGTAGTCCTTGAGTAACAACCAAACAATGCTAGAGATCGCGGATATCAAACGGCACCTAATATAGGTAACTATGTTAATAAACCGGACCTAGATCGGAAGATCGGATAGAATGAGGGTTCGTAAACCAAACGAGTGTGGAGACTCGTGTAATATGGTTTAACAAAGCCTACATACTAAATGAAACCTAACATAAGTGCTTACGACCCATTACGACCCGTTTAGGTAGCTTATGCTACTTTAACGCGTCGTTCGCGTGAAACGCGTTCGGAACGTCTAACTAGTCCTATGACAAGTGTTATATGCCTAAACATGTTACATAATCAGTTATGTGACAAAAGTTTTGGTTACATATGCTTAATTACCAATTATACATGAAAAGGGTATTCTGGTAATTTACCTAAGGCATATAAACTACCTATCATACAACTACTTAACGAAGCGACCATAAGGTATAACCTCGGAAGGTTATTCCCTATATACTATGGTCACCTAATGTATTTGGTCGGATCCTAATGATCGACCAAATGGGTCGGGTTCGAAGGTATAAGCGATTTATTAGATCGCTTACTCTACGACCCTAGACAACGTGGTAATCAGTAGGCATAGTCCCAAGGGACTATAACCATCGTGATTACAATCACGTTGCGAAGTTCAAACGAACTTCGCATTGACCATAAACTGGTCAACGCAGAAAGTCAAACAAAGTTTGACTTTCAGACTCAAAAAGCAATAAAAGAAAGAAAAGAACGAAAGAATACTTACGAAGGGTCCCCGAATGCTAATCTCGATCCAAGAATCTCAGGTATGAAACAATGGTTTCAACTTAGAGTTTCTCAAATCAAGATTCTTGTGGGTTTAGCAATGGATGGGGTTGGGTATTTATAGTGTTTGGAGAGCCGTTAAGATCGTTCCTCGTTAACCGTGCTTTGATCTCAACCATACACATCAAGATAGTGGTTTTCTAAAACCATTTGAGCCCACGGTATTGCCAAAACCATGTGCGAAAGTGAAAATGGACCAGATTCAAAGTTTCTGTCCAGGTTAGGCAGTCGTGTAGCGCCACTGCCTAGGCATGAGGTGCTCGCGCTACGCCACTGCCTACCAGTTTCAGCAAAGTTTCAAAAATGGCAGAAATGGTCCATGCAGCCCGTTTAAGCTATTTTCGATGCGTTTGAACCCCGTTAACCTCATTTCAAGGCTCTAAAATGAAGTTAAAGTATAGGGAACTCAAAACATGCTCAAAAATATGCCGGATGTTGGTTCGTTTGGTCGTACGAACGCGATGTTCGGTTAATTACGACGGAATGCGCATAAGCGCGAAAAATGATCCAAATTGCGCGACGAATGGATTTTTCTTATGCCAAACACTAAAATAAAATGATTTAGTGCTTACATAAATTTTTGGATGTCCGGATGTATTCAGAACGTAAGTTATGCGCGAAAGTGCAAACTTGTGCACTTTTTGACACTTTTAGTCCCTGAATGAGCCAAAAGTTTATTTTAGCACACCGAACCCCTCAAAGCCTATTTCTAAGCTATGTAAAGGATATTTATGGTATGTTTAACTTATGGTCATGTTCTGGAATGTCTGTTACAGTTCAAATTGGCATACTTTCGCAGTTTGTCAAGTTTAGTCCCTGTAAGCGAATTAACTTATTTTTGCCATACCAAAGCCTTCAAAGCTTATTTCTAAGTTATGTAAAGGTTATTTAAGGTATGTTAAGCCTATGTCACTATTCCGGAGTGTTTGTTGCATTAAACTGGTTATATTTACGCATCGGTGCGCGTATAACCTTCCAGAAAGCGATTTAGAGTTTTGAAATTGAACAAAAATTGATATGTGCAAATGATACACATATTTATACAAATCCTAAGTATGAAATACGATATTTCATTGGTTCAGTATTTGTTTGATGGCCGTGGAGGCACAGGTGTTACAGTCTCCCCTACTTTAGGAAATTTCATCCCGAAATTTTATCTAGAGGAAACTTGTGTGAGTTTGAAAACATGAAGTTGAAAAGATCGAACAACATTGGTTAGGGTTCTGAACTTCTAGTAACTTTAATAACATCATGCTTTCAATGTAAGAGGGATACTTATATACAAGTATATGAAGCATCATTGGTGCGTCCACCGTACCTCCATTACATCGTTCTCATTTCGTTATTGTTGTCACTATCGGTTCTTACACATAATAAATCTTACTGTGGTTACCGTGCACTGAATCTCATAATTATGTACGCGTCCATAATTAGACAATTCCTTGCATAGTTCACACAGTCTATTTTATACTGTGTAGGGTAAAACCAAATGAACAATCCTGTGATGAGTGTGACTAGACCGCCATAGAGTCCTTTTGACTAAATCAATAAATGATCTAAATAGACTATCAAGGAGTCTGTCCAGCTACATCACTAGATGTCGTCCTTTAACCAAATTGTGAATCAATCTTTTTTACTAGACCACTAAAGGGTCTCTTATGAATCATGGAGTGGTACTTTATAATCCAAGGGTCTTAACTCTTACATAGAAGCCCATTAAGGATTTAAGGTAGTACCTTTTGACTACCCTGCTACGAATCCCTCATATGGAGATATGAAAGATCCTGCGAGGATTTGGATAACGAATATCCAGAGTATAAAAACACAAAATGCATAAAAGAAAACATAAGATGAATAAACACATAGTCGTATAACCACAAAGATTGTTTATCTAGATCTTTAATTTGTTAATTTGTTTTGCTACAGAGCGCATGTATTTAAATCACACTAGGAATCCATCTCGTGGATTTCATTTGGTACTTTAAACATTATCAAGAATCTAACTATAAAGATAGAAAGATTTTTAAAAGAAAAAATTCGATTTCGATTATAAGGAACCGAAATGTTCGAATTTAGGTACATAAGGAATCCAATTAAGGACTCTGATTTGAATGATGATCATCCACAAGGGTCTAAATGTGAAGATAAAAAGATCCCATATGGATTTTAGAAGTTGGAGATGTTTTGAAACCTTGCACTGGATGTGCTTATGTCAAAACATGAAGTAAGAATGCTTATGAAGTTGAGATGCTTGATATGTCAAGGCGACATATGAAGCAGAATTTGAAGGTTAAGTCAATGTATGAAGAAAATATTTTTGAAAACTATGCATGGGGTTCTTTTAAGAAAAATGTGTTTAACATTTTTGAAACCTTATATATAATACTTTTGAAATCATAAAGTAGGTGTATTAGGTAGATATTTTTTTACAAAATGTTTTAAAATCATGCGAGAGGAATTTTGAAATTATGTATAAGGTTTTTGAAAATATGAATGATGCTTTTCGAAATCATGCACTTGATAAGAAAATGTACTGTGTTAATATTGTTTTCAGACTATATGAAACATTTTGAAATTATGAAGGTTGGTTTTGATAACATGGCCAATGTTTTTGAAATAACATAGACAATGAATTTAGAAAAATTGTTTTCAAACTATATGAAATGTTTTGAGATCATGAAGATTGTTTTTGAAATACTTGTACTGTGTATGTTGAAAATCAAAATGTAATGGGTATGAGATTTGAAAATACCCTTAGTTATCTAACCAAGGATTTAAAGGCACAGATGTGCAAAAAGCACGATTACTCATAATTTCCCTTTATTTCTTGTACTTCGTCTCCTGGAATGAAACGAGTACTTAAATTTTTTTTTTTCGAGGGAATCATGAGTAGACACAAAAATGGGAAATTCGCAAAAGTAGTTTGTAAGGAACATAGTTCCTTAATGTAGGTATCATAGGGAAATGCCATACACACATGTAACTACGCTTGTACATCAGAATTTGTGAACAACAACTTTTATTTATGAACAAGACATATTGTTTCACATTACTAGAAATAGAAGAAACGAAGCATAAGACAGCAACATCTTCTACTCAGCCAACTGCTCATCCGTGGGTCAGATTTGCATTAGCAAGCTTTGGGCAATCCCTTTGGAAATGGCCCATCTCGCCACAGTTGTAGCAAGACCCTCGTGAGAAACAAGCTTGAGCAGGATTGTCGCCAGCTTGATTTGGTACAGCTGCAGTTGGGCAAACCCTTGCTGTATGACCTATAAGTCCACAAATCTGGCATTTGCGGCACCTCACACTAGGGTGATGATGAAGGCTACATTGGTTGCACAAGGGTGCAGTTCCGTTGTATGGCTTCCTAGCAGGGGGTTGAGCTGGTTGGTTGGGGACGGCTTGACCATTGTGAGCGACCATGGCGAAGTTCTGGGAAGCCTTTCGCTTCTTTGACTTCTTAGGGGATCGTTCATCCATGGTCTTTGATTCCTTGATTGCATTCTTGGCTGGTGGTGCTGTCATTTGGCTAGGTCTTGCCTGTTTTGGTGCCACCGCTGCGGGTTTCCTTGAAGCCTTACGTTTCTTTGGTTTAGGTGAAGGTTTGGCTTCTGCTTCCTTTCGTGGCTCTTGAGTGGCGTCATTTTTGAGACGAGACATAGCAATTCCCAATTCCACAGTCTTCAGAATCACTTCGCCTATTTGTTGGGCAAGTTTGGCTGTTTGCTCGGACATTTGGCCGTTGCTGAGAGGAAGAGACATTCTTGAAGAAAATGAAGGACATAGGAAGAAACAAGTGAAAGATTATTGGACAAATAAAACAAAATGACAACGCATAGAAATTGCGATCATTTGTTTGTTACCTAAGGCAAACAAATGAGACGGTGACTAATCAAAGTAAACAGGTCTTATTAATGTATCACTGAAGACATGCTCGCCTATAAGTGAACACTCATCCCAAGAATTCCCAGGTAAGCACAACTGGTCTCGCGTCTGATGAGATATATACGAAGTGCTTGCCTAGACAGAAAACCCAGGATACAGGCATTCACCCTTCCAGTTTGCACATGTTCACATTATAAGACCCAAACTTTGACGAGATTTTGAAAATTCAAAGGGGTTCAAAACCATGTAACAGAGAGTTCAAAACCTTACAATAGAGGGTTCAAAACCTAGTAATCAATCATCCTAGAACAGATGATTAGTTTTCAAAGCGGTTTGGAAATTTGTGTTCTTGTTGAGGTCGTCGCCTAAGGATAGGTGACGGTATCGTTTTATGACTAAACGCAAGTAAACTCGCGTTAGGGTCCTAAGAAGGTTATAGACTAGGTCAAAGTATTACTAATAACCTAATTCCCTATAACCATGAGCTCTGATACCAACTTTTCTGTCACACCCCGACCACGTAGGACAACCAAACGTGGCGGAAACGTCGGGGAGTGTTGTAACAGAATCATTGTTTCATAACACATGGAAATTTAAATATTGTTTTATTGATTAAAGTAGTTACAATGTCTTAACAATCAAAGAAACATAACATAAATAACTACTCTTGCATCTTTTATTGTCGCTAAGGCCCAAGTCCGCCTAAGTGTGTCTTGATAAATCCTATGCATCATATCCTGAAACACATGTGAAAATAGGTACGTCAGCATAAAAATGCCTGTGAGATACATAGGTTTATGAAAATAGGATTCATGACTTATTGTTTAAGAAAATGTTTAGTCATGAACCTTGTAATTTGATTTGTCTTGTAAATCATTTGAAAAACGATAAGATCAGATGATATGTATAAATAAGAGAATAATGTATGGTTAAATGAATAACCATGTAAAAATGAGTTTGTATAAGATAAGTTGTTTGTAAAAGAATGTCTTGTGAAAAGTATGTTATTTGTATAAAATGTTATATATCTTAAATTGAAATGATTCAAATAACGCTACGATATGTAATACCATACAAACACTTATATATAGGAAGTACCAGCGGTGTATCCACCATGCTTGTATCATATTACACACGCACCGTTACTCAAATCACTTACCCAAACAAACCACCAATGTAAGATGTCTATGTTTAAACAAATTGTCAAACGTATTGAATAATATGTCAAAAGTGTTTATGTCAATATGTAAATCATGTAATGTGTAACCAATGTCAATAATGTTTATGTGTCAAATGTAAATCATGTGACGTGTAACCAATGTCAATAATGTTCATGTGTCAAATGTAAATCATGTAATGTGTAACCAAAATGATCTGTATGGCTAGTGAAATGTATCAACTAAACCATATGCACAAAAACAAAGTATTGAAGTAAAACATGGTTTAAATCAAAACTATGTTTTGTGGAAATGCATGCTATACTGATACGAACATCTATGCGGTGTTGTGAAAATGCATACATCCAAGCCTTGAGACTGTGGCGATAAACCCTTAAACAACTTAAAGGTTTATCTAAATTATGTATATCGAATTCGGTCATTCCTTCCAATCCAAACAAACCCAGGATTTCAGGAACGGGAGTTGTCAATTCCTATGGTACCACTACCTACTAACGAACGGCGTAGCTAATGTTAATGAATGTATTGTTCCATTGTAAACAACCCAAATGTCATAACAAAATGTAAGCATGTGATGAAAACACTGTACTAAGTATGTAACCAACGGACATACATAGCATAAAATGTAAATGTAAAACAATGTACTAAGTATACACACAATGGGCACACATAGTATAAAATGTAATGTAAAATAATGAAATCATGTACTATAAATGTACTAATGAACATAGCAAGTATATGATGTGAAAGCAGGAAAGCATGAAAGTAACAAGTAGGCACATGTGTTCCACCCCAAAACGTTTGGAAACATTAAAAGAGGGGTATATGTACTCACTTGAGATTGCTTAGTAGTCCTTGAGTAACAACCAAACAATGCTAGAGATCGCGGATATCAAACGGCACCTAATATAGGTAACTATGTTAATAAACCGGACCTAGATCGGAAGATCGGATAGAATGAGGGTTCGTAAACCAAACGAGTGTGGAGACTCGTGTAATATGGTTTAACAAAGCCTACATACTAAATGAAACCTAACATAAGTGCTTACGACCCATTACGACCCGTTTAGGTAGCTTATGCTACTTTAACGCGTCGTTCGCGTGAAACGCGTTCGGAACGTCTAACTAGTCCTATGACAAGTGTTATATGCCTAAACATGTTACATAATCAGTTATGTGACAAAAGTTTTGGTTACATATGCTTAATTACCAATTATACATGAAAAGGGTATTCTGGTAATTTACCTAAGGCATATAAACTACCTATCATACAACTACTTAACGAAGCGACCATAAGGTATAACCTCGGAAGGTTATTCCCTATATACTATGGTCACCTAATGTATTTGGTCGGATCCTAATGATCGACCAAATGGGTCGGGTTCGAAGGTATAAGCGATTTATTAGATCGCTTACTCTACGACCCTAGACAACGTGGTAATCAGTAGGCATAGTCCCAAGGGACTATAACCATTGTGATTACAATCACGTTGCGAAGTTCAAACGAACTTCGCATTGACCATAAACTGGTCAACGCAGAAAGTCAAACAAAGTTTGACTTTCAGACTCGAAAAGCAATAAAAGAAAGAAAAGAACGAAAGAATACTTACGAAGGGTCCCCGCAGGGCCGGCCTGGAGGGTGTGCCGGGTGGGCGACGCCACAAGGCCCAAACTCCCCCGGGGCCCAAAAGGTTTTTTTTTTTAAATATATATATATTAAAGTTTATATATAAATATTTAGTTTCTAATTTGTTTAACAAAAAGAAGCTTGGCTTGCTGGCCTTTAATACGCATATGGAAACTGTTTAGATGGCATTGTCTCAAGTTCTATTCCCTAGCTTCTTTAAGTCCCTTTAGTTTTTTTTTCCAGTTTTCTTATTTTTTTGTTTTTCGTTTTCCTACTTCAATTTTATGTTTTCTTTTCCAGTTTAAAACTTAATTTTCTTTTTTTTTTATTTTGTTTAAAACTTAAATTCAGCAAGTGATCCCACTAGTGTATAAATATATATATGTTTTTAGTTTGTATTTGTACTTTTTAAAAAGTTAGCGGCCCCTTTTTTCTGTTTATTATTGTGTTTTCTAGTATGTAAATATGTAGTAATTCAAATATGTTTATTTTTTCCTTACAAAATTGAGTTATTGACTTTATATTATAGGGGCCCGTTTTTTTATACTCGCTCCGAGCCCAAAAATTTTGGAGATTTTCGGAGACGGCCCTGGGTCCCCGAATGCTAATCTCGATCCAAGAATCTCAGGTATGAAACAATGGTTTCAACTTAGAGTTTCTCAAATCAAGATTCTTATGGGTTTAGCAATGGATGGGGTTGGGTATTTATAGTGTTTGGAGAGCCGTTAAGATCGTTCCTCGTTAACCGTGCTTTGATCTCAACCATACATATCAAGATAGTGGTTTTCTAAAACCATTTGAGCCCACGGTATTGCCAAAACCATGTGCGAAAGTGAAAATGGACCAGATTCAAAGTTTCTATCCAGGTTAGGCAGTCGCGTAGCTCCACTTCCTAGGCATGAGGTGCTCGCGCTACGCCACTGCCTACCAGTTTCAGCAAAGTTTCAAAAATGGCAGAAATGGTCCCTGCAGCCCGTTTAAGCTATTTTCGATGCGTTTGAACCCCGTTAACCTCATTTCAAGGCTCTAAAATGAAGTTAAAGTATAGGGAACTCAAAACATGCTCAAAAATATGCCGGATGTTGGTTCGTTTGGTCGTACGAACGCGATGTTCGGTTAATTACGACGGAATGCGCATAAGCGCGAAAAACGATCCAAATTGCGCGACGAATGGATTTTTCTTATGCCAAACACTAAAATAAAATGTTTTAGTGCTTACATAAATTTTTGGATGTCCGGATGTATTCAGAACGTAAGTTATGCGCGAAAGTGCAAACTTGTGCACTTTTTGACACTTTTAGTCCCTGAATGAGCCAAAAGTTTATTTTAGCACACCGAACCCCTCGAAGCCTATTTCTAAGCTATGTAAAGGATATTTATGGTATGTTTAACTTATGGTCATGTTCCGGAATGTCTGTTACAGTTCAAATTGGCATACTTTCACAGTTTGTCAAGTTTAGTCCCTGTAAGCGAATTAACTTATTTTTGCCATACCAAAGCCTTCAAAACTTATTTCTAAGTTATGTAAAGGTTATTTAAGGTATGTTAAGCCTATGTCACTATTCCGGAGTGTTTGTTGCATTAAACTGGTTATATTTACGCATCGGTGCGCGTATAACCTTCCAGAAAGCGATTTAGAGTTTTGAAATTGAACAAAAATTGATATGTGCAAATGATACACATATTTATACAAATCCTAAGTATGAAATACGATATTTCATTGGTTCAGTATTTGTTTGATGGCCGTGGAGGCACAGGTGTTACACTCGATCCCTTTTTGTTTTAAACTTTGGGATGCAACATGTATTCTATTAAACTATGAAACTTGATTCTTTTGAATCTAAACTCTATCCTATGTGTATGTGAAACTTGTGATTCTTGATTCTTTGTGCTATGTGGACGTTTAATCCAGAGTGTGTAGTTCTGCCTTAACAATCGTAGCGCTATAGGAAGATGCACCTCCCCATTATTCTCGGGGGTATTGTTAGGAGGATTCTAGTTTTTCCTTGATTCTTGGGAAGACACCAAAGCATCGGGACACTTGGGCTATCACTTGGATTGCGAACACTAGCATGGCTGAAACTATTTTTGTTATCATTTACATTATGGATATGAGTCTTTTGAATCTATTATGCTATATATTCAAACTTGTATACTCGCCGGTACATTTTTGTACTGACTTTATTTTAATACATGTTGCAGGCTGACAGGATGCTAGGTGTCACACCCTGTCTTTTGCGGAAGCGTGATTATGTGTGGCTTGCTTAATATCATTGCATTCAATCATAACAACAACTATATGATAAAACCATAGATGATCATCCATTAAATAAGTTTAAAAACATCACAACCATCATTGTTTGAAACATAGACTTCAAATTCAAATTTTACAAACCATACAAATTGTTTAGAGTTCCATAAGGACTCATCAAAAGACTCTAAATAAAACCAGGCTTTGGAAGATGTGTCTCGTCCAGGATAAGACACACTAACCAAACCCTAAGACAACGGATAACATCCGTTATTCTTAATGCAACTTGAAACATCCAAACGCCCGCCAGATCCACTTTTAATTCCATGAAATTCATGTAGTTTGAAAACATCAACAAAAGTTGAGTGAGTTCATGTGTTTGTTTGTGTGTATGAACAAATCCTTGTAATCATTGTATGTATGTTTTGTAAATCCTGGTATGAAAGCAAAACAAGGAAACAGATCAATTAATGGTTTGCAAGGCCATTAACATGCGTGCAACGGCGTCAGAAGGCTCAAACCTAGCAGATTTTGTATCGGGCCTCCGGCTGTAAGACATAGTCACCTCATGGGCCAATCCCCGGTCCACATGGGTGTGGGCTCGTTACACCCAAATAGATCTATCATTCATGCCCCTCGGTCCTAACACGAGGATTAATGGTCTTAGGAGTGCGCCTACCCATTCACATGATCTACTACGCAATCCTTAGCTTAACATACCAACTGTAATTGTTTGTAAACATTTCGTAACATGTACTTCACCCCCGAAGTTATAAAACAAAACAGTTTAAAGAAAAGGGGGTCATGAACTCACAGTCTTGCATCTTCGTAAACACCGTAACTCAAGGCTTTACCTGGCGTACACGACTACCTACAATGTACTAATGTCTATTAGACGAGCGAGTCGTGCCTTGACTTAGTATTAATTAGTGTCTTTGAGTTACGTTTCTTCGTGTCTTCGATATTATTCCAAGTTATAATTTTTTTTTGTTAAAATAATAAATATTTTAACTTAAATTATGTTTATTAATTTTTAAAATAATATATTTTGACTTGATACTCTTCAAGTATTTATACATGTATTTCCTTCCCAAGGATGGGTGTATTCGTATTCTTGTATTTGTATATTTTTGCCATGTACTGGGGTCGTATTCCGGTGTGTATTTATACGTATGAGAATACATATTTCGTATTAACTTTTTCGGAATATTATCTTTAATAAAAGTTCACCAATATATATTTCCAAAATATATATTTTAAGAAATATTATTTATAATTTTCCTTTGGCAAAAATATTTGTATTTTCATATAAGTTCCAACAATAATATATTTTCAAGTCTAACTTAGAAAATATATATAAACTTATTTTTCTCCAAAAATGATATATTTTATATTTATTTGAGAAAATATATCTTTAACCCCAAAAATATTGTATTTCATGTTTGTTGAGAAAATATATATTTCTTTCAAAAATAATATAACTTCTAAAAATTTCAAGAAAAATATATATTTATACTTGCCAAAAATATTATATTTTTCCCTTGTCAAAATATGATATATTCTTGTAATAATTGTAAAAATCATATTTTTGCTCTCTTGGTGTCCAAAATATTATTTACCAAAATATGCTTATGAATTAAATTCCGGAATATTTTTGTAAGTTATATTCCTTGTTCGGTTTCTCCAATATTTTGGATATAATTTGTGTATTTAATTCTTGGAATTTTGGTAATATTTTGGATTATAATTTTTGGTATTTTGATGAGTTATATTATTTCAAGTCCTAAAATAATATAACTAATACACATAATATACAAGTAATCACAAACATGGTGACTTCTAAATATATATTTTCCTAAATACATATTTAGTCGCTTTTATTTATGAAAACCAACCTCCAATATTTATATTTTTGTAACAAAAATTATGGCAAACTTTATGTGAAAAATTCATGGTTTAAAATACACTTGTAAATATTTGTTTAGAAATATTTTTCTAAGTGTTTAATTTTTAGAAACATTTTGCCATAGTTTCCCCTAAAAATGGAGGTTTCCATACCTTGAAGGTATATCATTTTCTTTTGTAAAATCAACACAATCAATTCACAAACATCAGCAAACAATCTTTACTTACCAATTTTGCCAAAAACAAGCATAATCTACTACTTCATGAACTTGAAAATTTGTAAAAATTTGTAGTAACATACTAGTGTTCTTAGTAAGCCTTGTTATCCTTTAAAGTGTGGTTATTTATTTATAAATCACATTCTTGTAAAATGATTTTTCTACAAATCAATCTTTTGAATTTTTCTTGTTAACAACTTATTTCTACACTTGTTTTAACCACCAAAAATAAGGTTTATTTGTTTAAGAACCAAGATTTAGTAAAACTTATATTTTTAACTTGGTTTCTTGAGAAATCATCCATGAAATTTTAGATCTACATAACAACTTACTTTGATCATTATTTTACAAGAAATCCACATATTCTTTCAAGTTCACGTTTCTTATGAGGATGATCTATGATCCTACAACACTTTCATCCTCTCATCTTGCTAGATTATGTTTTTAATCATGATCTAGCAAGATCATATGATGATCAACATCATTTTCACAAGCAATCAACAATCATCAAGCATAACAACTCATATTCATCAAGATTTCTTATGTATTCAAGCTTATGTTCAAGTTCTTTTCTTGTGATTCTTAATGTTCTTCAAGATTATCATTATGTAACATCTTTTAACCACTTAAAATAGATGTAAAATAGAAGGATCAAGGTTCTTACCACTAGCTCAAGGCTAGGGATGATCAAGAGAAGAAAACAAGTGGATAAAAGCAAATGAACAAGGTCCTTCAACTTCTCCAAGCTCCTAGCTCCTTTGTATGTCATCTAACTCACTTGTATAAGCTTGGAATGGTTGTAGGATGGATGAAAATCTTGTGTGTGTGTGTGTGTTGGTGTTCGGCCGAGAGCACAAGGAGAAGAAGGAGAAGGTTGTGTGTGTTTTGATGTGTGTAGAATTAGAGCTTATGTCTTCCAAGTTTACTTATAATCCATGTCTAGAGTTTAACTCTTGTATAATATGTCATATATAGCATAAACAAGATCTATTAAAAAAAATAAAACAAATCAATATGTGGGCGCCATGTTGGCCGATTTTATAGGTGGGGGGGGGGGGGTATGTAGACTAGGTTTGTAAACATTGGTTAGTTTAGGGTAAAAATGTAAGTATCTAGTTAGTTACTCTAGTTACTAGATATTTATGATGTGTTATGATGTTCGGGGACCATAACTAGCTTGGTAATGTTAAAACAGTGCTTCTAGTAGAAATTTGGTGTTTCGGGTAGTGTCCGGTTGGTTACCGGTTCGTTAAGGTGCTAAACTATGCAGTTTAGTGTGCTTTATGTTACTTTTTGTGACACTTTTGATTCCTGACACTTAGGAAAGCATTCAGGACCATTTAACCATATTTTTGCATAATATTAGTGTGTTTAAATGCTGATTATTGCTGAATTCAGCACTTTATGTGAGTTTTAGGCACTTTCCGGCACTTGAACTATCTCTAAAAAGGCAGTTTTGTGATCCTTACTTTCCTACACACTATAATAGTGTAAGACTTGGTTTCTGGCTCATTCTGTGTCTCGTCACACTGTCTGTCTATGTACTGAACTCCGTTAGCATATTTCTGATTTGTCTGATAACAGTGCTAACTGTATTTAATGCATAATTTGAGTAAATAAAGTTCTAATGCAATAATGATATGACATTAAGCAATATGTGATGCACATGTATGTATATGGCAGTAATCAGAAAGCAGTTAATTGCAACTCAGCACAGTCATTATGCACTAATCATGGTTTAATAATTGTACGGATACCTGAATTTTTGACAGTTGTCACATTCTCCCCCTGTTAAGAAAATTTCGTCCCGAAATTTTAAGCTTTACTACTAGCTGCAGGGGTGTTAGGGAATAAATGCGGGTATTTTGCTTTCATGCGGTCTTCACGCTCCCAAGTGAACTCTGGGCCGTGACGCGCGTTCCATCGAACCTTGACGAGTTTAACACTACTCCTCCGAGTCTTGTTAACCTTCCAATTAGTAACCTCAACGGGTTCTTCTGTAAAGTGGAGTGTGTCATCAATGTGAACTTCGTCAGCAGGAATGACTACTGTTTCTTGGGTTGGACTCTTCTTCAGATTAGATACATGGAATGTATCATGAACACCATTAAGTTCTGCTGGTAGCTGATGTGCGTAAAGTATGATATGGATTTAAGTATATTTTAATCCCTTTTTACACGTTAGTCCAGTTTTAAATTTATAAAACACGATATTTTACTAACACCAAACACACATATGGGCAAGTGCACCCATCGTGAGCGTAGTATAGTGTTGGCAAGATACCGAGGTCGTCCAAGGACACAAGAGCTTTTAGTACCGGTTTATCCTCAACGTGTAATCAAATCAAAAATTTAGAAAAAAGGTTTTTAAATTAGAAAAATAAAAACTAACTAAAATGCTGAAAAATAAAAATAAAAACAGATAGACAAGATGAATCACTTGGCTCCGACTCGTGTTTAGTGTAACCTTTGATTATTTCTACACTTTTGCACTTTTTAAGAGATTATCTTAGTTATTGAAGTAGGCCCCTCTTTTGAAGGTGACGTTACCTTCAACCCAGTAGTTTGAGTCAGCAAGGATACAATCCTAAAGGGTCGGATTATTGAAAGATAATTAATTAAGTTATTAATGCATATTATGGTAGGCCCCTCTTTTGAAGGTGACGTTACCCTCGGCTAAGTAGTCTGAGTCAGCAGGGATACAGTCCTAAGTAGCCGGGTTAAAGTATTAATAGTAGCTTACATATGAGGGGATCAAAGAGTTTGGACCCCCGCCATCCAATACCGCTAAGTATTGAAGGAGGTCCTACTAAATTTGACCCAGGTCCCTTGCAGGATCTCTAAACGCTGAACAACGGCAAGACTCTTACCAAACCGTTCCCTTAACCCCCGACCAGGTAGCCAACATACCTCCATATAGACCGTGGAGATATGAATGGTGAAAATCTTTTATTTTATATAGACAGTAAAATAATGCCAAGACACCACGGACAAACGATAAGGAAGAATCACCTTCAACATAAGAAACTAGTTATTAAAGTCATTAATACATAACCAAGTAAAAAGTGCTAAAAGATTAAAAATAAAAAGTATTACACTAGACACTTGTCTTCACCAAGTGATGTAAGAGACTTAGGCAAACATGACCTTTGATTGTCAAGAACTCTTACGATCAATCTTGGATCCCGAGACGACTCACACACTCTATGATGGACAATGGATGATGGTGGTTAATGATGGTGTTGTGATGGTGGTGGGTGGTGGGTGAAGTGTGAGAGAGGTGGTGTGCCAAGGGATGGTTTGCAAATGAGCCAAGCACCCCTATTTATAGCCTGAACAGTAGCTCGGGCACGGCCCCGTGTCCATTGGGCACGGCCCCGTGTCCATCCTTTTCTCTGTCTTCATTAATTGCAGTTTGTCTGCATTAGTTGACCACTCCCCCGTGTCCGCTGGGCACGTCCCCGTGTCCATCCTCTTCTCTGTCTTCATTAATTGAAGTTTGTCTGCATTAGTTGACCACTCCCCCGTGTCCGCTGGGCACGCCCCCGTGTGCAGAAGCATATCTGTACTATCAAGATTTGCCTGGATTCTGCGAATCTTATAGTTGACCACGGCCCCGTGTCCGCTGAGCACGGCCCCGTGGTGGGCGATAGAGGCTTCTACAGCTTTGTCTTTTCTGCGGACTCTTGGGCACGCCCCCGTGCTCATTGGGCACGGGGAGTGTTCAGCCTTCTGTTATCTTGTTTTGCTTGGGAAGAAGCTGTCGGGGAGGTCGGGCATGCCACGTTTGTTCCTTTTCTTGTATTTATGTTAGATTTAGCTGCCTTTTTGCTTCTTTTGTTAATTTGAGCTCATTTAATCCTGAAAATACAAAAGGAAGACAAAAACACACTTTTTCCAACATTAGTACTAAAAAAGGGTTAGTTTTATGCCACAATTGATGTAATTTATATGTTGCATTTTGTGCACATCAAATACCCCCACACTTGAATCTTTGCTTGTCCTTAAGCAAAACTCTTTATAATGTGGTTTTACTCTCTCAAATGGAATAGGTAGAAGAGAAGGTTTTTGGGCTTGTCATAGAGTGTCGGGATTTCCAAGATTCTTTATCAAGTTTTATTTTTATTTATTTACAATCCTATTCGTCATGATTTATTAAAACATTACATAAGATAAATTACTTAATAGGGCATAACATGTCTTTTTAAAATTCCATTTATATATAAGTTCACATACCTCACGGGGGATCACTCAACACTCGGCCGAAGATGTATTTTAGTGAATTACTCGAGAGTGGCATGGAACTTACTCCTACCATAGGCTTGCCAAGCAATCAATCCTCCTCCTTTTTAACTATAAACCTTTGTAAATATCAAGAGGACTTTTGGGTGAAGGGTTAGGCTTGGGTTAAAGGTAGGTGGTTGGGTTAGTGGTTAGTAGAAAAGGGCAAAAAGCGTAAAAAACATCGGTTTTCATAAGACTTTTTATTTTTGCAATTTTTTTTGATGAAGCCATTATTCAAACAAAGTTATTTTTGATGAACTTGCTTGTTTATTTCTTTTGCTTCATCATCAACATTTTTTTTGAAAAGTCATACGAAAAACCGAGCTTGTTACTAAAACAAAGGGTTAAAAATAAAAAGGTTTTGGTGGGTGAAAGGGTGTTTGGTTTGGGTTAAGAAATGAAAAGGTTTAGGCTCAAAGGGGTTAACTAGGGGGATTTTGGGTAGGTGGTAAAAAAAATAATAATGGTGTAGAAATAAAAAGGGTTAGTCCTAATGCCTCCATCATTTACTTACTCGGGTTTAAGTTGGTAAGGACCGGGAATGTATCGTCGTGGCAAGTTCTAGAGTTGTAAGAACCAAGCGGCTATTCACACAAGAAACGAAAAATGAGCATTTAGTTTAAAGATATGTATTTGTATGCTCAATAAAGGCTCAAAACTCACTTTTGTGGGAATGGGTTTTTATGTGATCAAGTATATATAATCAAATTTTAACTAAACTTGTCATGCCTTTTCATAATTTTCTTATGTTGGTTCTTTTTATCACGACGCTATCGGTTGTAAATTTGTAAAAATATAACCTTTATAGAATTTGAAATTCCCAAATCAAACCTAGACAAGTAAAAAAATAAAAAAAAATTTTGAAAAAAAAATTGGGGTGATTAGCGGTTCCAATAGAGTTTTGTGTAAGGCTTGTAATTAGGACTTGCAAGATTCAAAGTTTTAGCATCCCCCCCCCCCCCCACACTTAAATTACACATTGTCCTCAATGTGTCTCAAAAATAAGTTTTTAGGTTGATTGAATGTGTAAAAAGGTGTGAAAAAGCAAAATTTTATGTTACTGGGCGTCTGGACACGGCCCCGTGGTGTCCGGGCACGGCCCCGTGTTCAGTCGCCAGTAACAAAAAGTTGTAAAAAGAAACAGAAGCCTGGACACGGGGGCGTGTTGGGTGAACACGGCCCGTGTCCATTTTACCTGAACTGGGCATCTTCTGCAGATTGTGCAGCACGGGGCCGTGTTGGGCGGGCACGACCCGTGCTGAACTTGCTGTAATAAAGAAATTTTGTCGGATGGCCCTGTTTTCGTGCATGGGGTGCTGGTCCAAATTTCCCTTGTTATCCTTCACCATCCCGAGTGTGTTTTATTCCTGAAAATTAAAACTAAACTAGAAAACATAAAAATTAATCTATACTAAACTAAGGATAGTTCCGCGGAATGCCTCCGTGGTGCGCCACATTTATAAGGGTCCTTGGCTAGACCCAAAGCCTGGTCATATGTTACCCAAGTGGGATGTTTTGCATCCCATGCTACACCGTCGGAGAGCGTCATCCAAGCTTGAGTCTATGACCTTCATGTAGTTGACCGGGTCTTCGTCTTCTACTCTTTTTTCTGACTCCAAACTTCACTTCCTCGTCCCCAAACTTCAATGTTAGTGTTCCATCATTCTTGTCTACCACTGCTTGGGCAGTGGCTAGAAATGGCCTCCCTAGGATGAGAGGGACTTCAGTGTCTTCTTCCATGTCTAGTATGACAAAGTCGGCCGGGAAGACGAAATTGTCGACTTTGACCAATAGATTTTCAGCGACACCTTGTGGATATTTGACGGATCTGACGGCAAGTTGTATGCTCATCTTTGTAGGGCTCGTTTTTCCTAGGCCGAGTCATTTGAACATTGATGCAGGCATGAGGTTGATGCTAGCCCCAAGATCGGCTAGTGCATTGCAAATGGGGGATTCCCCAATCGAGCAAGAAATCGTGAAGCTTCCAGGATCAATCCTTTTTTGTGGGAGTTTGTTGAGTAGTAAGGCGGAGCATTCTTCGCCTAAGTTAACTAATTGCAATGATTCAATTTTCCTTTTATGAGTGAGGAAGTCCCTCATAAATTTTGAATATTTTGGCATTTGGGTTAGGACTTCGATAAATGGAATATTAACATGCGATTGTTTTAGTAAATTTTTGAACTTTGCGAATTGCTCATCGGTCTTTTGACGAATTAACCGACCGGGGTATGGAACCGGAGGAGTCTTAGTAGGCTCTTGAACCGGTGAAGAAGCCTTCTCTTGTTGGGGCACGAGTGGAGTTGGTGGGAGTGGAGCCTCTTCGGGACCCACGGTGCGGTTTCTCAATGTTATGAGATGTACTTGCGCCTTTGGGTTGGTCTCGGTATTACTTGGTAACGCGCCTTGTGGTCTCTCGGAGAAATTTTGAGCTATTTGATTTAATTGTTTTTCAATGTTTTGAATGCTAGCTTGTTGATTTCTAAAATTCGATTCCAATTGCTGAAATCGATCCGAGTTTTTCCTATCGGTGTCGGAGATGAGTCGAGATATAGTATCTTCAAGCCTTTCTCGTCCACCTTGTTGTTGAGAAAAATTTTGTGGTTGTTGAAAGTTAGTTCGTTGGTTTTGTTGGTTACTACTATTGCCGGGATCTCTCCAACCAAGGTTAGGGTGGTTACGCCATCCTTGGTTGTAGGTACCCGTTGGAGGACCCGACGGCCTAGGTCTATTATCAATGTAGTTTACAGTTTCCGTTTGATCATCAACTTCTTTCATACAACTCCAATTTTCATGTGGCCCACCACACCCCTCACAAGCCATAACCGAGGCCATTTTTGCCATTTCTAACTTTTTGATTTTTGAAGAAAGGGCCTCGATTTGGGCTTTTAAAGAAGTGCTTTCATCAACCTTATGGGCGCCCGGGGCAATAGATTTATTGCCTCAGGGAGTGTGCCACTGAAAATTTGTTTGAGCAATTTCCTCAATTTGATTGTATATTTCATTTGGGCGACGATTACCTAGAAGTCCCCTGGAGCTAGAATCAAGTGTTTGTCTTGTGTGTGGCAATAACCTATTGTAGAAAGTGGATACTTGTTGCCATACCGCAAGACCGTGATGAGGACACTTTCTTAGTAGCTCCTTGAACCTTTCCCAAGTTTCATATAAGGATTCCCCATCTTCTTGTGAATATGTATTAATTTCAGTCATTAATTTAGCCGTTTTAGCAGGAGGGAAATACTTATATAGAAACTTTTGGGCTAGTTCATCCCAGGTGTTTACCGAGCCAACTGGGAGGGTGTTAAGCCAAGCCTTAGCTCAGTCTTTTAGTGAAAATGGAAACATCCGAAGGCGGATGGAGTCGTTTGATGCTCCATTGATCCGAAAGGTATCACATATTTCTAAGAAATTAGTAATATGTAGATGGGGATCCTCGTCCGCAAGCCCATGGAAGGTTGTGGAGTTTTAAAGCATTTGTATACAATGTGGCCGAAGTTCGAAGTTATTGGCTTTGACATTCGGTGCATTGATAGCGGTGCCGAGATTACCTACAGTGGGTCGTAGGTAATCCATGAGGGTATGTTGGTCCGCCATTGGAAGTGGGTCCCCCGAAACTTTCTCTTGGTTTTTAGCTTTAAGTCTTTTTCTGAGAAAGCGTTCGGGTTCTTCTAGAGGTTCTTTTATGTCTCTACTAGAACTGGAGCTCATACACTACGTAGGAAGTTCAAATGTGGCGCCTGGGTTCCAAGTCCTGCAATAAAAACAGAAAAGAACGTTGGTCAGAAGGTTCACCACGGCCCCGTGCTCAGGTGAACACGGCCCGTGGTCGGAGATACAGTGATTGTTTTCCGGATCCCTGTTACTGGGGAGCTGGACATGGCCCCGTGTTGCACCGAAACGGCCCCGTGCTTAGCTCTCTGTAACTCAGAAAATAAAAACTGCCAGTAACAATGCTGGGCACGGCCCGTGTCCGACCAGGCACGGCCCGTGCTGAGCTCTGCAGAAACTGAAAAATTAAGAAAAATCCTAAAAAAAATAGAAAAATAAGAAAAACAATTAGGCCGTTGATTCCTAACTTTCTTAAAATCCTTGTGTCCCCGGCAGCGGCGCCAAAAACTTGATGTGCGTAAAGTGTGATATGGATTTAAGTATATTTTAAGCCCTTTTTACACGTTAGTTAAGTTTTAAATTTATAAAACACGATATTTTACTAACACCAAACACACATATGGGCAAGTGCACCCATCGTGAGCGTAGTATAGTGTTGGCAAGATACCGAGGTCGTCCAAGGACACAAGAGCTTTTAGTACCGGTTTATCCTGTACGTCTAATCAAATAAAAAATTTAGAAAAAAGTTTTTAAATTAGAAAAATAAAAACTAACTAAAATGCTGAAAAATAAAAATAAAAACAGATAGACAAGATGAATCACTTGGCTCCGACTCGTGTTTAGTGCAACCTTTGATTATTTCCGCACTTTTGCACTTTTTAAGAGATTATCTTAGTTATTGTAGTAGGCCCCTCTTTTGAAGGTGACGTTACTCTCAACCCAGTAGTTTGAGTAAGCAAGGATACAATCCTAAAGGGTCGGATTATTGAAAGATAATTAATTAAGTTATTAATGCATATTATGGTAGGCCCCTCTTTTGAAGGTGACGTTACCCTCGGCTAAGTAGTCTGAGTCAGCAGGGATACAGTCCTAAGTACCCGGGTTAAAGTATTAATAGTAGCTTACATATGAGGGGATCAAAGAGTTTGAACCCCCGCTATCCAATAACGGTGGGTATTGAAGGAGGTCCTACTAAATTTGACCCAGGTCCTTGCAGGATCTATACACTGAAAAAGGCAAGACTCTTACCAAACAGTTCCCTTAACCCCCGACCAGGTAGCCAACATACCTCCATATAGACCGTGGAGATATGAAGGGTGAAAATCTTTTATTTTATATAGACAGTAAAATAATGCCAAGACACCACGGACAAACGATAAGGAAGAATCACCTTCAACATAAGAAACTAGTTATTAAAGTCATTAATACATAACCAAGTAAAAAGTGCGAAAAGATTAAAAATAAAAAGTATTACACAAGACACTTGTCTTCACCAAGTGATGTAAGAGACTTAGGCAAACATGGCCTTTGATTGTCAAGAACTCTTACGATCAATCTTGGATCCCGAGACGACTCACACACTCTATGATGGACAATGGATGATGGTGGTGGATGATGGTGTTGTGATGGTGGTGGGTGGTGGGTGAAGTATGAGAGAGGTGGTGTGCCAAGGGATGGTTTGCAAATGAGCCAAGCACCCCTATTTATAGCCTGAACAGTAGCTCGGGCACGGCCCCGTGTCCATTGGGCACGGCCCCGTGTCCATCCTCTTCTCTGTCTTCATTAATTGCAGTTTGTCTGCATTAGTTGACCACTCCCTCGTGTCCGCTGGGCACGCCCCCGTGTGCAGAAGCATATCTGTACTACCAAGATTTGCCTGGATTCTGCGAATCTTATAGTTGACCACGGCCCCATGTCCGCTGAGCACGGCCCCGTGGTGGGCGATAGAAGCTTCTACAACTTTGTCTTTTCTGCGGATTCCATGGCACGCCCCCGTGCTCATTGGGCACGGGGCGTGTTCAGCCTTTTGTTCTCTTGTTTTCCTTGGGAAGAAGCTGTCGGGGAGGTCGGGCATGCCACGTTTGTTCCTTTTCTTGTATTTATGTTAGATTTAGCTGCCTTTTTGCTTCTTTTGTTAATTTGAGCTCATTTAATCCTGAAAATACAAAAGGAAGACAAAAACACACTTTTTCCAACATTAGTACTAAAAAAAGGTTAGTTTTATGCCACAATTGATGTAATTTATATGTTGCATTTTGTGCACATCAATAGCTCCAACTTGTATGCTACGGTACCAAACCTTTCTAAAATTCTGAACGGTCCGATATATCATGGGTTTAACTTTCCACGCTTCCCAAAGCGTGCCACACCTTTCCAAGGTGAAACCTTTAACAGAATCATATCACCCACTTCAAATTCCAAGGGTTTCCTTCTTTGGTCCGCATAGCCCTTTTATCGATCACGAGCCGCCTTGATGCGCTCTCGGATCTGCATGATCTTATCTGTCGTCTCTTGGACCAGTTCTGGACCAACCAGTTGTCTATCACCTGCATCTGCCCAGCATAACGGTGATCGACATTTGCGTCCGTAGAGGGCTTCGAATGGTGCAGCTTGAATGCTTGTATGGTAGCTGTTGTTATAGGAGAACTCAACCAAGGGTAGGTGAGTGTCCCAACTGCCACCAATGTCCATTACGCAAGCTCGTAACATATCTTCAAGTGTCTGAATCATTCTCTCACTTTGACCGTCCGTCTGTGGATGAAATGTTGTGCTCAGATTCAACTGTGAGCCAAACGCTTCTTGGAAAGATTGCCAAATCCTTGACACAAATCTTTCGTCTCTGTCAGATATAATCGAGATAGGCACTCCATGGCGTGCAACTATCTCTCTTAGGTACAGCTCAACTAGCTTATCAGTGTTATCATTCTCTTTGATCGGCAAAAAGTGCGCAGATTTTGTCAGACGGTCCACGATTACCGAAATCGTGTCATGACCTCTGGGTGTCCTGGGAAACTTCGTTATGAAATCCATTGAGATTTGTTCCCACTTTCACATGGGTATCTCAGGTTGTTGCAGAAGACCTGAAGGCTTCTGATATTCGGCCTTTACTTTGGCACAAGTCAAACATTTCCCAACATAAGTAGCCACATCACCCTTAAGTCTTGGCCACCAGTAATAATCCTTCAAATCTTGGTACATCTTGTCCGATCCTGGGTGGATCGAGTACCTCGATTTATGAGCTTTATCAAAAATAACATCTCTAAGACCACCAAAGAGGGGAACCCAAATTCGTCCCATAAAGCACAAGGTTCCTTCCTCATTTTGCACCAACTTTTTCTCCATCCCACGGAGATATTCATCCTTAAGATTCTCTTTCTTAAGAGCTTCCCTTTGTGTATCACGAATACGCAACGAGAGGTCTGTCTGTATAATCATCTCCAAAGCCCTAACCCTTATGGGCTTGATCCTTTCTTTTCGACTCAAGGCATATGCCACCACGTTCGCCTTTCCTGGATGATACTTAATCTCGCAGTCATAATCGTTTAACAACTCTACCCAACGTCGTTGTCTCATGTTAAGCTCTTTCTGATTGAATATGTGCTGAATGCTCTTGTGATTCGTAAAGATCGTACATCGGGTACCATACAAATAATGTCGCCAAATCTTTAAAGCAAACACCACTGCGCCTAATTCCAAATCATGTGTGGTGTAGTTCTTCTCATGAACCTTCAACTGGCGCAAAGCATAAGCGATAACATTCTGTCGCTGCATCAGCACACAGCCCAATCCCTGACGCGAGGCGTCACAGTATACCACAAAGTCGTCGGTGCCTTCGGGTAGGGATAAAATAGGTGCATCGCAAAGCTTATTCTTAAGAAGCTGAAAAGCTTCTTCTTGTTTATCTCCCCATTCATACTTCTTATCCTTTTGAGTAAGGGAGGTCAGCAGTTGAGCGATTTTGGAGAAATCCTCAATGAATCTGCGATGATACCCTCCTAAACCAAAAAACTGTCGGATCTTGGTTGGCGTCTTCGGAGTTTCCCAATTCTTAATTGCCTCGATATTGGTGGGATCCACATGGATTCCATCTTCATTCACTACATGACCAAGGAACTGTACCTCACGTAACCAAAACTCGCACTTCGAGAACTTAGCATACAGTTTCTCCTTCTTGAGCAGCTCTAAAATGGCTCTAAGGTGTTGCTCATGCTCTTCCTTTGTTCGCGAATAGATCAAAATATCATCGATAAATACAATCACGAATTTATCGAGATATGGCTTGCAAACCCGGTTCATCAAATCCATAAATACTGCCGACGCGTTTGTCAGACCAAACGGCATTACTAGGAACTCGTAATGTCCATAACGAGTTCTGAAGGCAGTCTTCGGTATACTCTCTTCTTGAATTCGCAGCTGGTGATAAACTGATCAAAGATCGATCTTGGAGTAGTAACTTGATCCTTGAAGTTGATCGAAGAGATCATCAATCCTCGGAAAAGGATACCGATTCTTGATGGTTAACTTGTTTAGCTCTCAGTAGTCAATGCACATACAGAAACTACCGTCCTTCTTCTTGAAAAATAGTACCGGAGCTCCCCACGGCGAGAAGCTTGGTCTAATAAATTCCTTGTCCAATAGCTCTTGAAGTTGCATCGACAACTCTTGCATCTCGGAAGGCGCAAGTCGATAAGGTGCCTTGGCTACAGGCGCGGCGCCTGGAACCAAGTCAATATGGAATTCAACTTGTTGCTGTGACGGCAATCCTGGCAAGTCTTTGGGGAAGACTTCAGGATATTCCCTTACCACAGGGATATCTTCCAGCTTCGACTCTACAACTAACTTATCAACAACGTGAGCCAAGAAGGCAACACATCCTTTCTGCAAAAAATTTCGGGCCTTCAAACAACTGATAATCGTTAGAGGCGTATCATGCTTTTCTCCGTGCACTACAATCGTCTCTCCATTCACCATCGGGATGTGGACAATCTTCTCATGGCATACGATCTCAGCTCGGTTACTTGACAACCAATCCATTCCAACTACCACGTCAAAGCTTCCTAACTCAACTGGCAGAAGGTCAAGCGTAAACTCATGCTTTCCTAGCTCTATTACACAGCCTCTAATCACTTCGTTTGCCTCTACTAGCTTTCCATTAGCTAGTTCTATGGAGTACGGAATATCTAACTTACTGGCAACTAACCCAAGTATATTCTTAAACTCTAGAGATACGAAGCTATAGTTGGCACCAGTATCAAATAGTACAGATGTAAAGTGTTGGTTGATAGGGAACGTACCAGTAACTACATTCAGATCCTGGCGAGCTTCCCTAGCTCCAATGTTGAAAACTCTTCCTTGGGCTTGATTGTTCTTTGGGCAATCTCGATTGAAATGCCCAACATCTCCGCAACAAAAACAACCTTGGCCGCGACCATTTCCATTTCCGTTTCCGCCCTGGTTATTATTTGCTCCATGGTTTCCGTTACCAGCTTGATTTCTAGAACCACCACGATTTCCATTACCTCCCTGATTATTGTTTCCACCTTGGTTTCTGTTGCCATAACCGTTTCCACCACGGTTTCCATTGCCATTACCACTTCCTCTCTGACCACCATTCCCATGACCGGCTCCATACCAGCATGTCTCTTTGGCATGGCCAACTTTTCCGCACGTTTCACACTTTCCAGCTCTGCATCGTCCAGTGTGATGAAACTGACACACATCACATTTGGGCAGGGTGCCCATATACCCTTTTCCTCTAATCTCAGCACCAGTAGCAGCAACTTGTGCCTCAACTGGTGGGTTAGCGTCTCTATGCTTGTTGGCATTGTTGCTCGCATGTGTACCCTTCTTGAAGTTTAAGAACTTCCTTTTGTTCTCTCCAGACGACTCGACATGAGTCTCTTTCTTCTTTCCCTCAGAAATCGAAAACTTGCCCAATCTGATTGCTTCTTCAGTCAATGCCACGCTCAAGATGATTGCTTCAGTGATTGTTGGAGGCTTAGAAGCAGTTACCATGCTGAGAATCTAGGGTGCCAATCCCCAGATGAAACGTTCAACCCGCTTGAACTCTGGTTCTACCAAGTAAGGGACAACACGAGACAAATCATGGAATCTTTGCACGTACTCGGCTACTTTGGGACCTTCCATTTTCAGATTCCAAAATTCAGTTTCCAATTTCTGAATTTCTGCCCTTGAACAATACTTCTTACGCATCAGCTCTTTCAGCTCGTCCCATGACAACGCATACACTGTAGCTTCACCCAAAGTTTGAACCTGAAGGTTCCACCATGACAGGGCTCCATCTAGGAATAGTCCAGAAATGTAGGTGACTTGATGCTCTGGCACACACTTACTCATCCGCAACACAGAATCTATCTTCTCAACCCATCTCACAAAAGCTATGGCACCTCCAGTGCCGTCAAAGTTCAGAGGCTTGCAGTCCAGAAACTGCTTGTAAGTACAGCCTGTACAAGCAACATCATTCATAGAAAGTATTAGCAAACGCACATGGAAATGTCCAAACGTATTGTAATGTGTCTTAAGTGACTTAAACATTACCGTTAGGTAGGTTATTCCCTGAGGTGCCTCTGCTGTGTTTGGAGCGTAGGGCCTCATGTTGTGCGATTGCCTGTGAAATTCGTTCTTGTAATTCTGCCTCGGTTGTGGGCAACTAAGTGTTCCTTCGAGGGGGCATCTTCTAAGTAGAAGATTGTGTAGGTCATGTCTTATTTGCTAAATAATAGATAGTATGTATATATAATAGCATTTATCATAGCAAGCAAGCATATAACATTACAATCATAGCACAAACATGTAAATCAACAACGTGTTTAATGAGAACATGACGATTGAGCTTTCATTAATTATCGACCACAAAGTATTGTTACATGCTTTATAAAGTGTATCATATCAAAAGGAACACAGGGTCACACTACCCTTGTCCAATAAGTCTGTCAATATACAAAATCATATGATCAAAAGGTGGTCTCCAAAAGGCTTCACAAGCTCGGCTCAATAGTGGTGCTCTCATCAAAAGTAATGCAACCTACATAAAACCAAAAACCACTATCCTGATGGTGGTGGTGGAGGAGGAGGTGGAGGAAAGAAAAGCAAGCTGCGCACATGCGAAAGCTCCTCCTCAAGCTCATATACATGACGCAGCAGGTGGATGTGGCTACTTATGTCGGGAAAGAAAAGCAAGCTGCGCACATGCGCAAGCTCCTCCTCAAGCTCATACACATGATCTACTTCTCGACAGTGAGAAATCGAGCGTCAAACTCTGGAAAAGGAGTGACAGGAGCAGGTGGATGTGAAAATGGAGAAGGTGACGAACGAGGGGGAACAAAAGTAGGCTGACAAGGACATGGCAAAGGACGCGGTGTCATCTCAAGCTCCAAAATCCTACGACTCATGATCTCATACTGAAGCTGAAGTGATAAGAGTAGCTCATCCCGTGTGTAACCAGTAAAGTGCGAGGGATGGTAGGGATCCAAAATCGGCATGGTGTAAGGTGGGAACCATCGGAATGGCTCATCAAGTGGTGAAGAAGTAAATTGAGCAGGAGGTGCAGACTGAGGTATGTGGGGAAAAGCTGCTGAAACATGAGGGACATGGCTAGGCTGCTGGCCAGAAGTGCCCTCCCCTAGACGGGGTGCGGGTATGTCCTGCAAGAAAAAATAGGTAGATCAACACGGTGAACATCAGACTCTACTGGGTGAAAAGGAGCAACATCAGCAGGAGGGTCAGCGGGTGCAGGAACTGGATCAGGTATGAGGGGTGCAATGTCAGGTAAGCCAAATGGAATAGGGTCATGATCAGGTAAAGGCTCAGGTGCAGGTATCGGCTCAGGATCAGCGGGTGCATCAACAGGCTGATCAACAGGGACAAAATCGGGCTCAAGTCCAGGCTCAAAGTCATGTGGAGGAGACGGTGCAGCTGACATGGCCGTATCGTCATCCGAATCAGTGGCATAACATCGCAGTCCAACTGCCTGTAAAGCGGAAGATGACACAGACTCAAAGGAATCTGGGACAAAGTGTAAACTAGAGTCAGAAGAAATCTCAATAACAGGAATCCCCAGAAGTGGAACATCAACAACGTCCTCATCGAGCACTCCATCACCATGGGCATCATCGGGAGGGCCATCAACAAACAGATCAAAATCATCGTCAAAAAGATCGTCAAAAGGCTAATCCTCAAGTGGGATGACCATGAGAGGAACGGGAGCGAGGATCGGTGCCACGACATGCTCACCATCGGGATGACCAATGATAAGATGATCGTGAACTGGAATGGGAATAACAAAAGGATCCTCGTCTGGGATACCATCAGCAATCGGTAAATCATCTCCAAAATCAGGCAACGCAAACGGCTGAAAGTCGTCGTCGTCTGACATCATCTCTGGGTCGCTCTCTGTATCGGAAGTAAAGATCTCCAGCTCTGGTGCAATCTCGTCATCTGAGACTACAGCCATAGGGTCATCGGTATCGGACAATCCGCTCTCTGAAGACGACATACCGCCTGTAACATAACAATCATAACATATGCACATATATCAACTACTAACATTAAGCATGTAATCAATGACAATGTAATCACGTAATCATGTATCCTTATCATTTCTCACGAATCCTTCCTATCCTTCCTAGTCTCCCAGACTAGACCACCTAGTCTCCCAGACTATCTCACCTAGTCTCCCAGACTAAACCACCTAGTCTCCCGAATAAACCACTTAGTCTCCTAGACTAAACCACAAATACAACCTTATTATCGTGTTTCGTGTCTGTTTGTAAAAATGTTTGTTTCCCTGGGATCTGGACGTTTCATGTATGCAATGAAAACATGTTGTAAAAATATTTTCGTGAGAGCCCTAATGATTGTAGTCTAGACTCGAGAAGGAATCCTAGTTCGCTACAATCGAAGCTCTGATACCAAACTGTCACACCCTGTCTTTTGCAGAAGCGTGATTATGTGTGACTTGCTTAATATCATTTCATTCAATCATAACAACAACTATATGATAAAACCATAGATGATCATCCATTAAATAAGTTTAAAAACATCACAACCATCATTGTTTGAAACACAGACTTCAAATTCAAATTTTACAAACCATACAAATTGTTTAGAGTTCCATAAGGACTCATCAAAAGACTCTAAATAAAACCAGGCTTTGGAAGATGTGTCTCGTCCAGGATAAGATACACGAACCAAACCCTAAGATAACGGATAACATCCTTTATTCTTAATGCAACTTGAAACATCCAAACGCCCACCAGATCCACTTTTAATTCCCTGAAATACATGTAGTTTGAAAACATCAACAAAAGTTGAGCGAGTTCATGTGTTTGTTTGTGTGTATAAATAAATCCTTGTAATCATTGTATGTATGTATGTATGTTTTGTAAATCCTGGTATGAAAGCAAAACAAGGAAACAGATCAATTAATGTTTGCAAGGCCATTAACATGCGTGCAACGGTGTAGGAAGGCTCAAACCTATCAGATTTTGTACCGGGCCTCCGGCTGTAAGACATAGTCACCTCATGGGCCAATCCCCGGTCCACATGGGTGTGGGCTCGCTACATCCAAATAGATCTATCACTCATGCCCCTCGGTCCTAACACGAGGATTAATGGTCTTAGGAGTGCGCCTACCCATTCACATGATCTACTACGCAATCCTTAGCTAAACATACCAACTGTAATTGTTTGTAAATATTTCGCAACATGTACTTCACCCCCGAAGTTATAAAACAAAACAATTTAAAGAAAAGGGGGTCATGAACTCACAGTCTTGCGTCTTCGTAAACACCGTAACTCAAGGCTTCACCTGTCGTACACGACTACCTACAATGTACTAATGTCTATTAGACGAGCGGGTCGTGCCTTGACTTAGTATTAATTAGTGTCTTTGAGTTACGTTTCTTCGTGTCTTCGATATTATTCCAAGTTATAATTTTTTTTGTTAAAATAATAAATATTTTAACTTAAATTATGTTTATTAATTTTTAGAATAATATATTTTAACTTGATACTCTTCAAGTATTTATACATGTATTTCCTTCCCAATGATGGGTGTATTCGTATTCTTGTATTTGTATATTTTTGCCATGTACCGGTGTCGTATTCCGGTGCGTATTTATACGTATGAGAATACGTATTTTTATTGTATTCATTAGGTATTCTTATACTCAATTTCGTATTAACTTTTTCGGAATATTATCTTTAATAAAAGTTCACCAATATATATTTCCAAAATATATATTTTAAGAAATATTATTTATAATTTTCCTTTGGCAAAAATATTTGTATTTTCATATAAGTTCCAACAATAATATATTTTCAAGTCTAACTTAGAAAATATATATAAACTTATTTTTCTCCAAAAATGATATATTTTATATTTATTTGAGAAAAATATATCTTTAACCCCAAAAATATCGTATTTCATGTTTGTTGAGAAAATATATATTTCTTTCAAAAATAATATATCTTCTAAAAATTTCAAGAAAAATATATATTTATACTTGCCAATAATATTATATTTTTCCCTTGTCAAAATATGATATATTCTTGTAATAATTGTAAAAATCATATTTTTATTCTCTTGGTGTCCAAAATATTATTTACCAAAATATGCTTATGAATTAAATTCTGAAATATTTTTGTAAGTTATATTCCTTGTTCGGTTTCTCCAATATTTTGGATATAATTTGTGTATTTAATTCTTGGAATTTTGGTAATATTTTGGATTATAATTTTTGGTATTTTGATGAGTTATATTATTTTAAGTCCTAAAATAATATAACTAATACATATAATATACAACTAATCACACACATGGTGACTTCTAAATATATATTTTCCTAAATGCATATTTAGTCACTTTTATTTATGAAAACCAACCTCCAATATTTATATTTTTGTAACAAAAATTATGGAAAACTTTATGTGAAAAATTCATGGTTTAAAATACACTTGTAAATATTTGTTTAGAAATATTTTTCTAAGTGTTTAATTTTTAGAATAATTTTGCCATCGTTTCCCCTAAAAATGGAGGTTTCCATACCTTGAAGGTATATCATTTTCTTTTGTAAAATCAACAAAATCAATTCACAAACATCAGCAAACAATCTTTATTTACCAATTTTGCCAAAAACAAGCATAATCTACTACTTCAAGAACTTGAAAATTTGTAAAAGTTTGTAGTAACTTACTAGTGTTCTTAGTAAGCCTTGTTATCCTTTAAAGTGTGGTTATTTATTTATAAATCACATTCTTGAAGGATTTAGACTTTCACAACTTGTAAAATGATTTTTCTACAAATCAATCTTTTGAATTTTTCTTGTTAACAACTTATTTCTACACTTGTTTTAACCACAAAAAATAAGGTTTATTTGTTTAAGAACCAAGATTTAGTAAAACTTATATTTTTAACTTGGTTTCTTGAGAAATCATCCATGAAATTTTAGATCTACATGATTAACAACTTACTTTGATCATTATTTTACAAGAAAACCACATATTCTTTCAAGTTCATGTTTCTTATGAGGATGATCTATGATCCTACAACACTTTCATCCTCTCATCTTGCTAGATTATGTTTTTAATCATGATCTAGCAAGATCATATGATGATCAACATCATTTTCACAAGCAATCAACAATCATCAAGCATAACAACTCATATTCATCAAGATTTCTTATGTATTCAAGCTTATGTTCAAGTTCTTTTCTTGTGATTCTTAATGTTCTTCAAGATTATCATTATGTAACATCTTTTAACCACTTAAAATAGATGTAAAATAGAAGGATCAAGGTTCTTACCACTAGCTCAAGGCTAGGGAAGATCAAGAGAAGAAAACAAGTGGATAAAAGCAAATGAACAAGGTCCTTCAACTTCTCCAAGCTCCTAGCTCCTTTGTATGTCTTCTAACTCACTTGTATAAGCTTGGAATGGTTGTAGGATGGATGAAAATGGTGAGTGTGTGTGTGTTGGTGTTCGGCTGAGAGCATAAGGAGAAGAAGGAGAAGGTTGTGTGTGTTTTGATGTGTGTAGAATGAGAGCTTATGTCTTCCAAGTTTACTTATAATCCATGTCTAGAGTTTAACTCTTGTATAATATGTCATATAAAACATAAACAATATCTATTAAAAAAATAAAACAAATCAATATGTGGGGGCCATGTTGGCCGATTTCATAGGTGTGGGGGGGGGGGGGTATGTAGACTAGGTTTGTAAACATTAGTTAGTTTGGGTAAAAATGTAAGTATCTAGTTAGTTACTCTAGTTACTTGATATGTATGTTGTGTTATGATGTTCGGGGACCATAATTAGCTTGGTAATGTTAAAACAGTGCTTCTAGTGGAAATTTGGTGTTTCTGGTAGTGTCCGGTTGTTCGGTTGGTTACCGGTTCGTTAAGGTGCTAAACTATGCAGTTTAGTGTGCTTTATGTTACTTTTGTGACACTTTTGATTCCAAACACTTAGGAAAGCATTCAGGACCATTTAACCATATTTCTGCATAATATTAGTGTGTTTAAATGCTGATTATTGCTGAATTTTGCAGAATTCAGCACTTTATGTGAGTTTTAGGCACTTAAACTATCTCTAAAAAGGCAGTTTTATGATCCTTACTTTCCTACACACTATACTAGTGTAAGACTTGGTTTCTGGCTCATTCTGTGTCTCAACACACTGTCTATCTATGTACTGAACTCCGTTAGCATATTTCTGATTTGTCTGATAACTGTGCTAACTGTATTTAATGCATCATTTGAGTAAATAAAGTTCTCATGCAATAATGATATGAAATTAAGCAATATGTGATACACATGTATGTATGTGGCAGTAATCAGAAAGTAGTTAATTGCAATTCAGCACAGTCATTATGCACTAATCATGGTTTAATAATTGTACGGATACCTGAATTTTTGACAGTTGTCACACTAGTATTCTTGAAACAAGCTAGGATGAAGCTTAGAAACTACATCTTGCTAAATCTAGAAACTTTTGGAACTATGTTGATGTTTTGATAATTTGTGATTGTGGAATTATGTTGTTTAGAAAATTTTGCATGAATCAATTTAATTACTATTGAAACTATTAATGTTATGGAAACTGATGAGCAATTTGAACGCTTAGTGCCGCACCCCGATGTTTCCGCCATCGGTTGGGGTGTGACAGATTGGTATCAAAGCCATAACTATAGGGAATTAGGATGAGTAGGAATACTTGCCCTAGTCTATAGTTCTAGGAATCTTGATTCTTATCTGTTGTTTAAGACTTATGCATTCTACCGTATTTGCTTCCTAGCAACACATTTTCCTGCTAAACTTACATGCCTTTCCTAAGGCTGACGCAATATACACTTGATACCTTGAAAACACTGCTAATCAGTGTTTGTATTTTGCACGAAATTCATCCTCAAGTCAGGAGTGACATCCGAACCTTGATGAGAAATTTCCCTATTACTGTCACACCCCAACCTATGACGGAATCATCGGGGCATGGCACTGAGCGAAACAGATTCTCCAGAAGATTCCATAACAATTATCATTACGATTCAATTTAAAATAACATGTCCCATACCATGTCTCAAACAGTAAACAAATTATTACAGATAAAATCTAGGCAATAATTATGTTCCGACAACTCAGATTTAAATAGAGCAATTGTTTATCTGCTTCTAGAGACCCTTGATTCAATTACTACATACAACTATCTGTTGGGCTCTAAAGCTTTATTCTAGCTTCGGTTTCCTACCAGATGTGCATCCTAAACACCTGTCACATACGTTAAAATAAAGTCAATACATAAAATGTAAAGGTGAGCACACAAGTTTGATAACAGCATATAAAGTTCGAATTCGTTTACGCATAACCAGCACGTACACATAGTGAAATGAAGCACGTTAGTTATCGACATAGATCCATCGATACCAATAACTGCGGGTTAACTGCCAGATGCAGTTCGCAATACATGATTACCACCGTAATCCATGCAAGTAATTGTCCTTAACAACCCCCGCGAACGGGTGCTGAGTCCAAACTATAGTACTATCGTTGCTAAGGCAGGTAGACAACATTCCAAGTGTAAACATAACAAACAAGCATTCATAAGCCACGTATAACATGCATTAACGGTTAGCGTTCAAATAGCTTTGAGTAGTGTGATTGTTGTAGTTTGAATATTCGTAACGTATATAACACCCAAAAGTGCGTAAAGCAAAAAGGGATCGAGTATACTCATAGCGGTTGATGGATTGAATGGAGCGCTTAGCGAGTAGGGTTAGCCTGAATAGTTTGATAGCATAATAATAAGCGACGCGTAAAACGGAAAACAAGTGTTGGAGAGTCGGACAGCTGGTCGATCGAACGGTAGTTCGATTGGACGGCTGACCGTTCGGTTGACAGTCCGTTCGGACTGCTGTCCGGTCGGTCGGTAGGCCGATCGGATGGCTGTTCGAGTGGATTGTTTCTTCCTTTGAGAAGGATGTGTTTGTGTATGATGGTTTGACTTTTGAAGTTTTCGTTGTAGCATTTGAAAACATTGAAGTATCTTTACCCTTCAGGTCGGTCGATCGGACGACTGTTTGATCGGCCGGCAACCCGATCGGTTAGGTATTTTTAGCAAGACAAGTTCTCAGCAGGGTGTCACCTGATCGGATGGCTGTTCGATCGGGTGGCACTCCCAGTGCATCGAACATGTTGAAAAATCAATCAAGTGTTGAAGTATAGTATCTCATGATCTGAAGAGTAATCCGATCAGACAGTAGTCCGATCGAACATCAGTTCGTTCAATACTAGTCTTCAAAATAAATTGATTAAGTGTGGGACCATGTGTTAACCGATCGGCTGGCCAGTCGATCGTCTGACTGTTCGATCGGCTGGCTGTCCGTTCGGACAACAGTCCGATCGGTCAGCAACCTGACCTGATTAGCCTATTCGTCTAACACTTGGTTGTTCTGATTGTTTGTCGTTTTATTGAGGTATTTTGACAACGAGGCAAACCATAGATCCCTCGTCCTTACTTGGTTCCCCTGGTCGGACAAGAATCACCCAAATCCGGCCGGTGAACTATTCGGAAGGGAGTTTAACGTTTAACCCAAACTTGGTTAACCTCGTGGTCGGACAAAGGTTTCCAAAAGTGGAAAGGATGACAATGGCAGGGGTATTTTTAGGATGCCAAATGAGGAAAGGGCTGGCCGATCGGACAACAGTCCGATCGGCTGGCTGTTCGATCGGCTGGTAGCCTGATCGATCAGCTGCACGTTTCGAGTGTTCGGTGTGACGATTTTTGATATTTCGATTTCGGTTGCGAGCGGTTCGATACGATAGGGTTTCCTAGTCAAATTACTTTTAATCCCAACCACTCATATCTCACACTATCTCTTCTCCACTAATTATCATAGTTCGATTGTGATTCGAGTTCGATGTCGATTGAGTTCGATTGCATTTCGAGTTTCGATTGATTTCCACAACATACAAAATTAAACATGCGCAGGTAACACGTAAGACACACACACACACGTATAACAATATTCCAAATGCGTATTTCGAGTTGAGATTTAATTCGATGTTGATTGGATTAGTTAGTTTTATCGCATTGTTACTTCCTATAATTCACAGTCGTAGGTCGATTGAATAGCGATTAACATACGTCGATTTATTGCAATTATAGACACTTACTCCACATAATAGCTAAAATAAAAGAAATCTATTATTAGTCGGTTGCGCGAAATCGGTCGTTGACTTTGACCTCGACTTCTTGAAAACACGGGGTGTTACAGCCTCCCCTAGTTTAGGGAATTTCGTCCCGAAATTAGGCTGAAAGTTGTACAACACCGTGAATCACTTTCTCTCTCTAGACTTTCTCCTTGAATAACTGCGGGTACTTCGCCTTCATGTCACTTTCGAGTTCCCAAGTGAACTCTGCGCCTCGTTTGCCTTCCCATCGGACTTTCACGATAGGAATGCGCGAGCGTCTGAGCTGCTTGGTTTGGTGATCCATGATTTCGGCAGGCTTCTCCATGAAGTGTAATGTTTCGTTCACCTGAAGGTCATCGAGAGGAACATGTAAGTCGTGGTCGGCTAGGCACTTTCGGAGGTTTGACACGTGGAAAGTCGGGTGGACGTTACTAAGCTCCTCCGGTAGTTCGAGTCTGTAGGCGACTTTTCCGATCCTTTCCAGAATCTTAAAAGGTCCAACATATCGAGGCGCGAGCTTTCCTTTCTTGCCGAATCGGACCACACCCTTCCAAGGTGATACCTTTAGGAGTACGTAGTCACCAACATCAAATTCAAGGGGCTTGCGTCTTCTATCGCCATAACTTTTCTGTCGATTCCGAGCTTTCACCAGGTTGTCTCAAATTTGGAAAATTTTGTCTGTCGTTTCTTGTAATAGCTTGGGACCGGTTAATTGCGAATGGCCGATCTCGTGCCACACAATAGGCGATCGACATCTTCTTCCGTATAAAGCCTCGAATGGTGCCATTTGAATGCTGGAATGATAGCTGTTGTTATACGAGAATTCGACTAACGGCAGGTATTTATCCCAATTACCACTGAAGTCTATGACACACGAACGGAGCATGTCTTCAAGAGTACGAATCGTTCTTTCAGTCTGACCGTCAGTTTGGGGGTGGAAAGCGGTACTTAGATTAAGCGATTTACCGAGTGCCATTTGAAATGTTTCCCACAGTCGCGAGGTAAACCGAGCGTCACAATCAGAGATGATATAACGAGGCGTCCCATGATTACAAATGATCTCGTCGGTATAGATTCGGGCTAATCGTTCTACCTTGTAGTCTTCCCGTATTGGTAAAAAGTGAGCTGATTTAGTCAAACGGTCAACCACAACCCAAATGTTGTCGTGACCTGATGACGTGTGTGGTAGCTTTGTTATGAAGTCCATAGCTATACTCTCCCCCTTCCACATGGGGATCGGTGGTTGTTCGAGTAAGCCAGAGGGTCTTTGATGTTCAGCCTTGACTCTCGCACAGGTCAGGCATTTTCCAACATAGAGAGCAATATCCCTTTTCATGCCCGGCCACCAGTACTTATAACGAAGGTCTTGGTACATTTTGTCGGCACCGGGGTGAATAGAATACCGGGATTTGTGGGCTTCGTCCATCAGAATCTGTGGCAAATCGGTCCGTTTAGGGATCCAAATTCGGTCGAGAAAGTGGAATATTGCATTCGACTTGCTCACAAGTTGGGCTCCATCGTGGTAGATTCTTTCTTTCTTCAGAGTGTGTTCGTTGAAACACGCGTGCTGAGCTTCGCGGATGAGGGATTCGAGATCGTACTGGGCTTGAACATTACGAGTGCTAAGCAGATAGCTCCGTCTGCTGAGTGCATCGGCAACAACATTTGCTTTGCCTGGGTGATAACGAATCTCACAGTCGTAATTGTTGAGAAGTTCCACCCATCGGCGTTGACGCATATTAAGTTCCTTCTAATTAAAGATATGTTGTAGGCTCCTATGATCGGTGAAGATCGTACACTTGGTACCGTACAGGTAGTGTCGCCAAATCTTTAACGCAAAAACAACTGTGCCTAGCTCGAGGTCATGGGTTGTATAGTTCTTCTCGTGGATTTTGAGCTGACGAGATACGTAAGCTATAACCTTGTCCCGTTGCATAAGGACACAACCAAGACCAAGGTTAGAAGCATCATAATAGACAATGAAATCATTGTTTCCGTCGGGTAATGTGAAAACAGGAGCATTGCAAAGCATGTGTTTAAGGGTTTTGAAAGCAGACTCCTATTTGGTTCCCCAAACTAAAGGTTTGTCTTTATGCGTGAGAGCGGTAAGTGGTACTGCGATCTTTGAGAATCCTTCGATAAATCGTCAGTAATAGCCCGCCAGTCCGAGAAAAGAACGGACTTCAGATGGGTTTTTAGGTGTAATCCAACTCTTAATGGCTTCAATCTTCGCGGGGTCGACATGAATACCTTGACTATTAACAATGTGACCCAGAAACTGAACCTCCTCCAACCAGAATTCACACTTGGAGAACTTGGCATAGAGTTGATTCCCCTGGAGTAGCTCGAGAACCAAACGTAAATGTTGCGAGTGTTCGGTTTTCGATTTGGAATAGATCAAGACATCGTCGATGAATACGATGACGAAACGGTCGAGATATGGTTTACACACGCGATTCATCAGATCCATGAAAACCGCAGTTGCGTTGGTTAAACCAAAAGGCATAACAACGAATTCGTAGTGGCCGTATCGAGTGCGAAACAAGGTTTTGGGTATATCCTCCTCTTGAATGCGTAATTGATGATATCCTGAGCGTAGATCGATCTTTGAGAAGCACGTAGCACCTTGTAGCTGATCAAACAAATCATCGATGCGAGGTAGGGGATAGCGGTTCTTGATAGTTAACTTATTCAATTCCCGATAATCAATGCACATCCTGAATGACCCATCCTTCTTTTTGACGAAAAGGACCGGCGCGCCCCAAGGAGAGGTGCTCGGGCGAATAAAGCCTTTCTCAAGTAATTCCTGGAGTTGGTTTGAAAGTTCACGCATTTCGGATGGCGCGAGTCGGTAGGGAGCTTTGGCAACAGGGTTGGCTCCAGGAATGAGGTCGATACGAAAGTCGATATCACGACTTGGTGGTAGTCCGAGAAGATCCTCTGGAAAAACATTAGGAAATTCTCGAACCACAGGAACGTCTTTCACTTCCTTCTTCTCTTTCTTCTCCTTCTCCGCTACTACAATGTTAGCCAAGAAGGCTCTGTATTCCTTGCGGAGATACTTGCTAGCTTAGACACAAGACATGAGCTTGAGACCTTTCGAAGTAGTTTCACCGTAGACACACAATAATTCACCATTCGCAAGCGAGAATCGAATCATCTTGTCGAAGCACACAACTTCAGCATGGTTTTCGCGAAGAAAGTCTATGCCTACTATGACATCGAAACTTCCGAGTTGCATCGGAATAAGGTCTATTGGAAAGATGTGATTGTTGAGCTCAAGAGTACAATCACGAAGAACAGAATTAATGGCGACAGTTCTTCCCGTAGCGACTTCAACTTTGAATGTTGAGGAGAGATGAGAGCGTTTACGACTAAGGAGTTTCTCGAATTCGAGCGACACAAAGCAATTATCGGCTCCAGTATAAAACAAACATGAAGTATAAATACCAATCACAAGGAACGTACCATTGACCACGTTGTTGTCGGCTTGGGCTTGACGCACATTGATGTTGAAAATTCGTGCGCGTGCTGCTTGTTGCTGCTGCTGGGGCTGCTGCTGCTGGGGCTCTTGTTTCACAACCCTGTTTGGGCACATGTTGGCGAAATGGCTAGGATCGCCACATTTGAAGCAATCTGTCACACGCCAACCGATGGCTGAATCATCGGGGCATGGCACTGAGCGAAACAGATTCTCCAGAAGTTTCCATAACAATTATCATTACTATTCAATTTAAATAACATGTCCCATACCATGTCTCAAACAGTAAACAAATTATTACAGATAAAATCTAGGCAAATAATTCTGTTCCGGCAACTCAGATTTAAATAGAGCAATTGTTTATCTGCTTCTAGAGACCCTTGATTCAATTACTACAGACAACTATCTGTTGGGCTCTAAAGCTTTATTCTAGCTTCGGTTTCCTACCAGATGTGCATCCTAAACACCTGTCACATACGTTAAAATAAAGTCAATACATAAAATGTAAAGGTGAGCACACAAGTTTGATAATGTCATATAAAGTTCGAATTCGTTTACGCATAACCAACACGTACACATAGTGAAATGAAGCACGTTAGTTATCGACATAGATCCATCGATACCAATGACTGTGGGTTAACTGCCAGATGCAGTTCGCAATACATGATTACCACCGTAATCCATGCAAGTAATTGTCCTTAACAACCCCCGCGAACGGGTGCTGAGTCCAAACTATAGTACTATCGTTGCTAAGGCAGGTAGACAACATTCCATGTGTAAACATAACAAACAAGCATTCATAAGCCACGTATAACATGCATTAACAGTTAGCGTTCAAATAGTTTTGAGTAGTGTGATTGTTGTAGTTTGAATATTCGTAACGTATGTAACACCCAAAAGTGCGTAAAGCAAAAAGGGATCGAGTATACTCACAGCGGTTGATGGATTGAAGGGAGCGCTTAGCGAGTAGGGTTAGCCTGAATAGTTTGATAGCATAATAATAAGCGACGCGTAAAACGGAAAACAAGTGTTGGAGAGTCGGACAGCTGGTTGATCGGACGGTAGTTCGATCGGACGGCTGACCGTTCGGTTGACAGTCCGTTCGGACCGCTGTCCGGTCGGTCGGTAGGCCGATCGGATGGCTGTTCGAGTGGATTGTTTCTTCCTTTGAGAAGGATGTGTTTGTGTAGGATGGTTTGGCTTTTGAAGTTTTCGTTGTAGCATTTGAAAACATTGAAGTATCTTTACCCTTCAGGTCGGTCGATCGGACGGCTGTTCGATCGGCCGGCAACCCGATCGGTTAGGTATTTTTAGCAAGACAAGTTCTCAGCAGGGTGTCACCTGATCAGACGGCTGTTCGATCGGGTGTCACTCCTACTACATCGAACATGTTGAAAAATCGATCAAGTGTTGAAGTATAGTATCTCATGATCCAAAGAGTAATCCGATCGGACAGTAGTCCGATCGAACAGCAGTTCGTTCAATACTAGTCTTCCAAATAAATTGATTAAGTATGGGACCATGTGTTAACCGATCGGATGGCCAGTCGATCGTCTGACTATTTGATCGGCTGGCTATCCGTTCGGACTGCATGCCGATCGGTCAGCAACCTGACCTGATCAGCCTATTCGTATAACACTTGGTTGTTCTGATTGTTTGTCGTTTTATTGAGGTATTTTGACAACGAGTCGAACCATAGATCCCTCGTCCTTACTTGGTTCCCCTGGTCGGACAGGAATCACCCAAATCCGGCCGGTGAACTGTTCGGAACAGAGTTTAACGTTTAACCCGAAATCGGTTAACCTCGTGGATAGAATCCGGATCTTGAGCCATGCAACCACCGGAGTGATTTGTAAACCGGCACAAGCTCCGTTTCTATCGGTTTGAAGGCATTGAGTGAAAAAGAGTTGAAATAAAGTTGGAAAAATCCATCTTTCAATCCTTTTCACCGTGTATATGTTTAGATCTATGAAAGATCTTTGTTTGTTTATGTGGAAATCGGCTAGGTCCAAGTCATTCTTGGTGAATTGAGGCCAAAACATGAAGTTCTTCAAGAACCCACGATGACATCATCCTAGAACACTTGAATCTTGATGATTTCATGGTTAAAAGTTAAGATTTGAAAGATAGAAAGGTGTAGGAGTGCGTGTAGATCAAGAAAGTACAAGATTTAGGACGAAATCTTACCGGAATCGAGAGGAATCTGAGAAAAGGATGAGCTAAGCGTGCTGGTCGGACAGAGGTTTGCAAAAGTGGAAAGGATGACAATGACAGGGGTATTTATAGGATGCCAAATAAGGAAAGTGCTGGCCGATCGGCTAGGCAGCTCGGTCAGACAGCCTGTTCGATCGGACAACAGTCCGATCGGGTGGCTGTTCGATCGGCTGGTAGCCGGATCGATCAGCTGCACGTTTCGAGTGTTCGGTGTGACGATTTTTGATATTTTGATTTCGGTTGCGAGCGGTTCGATACGATAGGGTTTCCTAGTCAAATTACTTTTAATCCCAACCACTCATATCTCGCACTATCCCTTCTCCACTAATTATCATAGTTCGATTGTGATTCGAGTTCGATGTCGATTGAGTTCGATTGCATTTCGAGTTTCGATTGATTTCCACAACATACAAAATTAAACATGCGCAGGTAACACGTAAGGCACACACACACGTATAACAATATTCCAAATGCGTATTTCGAGTTGAGATTTGATTCGATGTTGATTGGATTAGTTAGCTTTATCTCATTGTTACTTCCTATAATTCACAGTCGTAGGTCGATTGAATAGCGATTAACATACGTCGATTTATTGCAATTATAGACACTTACTCCACATAATAGCTAAAATAAAAGAAATCTATTATTAGTCGGTTGCGTGAAATCGGTCGTTGACTTTGACCTTGACTTCTTGAAAACACGGGGTGTTACAATTACATTCTAGTAGGTCTTATCTGTTGATAAGTACCGACACTATTAGGGTACGATGTTGTCAAGATAGAGGTGAAACTTAGACCTTGATAACTAGTCCCACTCTTTGATTTTATGTCTCGCCAAAGTCTCGAAATTCCAATCAATTAGGAACGTGAAATGACCAAAGGACGAATATAGTAGGCCTAACATCGATGATGTATTTGTCTAAGTAAGTCAAGACACGTTGCCTCAATTCGAAAGGGGTTCGAATCACCTTGGTTAGTCACCGTTCCTCTACCCGGAACAATCCTATGTTTATGAGCCTATCTTTTATGTTATCTCGATTTAATGTATGGTTTTAAACTTGATTCTTCGTTTATTTTGAGGCTTTTTACACAATTCACACGTATGTTCGCAATCTAAAACACTAAATCTAATCTCAGGATTAAACTAAATTTATGAAGCTTTGTAATCTGTGTGGAAATCTTGATCGACTATGATACTATGAATCTATGTGTTATTGTGGTTGTGAAACACTCAATGTAACATGGCATAGAAATATGAGACAGAAGTGACGTGTCTGAAACATGGTGGATACGCTGCTAGTACTTCCTATATATAAGTGTTTCCGACATGTTACCAACTTTCGTACCACGTGCCATGCGAAACTTAGTGTTTTGCAGACCGGTGATGAGATTGTTGAACTCTAAAACTATGGGAAACTACTTGTGTAATCTATGTGGAATCTATATGAAATCTACGTGTAATCTATGTGTACTCTAGTTTAATCTATGTGTAATCTATGTATGTGTTGTTTTGTGGAACAAAATATGAAACGTAGCCTAGCGCCGAAGATGAGGCGAACGTGGCATGTCCGAAACATGGTGGATACGCCGCTGGTACTTCCTATATATAAGTGTTTCTGGCATGTTACCGAACCTTCGTACCACGCGCTAAGCGAAGTTCGTAGTTTTGTAGACTCGGGTTGAAGTTGTTGAATCTACTTGGTTAATCTATGTGAAAGCTTAGTGAGATGTGATGGAATCTAATGTTATGGTTAACGAAGCATGACACCGATGACGAGACGGAAGTGGCATGATTGAAGCATGGTGGATACGCCGCTGGTACTTCCTATATATAAGTGCTTCCGTCATGTTGCTGAACTTTCGTAGCACGTGCCATGCGGGATTTCGTTGTTTGTGGACTGTGATGAGGTTGTTAACTCTAATCTATATGAATCTATTGGTATCTATTGGAATCTACGTGAATCTATTGGAATCTATGTGAATTTATTGGAATCTATTGGAATCTATGTGAATCTATGGGGTAATCTATTGGAATCTATTGGAATCTATGTGAATCTATTGGAATCTATTGTAATCTATGTGAATCTATTGGGTTAATCTATTTGAATCTACCGGATTAATCTACGTGTGTATGATGATGATGATGATGAGTGTGTTGTTATGTTTGGCAATTGCGACACGTAACATGACACCGAGTACGAGGCGGAAGCAATGTGCCCGAAGCGTGGTGGATACACCGCTGGTACTTCCTATATATAAGCGTTTCTGACATGTTGCCAAACTTCGTACAACGTGCCATGCGAAGGTCGTGGGTTTGCGGTGTCTAATCTATCGGAATCTATGTGAAACTTGTTGGAAACCTAAACCTGTAATCTATGTGAATCTTGTTGAATCTTGAGTCTTTAATCTATCGTGTGTGAATCTATACTGTGAGACTTTGTGAATCTAGACTTATATGATCCTCTTGTTGGATCTTTAGATGTCTTCTTGTAAGCTATCCGACACTCTCAAGAGATCCAGGAAAAAGTCTAAGAAAAAGATGATGCCCTTCATGGCCGTCCAGATCCCTTGAGTCGTGCCAAAGATCGTCTCTGAGATCCAAGGATCAAACACGCCTCCATCCTCTGTGGACTCGAAGGCCGAGAAGCCAAAGCCCACAAAGTTCAGCTACAAACATTTCATCTCTTGCAACCCTAAGCCTTTCACGGGCAGTGATGGGGTGACCGCAATGCTCGAGTGATTTGACAGCATCGAGGTTACCTTCATTAACAGTGTAGGATCGTTTTCAGACCCGAACGAGTCGATTAGAAGAGTTTATCTCAATACGAGTGGCGGAAACAAACGTATCGAGTCCAATTCAGCAAGATTTACACTTAAAACTGTCCGTATATTAATTTCAGATCAAATACAAGCCTGTGGACACTTCGGCAGCAATTCGTTACACTGACCGGAACCATTACAAATAAACTAGCACTCAAGGTATTTATAGTAATCCTGATTTCGCTTGAAATGAACACACATGATTACAAGCGAAATAAGAACTTATGATTTCGCTTGAAATGGTTATTGACCATTTCGAGCGAAATAACCTATAAACACAATTCCTTGATTTTTGTGCACTGATCTATCATTCTACATACAAGACTCGATACAAGATGAAGTCGACAGACGCATGCACCAACAAACAGCTAATGCCCAGATCATCTAAAGACTAGGAGTGCAACGGGAATGTTTCAAGGCAGAGCATTGGAGTGGTGGTCTAATGAGAGAAACATCCGTTCGAATGAAGAAGCCTATGCTCTTCCATGGACCGAGGTGCGTGAACTAATGATGCTTGAGTTCTGCCTTCCCCATGAATAATTGAAGCTTGAAGAAGAGTTCTGGCATTTGAAGCAGATTGGTGATGATAATCTGGCTTATACTACTCGCTTCAAGCAGCTCAGCTTGATCGTTCCTCACTTGGTTTCTATTCCTAAGCGCATGATAACCAAGTATATTAATGGTCTACCTCCTGCTATGCGTGATTCTATTGAAGCAACTCAGCTCGATACTATTGAGGAAGTCTACAGTCTTGCAGCTAGTCTCAACAACAACTGTGTTCGTGATAAGCAGTTTGCTAACCCTGTTCCTTCTAAGTCTGCACATCAAGTTACTCAGCAGCCAAGTGGTAACAAGAACAAGAAGAGGAAGTCTCAGGGTTCGGGATGCAATGCTATTGTTCCTGCTGCAAACCCTGCTGCTAAACCTGCTCCGGCAGCTGTTGTTCAGAACCCTGCTGCTCCTGAAGTCAAGAGGCAGTACACTGGGCCTCACCCCAAGTGTACCACTTGCAACTTCCATCATCCTGCTAACTCTGCATTTCGTTTGTGTACCAATTGCAATTGCTATGGTCACACGACTCCCTATTGTCGTCAAGCTAACCCTGCCCAACCAGCTCAGCAAGCCCCAGCTCAGGCAGCCCTACCAGCTCTTCCAGCTCCTCAGCAGAATCCTAGGCCAGTCAACGCTGTTCGTGCATGCTACAAGTGTGTAGATACTACTCACCTCCGTAATCAGTGTCCTCAGCTCAACCAGTACCAGCAGCCAGCCGCTCGTGGATGAGCGTTCAATCTTAATGCTAATCAGGCTCGTAACGACAATGAGGTCGTTAATGGTACATTTCTTGTGAATAACCTTTACGCTTCGATTCTATTTGATACTGGTGCCGACAGAAGCTTTGTGTCTGTAGAATTTGAATCTTTGTTAAACTGTGCACGCTCTATGTTACCTAAGTCGTTTTCGGTGGATATTGCCGATGGGAAGTCTATTCTAGTTGATTCTATTCTCTGTGGTTGTTCCTTGACTTTTAACAACCACGTGTTTACTATTGATCTAATACCCATGCAATTGGGTAGTTTTGATGTCATTATCGGTATGGATTGGTTGCGTAAGAATCATGTCGAGATTGCTTGTCACGAGAAGTTTGTTCGTCTACCGCTTCCGTCTGGTGATATTTTGCATGTCTATGGAGACCGACCTTCGAAAGGACTGAAGTTGATGTCATGCACTCAAGCGAACAAATGCTTACGTAAACAGAACTTTGCCCTCTTGGCCCACGTGGTGGAGCAAAAGGGCAAAGGGAAGAACATAAGCGATGTTCCAGTAGTGTGTGATTTCCCTGATGTCTTTCCAGAAGATCTTCCTAGCCTTCCTCCTCCCAGATCCGTTGATTTTCGTATTGATCTCATACCTGGTGCGACTCCTGTCGCCAAGGCCCCTTATCGACGTGAACCTTCCGAGATGCAAGATTTATCTAGCCAGCTTCAAGAACTACTCGACAAGGGATTCATTCATCCAAGTACCTCTACGTGGGGTGCTCCTGTGCTATTCGTCAAGAAGAAAGATGGTTCGTTTCGTATGTGTATCGACTACCGTGAACTTAATAAGCTTACCGTTAAGAATCGTTATCCCCTTCCTCGTATCGATTATTTATTTGACCAACTACAAGGCGCATCCTGTTTCTCGAAGATTGACCTGTGTTCTGGTTATCATCAGCTTCGTGTACTCGAGGAGGATGTCCCCAAAACTGCTTTTCGCACTCGTTATGGGCACTGCGAGTTCGTGGTCATGCCTTTTGGATTGACCAACGCACCCGAAGTGTTTACGGACCTTATGAATCGTGTTTGTAAACCCTATTTGGATCGTTTTGTGATAGTCTTTATTGATGATATTCTCATTTACTCGAAATCTAAGGCTGATCATGCTCGTCATTTACGCTTGATGCTTGAACTTTTACGTGGTGAACGTTTATATGCTAAATTCTCTAAGTGCGAGTTTTGGATTGATGAAGTACAATTTCTTGGTCATGTCGTTAGTAAGCAAGGTGTTCATGTTGACCCGTCTAAAATCGAAGCGGTGAAGAATTGGAGTACGCCTAAGTCCGCATCTGAGATTCGATCCTTCCTAGGATTGGCGGGTTATTACCGCCGATTCATCTCGGACTTTTCTAAGATCTCCGTTCCTCTCACTTCGTTGACTCAAAAAGAGAAACCTTTTGCTTGGGGTCCCGAGCAAGAGTAATCTTTTCAGATTCTTAAGACCCTTTTGTGTAATGCTCTTGTTCTTACTCCCCGATGGGAATGACGATTTCGTGGTATACTGTGATGCCTCGAACCGTGGCTTGGGCTGTGTGCTCATGCAGCGGGACAAGGTTATCGCATATGCCTCTCATCAACTCAAAGTGCATGAGGAAAACTACACTACTCACGATCTAGAGCTTGGTGCAGTTGTGTTTACGTTAAAGATCTGGCGACACTACCTGTATGGTACAAAGTGTGTGGTTTTCACTAACCATAAGAGCCTTCAACATATATTTAACCAAAAGGAACTGAACATGCGACAGAGACATTGGGTGGAATTTCTTAACGACTACGACTGCGAAATTCGCTATCATCCTGGCAAAGCGAATGTAGTGGCCGACGCTCTTAGTCGTAAAACTCATATCAATGCTATTCGCATCTCTAGTGATCTCCATGTGTGTATTCGTGAAGCTCAGTATTCGTCAGCTAATGAAGGGAATCTATTTGTGGATATTCGTGTTGCTACTGTGGATCAACTCGAAACTAAGTCTGATAGACTTCAATACTATGTCAATCGCATCTGGGTGCCAGATCGCGATAACCTCCGTGAGCTCATTATGAATGAGGCTCACAAGTCTCGTTACTCTATTCATCCAGGTGTCGATAAGATGTACCACGATCTGCGTATGATTTATTGGTGGCCCGGGATGAAGAAGGACATTGCTGCTTATGTCTCGAAATGCCTTACTTGTACGAAGGTAAATGCTGAACATCAGCGTCCTTCTGGACTCTTAGAACAACCCAAAATCCCTGTTTGGAAATGGGATAGCATCGCTATGGACTTTATTACTAAACTACCCCGTACACCTGTTAGTCATGATAGTATCTGGGTGATCGTTGATCGTTTGACCAAATCAGCCCACTTTCTTCTGATTCGTGAAGATTATAAAGTGGAGAAACTTGCTCGAATCTATAATGATGAGATTATATGCCATCATGGCATACCCCTTGACATAATCTCGGACCGTGATGGTCGTTTTACTTCACGTCTTTGGCAAACCTTTCAATCCGCTATGGGTTCTCATTTGAATCTTAGCACGGCCTTTCATCCTCAAACGGATGGGCAGACCGAGCGTACTATTCAAACCCTAGAGGATATGCTCCGTTCTTGTGTGATTGACTTTGGTGGTAACTGGGATGTACATTTACCATTGATTGAGTTCTCGTACAACAATAGTTATCATTCCAGTATTCAGATGGATCCTTTCGAAGCTTTGTATGGTCGCAAGTGTCGATCTCCTCTCAGCTGCATGAGGTTGGTGACAAGAAATTTACTGGCCCTGAAATCATTCAAGAGATAACGGATAGGATTCTTCAGATCCGTGATAACTTGATCAAGGCTAGGAGCAGACAAGAGCTATGCTGATAAAAGCCTCTGGAATTTGATGTTGGTAACCGAGTTCTTCTCAAGATATTTCCCTGGAAAGGAGTGGTTCGTTTTGGTAAGAAGGGAAAGCTTGCCCCTCGCTATGTGGGTCCTTTCACGATACTCGAAAGGATTGGCAAGGTGGCGTACAGACTCGACCTGCGACAAGAACTAAACAATGTGCATCCAGTGTTCCACGTATCTAACTTAAGTAAATGCCTAGCCAACGAGGAATTACATGTAACAACTCTCATTAAAAGTATTTATTCTCAACATTATTTAGTCCAAAAGGAAACCCTAATTAAGACCCCCAAGAGATCCTGCATAAACCCTAAAATTTTCAGAACAATCGGAATCAGGATCAGGGCCCCTAAAACTCAGGGGGGTAAACCCTAGTCGGTATTATCTAAACAGTTTTATGTGTATAATGAAATTTGAAGAACGACCAACTCAGCAAGGCTACTTAGACATGGGGCTACCCTATGGTAGGGTAGTACCCCTCGCGCCACGCGACGACCCCTCGCACCACGCGAGGGGGTCGGTTTTTCAGCTATAAGTAGTAGACTTTGGCATTTGCAATTTCGCGTTGGTTCGACGTAGAAATTCAATTCGTACACTGAGATATCATAGAAACAGTCCAAGAAACACACAGGGCCCCTAAAACTCAGGGGGGGTAAACCCTAGTCGGTATTATCTAAACAGTTTTATGTGTATAATGAAATTTGAAGAACGACCAACTCAGCAAGGCTACTTAGACATGGGGCTACCCTATGGTAGGGTAGTACCCCTCGCGCCACGCGACGACCCCTCGCACCACGCGAGGGGGTCGGTTTTTCAGCTATAAGTAGTAGACTTTGGCATTTGCAATTTCGCGTTGGTTCGACGTAGAAATTCAATTCGTACACTGAGATATCATAGAAACAGTCCAAGAAACACACAGAATCTTGAATTTCCGCCGCAATAACAGGGTAATAACTCAATCGCTGCTACGATTCAATGTTCGATCGAATTAAACTATCCAACGGATGTTTAAGTGCTGCCCACATTAGGGTTATGCTTTGTCATTCGTCATGAATTCGATGGATGTTTAAGTATCGCACTTTGTCATTCGTTGTGAGGGTTTAATCTCGTGAGTTATCGTAAATGTTGTATTAGTTACTGACCTAGTTCGTGTGCATGTTATTAATTTAGGTTCCAAGGCTAATCAGTAGGTTTAAACTCTGCCCGTATTAAATCTGCAATGTGAGTCATTCTCTTTTTATCAAAAGTATTTTACAATACTCCATTTTTAAATGTTATAATTACAGGGAGTAAGTCGTGGTTATCTTAATCACTGGCTAGTGGGGTTTTGTGCACATTACTAATTTCTCACGGGTTAGGCTAATAAATCCTAACAGTGATAAACGTCACTACTTGGGGAAAGACCCAATAGTGGTATGACCATCGTCACCAGGTGACACGGCGCCAGATAAAAATAAGATAAAAGCCAATGTAATCGCTCTTATGCTGTAATTGATAACTAATGTGTCGTTTTACATACTTGAATGACTCGCCAGCATTTCCCCGCTGATAAAATATTTTTAAAACATGTTTCAGGCGACCTGCTGTAAATCAAGGAAAACGTGCTACGGAGCACTAACAAGCTTGAAGAGGTGGCTCAGTTAAAATGAATAAACATGTTTTAATAAATCAGGGAATTTACTTGTGAAATTCCTCTATTGTAAATTACCGGGGTTTATCCCGCATTATGGAATAAAATAATCGGGCATTTCGAGTTTTAAACAGATCCTGTTAAAATCTTCCGCTGTCGCATCATAGATACCACGTGTTCCTGTCCCGCGGCTCTTGACCGGGTAAAACCGGGGCTGGGGCCGTGACAGGAAAAGGTGGTATCAGAGCTACTGAAAGAGCCACTGATTTAAGCCTATTAAGTATTTAAATATACTTAATTTTCCTGATTACCATTTTGTGATTATGTGCTTTATTAACTGATTACTGGTTAGTTACAGTATGGGTAAGCAAAGAATGTCGGATATCTATTTAAATTAGATAGTGTATCAAAAGATAAGGGGTCCTCATCCCAATCAAATTCCTCAAGATACTCAGCAGACACTGAGGAGGGAATATTTGTCCGTAAGGCACAGTTTGAAAATCCACTTACCCCTATTAAAAGAAGTTTGATTATTAGAAAAAGTCAAGAAAAAATAAGGAAATCATAGGAAACCCAGAAAATAAGCAGCAAACCACCATGGGAAGACGAATTAGACGAGAAATGGGCAAATCTCTATATGTTAGCCACTGTAGCAATAAATGTTAACCTTTAGACTATCAACACCCTGACCCAGTATTAGCACACATATTATCTATTAGCCAGAAACTTTAAAATAATATTAGTTGTATTAAAAATAAATATTTTGTTACAATAAAATGGTTTATAGATGTTTGTAATTAATATTAAAATTTTAATTACATTTGGTGATTCTGTGAAAATTTAATTTACAAAATTTTAACCTAAAAATTTTGTGTGTTTCTTCATAAATGCTAAACAACATGAATGAATTATCTGAAGCTCTATAAAATCTCAATCTCTATCCTGTAAAAGTGGAAGTTTCCAGAGATTTTACTGGTTACTTTGCCGATGTGGAAGAACCTATGGAATTTCAAGCTCCACCTCTGGAGAAATCAAAACCTAAGAAAAGAAGAAGATTTGTGGGTTGGAGACGTGTGCGCAGAAGAAAACCAGCAACTAGGAAAATTCCCAAAATAGAAAATCCCATGGATAAAGGAAAAGGGATTGAGATCGGGGAAAGTTTTAGACAAGGAGGAATGGAAATTGGGGAAAGTTCCAAACAAACCAAGGAAATGACATTACAGGAAGAGCTAGATTTCATACTAGCAAGCTGTGATACCCTTAAGCCTGTCAATGAAAACCTTTTTACTTATCCTGCTGAAACCCAACTTCCAATAAACCTGGAACCAGCCATCCCAGAACCTTTGATCCACACCCAACCACAAGGAATGGATGAATGGTGGACCAACGATTGGCAATTCCAAAACCTTCTAAATAATCCTTATACCTTTTTCCCTCAGTTCGAACCAGAACCTGCACCAAACCCACCAATGAGTAATGAAAACTTAGCTGAACTCCGCCATTTTGGCGAAGAGCTAATGGATGCCGGGAATAGGATCCGGGAGATAGGAGGACAAATCTCCTGGAAGTACGACGAGAGGGAACATCGCTTTTAAAATACCAGCGGACTAGGGATAGTGTGGTTGTGAAGTTATGATTGTATAATAATATAATAATCAAAATAAAACGTGTAAAATAAACAATAAAACTTGTGTAAAATAATCAGTGTGTACGGAAGCATATTATAATATATATAAAAATGAAAGTCGAGAAATTGACAATTTTGGTTATACGTGTTAAATGTGATTATGTGCGATTGTTTTGTTTTGTTTGTTTAATTATTTTATGCTAATCACTTATATAAATTAATTACCAGATGACAAACGCTGGTAATGAACAAATTAATAAAGGCAATCAATCTGAGCAACACCAGGAGGATCAATTTCTAAATAGGCAAGATATCGAGAATATCGTTGCTCAAGGAATAGCCAATGCTATTCCAGAAATCCTTGCTGCTGCTCGAAGTCCAATTGCACCTCAAAAAATTATTCCTAGCAAACGCACACAAGGAGATAATTTCAGTAATAGTGTAAACGGAGGCGGCAACCATATTAATAATGACAATGAGGGGATACAAGCTCCACTCCTTAAGAAAAAGAAAGCTGCAACACCTGGTTGCACTTATAAGGAGTTTCTTGCCTGTAAACCAGCTGAGTTTGCAGGTAACGAAGGGGCAACTGCAGCACTGCGTTGGTTAGAGAAAACCGAAGCAGTAATTATGATAAGTAAATGTACTGAAGAAGACAAAGTGATGTATGCATCGCATCTTTTTAAAGAAGGAGCACTAGAATGGTGGAATACAGTACTTCAAGCTAAAGGAAGGAATGTGGCCTATGCTATGAACTGGGAAGAATTTAAAAGTCTTGTAGAAAGAAAATTTTGTCCCGAATATGAAAAAGAACAAATGGCGAATAAATTTCTGAATCATCAGATGATGGGTGTAGACTGTCGAGGGTTACTTCGACATTCTTTGAGTATGCTAGAGTAGTACCAACCCTGGCTTCGCCAGAACCGGTACTTATTTCCCGTTATATTTGGGGATTGATTGGCGAAATCCGTGACATTGTCAAAGCTGCAAGACCACGCACTATTGACGATGCTGTGGAATTAGCTAACACCCTAACCGACAGACTGGTACGCACAAGAGAAGAAACCCGGAAAAAATAAGTGGCCCAAAAGATTACCCAGGGATTCCGTGTGGGTAACCGAAGTAATTTCAAGAGAAGAGGAATTGGGCAATCTTCCACTGTTCCATTTTGCAATTCCTGTAAAAGGAAGCATTTTGGAAGATGCAAAGGGTATTGCAATTTCTGCAAAATTCCGGGGCACCAAGAAGAAGACTGCAGGAAGAAGAAAACCACAGTCTGTTACAACTGTGGAGAAGCTGGACATATTAGGCCAGACTGCCCAAAACTGGTCAAACCAGTTGATAACAAAGCCAAAACTGCAGAAGGAACTAACAAGAAGAACGTAAGAGCCTTCCAGCTGACTACTCAGGAAGTCGAGCTCATTCCGGACGTAATAGCTGGTACTTTTCTAGTTCACAACGTTTTTGCAAAAGTATTATTTGACTCTGGTGCAAACCAAAGTTTTATAAATACTTCATTCTGCCAAGCACTTAATTTACCCTTAACCAAACTTAGGCATATTTTTACAGTCGAAACGGCAGATGGGAATTTTGTTAAAATAGATATGGTTGTGCGAGAACTAAAGATAGAACTATTAGGCCATAAATTCTCTGCAAACCTATTACCTATGAATCTAGCTGGATTCGATGTGGTATTAGGAATGGATTGGTTAGTAGCTAACCATGCCCGAATTCTTTATGATAAGAATTCCATAGCAATTCATACAACCACAGGAGAATTAGTGGTGATTACAGGAAATCAGCCACGTAAGCCACTAAAGTTCATTTCAGTAATGAAAATGGCTAGTTATGAACGAAAGCAAGGAATAGTGTATATGATTTCAATAATCATTAACACTAAGAATAAGGAACTTAAGGAAATTCCAGTAGTATCGGAATATCCAGAAGTATTCCCAGAAGAACTACCTGGATTACCACCTGATAGGGAAGTCGAATTTAGAATTCATCTAATTCCTGGAACTATACCGATAGCCAAGGTACCTTATCGGTTAGCACCCACATAAATGTTAGAATTGAAAAAGCAATTAGATGAATTACTAAGCAAAGGATTCATACAACCTAGTTCTTCCCCGTGGGGAGCGCCAGTGTTATTTGTAAAGAAGAAAGATGGTTCGATGCGAATGTGTATCGATTATAGGGAATTAAATAAGGTTACACTCAAGAATCGATACCCATTACCTAGAATTGATGATCTTTTTGATCAATTGCAAGGAGCTAGATACTTTTCTAAGATCGACTTGCACTCTGGATATCATCAATTGAAGGTGCAAGAAGAAGACATACCTAAAACTGCTTTCAGAACTAGGTATAGTCACTATGAGTTTACAGTCATGCCCTGTGGGTTAACAAATGCTCCCGCAACATTTATGGACATGGTGAATAGAATCTGTAAACCGTACTTGGATAAATTTGTAATTGTCTTCATCGACGATATACTTATTTATTCCAAAAGTCAGGATGAACATTGTCAGCACCTGCATGCACTCTTAACTTTCTTAAGAAAAAAGAAGCTTTATGCCAAATTCTCGAAGTGTGAATTTTGGCTACAAGAAGTGCAATTTTTAGGTCACATGGTGAATCACGAAGGTATTCACGTAGATCCTGCTAAGATTGAAGCGATCACCAAATGGAAGGTTCCGCAGTCAGCAATGGAGATTAGAAGTTTTCTAGGGTTAGCTGGATACTATAGGCGTTTTATTAAGTATTTTTCCAAGATAGTTGTACCATTAACTAAGCTAACCTGTAAAGCAGTTAAGTATGAATGGGGAGCTAGGCAAGAAGAAGCCTTTAGGATTCTAAAACAAACGTTAACAAATGCTCCAATTCTCGCCTTACCAGAAGGAACAGAAGATTTTGAAGTATACTGTGATGCTTCAAAACTAGGATTTGGATGTGTACTTATGCAACGCAAGAAGGTAATTGCATACGCATCAAGGCAATTGAAAAAGCACGAGGAAAATTATACGACTCATGATTTAGAGTTAGGAGCCATAATTTTTTGCCCTTAAGATTTGGAGACATTACTTGTATGGAAGTAAGTTTACTGTCTATACAGATCATAAGAGTTTAAGATATATATTTGGGCAAAAAGAATTAAACATGAGGCAAAGGAGATGGATGGAAATCCTAAGTGACTACGACTGTGATATTCAATATCACGAAGGAAAGGAAAACGTAGTTGCAGATGCCTTAAGTCGTAAGTATCATGAAAAGCAAAAATGAGTTCGTGCTCTTAGATTAAATCTACAGTTAGATTTAATGGAACAATTAGAGAATGTTCAGGAAACAGCAATCCAAGATGTTGCTAAAGGAATGAAAGAGCGGATAAAAGAATTAGAACAAGGAAGTGATGGAATTTGGAGATTCCACAAGAAAAGAATTTGGGTACCTAAGCAAGGAGAGTTAAGAAATAAAATCTTAGAAGAAGCCCATAAATCTAGGTATACCATGCATCCTGGTAACAATAAGATGTACCAAGATTTAAGGAATAACTTCTGGTGGATAGGAATGAAAAAGGACATATCTAGATATGTTTCTAAATGTCTTACTTGTTCACAAGTTAAGGCAGAACACCAGAAACCTTCAGGTCTACTACAACAATTAGAAATGCCTGTATGGAAATGGGAACTCATAACAATGGATTTTGTTACGAAGTTACCCAAAACCAGAAAAGGTAATGATGCGATTTGGGTAATTATGGATAGATTAACCAAATCAGCTCATTTTCTACCTATGAAAGAAACCTTTAGCATGGAAAGGTTAGCCAAGTTGTATGTAGATGAAATCGTATCCTTACATGGAGTTCCACTCTCCATTGTATCGGATAGGGATAGTCGTTTCACTTCCCATTTTTGGAAAAGTTTCCAAGAAGCAATGGGAACCCGACTAAATTTAAGTACTGCATACCATCCTCAAACAGATGGACAAAGTGAAAGGACGATCCAAACTTTGTAAGACATGCTTAGGTCATGTGTGATTGATTTTGGAGGGAATTGGGACAATCACTTACCCTTAATTGAATTCTCCTATAACAATAGTTATCATTCAAGCATCGAAGCTGCCCCATTCGAAGCACTATACGGACGAAAGTGTAGAACTCCAGTCTGTTGGGAAGAGATAGGAGAAAGTCAATTATCAGGACCTGAAATTGTGCAAGAGACGACCGACAAGATTACTCAAATCAAGGAAAGACTCAAGACGGCTCGAGATCGCCAGAAGAGTTATGCTGATAATCAACGCAAGCCGTTAGAATTCCAAATAGGAGACAGAGTACTATTGAAAGTTTCTCCTTGGAAAGGAGTAGTACGATTCGGTAAGAAAGGAAAACTAAGTCCAAGGTTTGTAGGACCATTTCCAGTGATCCAACGTATAGGACCAGTTGCTTATCGCTTACAACTACCAGAAGAATTAGCTGGAGTACATGATGTATTTCATATATCCAATCTCAAGAAATGTTTATCTGATGAATCCCTGGTAGTACCTCTTCAAGATGTAGAGGTAAATAAGAAATTAAAATTTGTGGAGAAACCACTTCAGATAGAAGACATAAATATTAAGTTTCTCAAGCACAAGCGACTAGTGCTAGTTAAAGTCAAGTGGGATTCAAAGAGAGGACCCGAGTACACTTGGGAGCTGGAATCGGAAATGAAGCGAAAGTATCCCTACTTATTTCAGTAAATCTCGAGGACGAGATTTTAAATAAGGTGGGGAGGATGTAACAACTCTCATTAAAAGTATTTATTCTCAACATTATTTAGTCCAAAAGGAAACCCTAATTAAGACCCCCAAGTGATCCTGCATAAACCCTAAAATTTTCAGAACAATCGGAATCCGGATCAGGGCCCCTAAAACTCGGGGGGGGGGGGGGGGGGTAAACCCTAGTCGGTATTATCTAAACAATTTTACGTGTATAACGAAATTTGAAGAACGACCAACTCAGCAAGGCTACTTAGACACGGGGCTACCCTATGGTAGGGTAGTACCCCTCGCGCCACGCGAGGGGGTCGGTTTTTCAGCTATAAGTAGTAGACTTTGGCACTTGCAGTTTCACGTTGGTTCGATGTAGAAATTCAATTCGTACACTGAGATATCGTAGAAACAGTCCAAGAAACACACACAATCTCGAATTTCCGCCGCGATAACAGGGTAATAACTCGATCGCTGCTACGATTCAATGTCCGATCGATTGAAACTATCCAACGGATGTTTAAGTGCTGCCCACATTAGGGTTATGCTTTGTCATTCGTCGTGAATTCGATGGATGTTTAAGTATCGCACTTTGTCATTCGTTGTGAGGGTTTAATCTCGTGAGTTATCGTAAATGCTGTATTAGTTACTAACCTAGTTCGTGTGCATGTTATTAATTTAGGTTCCAAGGCTAATCAGTAGGTTTAAACTCTGCCCGTATTAAATCTGCAACGTGAGCCATTCTCTTTTTATCAAAAGTATTTTACAATACTCCATTTTCAGATGTTATAATTACAGGGAGTAAGTCGTGGTTATCTTAATCACTGGCTAGTGGGGTATTGTGCACATTACTAATTTCTCACGGGTTAGGCTAATAAATCCTAACAGTGATAAACGTCACTACTTGGGGAAAGACCCAATAGTGATATGACCATCGTCACCAGGTGACACGGCGCCATATAAAAATAAGATAAAAGCCATTGTAATCGCTCTTATGCTGTAATTGATAACTAATGTGTCGTTTTACATACTTGAATGACTCGCCAGCATTTCCCCGCTGATAAAATATTTTTAAGACATGTTTCAGGCGACCTGTTGTAAATCAAGGAAAATGTGTTACGGAGCACTAACAAGCTTGAAGAGGTGGCTCAGTTAAAATGAATAAACATGTTTTAATAAATCAGGGAATTTACATGTGAAATTCCTCTATTGTAAATTACCGGGGTTTATCCCGCATTATGAAATAAAATAATCGGGCATTTCGAGTTTTAAAAAGATCCTGTTAAAATCTTCCGCTGTCACATCATAGATACCACGTGTTCCTGTCCCGCGGCTCTTGACCGGGTAAAACCGGGGCTGGGGCCGTGACATTACAGGTTCCCCTTGAAGACTTGCAAATAAATGAAGTTGTACACTTTGTGGAGAAACCGGTCGAAATCATGGATCAAGGTGTCAAGCGACTGAGGCGCAACAAAATTCCCATAGTCAAGGTTCGATGGAAAGGAAAGCGTGGCGCCGAATTCACTTAGGAACTTAAAAGTGAGATGAAGACCAAGTATCCGCAGCTCTTTGAGCAGTCTTCTTCCTAGATTTCGGGGTTGAAATCTCCTAAAGGAGGGGAGACTGTAACACCTGCGTCCCTAGACTTTCATCTTTTGTCAATTTTGGTCCCTGTATTATATGATACTTGACACTTTGATACTTGTGATGCTTGAATCTTGAAACTTTGTGAGTCTATGACACTTGATTCTTAATACTAGACTCTTAATACTATGATTCTTGATACTTGATACTTGGAAACTATGATTCTTAATACTAGACCCTTAATACTATGATTCTTGATACTTGATACTTGGAAACTATGATTCTTGATTCTTTGGTGCTTGACTCTTGAGACTCGTGCAACTTGAGACTTGTTTGAACGAGAGACTGGAGACTTGTCACTGGCGGAAACTATGAAACTTGAAAACTTTTGTGTTAATAATGTAATCTAGTTATGTGATACTATTACCCAATAATACGCAACACAACGTTTAACCTAACTCGCAAAACGAATCGAAGACGGTGAAACGGAAAGGATGGGATTGACCGAATGGCAATCCATTCGGAGGGCCATTCGATCGAACTGCCATCCGATCCGCTGCACACCGCCTTTATCTCCTCCTTGCACTATAAATAGGAGCTGTCACATCATTTCTCACTGATGTGACAGCCTCCTCCGACCAAGACGCACGCACTCCCATTTCCTTCCATATCCCGATGATTTCGGTATGTTTTACACTAGATTCTTGTATATCTTTGATCACTACATCATTCTCTACGAGATTATCCTTTAAAATCTCACTTTTCACCGTGAAATCTCTGAGATTTGAGCTCTTGAGGGTGACGTCATCATGGTTGTTTGTACAAACAAGTTGTGTGATGTCATTCCTGTCAAGATCTAGCTCAGATCTAAGGAATTTCATGTGTTTTACAACGAATCTTGACAAATATAAACTTTTCAGCTAAAACTGATGTTTTCCTTCATCTTTTCTTAAACTTTTACTTAGATCGGTAGAATCCGGACCCAAACGGACTATAGACTTGATGATTATTCTGAAGTTGGTTTGGAAATGGATTGTTGCCGGAGAAGATGACCGAAGTACGGATTCCGACATAAGCACCATCACGAACAGACGACTGTTTGGACTGGGGTGATTCCCATCCGATCAGACCGGCTGAACGATTGATGTGTCTACCATTGTCTCAAGACGTACCATCTCGTCACCGTTAAACCAAAAACTTAGAAACTTTACAAGAGTGTGAACGAGACAAAGCCTCCCAATCAAATGGCAATCCGATCGAACTATCGTCCGATCGAACGGCCATCCAATCAGGGTGGTATATGTATCTTGACCCTTAAACACTTAGAATCTTTTGGAAACTTTAGGAACAAGGTCACAACGATCGAATGGCAATCCGATCGGACTGTCGTCCGATCGAACTGCCATCCTATCGAAGTGAGACGTGCCTCTTAAGCTTCCACATTTTGAATCTTTGAAACCTTGAAACTTTGGAAATCTCAATGATCGAATGAAAATCCGATCGAACTGTCATCCGATCGGATGACCATCCGATCGGAGTGACCAGGGTTGAACTTTTGGAAATCTAATCCTTTGATCGAATGACCATTTGATCGAATGGCCATCCAAACGGATGACCATCCAATCGGATGGCAATCTGACCACAATAGTCACCTCAATCGAATGGCAATCCTATCGGACTGCCGTCCGATCGAACTGCCATCCGATCAGGCTAAACCTAAAGAGCTCCCTTTAATCCAATAATAGTTAGTCGGTTAAGCAATCACTGTGAGTATACTCGATCCTTTTTTGTTTTAAACTTTGGGATGCAACATGTATTATATTAAACTATGAAACTTGATACTTTTGAATCTAAACTCTATCCTATGTGTATGTGAAACTTGTGATTCTTGATTCTTGATTCTTTGTGCTATGTGGACGTTTAATCTAGAGTGTGTAGTTCCGCCTTAACAATAGTAGCGCTATAGGAAGATGCACCTTCCCATTATTCTCGGGGGTATTGTTAGGAGGATTCTAGTTTTCCTTGATTCTTGGGAAGACACCAAAGCATCGGGACACTTGGGCTATCACTTGGACTGCGAACACTAGCATGGCTGAAACTATTTCTGTTATCATTTACATTATGGATATGAGTCTTTTGAATCTATTATGCTATATACTCAAACTTGTATACTCACCGGTACATTTTTGTACTGGCTTTATTTTAATACATGTTACAGGCTGACAGGATGCTAGGATTCTTGAAACAAGCTAGGATGAAGCTTAGAAACTACATCTAGCTAAATCTAGAAACTTTTGGAACTATGTTGATGTTTTGATAATTTGTGATTGTGGAAGTATGTTGTTTAGAAAATTTTGCATGAATCAGTTTAATTACTATTGAAACTATTAGTGTTATGGAAACTCATGAGCAATCTGAATGCTTAGTGCCGCACCTCGATGTTTCCGCCATCGGTTGGGGTGTGACACACTGTGTGTGTTTTGTTTTGTTTTTATTAAACAACTTTCACTTACCCAGTTTTGGCCCCTCTTGTTTGGTTAGTGATTAAGTAGGCCACAACCTACTCATTTCTAACATTATTCCCACCTATTAACTAGGTTAAACATTCCTAGTTAACTTAGTGGGTTCGGGGAATTTATGACTCAGTTTATTTTAAGTCCCGTTAACTCGGGCCTTTTATAAGCTTTATTTCTCAAAGGCATTCTTTTTCCCTTTTTTATTAAATATTAGGTTTAGTTATATAAATCCTAATATTTTTCGGGTTAATTTTACCATTAACGGTACTTTACGCGTCTTTTAGTATTAATGTGGTTTGATTACCAAACCCGTTTTCGGGGTGTTACAAGTCTACCCCTTATAGAGGTTTCGTCCTCGAAACCTTTCTCACATAATTCATTGAGTTTAAACTCAATGCAATTGATCTCGTTTATCTCTTGTGCATTGCTCATATTTTAACCAATTGTTATTGTTAAAGATTGGTGAACATGATGTTCAAAGACAAGATGGGGGACACTATGGAGGTGTATATCGATGACATGGTAGTAAAATCTAAAAAGGCTGAGGATCACCTCCAGGATATTAAGGGAGCATTTGATATCCTGGATCAGTATAACATGAAGCTAAATCCTGCTAAGTGCCATTTCAGAGTGGGGGCAGGAAAGTTTCTAGGATATATGGTGACTAAAAGAGGGATAGAAGCAAGCCCAGAACAGATCAAAGCCATCTTGGATATCAAATCACCCTCTAACATGAAAGATGTTCAAAGACTGACAGGACGAGTGGCAGCATTGAATAGATTTATTTCAAGATCCTCAGAAAAATGCAAGGAATTTTATGATATCCTGAAGAAGAATAAGAAGTTTGAATGGGAAGCAAAGCATGAAGCAGCCTTGCAGGATTTAAAGCGGTATCTTTCAACCGCACCTCTATTGATAAAGCCTGAGGATGGTGAACCATTATCTCTGTATCTTGCAGTGTCGGGGAATGCAGTAAGTGCTGTCCTTGTAAAGGACCATGAAGGTCAGCAGTATCCTGTTTATTATGTTAGTAAAAGTTTATTAGATGCTGAAACTAGGTATTCTCACTTAGAAAAATTGATATTAGCCCTAGTTATGGTATCGACAAAACTTAGACATTATTTTGAAACACATAGGATTCACGTTAAAACCAACTATCCTGTAAAAAATGTGCTTAGGAAGCCAGAGATGTCAGGTAGGATGGCTAAATGGTCAGTGAAGTTAAGTGCCTTTGATCTAGTATATGAGCCTAGAAATGCCATAAAGTCACAAGCTTTAGCTGACTTTGTGGCTGATTTCAGTAGTGATATTCAAAGTGAAGTAGACCTAGAAGTACAACAGCTAGGAGAAAACTTAGAATCCTGGACGTTATATACTGATGGTGCGTCTAATGTAAGAGGTGTAGGTTTGGGTATACTACTAAAATCGCCACAGGGGGACATATTACCCCAGGCTGTTAGATGTGAGTTTCCTGCCACTAATAATGAAGTAGAATATGAAGCTTTAATTGCAGGATTAGAATTGGCTAAAAGTATGAATATCAAGAGTTAGCAAGTATATGTTGATTCTTTGTTAATTACTAATCATTTTAATGGAACCTATGCAGGTAAAGGTGAGAAGTTAATCGAGTATCTCGAAATTCTCAAAAATTAGCAGGATATTTCGATATTTTCACACTTGAACAGGTACCAAGAGAGGATAATGCTGAAGCTGATGCCTTGGCAAATCTAGGATCATCAGTCAGGATACCGGGAGGAACCCAAATACCGATATTACATATCCTATATCCTGCGACGGATCCTCAGGATAAGGAAGTAGTAAGTGTTCAGGATCCTGATGAAGAATATCCTGAGGAGGATCCTAAGTCTTGGATGGCTCCAATCATGAGATATCTCAAAGAAGGACACATCCCAAAGGATGAGAATCCTAAGGCCTTTAGAATGAAGGTATCACGATTCACTATTATAAATAATGTCTTGTATAAGAAATCTCTTGCAGGACCATATCTGAGGTGCTTGGAGGATCCCGAAACCAAAGAAGTGCTTCAGGATATACACGAAGGGGATTGTGGTAACCATACTGGGGGCATGTCATTATTCTCAAAGGTATTAAGAACAGGATATTATTGGCCGACGATGAGAAAAGATGCTGCAGAATATGCTCGAAGATTTGATGCTTGTCAGAGACACAGTAATATATTACATCAGCCGGCTGAGCCACTTTATCCTATAGCTTCACCTTGGCCATTCATGAAGTGGGGAATGGATATAGTAGGAAAATTGCCAAAGGCTCCAGGAGGAAAGATCTTCATGCTGGCAATGACCGATTATTTCTCTAAGTGGGTCGAAGCTGAAGCATTTGTTCAAGTTAGAGATCAAGAAGTAGTATCCTTCATAAAAAGGAATATCCTGACTAGGTTTGGAGTACCAGCTGAAATAATTTGTGACAATGGATCTCAATTTATAAGTAAGAGGACTACTGACTTTTGCAAGAGTTGGGGAATCAAAATGATCACATCCACCCCAGTACATCCTCAAGCAAATGGACAAGCAGAATCCTCAAACAAGATAATTGTCAATAATTTGAAGAAAAGGTTTGGAGCTAAGAAGGGAAGATGGGCAGAAGAATTACCCTTTGTTTTATGGGTTGATAGGACGATGGTGAAAAGTGAAACTGGCCAAACCCCATTTTCCTTGGTATTTGGAGCAGAAGCGGTGATCCTGACAGAAATGGTAATACCAACAGCAAGATCCAACCTCCGGGATCCTGAGCAGAATCCTGAAGTCCTATGCCAGGAATTGGATACTATTGATGAGACAAGAGACGCAGCAAGGCTAAGGATGGCAGCATATCAACAGAGGATATCTAAAGCATATAACAAGAATATAAGGACTAGAAGGTTCCAGGTTGGAGATTGGGTATTGAGAAAGGCTTTTCAGAATACTACTAATCCTGCCGATGGAAAATTGGCACCGAAATGGGAAGGACCCTATGAGATTGAATCGGAATCAGGAAAAGGAGCATACCGACTCAAAAATATGGAGGGGGATATGCTACCAAGATCCTGGAATGCTATACATCTAAAGCTCTATTTCAAGTGAGTTTGGAATTTAAATTCTAACTCAGGATGGTATGGATTCTATCTCTTTTAATATGTTTTGATATTATTTATTGTTTTAAACCCATTACTGACTTAAGCATCGGAGGGGTGTTAGCAAGGCTAACACCCACCTTAGCTTATAAGTTGTTTTGCAGTATATGCTTCGGAATATAGCTCCAGGATACACACTCAGGATATTTCGAAAGACTAGAGGATTGGCCCCCTCTCTCATGTTTAAGGGATCCTGATCCCTTCACAGGTTTGAAGGTATTCACCTTTCTCTCGAATTGGGTTTAAACACCCCGCCTGGAGTGCAAGTTATCCAGGGATAGTTCAAGGTGGCGGGACCAGTTCATGTAAAAGTGGCTGACAATTTCGTCACTATTGGCTATATCCTGGATCCTAAAGGTATATGAGGATTGATCACCCTCTCTCACGAAAGGGTATTTTCATACTCTCTAAGGTTTAAAGGTTATCACCTTTCTAAGTCTTGGAGTTTATACACTCCCGCCTGTAGCGCATGAAAATTTGGGATTTTCCTCAGGATACCTATGGGTTTGTCCCTAGGATACTAAGGAAATATCTCCAGTATATTTTTGGGTTTTACCCCTGTAACACAAGAACTGTTCAGACGATTGAAACTAATGTTCAAAAAATTTCTAAGTGTTCAACGACTTTATGCACAGGGGACATTCCTCCTAAGGTGATTGTGTAAGGCTCAAAGAATCAAATTTGAACCTAGTGTATTAAGTATCTCGGACTGGGGACATCTTAGTGGAAGAAATTGCAAAAGGATTAAAGTTCGATACTAGGGCTACACTCTATTCCTGGTATGATCTTTCCTTTGTGAACCTTACTTAAGTTGTTTGAACTTTTGAAACTATGTTTAAGGCTTAAATATCCTGATTAGGATATATCCTTAGGATATATTCTCAAAATGTGCTTTCGGGATATGTTTCAGAATATTTGATTGGAATATTTGGGATATAATACCTGGATTTAAAATCAAAGTTGAGTTCATGACAAGCATCTATTATCAAAACAAGGTTTATAATGTGACAACCCGTGATTTACGGCACCTAATTACGTGATTAACAGGTGATTAACGCAATAATAAATAGTGTTTAAGACGCAAATTAACGTAATTAGACTTTTGGAGTGCCTAGAAACGGCTAACCGGCTTTATAAAGCGTGCACGGGGGTTTACGGAAAAATCCGGTGAATATCAAGCGACAACGAAACGAAACCGTACAAAATACTGATAACGCTGACAAGTATAAATGTTACACGAATACTTTACGTCTATGAAATTAATTTTGTGAAATTATGGGGCTTCCATGCGACACAGATGCAACGTGAACTAAAAACGCGATGGTAGGAAACGTATCGGCAACGAAACGGAAGCGACGGAAACACCTGTCACCTCCGAAACTTACATTTTATGCTATATTTAGCTCCGTAATGAAATTTTGGTAGATACAGTCGAAACCGGATCGAGAAACGGATTGGAACGGCAACCGACGCAATCTACGCGCTTTTACGCAACCGACGATTTAAAATGTGACAACAACAACCACGTACGCTATCTTACCTATTTTGGAATCAAAATTTATATTTTATGACGCTACGAGGAGTTCGGGTCGCAAAAACGAGTTCATAGGAATTACGGGCCACTTACACATGAGATGGGCTTGTGGGCCGTGGGCCCAAGCCCGACCCACAAGCCTAAACCTGCACACAATGGGCAAAATCTCTACAAATCTTGCCAAAATCCTAGTAAAATCTCTAAAGATTTTTGTCTCAAAGATTTGAAACATAAAAATCCATACAAGATTTCATAAACAATTAACCTGAATGTGAATTGTATACACAAGAGACAATAGAAACCCTCTACTCTATTAATACCCAAAGCCCATTAGCAATTCATTTGTTCAAAACAAACAAACAGACAACAACCACGTCCACACTTTACTCTCTCTCACTTTCGGCGACAACAGCCAGGCGGAGCCACGGCGGCACTCCAGCGGCCCTTTCTCCGGCCACCCACCTCCCTTCACCCACTGTTCTCCTTCGTTCTACCCCCCCTCTCGGCAGATCGAGCAAAGACACCACCCCCCGTGCGGTGGTAGTGAACGGTGGCTACCAAAGTTCAGGGAGAGAGAGAGAGAACCGGATGGTGGTTCGAGCAGTCGAGAAGAGAGAGAAAGCCGAGAAGAGTGAAGGAACCGGCGGTCGGTACCATTGACCGCCGGACACTATCTTTATCCGGCGAGTTCACCAGCTTCGAGTTCGATTTGGTTGAAGTTCGGGTCGGTTTCAGGGGTTTCGGTGGTGGTGCGGTCACCGGAGCGGCAACAGACAACCGAGCTGAAGGGAGGTGATGGAGAGGACCGGTGGTGGTGGTCAGCAGGCGGTCGGAGACTCGGACCGGCGGTCCTTGTCTCGGTCCGGTGATTCGTTCTGGTCCGAAAGATTTCCGGTTGTTCGGGTCTCGGAATTTGGTTCAGTCAACAACCTCAGTTCACTCGGGTCACACCCGGTTAACCCAGTTAACTCAGTTAACTCCGTTAACCTGGTTGACTCGGTCAACTCACCGAGTAAACACAGTCAACGGTTCGGGTCAGTCGTGAAGCGGTTCAGTCAACTCGGTTCGGGTCCAGGTCAAACAGTTAAGGCAGTCAACGCAGTCAACAGTTTGTTCGGATCTCGGGTTACGGGCCAGATTAGGAAGCGGTACGATCGACTCGGTCGGACTGAGTCAACTCAGTCAACTCACCGAGTCAACTCAGTTCAACTCGGCCAACTCAGTTAACGGCTCGACGCAAGGATTGGTAAAGATTTTCGACACGATTATTTTGTTATTTTTAATGGTTACGTGAAATACGAGCTCAAACCGAACAAATTAACGAATTTTAGTTACTATTTACTTGGAGTTATCTAGTATTTCGTTTACATAAAGTGATTGTTATTGAATGTTGATGAATTTTGAAAAATAACGATAACTTTTTGTTGTTGGGGGCGTCCAAAAACAGAGGAAACTATGCACGTTTTTCGAGAAAATCCAACGCGTTTTATTATAAAACAGACTATCGGATTCAAGTAATTCTTTTTAGAAACAAATACAAAACATATAGTTTCTTTCGACAACTTACAACTTACGAAAACAACGATACGGAAATTATTTCGACAACAAATAAATATAGTTTATATATTTATTTCGAACGAAAACGACAATTCTTTTATAAAATAAATATATTTTATATATTTATTTCAAGCGTCAAACAACTCGTATTCGTTTTACAAAATCAATATAGTTTACATATTTATTTCGAATACCATACAACGCGAACTCTTTTATAAAATAAATATATTTTATATATTTATTTCAAGCGCCAAGCAACTCATATTCTTTTAAGAAATAAATATAACTATCGTATTTATTTCAAATGACATCAACACGAAAACGCTATTAAATAAATATAAGTTGTTATATTTATTTCAAAACGCCTAAACGGCATATACGTATATTATGGCAAATATATTACAAGACGCTATATATAATACAAGTTTATTATATATTACTTTCGTACGAATATTCCTATATACACAAACGACTTCTCGGAACTTAACAAGTTTAACTTAATCATTTTTATTAAGTTAACAATTTACCGTTGAATCGTTCGATTAACGATTCGGTAGAGCTCGATGACACGTAGTTTAGATACTGCGTTTATTTAGAAACTTATTAGGTATTCCATGTTAGGAATATTGTAGAATGCACGCTAGCAAGTCAAGTCTTGGAAACGACATCATCGAAGTCGTAATTAGCTAGCTTTGCACAAGGAATATTCAGGTGAGTTCATAACCCCCACTTTTTACTGTTTTACATTTTTGTAAATGTTTTCGGGGTGGAAAGACATGCACGTTTTGCAAAAGCATACAAAGTTTTGAACAAACGCAAAACTCGTATTTCTAAATCATATTACGAAGGGATTTCGAGAAACTCAAATGATTTACGAAAGGTTTATACTAAACATACCGGTTTTCAAACAAACATATCTTTCGGAATATGCATACCCACGAATTCTAGTTTTCTAAAACTACGGGTAAATACAAGAAGCACTCTTGGTGAGAACGAGTACCAAGTATGATGCGTTTTGAGGAAGGATCAGTCTTAGAGACTGAGGGAGGATCAGTCTTAGAGACTGGGGTAAAATACATGTACAAAGGATTACAGACATTTTTATACATGGTATGGTTAGCGTAAGGAGGGTTTACTACTTAGATCATGTGAGTGGGTAGGCACAACTTGGGATCATTAATCCTCATTGTAGGACCGAGGGACAGGAGCGGTAGATCTATCTGGGTGTAGCGAGCCCAGCCCCCAGGCCAAACAGAACGGACCTCGGGGTGACTTTGTGCCCGACGCATAAATTTGCTAGGTTTGAGTCTTCCTACTTGCACTTCACACATATCAATGGCCTTGCAAACCATTGGTGATCTCTTTATTTCCTTATTTGCTACATACCAGGGACATATATACTTACAAAACTACTTGTTCATACAAATTAAATACCATGTTTTATACAAAATTGAAAGCATAGGATTATGCGGGTATGGAGCCAAAGTCAGGGTGGGCATTGACGTTTATGCGAACATTACAAATACATGGTTTTTATGAACATACTGTGTTACAAACACAACGTTTCCATATAACTTGGCAAGAAAATGATTTTTAAATTCATTTTCTCAATACTATTTAAAAAAAAAAACCGGTTATTCCAAAAATTTATTTCAAATCTTTCACAATACCAAAGATTTATTTCAAACCTTTCACAACTTAAAAGATTTATCTCAAATCTTTTACGAACAAACTATGAACTCGCTCAACTTTATGTTGATTTTTCGCATGTTTCTTTCTCAGGTTGCTTTTCAAAGTCAAGGCACGGTTGGAATAGGAGAACCATTGGAGACTCGAGTACTTAGTGGGCGTTCAATTTCTAGAAAGTCTTTGCTTATTTGCTTCCGCTGTGCAATGAAGATACTAGTCCAGTCACGCCAGCTCTGATAATTTCGGGGTGTGACATATAAATTTTAAGTAAACTACCTTTTTCCTTTTAATACTTTATGTGAATTGTTTTGAGAATTACACTGATTTTGGGAAGCTGGAATTTAAACTAAATAATGCATGACAAAAAATTAAAAAGAGCAGCAAATAAGTTAAAAGAAGGTGGTATTGTCCAAAAATAAGTGATACTAGTCGATAACCAAAGGCTTCATCCTAAAACCTAGGACCCATCCACCTTTGGTTATCGAATTGTTTTAATGCTGGAAAAGAAATTGTTCCAAGGACAAAAAAAAAAATTGTTCAGACAAACATAACTCTCAAATTTAAAAGAAATGAGTTTTAGGGGACGACGCCTTCTTCGTTCATCGCGTTGTCGACAGCATCCGTTTCAGGATCAGCTTGAACATCCCTCTCAGCTTCGCCACTGGCACCAGTTGGTTTTTCAACCGCTTTTGAAGACCCTTCAGCTGCAGGTTTAACAGAATTGCCGCCGAGACTCCTTAGCTTTGTCTCCCAGGCATCGACATCCCAAGAAGGGCATCCGAAGCCCAACGTTTTGGCTTCGTAAGCCATCTTTAGCCTAGCCTGAAGAAGGGAAGTAACGATGGAACTTTTAAGGCCTTCCCGGTAGCTGATCATATCTCGTTCGTGTTGAGCATGGGCAGCGTCAAGATCGGCTTGGGCCTCAAGAGCGGATTTTTTTAGAGCGGCCTGATGCTCCTAAATCATGGTCTTGAACTTATCTTTGTAGTGTCGAGTTTTGGCAGCAGCGATCATACCTTGATCGGAAATGGTAACCTCAGCTTTCTTCAACTTGGACTCGAGCATCTTGTTGAGCCCACATGATTCCTGGTATAGATGAACCAGACGTTCGAGACCCTGCAACATAAGAGAATAGGTATTAGCCTTAATAAACAATTATAACCGGCATATAGTGCAGGATATAGGTCAAGGATACTAACCTGGTTAAGAAAAGAAGTCATGAACCCGCTTGCCTCAATGAACCCATGATTCTCATAGGGGAACGTATCAGAAATGGTAGGTGAGTCAGTCTCTTTCCTTTTGCGAGAACTTGAACTCCGGGGCTTAGTAGCTGGCGAAGGCTTGGGAATGATGATGGCTTTGGAGCTACTGGGCTTGGATGAGGCCGTAGCCTTGGGACTGGGCTCCTTCTTGACTTGGACGTGATCGAAATAACTGTCCAGCTCGTCAAGGTCGAAAACCTCTGGGATCTTGGCAGGTGCTGCATAAAGGGGAAGTTTTACATCCTTATTACTCTTCATTCTATTACGCTAATCAGTTATTTATGAAGTGACTCTTACCGGACATTTCAGATGATGAATATTGACTGGAACTCGGGATGTGTGTAGTAAAACTCCTGTCACCTGCCGGTAACTGGTAAACTGCTTCGATTCTTTTTTCGGGTTCTGCAGTAGGGGGAGCTACTTCCTTAAAGTTCATTGCATAAAGATCAAATAAGAAGATATTAGCACAGAATAAAAGTCTAGGAGTATCTGGGGATATTCTTGACCCTACCGGTGGTTAACCACTCCACCGGAAGACTAGCACCCTCATAGATGAAGTCTCGCTTGACGAAGAAGAATTTACGTTGCCATCCATCCTCGTTCTTGGTGGCTTTAAGTATAAGGGGTTTGTTGGAAGTTGAAAAGAGCAAGAACCGACTGGAACCATGTGATCGGAGGCGGTAAGCAATCGGCATATCCTCGATGCAGAGGTCAGGACAGTGAAGATTTTTTATTTGGTTGAGCACAATCAATACTCTCCAAACCATGGGCATGGTTTGGGCAAAGGAAATACCAGTAGTCCGGAAGAATTGCATCATGAATTCAGGAAATGGATACCGAAGACCTAGCGAGAAAGGGTATGCCAGAAAACAGACCCAATCGGCAGAAGAAACATCTGATCGAATTGATCGATCAAATGGTCTAAAAACCATGCCATCGGGGAAAGCGCCGGAGGCTCTCAACGCTGCAATGTCTGTGTTGTCAAAAGCACAGATCTCCTTCTTGGGATTTTTGAGAAGGTTTTGCTGAACGAAGGATTCCGACGATTCACTGGTATGAGAGTGGACTCTAGTAGCCATTGGAAGAAGGATAAAATTAACAGAAAATGAGGAAGGGATGAGTGATTACCTAGAGACTCTGTTGATGATATCTAGTTCTCAAACAAGAAGAGAGAAGATATAGGAGCGTGATAGATATCCATCGAGTGAAAAGCGCGTTGGGAGTTACATAGTGCTATCTTGACCATCGTTTCAATTTAATAACCTCGATTCGCGATATAAAGTTTTAAAATATATCCGTTGGATTGGTATACCAAAAGATATATTTGGGTACAATTGTTATGGGTCATTTTCTGCTTATATATCCTGACTAATATTCTGGATTTGATTGTTTATTTGTGATCAGGATACCGGATCAGGATATTGGTAACATCCTGATACGATATCCTGGTACTAACTAATTAGCTCACATGCAGATTATTGTAACAAGTCTCTAATGGTCAGGAGGACTTCTTCCCCTCAAGACTCAGGCAAATCGGTTGGGTTATAGACGTTGAACCCGGAAGAAGTGGACTACAACGTTTACTTGAGGAATATTCGAAGCATCCCGGTTTAATAGGATAGTTTGTTATTTTCGTTTTACTATAAATAGATTGATCGGATCAGGTTAAGGCACACATTCTTACTCACACTTTTACTCACCTGTTGCAAACAATCACTACACTCAAACACTTGTACTCGAATTACATTGTAACACCTAGTTGATCCGCATCATATCCTGCACTGTATCCTGATATTTGAAGCAATAGAAGAACAAGGTAGCTGTGATTGTCAGCTCCCGAGGTTTTGTGCCGGCGATCTAGATTGATCAAGGGCTTTCCTCGTACATCTTGTGTCGTCCTTTACATTTTCGCTCATTGTTTGATCATAGATACAGCTCTATATCCTGAGCCGTATCCAGAAACTGTTTTTGCAAATAACTTAACTAGCATATTTTCAACACACATTTCTAGCACACTACCTCACTTAACTAATTTGATCACTTAATTGCTTCGGTAATTTTTGACCAAAACAGTTAGTATTACCAGAAAAATATGGTAATATCTTTTTGGCTATAAAGCATATCTGTATACCATACGAAATAATGCGACTCGAAATAATGTAATCTCGTTATTCAACCAGTTTAGTTAACTTAGCGAAATCCATCGTTTTTGTATTATCGAATTCTTCATGAATCCATTATTTTAACCGATTTAGAGTTTTTTTTTTTTTTGAAATCTTTTACTTTTAACAAACAAACTCCTTTGTTTGTGAACTTATTCATTTGGTTCATTCATACGGAATCCACCGCTTGATAACAAGCCAAATTTCTTGATTTTTATCTTAGTTATGTCACACAAATTAATATGTAATATTAACAAAATTCTATAAAGCATATAACCACATACCTTATAGCTTTATTCTTCAATCGTGCTTTTGCTCGATTTGACTTCCCGACACTTCGCTTGTGTCGCTGTATGATCCCTTATTATAAGTGATCAATACCCTTCGTTAGTAAGCCCTTATAGGCCATCATTTTCATTTTGTAATTATTTACCTTTGTTGTTTATATGACTGAGTCGCAAAATTTGCCACTTGGTCATATGAATTTATAAATTAGGTTTATTCCACGCTAATTTCCTGATGAATAGCGTATTAAACAAATTCTTAATTTGAATTTCGACCTTAACCGGTCTTACTAACTAGACTTATTAGTCCAGTTACTTTATACCCATCATGAAGAAACACTAGATAATTGACCGGAATCGAATTATCTAGGGGGTTTGAATCCGCATAAAAGGTGAATTTTCTCTCGTTCGATCTGACGGGACAGCTCTTCTTCTCCGATAAACTCTGCAAAACAAAGCACCGTTAGCCTCGTCAAGGGGAGAAAGGGGTTCTCTCCTTGACCCGACTCCGGCGTGAGAATAAGTATGTGTTTATGAAGAAGAAGAAGTATTGAAGAAGTGTGTGTAACTTAAATTTCGTACCTGAATGATTCTCATATTTATAGCCGGGAGTCTTTGGGTGGGAAAACCCGTTAATGAAATGTTGACGGAAGATGCTAACCCCGTAAGTGGTTACATTTCCTTCTGTTAAGTTTCTTGATCCGACGTGAGTGTACACGGATCGTGGTTTAGATCTATGGCTGGGAGTTTGCCACGAGGAAAGTGATCAAGTGGAGGTTTCTTTCCAATTACATGCTACCATCATGATTTCAGGGATGCCTAAGGTGCTGACACGTGTCCAGACGGTTGTAACCGTTTAGTGGAGCACGATTGGGTCTTTCTAGAAGATTACTGCTGTAATCTGGTGTGACTCCTTAACGTATGGAGTCAGCAGAATAAATAATATCCAAGTCTGGATTTTAAGCGGAAGTGTTTATTTTAGGATTTCCATCTTTTGTTTATGGAAGAAAGCGCAAGGATTTATGATTTCCTTTGGGCGCGCGAGTGTTGACTGTTGACTGTTTCTTAAGGCTTTCTTTTGTAAGTCCAGTGCGCGGCCGCGCAAGGTAAAAAGAGAGCTTAAAGACGAGGTTGTGGTATGGTCCCAAGTACTTATCATGAGGTTTTTGGGACCTTACCCCTTCAAGTCCCCCCAGTCTAGTGTTGCACTTATGCAAGTAAGTGGAGCACTGGACTTATAAGAGATAAATGCTCTTTGGCACAAAAATAGGGAATCTTTTATGAGAAGATTTTATTTTTTCTTAAAGAAAACTCTTTTAGGGGAAATTGTGATTTTTCCCTTTTGTAATTATGAGCTGACGTTTGGTGACGTCAGTTTGTAATAAGAAATTTGTATTTGCGATATTTTACCTTTTTACATTGGGATACGTAATGGCGCTTGTCAGACTTCATTAATGGAGATATGACCCTGGTTCCTGTAGCGCCGTTCGGATGGGATGTTTTCCTGACAGTTAATCAGGGTAATCAAGTTTTTCCTTTTCCCGGAGTCTTGTTCCTCTTTATATATATATTTTGGGGATGTTTATTTGCTTTCTTAATTTGGAGAACATGAAGACGAAGAGTTCTGTTTATACTTGTCGTCTTCTGGATATTCTTAGAATTTATGAGGCTGCTGAGGGCCTCGTGCTTCTCTCCAGTTCACCGCCCTTAGTGACTATCGGAGCGAAAGATTCGTTCGACCCTATTTCTCTGGCGATTGCTGGTTCTAACTGTGAAACTTCTCAGCGAAAGGGTGACGTTGATGATGGTGTCGTTGTGCTATCTGCTGATGATTTGATGGCCCGTTTTCCGATGATTCGGAAAGGAGGATGCCAGTTGGTGTATCATCGTCGGAGGAATCGCCGGTTTAATCAGGTGCCGGTTGCTGGTGGAGACCCTGCCATTGAGTAGGTTAGGTTTGGGAATCTGCGTATTCCCCTTTTTTTATGTTTATGTTGGTCTTGCTACCGAAAACTTTGTGAAGATCACTGTCGTGATGTTTGTTTAAACTGCTTTTTGATGATATGTAGATTTTTGATGCACTGTTGTGCATGTAAGTTTATGTTTAAATTACAATATGTTGCATATGTTTTATTGCTTTTAGTAGGTAAGGCGAATGAGAAATGGTATTGGCTCATGTGTGAATGTTTGTCTGAAAGGCGTGTTAGTTTGCCTTGTTTAGACTGTTCATGAGGTGTACAATGTCTACCACATCGTTTTCGCGTAAACCAATAGAATTATATGCAATTTGTAATAAACAGTAACATGAGTAAAGATGATGTTTGTATTGATAGGAGTGCAAGGCTCGTAATACAAAGGATAATAAAGAAATACATTGCCTGTATGCTTTCGTTTTTGTGGACTGGTTTGACTTATATGTAACACCTGCACAGCTGCTGCTGCGCGTTCCAGGTGCGGGGAACTAGTGTCCCATCAAGTCTTTTTAGGGTGTACGCCCCTTTGCCTAAGACCTCATTGATGATGTATGGTCCTTCCCATTTTGGTGCTAATTTGCCTGGTTTTTCCGTGTTGGAAGCTTCATTGTCGCGCAGGACAAAGTCACCAGGAGTAAATGTGCATACGCGGACGCGCGCGTTGTAGTATTTTTCGAGTTTGGATTTGTACCTTGCCTCTGTGATGGCGCCATTCTCGTGCCTTTCTTCGAGAAGGTCTAAATCCAGTCTTCGCTCTTGCTCGTTATTTTGTCTTTCCATAGCTAGCATGCGTGGTGATGGAAGACCGATTTCTACTGGTATTACCGCTTCTGATCCATAAACCAGGCTGAATGGTGTTTCTCCGGTGCTGGTTTTTGGCATGGTGCGGTGTGCCCATAAGATGCTGGAGAGTTCATCGACCCATCCTCTGCGCGCAGTCCCGAGTCGCGCTTTTATGCCATCGACGATCTGTTTGTTTACACTCTCTACCTGGCCGTTTGCTTGTGGATGCGCTACGGAGGCAAAGTTGTGCTCGATCTTCATTTCTTTGAACCATTTTTGAAGATCATCTGAGGCGAAGTTAGTGCCATTGTCGGAGATGATGCGCAATGGTAATCTGAATCTGCAAATAATATGTTCCCATATAAATTTGCGAATTACCATTGCTGTTGTTAAGGCTAGTGCCTTGGCTTCGACCCATTTTGTGAAATAGTCGACTGCTACAATGATGAATTTTACTGCGCCTGGCGCGTCAGGGAATGGACCAACAAGATCGATGCCCCATTGCTGAAAGGGCCAGGCGGAAGTGACCGGTACGAGCGGGTTCTTTGGTCGGAGTGTTTTTGGCTCGTGGCGCTGACAGGCTGCGCATCTCCCTAACAATTCTACTGTATCCACGTGCATTCCCGGCCAGTAGTATCCCGCGTTCATTATTTTTGCCACGACCATGCGCGGCCCTACGTGTATTCCGCATAAACCCTCGTGGATTTCTCTGACCAGGTATTGTGCATATGTTTTGTCAACACAGCGCAGTAATGGTCCCATAAATGACTTCCGGTACAGGACGCCATCCGCCATTTCATAGTTTATTGCCTTGTGTTGGATTTTTCGAGCATCTGCCTTTCCTTCCGGGAGCTTTCCGTGTTGTAGGTATAAGATGATCGGAGACATCCAGGATGGATTTCCGACTTCTATAACGTTTACTTGTTTGAGATGAACCGAAGGGTTAGACAATACCTCGATACACACTTCTTTTGCTAAGTGTTTGAAGCTGGTAGCGGCCAATTTGCTTAGTGCATCTGCGTGCTTGTTTTCGCTTTTGTTTATATGGTTGACTTTGAACGTCTGGAATTGGCTGATTAACATCCGCGCTTGTTCAAGGTATAACGCCATAGCTTCTCCCTTTGCATCATAGTGCCCATTAACTTTCTCGGCCACCAGCTTTGAATCGACGTTAGCTTCAAGGTTTTGTGCCCCCGTTTAAGCGCTAAGCGGAGACCTGCTAAGAATGCTTCATACTCAGCTTCATTATTTGTGCTTCGGAAATCCAGGCGTATGGCGTATGTAAGCTCATGATCGTCTGGGCTGACCAATCGGAGACCTGCGCCGGCTCCGTCGTCATTGGAAGTTCCGTCTGTGTGCAAAGTCCAGACCCTATCGTCGAAAACAGGGACAGGGTTCTGGATTGCCTCGCATTCTTGGATTTTATCGATGGGAACCTCTGTGGCAAAGTCTGCTAGGACTTGCCCCTTCATCGCTGGTCACGGCTTGTATAGGAGATTGTATCCTCCTAGCTCAATAGCCCACTTGGCCAATCTTCCCGCCACATCGGGTTTGGATAAGATTTGACCTAAGTGGTAATTAGTGAGAACTGTGATGACATGGCCAGAGAAATACCGACGTAAACGCCTTGATGCATGCGCTAGAGCTAGGACTAGTTTTTCTATCATTGAGTAGCGCGTCTCTGGACCAGTGAGCATCTTGCTTATATAGTATATTGGGGTCTGAATGTTTTCGCGTTCCACCATTAAGACCGCACCTACTGCTACTTCTGCAGCAGATAAATATAGGATCAGTGGTTCCTTTTCTCGTGGCGCTGTCAGCGTTGGTAACTGAATCAAACATTCCTTCATTTGCTTGAAGGTTGTTTCCGCTTCGGGTGTCCACTGGAAGTGGGTTTTCTTGGCGCAGTTTCGCAGCGTGCTGATGAATGGGTAAGATTTTGCCGCGTGATTTGCTAAAAATCTGTTTAAGGCTGCTAGATGTCCGGCGAGCCTTTGCATTTCTTTTATTGTTGCAGGTGATGGCATTAACTGGATTGCCTGCACTTTCTCCGGGTTTACTTTAAAACCATCTCGTGTTACTATAAAACCCAGAAACTTCCCTTCTTCTATCCCGAAGGAACATTTTGTTGGGTTGAGTTTTAAGTTTACGCTGCGCAATGAGTCGAATGTGCGCTGAATGTTTGCCAACATTGTTTCTTCCTGATGACTCATGATGACGAGGTCATCCATGTATACCTCGACTGTTTTACCAATATCTCCTCTGAAGACTGTGTCCATTAGTCGTTGGTATGTTGCGCCTGCGTTGCGCAAGCCGAAGGGCATTTTGGTGTAGCAGAAGATGCCCTTGTCTGTACGGAATGCAGTCTTGTCTTCGTCTTCCTCTTTCATCTGGACCTGATGATAACCTTTGTAACAGTCAAGGAAACACTTCCATTGAAATGACGCTAGAGAGTCGACTTTTTTGTCTATCTCAGGAAGCGCATAGCAATGTTTTGGGCATGCTTTATTCAGGTCTTTGAAGTCGACGCACATTCTCCATCCGCCACTGTGTTTCTGTACCATTACTGGATTGGCAACCCATGTATGGTATTTAACTTCGCGTAAGATTCCCACATTAAGTAGCTCTGTTACTTGTTCGTCCATAGCTTTTGCTTTCTCTTCACTAAAACTGTGCCTCCCCTGAGCAACAGGTTCTGCTGAGGGTCGGATGTTCAGACAATGTTGCGCTATGTCGCGTGGGACCCCAGTCATGTCTGCTGGGCACCAAGCGAATATGTCTTTATTGTTGGACAGCAATTCTTTTAATTGTATTCATGTTTCCGGTGAAATGGCGTGTCCTAACAGGATGGTCTGCTCTGGATATTCGTTGTTCAGAACCCATTTCTCCGGTTCGTTTGATGCTGAAGGTTTGGCCGCTTTTGCTGGTGGCTCATCGTCCACGTACATGACCTCTTTACTTGAGTATAAAATTGCTACTCCGGTTTCTGTTGGAAATCCACATGCAGCATGTGGAATAGAGGTGATCATGCTGAATTCTCTCTGTGATCTTCTCCCGAGCAATACATCATGGCGTGATGTTGCTGGCATAACCATGAAATTTACTGTGACTGTACGCGAATGCTCGCCATCAGATAGAGTCACAGGGAATGCTATTTGCCCTAACGGGAATACAGCTTCATTACAAAATCCGGTGAGAGGAAAATCGACCGGCTCTAGGCGTGCTTTGTCTTCTGGATCGAGCTGTTTGAAGCACTGCTCGTATATGATATCCATCGAGCTTCCTGGATCTATAAACATATAGTCCGTTCGATAATGGTCGGAGATGCCAGTAATAATTACTGGTCGCTCTTCCTGAGGGCCTCGAGGAACCATAGGAAACACAACTTGCTGTTCCTTCCAATGCTGATCATGACATCGTTTGTTTGGCCTTTGTGAAGGGCCTCCTTGTACCATGTTTATGTGTTTTGGTTTAGCTTTCTGATGGCTGATATCTCTGGATTGTTGACGTATCTCAACATAACTGTTAGATTGGATGTCCCCCTGACAGGGTGTTGGTGGGTCCAATACTACAGTGTCAATTTCTCCACCAGATCTGATGTTTGGGAACTCAGATCTGGAAATTTGTGTGAAAATTGTGTTTAAAGCAATCTGGCATCTATTAAACCAGTACTCTGGGGATCTCTCTATGAGTTGATCTGATGAATTCTTTCCGTCTGAATGACTGTTGCTTTCGTTTGTTCCCATGATTCCGTCGATCTGGGTATTTTGGGTTGTAGAACCCTCGAACTCAGATCGAGGACCTGATGGGTGAGATGATGAATTCTCTGCCATGTGAAAACAGAGAATGAGAAAACTAAATTGAAACGAGACAAAACTGAAAAAACAGAGGAATCGGTGGGCGCCAATGAAGAAACACTAGATAATTGACCGGAATCGAATTATCTAGGGGGTTTGAATCCGCATAAAAGGTGAATTTTCTCTCGTTCGATCTGACAGGACAGCTCTTCTTCTCCGGTAAACTCTGCAAAACAAAGCACCGTTAGCCTCGTTAAGGGGAGAAAGGGGTTCTCTCCTTGACCCGACTCCGGCGTGAGAATAAGTATGTGTTTATGAAGAGGAAGAAGTATTGAAGAAGTGTGTGTAACTTAAATTTCGTACCTGAATGATTCTCATATTTATAGCCGGGAGTCTTTGGGAGGGAAAACCCGTTAATGAAATGTTGACGGAAGATGCTAACCCCGTAAGCGGTTACATTTCCTTCCGTTAAGTTTCTTGATCCGACGTGAGTGTACATGGATCGTGGTTTAGATCTATGGCTGGGAGTTTGCCACGTGGAAAGTGATCAAGTGGAGGTTTATTTCCAATTACATGCTACCATCGTGATTTCAGGGATGCCTAAGGTGCTGACACGTGTCCAGACGGTTGTAACCGTTTAGTGGAGCACGATTGGGTCTTTCTAGAAGATTACTGCTGTAATTTGGTGTGACTCCTTATCGTATGGAGTCAGCTGAATAAATAATATCCAAGTCTGGATTTTAAGCGGAAGTGTTTATTTTAGGATTTCCATCCTTTGTTTATGGAAGAAAGCGCAAGGATTTATGATTTCCTTTGGGCGCGCGAGTGTTGACTGTTAACTGTTTCTTAAGCCTTTCTTTTGTAAGTCCAGTGCGCGGCCGTGCAAGGTAAAAAGAGAGCTTAAAGACGAGGTTGTGGTATGGTCCCAAGTACTTATCATGAGGTTTTTAGGACCTTACCCCTTCACATCACTAAGGCTACAGTGTGATTATATTTCACATTACCTTTTTTTGACCGTGATCGCGTCACGTCATGTTTAGGTTTATTTCAACCTTTCACTATCGAAAATATTTCTTTTCGAATGCATCGTCTTGCACTTATCGGTGTCAAGACCTGTATCTTTTAATATTTACTATTTCAATTCCTATCAGAATATTCATATTTGTGAAAACATTATTTCTTACTAAAACTGAATTTTAGTTTAACGTTTTCTTTTTAACTTATGAATACTTCATATCAAGAAATTGACAACAAAGAATTTATCCTTTTACAGACTTTGTTTTACGCGGGGATTCTCAACTGGTTCCCTCGCTTTGTCTAATTAACCCGTAGGTTCTATCACTTAGCCTCGTGGGCTATTTCATTAGGCTTTCACCTCTTTAAGGCGAGGTCTTTATAATCTATTTCTTTCTATTCATGACCCGTGGGTCATTTTAGTCCCGTAGACCTTTACACTATTTATAACCCGAAGGTTATGATGATCCCGTAGATCATTCCTTACTCATGTCATTCTTAAAATACATGTTTGGGGTCAAGGCACCCTGTTTATGTTTGAAAATCATTTGGTTTCAAGTTTAAGATCCATTAACCTTGACTATAGTTCGTGACTACAATCGTTTTATTTCGGATCATTCTCCCGACTCTATGACTTCTCACGTCATTTATGCGTCGGTTTGTCTTATGCTCACCGTTATCCGGTTTACATATATTCGTATTTGATTATGTCTCATTACCGGGCTCATTATTCTTTTGCGTTTAACGCTACCCTTATCCGGCTTGCGCTTACTTATGCCATCCGGCATTATATTGTATTCAACCCGTTTGACTTCTTAGTGTGAAATCCATCACTTATAAACAATCAAACTTTATGCTTTATTCAACTCATTCAACCTCAAGATAGTTGAACATATTTATCACAAATTCATATTTGCGAAATTTTTATGGGTTTTTAGTCATAACTCATAATCCGAGTCTTTTGACTTTCAATCCGCGTTCTCGTCTCTTGGTCTACGCATGTATTTAAATCCTTACCCATCAACCGAGTATTTTACCGAAGTCATCATTAATGCAACCATTCTAGTATGCATTAATACTTCGTTTGACCAGTTTGGTTATCTTAGCGAAATCCATCGCTTTATTCAACCAAACCTTTATTCTTTATGTGACCATGCTTGATGGTCTTATAAATTCTGAATGATGATTATCATCATCATCCTTTCTTTACTACGACTATATTTTCGTATAGGCAATACCTTTGTTTCTATGACCTCGCGGGTCAATTATCCTTTGGTTTTGCATGCCCCTTTTTGTCAACCATGGCTCTTTCATCCAAAATGACTTATTTCACGAATTCACTTGGGCCATACATCATTTTTATGGTTCCCTCGAAAACCATTTATACGAGTATGCACATAAGATTTCTTGACCCCAATGTTCTTTTAACTTTTTCATTCGTCTTGACCTTACCACATTGGACATAACTGTGCTCATTATAAGAAGCTCATGGTATCATGTGTTCGCTACTTACTTGGCCAGAGTAAGCGATCAACACATGGTACGCATGACCTTATTATAATTACCACATCACGTCCCATGTAAGTAACCTCTCTATTCATTTCCATTTTTATGATTTCATTTGGTAAAACTTTATTTAATTGTCAATTAACAATTATTAGTTTTACCCGTTTTATCCTTGAACATATAAAATGTTCCTTTTTATAACCATTTATACAATCACATTCATTGATGTGATCATTACTTTTCTCAGTAGGATCTATATTGAGAATACTCACTTGGATTATTACTTTCGTCCAAGTTTATATTTACACTAAATTCAGTTATTGTCTTATTATTCACGACTGTGAATAACACGTATCTCTACTAAATTTCTCTTGGAAACGTCATCCTGGATAGGTAACCTATCCAGGTTTTCCAAGTTTCTTATTCTATATGCAACTGTCTTTCACTGTGTATTTGTTACACATTATTGTTTGTACTATAAGTTTAAGACGTGTACCTTATAGATACTTGCCCTGATAAACTTTCCTTGTTGTTCGATCTCTCATTCGAGATCATTTCTTGATTTCATGTCTTTGGCGTGTATGACTTACTTGTCATACTTCAAACCATATCTTCATCGTATCGATAGATCCTTAAACTCTCGTCATCTTCAGATGCAAGGATCCTTTAATTTAAAACGTCTACAAATGTTAGTAACGTTGACATTAACAAGCACCCGTATTACAATACAATGCTTTCTACGACATGTGTTAACACACGTAATTTGTTTAACTATATACGTCTTTAATTGCTTTATTTGGGGTAACATGTTTTACACAATAACTCTATGTGTTGTTTTCAACACTTTACATGCTAGACCGTTAATGTATTGAATAACTTATCGGATTATGCGATCAAGTCTCAAACCGAACACTTTAATCTTTAACCTTGAGCTCTGATTACCAACTTGTAAGACCCTTACTTGATTTATACGATTTACGTATAAACATCGACTATAAATTGTGTATTATTGATTACAATACATTTGAAAATATGAGTTTGTTAAAACATTTCAGCGTCATATTTTGATATCATCGTTTAAAACATGACAATGATACGTGATGCGGAAGCTTGAATTCTTGATCGTGTTCGGTTCTACGTTGAGCTTGATCGTCCTCCGGTACTTTACATAATACCTACATTTCATAAAATCATGAAATGAGTTAGATATAGGAGTTTAAAACATGTTTATATGAGTTCCTAAGACTCAAATGAAGAAACAGCAGCAAAATGCCCAGTATTACATTCGTCGCATGCCGCGACGCCGTTCACCCAAACCTGTCGCGTGCCGCGACGCCATATAGTCATCTCCGTCGCGTAGCGCGAGGAGTGTATTTCGACAGAAAGGTTTGTTACAAAACCTGCATTTTCTGGCAAATTGTAATTTTACGAAAACGGACATAACTCTCTCGTTTTTAATCTGTTTCTTCCTACGTGGTCGTAAATTGATTCTCCATATTATGGAGTTAAAATCCGACATCCGGATTAACAAAATTTAAGACTTTTAAGCCTTCAGCTTAATATAAAATTACCACTTTTAAACCCGTTCATGAATTTATCAAACTAAAACTAGTTTGTTGCATACAAATTATCATGAACCTCATTTTATATTAGTTTCCTATTATTCAAGGTCCAAACCACGGGTTTCTTACATATTCTTAACCTGTTTTTGCTCATATGCTTATTTTGACCCGTTAAGGGTATTTAAGCATATTTTAAGCACGAATCGCTTTCATTCGTTTCTAGCTTTATATTTCCACATTTCTTATCAAATGTTCTTCCACCACAACTATATTTGTGGTGGATTTAATGTGGTGATCTATATATTCCGAGTTTTCCCCCTCGGATTATCATTTTACGGCAAAGATTCATATAGAGTCATTTGACCCAAAGATTCACATCTTTCGCTTTTTAAACTTATTCTAAGTATTTGTTGGATCATAAAACTCGTTTCTAAACAACCTTTAAGGGTCGTTTGCTCAATTTTAGCTTACAAGGGCATTTTGGTGACTTTTAACCCTTCTTTTACAACGAAGGACTTTTAAAGCCATATTTGACCAAAATCCCACTTTTAAAACTATGATCTTGTTTAAAAATCATTATGTTTTTAAGACATGATGATTTTAGTTTAAATCATTCGGTTTACCTATTAAGATGACCAAATGTCCATTTTTTATTTTGTCTAACTCTCATAGAACCTCAGGTTCTTAATGAATAGTTAACCTATTATGCATACCTGGCTTGGATCAATATATTGACCCGTTAATACCTTGCTTTAATAACCGCTAATTACTATCGACGCGGATATCCATTAGATGTTTACTCCTATGAACATACAACTCGACAAATAATCATTAGTCGATATCGTCAAAGGGTGATATCTTCACCTTTTGACCCGTTTAGTCTAAATGACCGTTTATCTTTGCGAGATGACATTTTTTATCATCTCATCTACATAACTCGCTCTGGTTTACACCGTACGATCATTTTACTTATAAACCATTTTGCTTATCTTTTTCCGTACGACTACATGTCAGAACATCATATTTCAATTGCTTATTTATCTTATTCGTAATTAATACGATAAGAGAATATTCTACGAATTAAGAATAGTGTAAGCTATACTTACCTTGCATCCAAATTATGCTTTTCCCTCATACTCGATTCGTTTGACCCGCTTCCTTCCCAAGCTTCCACCTAGCTTGTTAAGCGTCAAACTATTATCATAATTCGTAAGATAGTTAGATTAGTCATTATCAATCATGACTACTCCATCTTACGGGTTTTATGTCGAAATTATCATTCAATCATATTTTTGATCATCTTGACTTTTAAAAGTCAAACTGCCTAATGACGAAAGTAATTACACGATGTAGATCAACTACTCGTTTTATTACTTTGTCAATATCATGTAAGCATCATTCTTATGCTACCGGTTTAATTACTTATTAAATGAAGTTCATGTAATCGAAATTCATCGAATTAACACAACTTTAATCATTTTTAACACATAATGATATCATACATCATTCAACATGAATATATCATCGATTTTCATCTTATCATACAAAACTCACTTCTTAGCAAGTATGATTTATATGCTTAAACACCTAAATTGTTCAAGTTTCATATTATTACTATCATGTATGATGATTTTAAACACAATTATATCATCAATGTCATAATATGATTAAAACCCACTTGTTCTAGTGTGGTAAATCATCTAATCATTCAATTCATGGCAATATATGTAAAATTTTCACTTAAGGTTTTAATCCTTAGCGATTATACATCACAATTCAGCCATAACTTCAATAATTCATTCATAATTCGCGATTATGATGTTTACTCAAATTTCACAACTTCACAAATCATCAAAATTTTACATACCTTATGATCCCCTAGCTTGGGTGATCATTAATTCACGTTCAATTGTGAATTTGGACTTCGTTTAGACCTTCAAATTGATGATATTGTTGAAGTTAGGGTTAGAGCTCCATGGGAGCTTCTCCTGGGATCAAATACAGAACACACACACACTCTGTGTGTTTTGTTTTGTTTCTATTAAACAACTTTCACTTATCCAGTTTTGGCCCCTCTTGTTTGGTTAGTTATTAAGTAGGCCACAACCTACTTATTTCTAACAATATTCCCACTTATTAACTAGGTTAAACATTCCTAGTTAACTTAGTGGGTTCTGGGAATTTATGACTCAGATTATTTTAAGTCCCGTTGACTTGGGCCTTTTATAAGCTTTATTTCTCAAAAGCATTATTTTTCCCTTTTTATTAAGTAATAGGTTTAGTTATATAAATCCTAATATTTTCCGGGTTAATTTTACCACTAACGGTACTTTACCCGTCTTTTAGTATTAACTTGGTTTGATTACCAAAACCGTTTTCGGGGTGTTACAGTAGGCTCAGCTCTTCAAACAGGTCTGCGTAAGCACGGTTTTCACCACTATCTTGTTTGAGGTAATAAAATTCGGTTTCGAGTGACTTCATTTTGCTTCGTGGCCAGAATTCTTTCTTTATAAGATTTTTGAATTCTCCCCATGTTTGTGCTATTGCTATGTCTGCACCTCTGTCTCTCATGACTCTGTTCCACCAAGTGAGTGCTCTCTTTTGGAAAACACTCAAGGCGAACTCTACCTTGAGCTCACTAGGACACTGAACATGGGGGAATGTGCTTTCTATACTCTCAAACCATTGTAGGAGCCCAGTTACTCCTTCAGACCCATTAAACTTGAGTGGTTTAGCCGAGTTGAATTGTTTGTAGTTGCAGGGCATGAGAACATTGTTGTTTCTATTGTTGTAGATCTGATTAAGTTGGGTCACAAGGTTTGGGAGTATAGCAGCTATCTGCTGAGCGATCATTGCCGCCTTTTCTGCATCCTGAGTAGCGTCATAGTGAGGAGGCATATTTTGAAGAAATAGCTACTAGTGAAACCAAATGAGTGAGATCCATAAAAGGTCATTGTAGTGAATTGAAATTTCGGACTTAGTATTTGTTCAAAAATCTTGTTCTTGTATTTAGAAAAAATAGTGTTGTTAGTTTTGTTTTGAAATAAGAAATGCTTAAAAATAAACTTTTGTTATATTTTTGGATGAGAAAATCTCAAACCAAGTTAATGATTTGAGTTATAATTTAAAATTTTATTATTTTTTAAGATAAAAATATTTTTGATTGAATTTTTAAAATAAAGAAATTATGTATATAGTAAAAATTTAAAATTCTCATCCAAATGATAAAAATTTTGTAATTTTGAAAGACAAAAGATAGTATTTGAAAATGAAATAGGATTACAAAGTATCGTGAAATGAAATGGAATTTGTTTTGAATGTCTTGAATAGTGTCACAAAGGTTGTAGTGTTTAGAAATTGTTCGACATGGTCAAGGTGGATGGGATTTTATAATGTTTCGAGAAGACATGCTTTAGCCTATAAGTGGACACTCATCCCAAGAGTTCCCAAGTAAGAGTGACTGGTCTGATAATGCGAATTTGTACTAACACTCTAGCCTTAGATAGAAAACTCGAGGTACATGCATCCACCCTTCCAGATTGCATGTGTTCACATTATTAAAACTCAAGATTTTGATGATAATGTTTGAGAAAAACATTTTGAGAAAGATTTCGATGAAAATGTTTGAGAAAGACATTTTGAGAAACACCTTAAGGCATAAAGACTAAGAGTTTAAGATAAATCATCTAAGGTTAGATGATTTGTAAGTCATAGAGTAGTTGTGGCAAGAATAAGGATGAGGATGAAGATTAGGATAGAGATCCTAATTCTACTCATGTTTGGGTCCCTAGAAAGGTTATAGACTTGGTTAAAGGCATTACAATAACCTATTTCCCTATAACCAGTGCTCTGATACCAGTCTGTAACACCCAATCGCATAATACAACAACAGGCGGCGGAAATATCGGGGAGTTACGTTACAAATTGCTCACAATAACTGGTACTAAATTGTTTCATTATGATAACATTGTTTTACAATACAAAGAATACATGTAATTGTCTTTTGTTTTAAGAAGTCTAAGGCCCTGATGTGATCCTATGTGTTACATGCTTGAATAATCAGTAACCTGAAACATATGTGAAAATAAGAGTCAGCATAAAACCTGGCGAGTACATAGGTTTTGTTAGCCAAATAAATGGCAAAAAGTTTGGTATTGCAATACTTTGACAACTACGAGAGCTGTCAATTGAAAATGGACTCTTTGAAGCCAAAGAACGGCAAAAAGGTTTAGCATTGCAATATATTATCTTGATTGTGAAACTTGTGACAAAAGAGTTTTGCATATGGCAATATTATTATTACTATGTAATTTTTATGCCATTGAAAATTGTACTTTGGTCTTTGTTACAACATTGAAATCGGTCATAAACTTGTGTGAGTACTATTAGAAATCAAATCAATGATTTATAATAGTACTTTGGATATCCTTCTAAGAATCTAACATATGAAAATATGGAAGATTCTACAAGGATTTGGATAGTGAACATTTGAATCAACTAAACAGAAAAATCCTAAAGTGATTCGGATAATGCTACAAGGGTAATACAATAAGAATACTTATATATCGGAAGTACTAGCGGCGTATCCACCATGTTCTTATGGTATTACACTCGTTTCGTTATCTAAATCACTACTAATCACATAAACACATAATCATCAACTTGGTCATCAACTTATACACACGCATTAAAGTACACAAAGAATCCAATCAAGGACTTCAATTTAGTACTTTAAACATCCCACAAGAATCTAACTATTAAGATAGATAGATACTATAAGGATCCGGGTTGGTCACAATGAATCATAACATACACATTAAAGTACATATTGAATCCAAACAAGGACTTCAATTTAGCACTTTAAACATCCCACTAGAATCTAACTATGAAGATAAATAGATGCTATAAGGATTTGGTTCGATCTCTTTGAATCATAACTTACGCATTAAACTACACAAAGAATCCAATCATGGATTTCAATTTAGCACTTTAAACATCCCACAAGAATCAATCTATGAAGATAGATAGATGCTATAAGGATTTGGTTTGGTCACATTGAATCACAAAATCCTAAATCCTAATAGTGATTCGGATAATGCAACGAAGGGTAATACAATAAGCACACATATATATAGGAAGTATCAGCAGCATATCCACCATGTCCTTATTGTATTACTCTAGTTTTGTTATTTAAATCACCAACAATCACTACACATAAACAAATAACCATCAACATGTAAAGCACTTCTTAGAAATCTTACTATGAAGATAGAAAGATTTAATATTGTACTTTAAATATCCTACAAGAATCTAACTATGAAGATAGAAAGATCCTATAAGGATTTGGTTCATGTTCTCAATCGTCGTGTATTGCTTAATAAGAATAATACACAAAAAGCGCTTAGTAAACACATATATGCCATACATTAGAAAAATTGATTACACATATGAATCACCCCAAGACATTTGAAAAAGGTAAAAGAGGGGAACTATGTACTCACTTGGGATTGCGCATATGTCTTGTATAAATGATTAAACAGAGCTCAAAGGATCAAGAGTTCAAGTGTTGAAATGGTTCTTAGTGTATCGGGTAACTACATGTTAGTGTGTCGAAACTTGAAAACGGGATATCGGATAGAATGAAGTCTTATAAACCAAATGAGTGTTGGAACTCACATGATATGGTTTAACAAACTCAACATTCTGATTTGGAATGATCCTAAGTGCTTTTGACCCGTTGTGACTCGTTAAAGTAGTTTACACTACTTTAACGGGTCATTTGCGTAAATATACATTCGGATGGTTAAATATGTCCTATGATAAGTCTTACATGCCAAAACATGTTCGATAATGTTGTAACATCAATTTATATGTCAAAACTTTGGTTACATATGCTTAAAATTGATTTATAAGCAAAAATGGCATTTTGGTCATTTTTAAAGAAACATAGAAACGACTCATCATAACACTAAACAAACGACGTGACCATAAGGTATAAACTCAGAAGGTTATTCCCTATACAACTATGGTCACAAATATGTGTTTGGTCGGATCCTAAGATTGACCAAACGGGTCGGATTCAAAAGTCAAAGCGGCGGTCAAGACCGCTCGACTTACGACCCTAATGAAGCACTAAACTTGAAGTGACGAGTTAGACATGTTGAAACATGTCTAATTAAGTTATAAAACTGATTTGGTATCAAAACTTGGAGTTTTGATACCCAAAAATAGTTTCGTCGTAAATTGCACATTATGTGCATCTTTGACCGAAACTTTGACTCGTCACTTCGACTAGTAAACGTGGTAATCAGAAGGTGCAATCGCAAAGGATTATAACCTTCGTGATTACAATCACGTTGCAAAGTTCAATTGAACTTTGACTTGACCAATTAAGCTCAGAACCGAAAGTCAAACAGAAAGTCTAACTGTTTGACTTTTAGCTAAAAATAGCTAAAATAAATGAAATAGACTAAGGGAGTGAAGGGGTATGGTCCCAAAAACCCTGCGCAGGTATATAAGACCATACCCTAAATTCATCCTAAAGAACATCCTAAACGAAACCTTGCGCGGCCACGCAAAGGTTCTCAGCAAAAGACGGAAGAAAATAGTCTTCGATAACCATGCGCCAGAGGAAAAGAGAGGATCACTCAACTAACACCCTTACGCGGGCTCGCGCAAGGGCACAGTTAAGCTTAAAGAAAAAAACCTCCACATCTCTGCGCGCCTGAAGTCAAGACTTGAACAAAAGGAATCTTTTCTGTTACAACAGAATAGACACGTGGCAAGGGCATAAAGGATTACAGCTGTAGATCTTCTAGAAGGCTTGCTAATCGTGCATAACCATTCAGTTATAATAGACTCTGACGTGGTACAATCTTAGACGTCCATCTAAATCACGATGATGGGACTCATCTGAAGATTAATCTACACAAACCCACCTTCCACATGGCATCTCCCCAGCCGTCGATCACGCTCATAATCCGTGTGCATGGATGTGGTGTTAGTGGTTGACGGAAAAGTAGAATAACCGCCAACGGAAAAGTGCTTTCCGTTACTATCCCCGTCAGACTATTTTCCCACCAAAAACCGGCTAAAAATAAGGCACTGCAGGTATGATCTCATAACTTACTTTCACTTCACTCTTACTTTACAACTTCATCTTCTTCCTCGAGATCACTGTACTTATTCTCACGCCAGAGGGTGGTCAATGAGAGAACCCCCATTCTCCCCGTGGCGAGTCTAACGGCTTTCTGTTTTGCAGTGATCACCGGAGAAGGAAATCAGCCAAACCCACAAATCGACGAGAGGATTAACCCCTTTTATATAGAGACTAAACCCTTGATCTGATTGATTCCGGTCAATTCTGATCACTGTTTCTTCATTGGCGCCCACCGATTCTTCAATTTCCTTTTTATCTTCTCGTTTGATTCATTTTATTCTCTTCTGTTTTCCATGGCAGAAGCTCCGTCGAATCATCCACCAAGTCCTCGATCAGAGAACAGGGGCAATTTTGCTCATGCTTCCAGTGTCGAGGGGATTGTGGAAGAAGCATCCGATGATAACGATGTCCAGAACAACGTTAATCATGAGAATGATCTTGTTACACCAGGAATACAACCTGAAATCCCGATCAGCTCAATTTTTCCTCTTGGTGAAACTCCGATTTCATGGTACGTAAAATCCCAAGGTGCGATAAACCCAGTCTACGCACAGCTCTGTGCACAAGCTGCCCAACCTGCACCACAAACGCACAGATCTGCAGCTAAGGTGCGAGCTCCATCTACACCCCGAGTGTTGCATTACGATGCAGCATCACACATGTCAGTAGATGATACGGAAGTCTATTCCAAATCTACCACTAAGTATGAATCCACTCACTCTGAATCCAGGCGACGAGATCACCGTGATGAACAGTACTCTCACAAACGTTAGTCGGTCCATTCATGTTTGGGCCCACATTTCTCTCAGAAGCAGGACACCCAAACCGATGAATATGACAGGACGTATAATGAAGACGACAACACCAGCGTTTTCAATTGAATACAGAGAGATCATGCAAGCTACAAACCAAAAATACGTGCGGTTTACAACCCAGAAGCGGAGTATGATTACAATCTGATTTACCGACCAGCAGAAGCCATTGAGAATTTCAAGTTTGTCAAAGAGATTGCACTAGCTCCCCTGGAGCAGGCAAAATTGCCTTCAAATGTTGGAAAGTTCAATGGATTATCAGATCTTGATGATCACTTGCGCGTGTGCACTAGCGCAGGGTTAGTCGGTGGATGGACACTACCTATGTGGTGCCATTTGTTTGTCCAAACCCTTATAGGCGCCGCGGGCCTCTGGTTTGACAATCTACCAGTAGGTAAGTTAACATCCTGGGTCGATCTGAAAAAAAAATTTCTGGTCCATTTCAGTCAGCAGCACAAATCCATTCGAGACTCCGCAGATGTTATGAACATCTGGTGGAGGGACGATGAAAGTTTGGAAGATTTCATCACAAGGTACAATAAAGAAGTGTTGGAAATCGGTGATGTGCACGAGCACTTAATCCGCGCGCAGTTCAAATACACGGTGAGGTGCGATGGTATGATCAAAGTATTGTCAGGGACTGAAGGTTTGCCGAAAAGTTGGGAAAAGTTGATGGCAGCTGCCAAAGTCTACGCTCAAACATAGCGCAATTTAAGTTTCAACAGACCACCACTACCTCAGAACCGCCCTTAAGACATGAGCGGAAATAGTGGTAAGAAATTCAAGAAAAACTGGAAAGACTCAACTTCAGGCGCGTACAATTCAGATGACGCCCGCACGACAATCAACAAGATCACAGCGCAAAAAGAAGCCAAACAAGAAAACCGCGAAAGGCAGTGGACACCTCTTACCAAGACACTGGCGGAAGTGCTTAGCACTGAAGATTACCAGTTCAAAACACCACCACCAATGAAAAACAAAAGAAGACGGGACCCGAACCTCTACTGCGAGTACCCCAAAGACAACGGCCACACCACGAACAACTGCATCAATCTCCGCACAGAGATTGAAAAATCACTAAAGAATGGAGAGCTTACCCATCTGGTTCAAAATGTGCGCAAAGAAATCAAGCAGATCACGATTGGAGACGAGGGGCCAAGTAACAAAAAAGCTAAACAAAGCTAAGGGTTCACGACAGTTCAGCGCGCATAGTTCCTTCATATTTGGCAGGTTCCTCAACTTGTCAACTTATGGTGCAAGGGCTATTTACGTGCGCATTAACTTAAGTTTCATTATTTATCCTAACAACAGCTTTGTAAGACATGGCCTCTGCGCCCTATCCGAATCAATACAAAGTTCGTTACATTACCTCTATTTTTTTATTACAAATGCATTCAATTCCTTTTGGTAAGCACAAAAACATTATGGTAGCATAACACAATTCTCATGAACGGTCCGCGGTCACAGGTACCACGCAAGGTCCAGCCCTACGTTCACACATGAGCTTTATACCATCTTAATTTGTCTTGCCTAAACAAAGTAATTGTACCCATGCAAATATTGCAACTAAAAAACATACCATTTATAAAAAGTTACTTGCGCAGTAGCACATTAACAAGAAATATACATGCCCGGCAACGCATCAACAAAAGTTACTTGCGCAACAACGCAATAACAGTATTACAAACGGGATCTACATCCCAAACCTATTCAACTAAGTGTTCAACAACCACAAAAAGTACAAAGGAAACCTATTCTAGGTCTTCATCATCTCCTGCTTCATTTGGAAACACCTCCTTCAGTTGCGCTACGAAGTTGTTTGACTGGAGAGCAGCGGTTACTAGATACATCACGGGGAGTCGCAGATTGTTGTATTCTTCTTTCGCCGCCGCATGCTACGCACCAGTATCAACCCCACAAGTAGCAGACTTACTGGTGTCCCAATCAACCTTCAGCGCATTGGTAACATGATAAGCACATTCAGCATAGCCCTGTGCATAACCATCATTACGAGCAGTAACCATTAAATGGGCGATAGTTTGATCCAAGTCTACAGAATTCAACACAGAATTTGCAACCTGCGCAATGCAACAAATCAGAAGATGTGAAAATATATCAAGATATATTACAAGGAGTTGACACACTTACATTTATAATCCCATGATGCTTCATCCAGAGCATATCATCCTTTAGCGGTTCAGCCAGTCTCTCCGCCGTCACCCGAACAATTTCAGAATTTTCTAACTTCTCCTTAGTTTCGGCCAGACGGCGGGAGGTCTCAGCTTTTTCAACCCTCTCAAGCTACAAGTCTTTCTTAAAAGACTCAAGCTCCGCTTTGATTTGTTCCTGATCAGATAATAAAGAAGTGAGTTCTTCTATCTCCTTATTTTTAAGGGCAATAGTCACGCAGGTTTGTACCTCTCTTTCCTCGCTTCTCTCTCGATGGGAACGGGCTTCATCGAGGGCCTCCTCGGCCTCTGTCTTCTCTTTTTTCAGCTTCTCAATCTCCGCCTTGAGATTGTTAATGTTGTTCCGGAGACCCATCATCTCATTGTTGTCCTTTTCACAAATTTACCTCCAACGCTTTCGCTCCTCTGAGAGAAGAGCAGCCTCAGATTCAACTTTCCTTTTCCAACCCGAAGCATACCACTCTTCTGTCTTCTGCTCGTTCTCAAATTTGGCTTGATCAGCCTCCAATTTAGCCCTCAACTGGGCAACCTTCGCCTTCTCTTCACTAGCCTCCTTTTTAGATGCTTCAAAGGCAGCCCACTCTTTGTGCATGCTGCGCCATTCGCATACTATTCGATGGGTGGTGGAAGTGGAGCTTGCAGTTTCTTCAAGATAAGAATGATAGGTTTGATCATGAGATCGCTCCTCTTGGAATTTAACTTCAGCAGGAGGAAACACACCTTGCAACCAATCTCGGCAAATCTACCAGTCAAAAAAGGTGTCACCTTGTTTAAGCTTCCAAACCAGCGCATGAATCTCAGAAGCCCTCCTCTCTGAATAAGATCTATAATAGTAATCCCCCAGGGTTTCCTCTAGGCGGATGGGAGAGTCTTCCTCATCATGAGTAAAAAAGCACTGGTCAACACCAGCTGAGCTTTTTTCAACATTCACGGGAGCAGAAGTAGCGGCGGAGAAAGGAATGGTTGTCACCGGGTCCTCCTGAATGGACTTCCCTTTCTGAGGCTCACGCGCCACAACTTCAGGAGACTTAGGCTTGGTAGCACCAACATCCACAGCCTCCGTTTCCACAACCTTCTCCGTCTCTAACTCAACTTCGACAGACTTCTCAACTTCAACTTCAGGTTTTTCATTTCGACAACATTCTCTACATCCACTTCGGCAGCCTTGGTACCTTCCAACTGTTCTTTAACAGATGCGTGAGGTGGTGAGGGCGGGAGATCATTATTAAAAACAGATGATGACTCCGCGCGAACATATGAAGTAGGCTTTTCTGCAAAATAAAAGTCCATGAATAACATAAAATATGAGAAAACACCAGCTAAAGAAGACACCCACCTGGAGAAAATTTTGCAATGAAAGCATCCGGATTGCCTTTCTTGCCAATCTTCCTTCTTGGCATCTTCTTTGCAGGCTGCACCGCAGCCTCAACCTCCGCCTGTTTTCTCTTCACTGCCTTCGTTCTTACCAGCGGCTCAGGACTCGAATCCAAGTCTATGGGTTCATCTGTGTTGGAAGGAGGAACATCCGCAGTATCTTGGGGCTCTGGTTTGGGTTTTTTAATAACTACAGGCGCAAGACCTTCTAACGTATCAGACACCACTACGTAATCGCACCGGGGTTTAAGAAAGAAGCGCGTACCTTTCTTCTCTTCCTTGATAGTTTTTGCCTTTGGTGCATCAGCCTTCTTAAGTGCAGCAGTAGCAACATGCACACATTTCTTTTTCTTCTCAGGGCCTATGCCCAAATTAATCAACTCGCCTATTCAGGAGAAATATTGCAATATTACCCAACGCGCCAAAACAGCAAAGAGTAATATTGCAATATTGTTTAAAAAATCTGAAACAAACTTACCAGTACCAGTAGAAGGTTGCGCCGCTAGATCCTCATCCCGTGGAAGCGCAAAATTCTTTATTATCTGGTGATACCAAAGTTATTCATCAGCACCCTTCGAGATGGTTGTCATTTTTCCTTTCTTTCTCTTGTATACAACAATATACAAAGAAACAACTGCAAAGGCAAAAACAATGACAAAGTTCACATTATTTCACAAAAAACGAGAAGTCTTACTTGTGTCACCCTCCATGTACACTGGCTTGTCCTCACAGTCCATCTTCCAGTGAAGACTCATGCCAGCAGCAACCAGGGCCCTCTCAGGAAGTTCAATAGAAGGAATATCCTTCAGGTCCTGGTACCAAATCTCCGACTCCGAAGTCTTCAGATTCTCCACCTCAATATCTTCTACACCCCTAAAGGTCATCTTCATTGGAACCACTCCAGCTTTGATAAAGAAAAACTTGGGTTTCTAGTCATGAAAAGATTTTTTTTTGGGGGGGGGGGCGGGTCACCAAGATCTTCTTGGCCGATGAACGTTGGGCAAAGGAAAAAAAACCTTGCGAGCAATGAAGTTGATAAAATACCCGGAAGCGATTGATCGTCAGTTCAATATGCATCAACCGACAAAGGAATTCGAAGTGTCGAATCTGTACCATTCCCATGGGATGTAGCTGAGAAATATGGAACTTGTAGTAACCGAGAATGTCAAGCACAAATCTTGTAGTTGGTAACCGGAAGTTACCATCCTTAAAGTAGTCCCAAAAAGGGTAATATAATCAGCCGGAGCCTGGGCCGCCGTCTGACCCTCGTGAGGATACATCACACCCCAACTCGTGGGGAACTTGAAGTTCTGAACCAGACCATTAAAGATTTCCTTTGACCACTCCAACGGTGGTAATAAAGCAGACATCTTTTCTGAGGAATCGTCGAGGTGTTCTCCGGTAGACATCAAGGGAAAAACACACAAGTGGCAGGTTTCTCTTAACAGGAAAATCGGAGAAGACGAAAGGATGTAACGACAACTGATGAAAGAAGAGAAACCAATCAAAGGTTTATATAGGGATCGCCATAAATGCTCTCAAAAACCGCGGCCCCTTTTTTTAAGAAAACACGGCTATCAAGGCAACAAGGGAGAGTGGGGAACAAAAGGTAACCTCACGCGCGCGTGTGAACCACGTGTGATGACGCACATTTAATGAACGACTGACAAGTGACATCCTGTCACCAACCCGTCATGTGTCAACGATCAACACAGTACCTTTTACCTGCCACCTGCCATAAGTCAAATTTTTCAAAATTTGAAATCATGAAAACCTCAACTTGAAGAACGAAAAATATCTTCCACAGGAAGATTCTCTATACTTCACGCCAAACAAACTTGCTACTGCTCAGAAACAAAAAGCGCACACTTCATCTTCTGAGTCCAGCGCTCCACCTACTTGCCACAGGCGCGTAAGAGCAACACTGGACTGGGGGGACTTGAAGGGGTATGGTCCCAAAAACCCTACGCAGGCATATAAGACCATACCCTAAATTCATCCCAAGGAACATCCTAAACGAAACCTTGCACGGTCGCGCAAAGGTTCTCAGCAAAAGATGGAAGAAAATACTCTTCGATAACCATGCGCCGGAGGAAAAGAGAGGAGCACTCAACTAACACCCTTACGCGGGCTCGCGCAAGGGCACAGTTAAGCTTAAAGAATAAAACCTCCATATCTCAGCGCGCCTGAAGTCAAGACTTGAACAAAAGGAATCTTTTCTGTTACAACAGAATAGACACGTGGCAAGGGCATAAAGGATTAGAGCTGTAGATCTTCCAGAAGGCTTGCTAATCGTGCATAACCATTCGGTTATAACAGACTGTGACGTGCCACAATCATAGACGTCCATCTAAATCACGATGATGGCACTCATCTGAAGATTAATCTACACAAACCCACCTTCCACGTGGCATCTCCCCAGCCGCCGATCACGCTCACAATCCGTGTGCATGGATGTGGCGTTAGTGGTTGATGGAAAAGTAGAATAACCGCCAATGGAAAAGTGCTTTCCGTTACTATCCCCGTCAGACTATTTTCCCGCCAAAAACCGGCTATAAATAAGGCACTACAGGTATGATCTCATAACTTACTTTCACTTCACTCTTACTTTACTACTTCGTATTCTTCCTCGAGATCACTGTACTTATTCTCATGCCAGATGGTGGTCACAGAGAGAACCCCCCATTCTCCCTGTGGCGAGTCTAACGGATTTCTGTTTTCAGTGATCACCAGAGAAGGAAATCAGCCAAACCCACGAATCGACAAGAGGATTAACCCTTTTTATGCAGAGACTAAACCCGTGATCTGATTGATTCCGGTCAATTCTGATCACTGTTTCTTCAGGGAGAGTACTTACTTGTGTTGAAAACACTATAAGAACTCAGTAGGATGTTTCCATAAGGCTGGAAACAAACTCCAAGAAGATAGGGGAAAGAAGAGATGAATTAGCAAGGAAAAGTGAAGAAATTGGTTGCTATTTATAGTTATTCAAGTGTCACAATATCACTACAAGTGTCCCACTAGGTGGCAAAGATCAAGGGAGGTCTAAACAAGTGTCAAATGTAGGAAAATACTTGGAAAACACGAGTTCTTGGGCTCCAAGGCAACAAAACAGCTAGCTGCAACAAGTTTCTGTCTCTAGGTAGTTTTGACTACCCGCAATAGCCTAAGCCAAGGCTTTCGCGCCCCGCCGAGCCCTCAAACTAACTTTTGAAACTTGGCAGATTTGGCCCCTGGACTTGTTTCGTCGCGTTTTGTCAATTTAAACACCTTTTAACCCACTTTTTAGGCTTTATGAACGTGTTACGGCATATGTAACTTGGATTTTGCCCGAAAATATCATGGATGTCGGTTCATTCGGTTGTACGGTTATGTGTTTCGCAAAATTACGTAAAACGCTATAACAAACACGAAAATTACCGAAATTGCTCAACGTTTGATATTTTTGCATTCCTATCAATAAACTACAAGATTTTATTGAATATAAAAATATTTGGATTTGTATATGTGGTCCGTATTCAAAATACTCGAATTGGCAGACTTTCGCAGTTTGTCGGAAATAGTCCTTGAACTTGTATAAACGTGTTTTTGTCATTCCCAACCCTTCAAGACTTATTTCTAAGTTATGTAAATGGTATTTAGGGTATGTGTAGCTTATGTCCTTGTCCCGGTGTGTACGTTACGTTAAACGTGTTACATTTATGTATCGGTTAACCAATTGCTTCCAAAAGAAAAAGTTTTTGAAAGCCGAAATTTTGCACAAAGGATGTTTTCATATTTTATATCTTCATTTCATATATTTACACTTTCATTTCATGTATTTATATCTCAATTTCATATTTTTATAAGCAAAAGTTTTAGCCAAAGTTTGATTTTTGCTATTAACTGAAATTAAATGAACCAAACAAAAAACCATCAATCTAACCGAATAAACCGAAGTGATTAACCGAAAACCGATTGGTTAATAAAATAGACTAACCGATGACTTTGGTTTCGGCTTCGGTATCGAACCGATTGAACCATACACAATACAATAAAATGGATTACCCGATTACTTTGTTTTTGATGTATATCCATCACAATGCGATATGTCGTTTCCGCCGAATTGTGCGGGCATCCTGTTAGTGTTTTTATAAACTGTTTATAATAAACATACGGATATCCAAAAGATCTTAAAATACAAATACCTTTCACAACTTTTTTATGATACATTGCTTTGAAATACATTGTAATCGAAATAAACTAAGTTGTAATAATTTAATTTACATCGTGGATAATTTAAAAACTTTTGGTAAATAATAAATAGGCGCCGAATAATTTTTGACTAAAATTTCAGAATTTAAAAAACTCTAATTATTTAAAAGGTTTTGGCAAATCATAACCGCCAAAGTGATTTTCCCATAAAAGTTTTAGTTTCCCTTGCCCGCTAAAAAGTCTAAACCCCCAAAGTTTTCCTTACCCGCTAAAATCTAAACCCCCAAATTTCAAGTTTTCAACTCCAAATCCAAATCCATATTTATATTTCTCCAGCACTGCAATTCAACCTCAATCCATTTGTATCACTCTCTAACAACCCTGAAGATGGAGGGAGCTATTTATTTATTCCAACACCATCATAATAAGGAAAACATCCCTCCAACCGCCACCCGCAACAAAACCATCGAAAATAAGCTCAGCCCGAAGATGACATTGAAGAAGAAGAACAAGTGCAGGAAGCCGCTTACCGATATTACTAATCTTGTCGTTGATTCTCTGAATCTATGTCGAGTGACTTCACCTGATGTAGTTCCTCATGTGCAGTCGCGATCAGTTTGTTGGTCGACTGCTTGTAATCTTGTTTCGGCTGACCAAGGACGTTGCAAATCATTGAGATTTAATTTTAGATGAAAATGTTTGAGATTAGATTCATTTTTATTTGTTTTTGAATTAGAATGAGATTTGTTAATTTGATGTATACGTTTTGAAATGTGTTCCTAAGGAACAAAATTTACTATTGTTATACAAAGTAAAAGAAATTCTATAAATGGGTAGCAAAGAAAATATATTCAGTCTGCTTTGGACTGAGGCAATGGTTTGTCAATTCAATCAAAAAAAAAAAAAACCGAGTGTTTTAACACATGACGGTCCATAACATGCTAACGAAACCAATAGGGTGGATTGACGAGTGTAATTTGGTTTCAAAACCTAATAACAATACCATCTTATTTTTTATTGGCAGATTGCAAGATTGCGTTCAAGTCCCACAAATAGTAGAAATAAAAGAAATTTGTCGTTAAAAAAAAAAAAGAATGTATGTCCATTTGAAGATACACTAGACACAAGAACACATCTAAATCTTATCTCTTATTTTTTTTTCTTAAGTTTCTATATATTATTTAAAATAATCTCCGGACACCAACATTATTATTTAAAATTATCTTAAGACACCTACATTTGGAGGCTTAGAGTTAAAATTTTACGGGAGTAAAAACGAAAACCCATTAAAAAAAATAAAATGCTCTTAAATTGTAATTTATTTTCAATGACCATCTCAAAAATATCTTTAAAATAATACGGAAAGTGACAAATACTAGTTTCGATTTTTCGATAATTTGATTTACTTTATTAAATACACTATTATAACCCCGTGTATTACACGGGTCGAATAAATTTAATTTTATATACCAAGTAATAAAAAAGTTATATCTTAAAAAAATTCGTGTATGATGCATTACACTGAATGAATAAATATAGTGTAATTGGTTAACATATATAGTCGTCAAGATTTGTCATTTAATAAATGAACTTAGATGTACTATTTATTTATTATAACATTTACTTTGTTTTTTATTTATTATTATTAGGCTAGTAAGATGTATATTATCAATATACGTTGTGATATAGATATAAGCTAACATACTTCATTCAAATATCTCATTTATAAATTATTGTTTTTGTTTAATTAATGGGACCGTTTTACAGGTAGAGGGAACTAACGAATAGGAAAACAACTTTCAAATGTTTACATATTTACATTTCCTTTGGGTATGATAAAGCTTTGTAAAAAAAAAAACAGTGTATCCAAAATAAAAATAAACTTTGTACTCATCCCACTTATATTATTAATTTCCTAAATATTTAAAACTTACGTATTTACATTTCCTTTGGGTCTGATAAAGCTTTGTAAAAAAAAACCAGTGTATCCAAAATAAAAATAAACTTTGTACTCATCCCACTTATATTATTAATTTCCTAAATATTTAAAACACATATTAAATTTAAACTAAATAATTATCTATAATAAAGTAAGAAAGTTATCTATAATTTGGTGGAATAGATTAAACTAAATAATAATTATCTATAATATAATTAAGTATGAGAATTATTTATAATTTGATGATAGATGACCTAATATGATGACATGTGTCCCTTTAATGGTTTCTTTTATTATATGTATAGATATACTAGTTTCGATTTTCGATAATCTTGATTTACTTTATTAAATAATAAATATAGATACATATTAAAAGTAATTTGTATAAAAAGATAAGCCACTATTAGTAGTTTTAGCCTTTTGGCCCCAACTATTTGAAGGTGTATAAATTAAAAAAAAAAGACATACCTAAAAAGTAGGACCAGCCTTATAACTTAGGGACAATTGCATATTTTCTCTTAAAAAAATTTTAATTGCGTATTACCCAACTAAAAATTAAAATTGCATATATGTCAATCTTTAACTATTAAAATTGCAATTTTATCCATTTTGGTTTATTTAATTAAAAACAAGTTATATAATTATTTTTTTATCGTTATTTTTTACTAAAACTTTAAAAAGTTACATATTTACTCATTTTTACTAGTTTTTGTGGCTTTTTCACAATTCTTTTTGTTTTATTTTTTTATGTTTTGCTAATTAGTTCTTTTTGTTGTTTTTTAGCCTTTTTACTAAGTTATTTGTTTTACTAAGATATATCTAGGGGTGTTCGTGATTTTCAGCTGATTTATAAATATACATTAAAATACACAAAGCAAATAACTTAGTAAAAAAAACTAACTAGAATGATCTTCGGCTGATCTATTAATATATATATACATTAAAATACGCTTAAAACAAGTTACATTCTTTTCATTGTTCTATAATCCTTTGATTAAGCTCCCACTTATTCAGAAATTATTTATATTATATGGAAAAATATGAATCTACGTACTTTAGCGGTTTATTTTAGCGTTTAGATTGTAAAGAAAAAAAAACAACAAAAGAAAACGAACTAGCAAAACGTAAAGAAATAAAAACAAAAATAATTGTGAAAAAGCCACAAAAACTAGTAAATATGTAATTTTTTAAAGTTTCGATAAAAAATATGGGTAAAAAAGTCATTATAAAACTTTGTTTTAATGAAATAAATCAAAATTGGTAAATTTGCAATTTTATTAATTAAGAAAAGGGATATATGCAATTTTAATTTTAAGTTGGATAAATACGTAACAAGTTTTCTAATGGGAAATATGCAATTATCCCTATAATAAATCTAGATGTTTTGAATCTCAATTCTTTTGTTACAAAAAATTGAGTTAACTGTCATTTTCGTCCATTTGGTTTGGTGGAAAATAACACTTCAGTCCAAAAAAAATTTACGCCAGTTCTGTCCTCAACATTTTTGAAACATGTCATTTCAGTCCAAAAAGATAACGCCTTGCGCCAGTTCCGTCCTCAACGTTTTAACTGCACGTTATCTTTTTGGACTGAGATGACACGTTTTAAAAATGTTGAGGACGGAACTGGCGCAATTTTTTTTTGGACTGAAGTGTCATTTTCCACCAAATCACAGGTACGAAAATGACGGTTAACTCTAATATTTTTATTATATAATCCAAACAATTTTTTATATGTATTTAATTAAAAATTAAAGTTCTCAGGTTCAAATCTGAACAAATGTGTAATCGGGAGTAATGTTTGCTGTTAAAATAACTTTTAATCTAAAACATAGGGAAAAGATCAAATAGAAAGTTTAATTGGATAGAAAGTGTAGGAAACAATAATAAGATGACATGTGTCAAATAACAAAAAACATAAGGAGAGACATTTTAGTCAATATCTTTTTATCTATTCTATTTATTTTTCTCTGCATCTTCAAAACCCACAATCTTCAACCTTTCCTTTAATTTCTCTCTCTAAAATTACTACATAGCGTGATTTTCTTCATCAATGAATGATTAAACACACAATCAACGTGTTCTTCAATTTCTTTGAAGAAACCCAATTTATTTTTATGCAATTTCTCATTTTTTTTCAATTTAACATAATGCGACGGAACATGAGAAATTGATTGAAGTAGGTACTTTTCTTCTCAAATTTCTCAAACATTTTCTAGGCAAAGTGAAGATATCTATGATTCTAACATTCTCTTGATGTATTCTTGCATTTGGGCAACATTATTGGTTCCAATTTTATTAAGAAATCAGTAGTAAAAAGTTGCACACCGGGTGTTTGACAAAATGTCTCAAAGAAAATTACAAAACAGTTTTCGGTTTAAACTTTCATTTAGATTTGTGTTTTACAAAAGAATGAAAAACATATTTTTTGTGTGTTTTTTGTCTATTGAGTTTTACAAAAGAATGAAAAAACATTTTTCCATTGTGTTTTATAAAAGAATGAAAAACACCTTTTTTGTGTGTTTTTTGTCCATTGCGTTTTACAAAATAATGAAAAAAACACGGTTTTTTGTCCATTGCGTTTTACAAAAGAATGAAAAAACACATTTATGTGTGGTTTTTACACTTTCTTTTGTGTTTTTAGATTATTGCGTTTTAGAATAAACACTTTCTTTTGTGTTTTATTCTATTGCGTTTTAGAAAAAAAAAACTCTTTCTTTTATGTTTTTGTCTATTGCGTTTTAGAAAAACACATATTATGTGTTTTTTTGTCCAATGCGTTTTAGAAAAACACATTCTAAAGTGTTTTTAATCCATTGCGTTTTAGGTAAAACACATTTTTATATGTTTTTAATCAATTGCGTTTTAGAAAAAAACACTTTCTTTTGTGTTTTTTGTCTATTGCGTTTTAGGAAAAACACATTTTTATGTGTTTTTGGTCCAATGCGTTTTAGAAAAACACATTTTGAAGTGTTTTTAGTCCATTGCGTTTTAGGTAAAGCACATTTTTATGTGTTTATTCCATTGCGTTTTAGAAAAAAAAACATTTTTTTGTGATTTTTGTCTATTGCGTTTTAGGAAAAAAAAACATTTTATGTGTTTTTTGGTCCATTGCATTTTAGAAAAAAACACATTTTGAAGTGTTTTTAGTCCATTGCGTTTTAGGTAAAACACATTTTTACGTGTTTTTAGTCCATTGCGTTTTAGAAAAAATAAACACTTTCTTTTGTGTTTTTAGTTCATTGCGTTTTAGAAGAAACACTTTCTTTTGTATTTTTAGTCCATTGCGTTTTAGAAAAAAAAAATCATTCTTTTGTGTTTTTTGTCTGTTGCGTTTTACGCATTTGGGTTATCAAAAACTTTTTTTTTCAAAAGTATAACAATAGCGTGCTCGTTTTAAAGATAAAAAACATTCGTTTTATGGTGCAATTTTTATAAAAAAATAATGTCATATGAAAAAGTTATTAACGTTTTAGAAACAAGGGGAATTGAGGAGATAGAAACTATTGACTTGTGTTAGGATCTGAGTTTGATATGATTGTGTTTTGTTTAATTAAAATGAATTATGAATCAGAAACTAGTGCAACGGAAATAGATGAATAAACTTTCAACACAATCAAAGAGAGAACAATTTTAAGCAAACATGTTTATCATAGAATCGGATGATTGTATTTGATTACAATAAACAAAACTATTGCATGCATGCACAAAGTCTCCCCCTCAGCCTAAGCTCACAATGGTTTGTTCGTACAGAATGACTTGGTGAAGAAAGAGCTAATAGAACAGTACAGGGTACTGTTCTATTTATAGTACATAACAAACCACTGAAGCATCTTCGCTGACGTCACCATGAAAGTGACATCTAACCTCCTAACAACCTATAACCACTGCCTATTACAAACACTGCTTTCTAACTACTGATTACAATACAATACAATACAATAAGGAAGGTAAACTATTGCTTCTCATTCCACTGTTATACTCCTAGCAGTGCTTTGTGTCTTCAGCAGTACTTGAACCATGACAGTAGATTGAGCATCAATGCTTAGTCTTCAACAGTCTTTAAGTCTTCATCAGATGTTGAAGATCAACAATTGTTTGTGAAGGGCAGTACTTATAAGTCATCAGATGTTAGGCCACATTCAAGGAGGAAGACTGATGCAAACAACTGCTTATTCTGAATCCACAGATCTGATCCAGTTTTGGCTTTATCAACTATTCCTTTGGTAGGGTTCAATCCTGTCACACCCCGACCACGTGAGACAACAAAACGTGGCGGAAACGTCGGGGAGTGTTGTAACAGAATTAATGTTTTACAACCATGGAAATTAAAGTTTTGTTTTATTCATCAAACAAGCGAGTTACATTGTCTTTAAACAAGAAACAAAGAGTACAAAACATAAATTAACTAGTTCTTGTCTCGTTTTAAGTCACTAAGGCACAGGTCCGCCTAAGTATGTCTTGATAAGTCCTATGCATCATCTCCTGAAAACACATGTGAAAATAGGTACGTCAGCATAAAAATGCCTGTGAGAAAATAATACATAAGGCTTGATTATTTCTAAACACATTGTCTTCTAGTCGGTCCGATTCTCATCCCTGCGCTGGATTCACATTAGCAAGCTTTGGGCAATTTCTTCGGAAATGGCCCATCTCGCCACAGTTGAAGCAAGGACCTAGTGGAAGACGAGCTTGAGCAGGATTTACTTGAGGTTGGTTTGCACCACCTTGGTTTGGGGTAAATCGACAAGCATTTGCCAGGTGACCGAGTCGCCCACATGATGCACATAAACGACACTGTAGGTGAGCTAAGTGGTGTGCATTACATTTGTCGCATATCGGTGCAGTACCGGCATAAGGTTTCTTTGCAGGAGGTTGAGTTGGTTGGTTGCGGGTGTTTTGGTTGGGTTGAGCAGCAATCGCACAATTCTGCGAAGCCTTACGCTTCTTAGACTTCTCAGGGGATCCAGTCTGTTCATCCATGGTCTTTGATTCCTCGATTGGCTTCTTGTCACCCTTTCGAAAAAGCTTACGTTTCTTGATCTGAGATTCAGTCAAGGTTGCAGCTAGCTCAATGGCCTGCCTAACCGTAGTGGGGTTACTACCAGTAACAATGTCCTGAACTGAGTCAGGGAGACCATCAATGTATTTTTCGATCGCCTTATCCAAAGGCGTAACCATGGTAGGACACAACAGGCTCAGCTCCTCATATCGATCAGTGTAGGCTCGATGTTCGCCGCTGTCTTGCTTAAGATCGTCGAATTCCCTTTCCAAGGCCCTGATCTCGTGACGAGGACAGAATTCCTTCATCATCAGTGCTCGAAGTTCTTCCCAAGTTTGGGCCTGTGCCACTTCGGCACCCCTATCTCTCACCACACCGTTCCACCACGTCAAAGCTCGTTTCTCAAAGACACTAGATGCGAAATCTACCTTTCGCTCGTTTGGACATTGAACATGCCTGAAGGTGCTCTCTAGACTCTCGAACCATTGCAGAAGTGCAGTCGCTCCTTGAGACCCAGAAAAATTTGATGGCTTAGCCTAGTTGAACGTCTTGAAGTTGCAGAGGGCATTATTGTTGTTGAGAGCTTGGTGACATTGAGCAACGATGTTCGGGATTGCAGCAGTCATTTGCTGTGTAATGACAGTTGCCAGCTCTTCAATAGATACCAGATTTTCGCGTCGTGGAGGCATTCTAAAAGGGGAAACAAGAGAGAAAACAAATGAAATGGCATTGGGTAAGAATAGGATGTTACAATTACCGAACAAATCATGGGTGATGGTCATTTGTTTGAACCACGAAGCAAACAAACAACACAAAGGCTGAGTCAAAGCAAATAGATCCTCATAATGTATCGCGAAGACATGCTCGCCTATAAGTGGACACTCACCCCAAGAGTTCCCAGGTAAGAGTGACTGGTCCGATTATGTGGATTTGTACGAACACTCTAGCCTTAGACAGAAAACCCAGGGTACAGGCATCCACTCTTCCAGTTTGCACGTGTTCACACTATTTAGGACCCAAAACTTTAACGAGAGTTTTGAAAATTCAAAGGGGTTCGAAACCTTATAACAGAGGGTTCAAAACCTTACAATAGAGGGTTCAAAACCTAGTAATCAATCATCCAAGAACATATGATTAATTTTCAAAGCGGTTTCGAAATTTATGTTCTTGTTGTGGTCGTCGCCCAAGGATAGGTGACAGTATTGTTTTATGACTAACCGCAAGTAAACTCGCGTTAGGGTCCTAAGAAGGTTATAGACTAGGTCAAAGTATTACTAATAACCTAATTCCCTATAACCATTGGCTCTGATACCATCTTTTCTGTCACACCCCGACCACGTGAGACAACGAAACGTGGCGGAAACGTCGGGGAGTGTTGTAACAGAATTAATGTTTCACAACCATGGAAATTAAAGTTTCGTTTTATTCATCAAACAAGCGAGTTACATTGTCTTTAAACAAGAAACAAAGAGTACATAACATAAATTAACTAGTTCTTGTCTCGTTTTAAGTCACTAAGGCACAGGTCCGCCTAAGTATGTCTTGATAAGTCCTATGCATCATCTCCTGAAAACACATGTGAAAATAGGTACGTCAGCATAAAAATGCCTGTGAGATACATAGGTTTTGAGAAAATAGGATTCATGACTTATGTTTGAGAAAATGTTTAGTCATGAACCTTGTAATTTGCTTTGTCTTGTAAATCATTTGAAAAACGATAAGATCAGATGATATGTATAAATAAGAGAATAATGTATGGTTAAATGAATAACCATGTAAGATGAGTTTGTATAAGATAAGTTGTTTGTAAATCAGTGTCTTGTGAAAAGTATGTTATTTATATAAAATGTTATATGTCTCAAACTGAAATGATTCAAATAACGCTACGACATGTAATACCATACAAACACTTATATATAGGAAGTACCAGCGGCGTATCCACCATGCTTGTATCATATTACACACGCCTTGTTACTTAATCACTTACTCAAACCAAACTACCAAAGTAAAATGTTCATGTCTAATGTAAATCATGTAATGTGTATCCAAAATGTAAGCATGTGATGAATAACAAATCTACTAAGTATGATGAACAATGCAACAAATGGACATACATAGCATGTGAACTGTACTAAGTATGCAACAATAGACATACATAGCATGTGAAGTGAAACAACTGTACTAAGTATGCAACAATAGACATACATAGCATGTGACGTGAAACAACTGTACTAAGTATGCACACAATGGGCATACATAGCATGAAATGTAATGTAAAACATGTACTATAAATGTACTAATGAACATAGAAAGTATATGATGTGAAAGCATGAAAGTAACAAGTAGGCACATGTGTTCCACCCCAAAACGTTTGGAAAACAGTAAAAGAGGGGTCTATGTACTCACTTGAGATTGCTTAGAAGTCCTAGGATAACCACCAAGCAAGCTAGAAGATCACGGAATCAAACGGCACCTAATATTGGTAACTATGTTAATAAACCGGACCTAAATTGGAGGATCGGATGGAATGAGGGCTTGTAAACCAAATGAGTATGGGAACTCATGTAATATGGTTTAACAAAGCCTACATACTAAATCGGAACCTAACCTAAGTGCTTTCGACCCATCGCGACCCATTAAGGTAGCTTATGCTACTTTAACGCGTCGTGCGCGCAAAAGCGTACTCGAGACGTCTAACTAGCCCTATGACAAGTGTTATATGCCTAAACATGTTACAAAATCAGTTATGTGACAAAAGTTTAGGTTACATATGCTTAATTACCAATTATACATGAAAAGGGTATTCTGGTAATTTACCTAAGGCATATAAACTACCTATCATACAACTACTCAAACGATGTGACCATAGGGTATAACCTCGGAAGGTTATTCCCTATATGCTATGGTCCTACAGTATTTGGTCGGATCCTAATGATCGACCAAATGGGTCGGGTTCGAAGGTATAAGCGATTTATTAGATCGCTTACCCTTACGACCCTAGACAAGCACAAAACTAAAAGTGACGAGCTAAGCATGTTAAAACATGCTTACCTAAGTTTGAAAACAAGTTTGGTATAAAAACAAACGGTTTTGATACCTAAGAGTAGTTTGGTTACAAAATACGCACGAATGCGCATTTTGACCGAAACTACGGCTCGTCACTGAGCCTAGACAACGTGGTAATCAGTAGGCATAGTCACAAGGGACTATAACCATCGTGATTACGCTCACGTTGCGAAGTTCAAACGAACTTCGCATTGACTATAAACTGGTCAATGCAGAAAGTCAAACAAAGTTTGACTTTCGGACTCGGAAAGCAATAACAGAACGAAGGAACACTTACAAAGGGTCCCCGAATGCTAATCTCGATCCAAGTAGCTCAGGTATGAAACAATGGTTTCAACTTAGAGCTTCTCAAATCAAGATTCTTGTGGGTTTTACAAATGAAGGCAAGGGGGTATTTATAGGATTCGTAGAGCCGTTAAGATCGTTTCTTGGAAACCGTGCTTTGATCTTGGCCATACATGTGCACACATGGTTTTGTAATACCATGTGCACTCAATACCAGCCCATAGATTCCCCAAAACCATGTGCAACAAGTGGAACGGACCAGATTCGATGTTTCTGCCAAGTTTCTGCCCAGATGAGGTGCTCGCGTAGCGCCACTGGTAAGGCATGAAGTGCTCGCGCTACGCTAGCATGTGCCATATTCAGAAAAGTTTCAAAAATGGCAGAAATGGTCCCTGCAGCCCGTTTAAGCTATTTTCGATGCGTTTTGTAACACCTGTGTCACTGCGGCCATCAAACAAATGCCAAGCCAATGGAATATTGTATTTCATACTTGGGATCGGTATAAATATGTGTATCTTTTGCACATATCAATTCTTGTTTGATTTCAAGCTCTAAATCGCTTTCTGGAAGGTTATACGCGCACTGATGCGTAGATATAACCAGTTTAATGCAACGAACACTCCGGAATAGTGAAATAGGCTTAACATACCTTAAATAACCTTTACATAACTTAGATATAAGTTTTGGAAGGTTTGGTGTGGTGAAATCAAAGTTAAATCGCTTACAGGGACTAAAGTTGACTAACTGCGAAAGTATGCCAATTTGAACTGTAACAGACATTCCGGAACATGACCATAAGTTAAACATACCATAAATATCCTTTACATAGCTTAGAAATAGGCTTTGAGGTGTTCGGTATGCTAAAATAAACTTTTGTGTCATTCAGGGACTAAAAGCTTCAAAAATTGCACAAGTTTGCATTTTCGCGCATAACTTACGTTCTGAATACATCCGGACATCCAAAAATTTATGTAAGCATGAATACATTATATTTTATGGTTCGCCTTAAGAAAAATCCATTCGTCGCGTCATTTGGATCGTTTTTCGCGCTTGTGCGCATTCCGTCGTAATTAAGCGAACATCGCGTTCGTACGGCCAAACGAACCGACATCCGATATATTTTTGAACACATTTTAAGTTCCCTATACTTTAACTTCATTTTAGAGCTTTGAAATGGGGTTAACGGGCCTTAAACGTGTCAAAAATGGGCTGAATGCATGACAGGGACCAAAAGTGTAAATCTGCCAAACTTAAGCCTAGCGGTGCGCTACACTTTTAGCGTAGCGGTGCGCTAGGGGTCTGCAGACCAGATGCAATGTACTTAACAACCTGTTTTCAGCTGGATTAACCACAACCACACATTCCTAATTATCTAGTCATCTGATAAGGATGGATTTCCAGCCACCATAAGGTTCCGACAAGTGTACGGGTTGGATTCATGGCACGTTTTCCATGGAACGATCCTAACGGTTCGGGTATTCCTATAAATACCCAACCCACACAACCTCATTTTGCACAAGAATTCTGATTTGAGAGCTCTAAGTTGAAACCATTGTTTCATACCTGAGTTCTTGGATCGGGATTAGCATTCGGGGACCCTTCGTAAGTATTCCTTCGTTCTTTTCCTTATTTTTACTGCTTTTCGAGTCAGAAAGTCAAACTTTGTTTGACTTTCAGCATTGACCAGTAATGGTCAATGCGAAGTTCGTTTGAACTTCGCAACGTGAGTGTAATCACGTTGGTTATAGTCCCTTGGGACTATGCCTACTGATTACCACGTTGTCTAGGGTCGTAGGGTAAGCGATCTAATAAATCGCTTATACCTTCGAACCCGACCCAGTTTGGTCGATCATTAGGATCCGACCAAATACATTAGGTGACCATAGTGTAGGGAATAACCTTCCGAGGTTATACCCTATGGTCACATCGTTTAAGTAGTTGTATGATAGGTAGTTTATATGCCTTAGGTAAATTACCAGAATACCCTTTTCATGTATAATTGGTAATTAAGCATATGTAACCTAAACTTTTGTCACATAACTAATTTTGTAACATGTTTAGGCATATAACACTTGTCATAGGACTAGTTAGGCGATCCGAACGCGTTCCACGCGAACGACGCGTTAAAGTAGCATAAGCTACCTAAACGGGTCGTAATGGGTCGTAGACACTTAGGTTAAGTTTCATTTAGTATGTAGGCTTTGATTAACCATATCACATGAGTTCCTACACTCATTTGGTTTACAAACCCTCATGCTACCCAGTCTTCCGATTTAGGTCCGGTTTATTAATGTAGTTACCTATATTAGGTGCCGTTTGATATTCCACGATCTCTAGCATTGCTTGGTGGTTATCCTAGGACTTCTGAGCAATCTCAAGTGAGTACATAGACCCCTCTTTTACTGTTTTCCAAACTGTTTTGGGGTGGAACACATGTGCCTACTTGTTACTTTCCTGCTTTCCTGTTTTCACATCATATACTGCTATGTTCGTTAGTACATTATAGTACATGATTTCATTACATTTCATGCTATGTATTGCCATTGTGTGCATTACTTAGTACATCGTTTTACATGACATTTTGACATAGACATTTGACATAGACATTTCGACATAGACATTTTAACATGATTGACATTGATCATGTATTTCCCACAAAACATAACTTTGATTTAAACCAAGTTTTACTTCAATACTTTGTTTTTGTGCATATGGTTTAGTTGAGACATTTCACTTGCCATACATGGATATTTGACATAGACATTTGACATGGATATTTGACATAGACATTTGACATGGATATTTGACATAGACATTTTGATATGATTTACATCTTGACATGAACACTTTGACATATTACCCAATACATTTGACAATTGATTTAAACATAGACTTCTTACATTGGTTGGTTTGGTTTGATTAAATGATTAAGTAACGATGCGTGTGTAATATGATACAAGCATGGTGGATACGCCGCTGGTACTTCCTATATATAAGTGTTTGTATGGTATTACATATCATAGCGTTATTTGAATCATTTCAGTTTGAGACATAGAACATTTTATACAAATAACATACTTTTCACAAGACATTGATTTATAAACATCTTATCTTATGCAAACATATTTTACTTGGTTATTCATTTAACCTTACATTTATTTATACTTATCATCTGATCTTATCGATTTTCAAATGATTTACAAAACAAAGCAAATAACAAGGTTCATGACTAAACATTTTCTCAAACATAAGTCATGAAACCTATTTTCACAAAACCTATGTATCTCACAGGCATTTTTATGCTGACATACCTATTTTCACATGTGTTTTTCAGGAGCTGTTACATAAGATGATCAAGATACACATAGGCAGACTTGGGCTTTAGTGACAATAAAAGATACAAGACTAGTTAAATATGTTGTATTTCTTGTTTGTTAAGACATTGTAACACTTTTAATCAATAAAACGAAACTTCAATTACCATGGATTTGAAACAATTAATTCTGTTACAACACTCCCCGACATTTCCGCCACGTTTTGTATGTTCTACGTGGTCGGGGTGTGACAGAAAAGATGGTATCAGAGCCAATGGTTATAGGGAATTAGGTTATTAGTAATGCTTTGACCTAGTCTATAACTTTCTTAGGACCCTAACGCGAGTTTACTTGCGTTTAGTCATAAAACAATACCGTCACCTATCCTTAGGCGACGACCACAACAAGAACATATATTTCAAAACCGCTTTGAAAACTAATCATCTGTTCTAGGATGATTGATTACTAGGTTTTGAACCCCTTTGAATTTTCAAAATCTCGTCAAGGTTTTGGGTTTTAAATAATGTGAACACGTGCAAACTGGAAGGGTGAATGCCTGTATTCTGGGTTTTCTGTCTAGGCAAGCACTTCGTATACATCTCATCAGACGCGAGACCAGTTGTGCTTACCTGGGAATTCTTGGGATGAGTGTTCACTTATAGGCGAGCATGTCTTCGCGATACATTATTTTTGACCTGCTTTCTTTGATTAGTCATTGTCTCATTTGTTTGCCTTTGGTAACAAACAAATGGTCACAATCTACATACCTTGTCATTTCCTTTTTACTATCTTTCGCTTGTTTCCTCCTATGTCTTCTATTTTCTTCATGGTGCCTCTTCATCGCAACAACAATGTCCGAACCAGATGCTGCAATTACCCAGCAAATAGGCGTCGTACTCCAGAGGACCGTTGACTTAGCTATCACCATGACTCGCCTCAGGGATGAAGCTGTATAAGGGAACTGCTCCTTGGTGCAATCAATGCCATCGTCATTATTCAAATCAAATACCTTGTTTCAAATGTACCCACGGTGGACGATGGAGACATTTGGTTAACATATGCCGCTTTGCAATCCAGAGCAAAGCTGTTACAAATCCTGCTGCTGCTCAACCTTCAAACTCCGCTTCATATGTCGCTTGGCATATCTGGCGCCTCAACCTCATGAACTTTCTACCTTGTGTATCGACGTAGGCACGCCTAGTGCAAGGTGTCGGAACACTCTCGTTACACAAACTCCAAAATCCATGTAGGATCTTTCTATCTTCATAATTAGATCCTTGTGGATGGGTATCATTCATCGGAGTCCTTAATTGAATTCTTTGTATGATTCAATAAGTACATCACAATTCAATAGGGACAAAGCCGAATTTCTTTTAAGATTATCCTATCTTCATGGATGGATTCTTGAAATGATTAAAGTGCCAAATGAAATCCACGAATTGGATTCCTGGTGTGCTTTAAGTATCCGCGTCCAAAGATAACAAATTAATAAACAAATTAAACAACTATGTGATTATGTGTTTATGTGTTCCCTTTTATGTTTTTGTGTGATCCAAATTCTTGCCATTCAAATCCTCGTAGAATCTTCCATATCTTTGGGTGCAATATTAAATCCTCAACGGGCTTGTACGTAATAGTAAAGACCCTTGGATTATATTGTACCATTCCATAATTAGATCCTGAGAGGTCTAGGTAAACAGATTGATCCAAAAATCTGGTTAGGAATATCATGTGATGATATAGCTGAAAGGACTCCTTGGTGGCCTAATTAAAAAGGATCCTTTGTCGATCTAATTAAAAGGACCCTATGGTAGTCTAGTCACACTCATCACAGGTTTGATTTTCCTCCCCTTCATATTACAAACAAATTGTGCGGACTATGCAAGGAATTGCATAATTATGGATGCATACATAATTATGGAATTCAGTGCACGGAAACCACAGCTAGTTTGGTCAGGTGTCTGAAAAATGACTCTTGTCGTTCATTTTTGGTTTCTGAAGAAATGGTGAAAAATGACTCTTGTCGTTCATTTTTGGTTTCTGAAGAAATGTTGAAAAATGACTCTTGTCGTTCATTTTTGGTTTCTGAAGAAATGGTGAAAAATGACTCTTGTCGTTCATTTTTGGTTTCTGAAGAAATGGTGAAAAATGACTCTTGTCGTTCATTTTTGGTTTCTGAAGAAATGGTGAAAAATGACTCTTTTCGTTCATTTTGGTTTCTGAAGAAATGGTGAAAAATGACTCTTGTCGTTCATTTTTGGTTTCTGAAGAAATGGTGAAAAATGACTCTTGTCGTTCATTTTTGGTTTCTGAAGAAATGGTGAAAAATGACTCTTGTCGTTCATTTTTGGTTTATGAAGAAATGGTGAAAAATGACTCTTGTCGTTCATTTTTGGTTTCTGAAGAAATGGTGGAAAATGACTCTTTTCGTTCATTTTTGGTTCTGAAGAAATTGTGGAAAATGACTCATTTTGTTCATTTTCGGTTCTGAAGAGGTTGTGGAAAAAGACTCATTTCGTTCATTTTCGTTTCTGAATAATGCCTGTTGAAAATAACTCCGTTCATTTTTCATTTCTGGAAAATGTTCATTAAAGAGAAATTACAGGATTATGTCTTGTTCATCTTTGATGGTTATTTAACACAAAGTCACAGATAGACTCCTACGAATTAATTTCGGGACGAAATTTCCTAAAGTAGGGGAGACTGTAACACCTGTGTCACTGCGGCCATCAAACAAATGCCAAGCCAATGGAATATTGTATTTCATACTTGGGATCGGTATAAATATGTGTATCTTTTGCACATATCAATTCTTGTTTGATTTCAAGCTCTAAATCGCTTTCTGGAAGGTTATACGCGCACTGATGCGTAGATATAACCAGTTTAATGCAACGAACACTCCGGAATAGTGAAATAGGCTTAACATACCTTAAATAACCTTTACATAACTTAGATATAAGTTTTGGAAGGTTTGGTGTGGTGAAATCAAAGTTAAATCGCTTACAGGGACTAAAGTTGACTAACTGCGAAAGTATGCCAATTTGAACTGTAACAGACATTCCGGAACATGACCATAAGTTAAACATACCATAAATATCCTTTACATAGCTTAGAAATAGGCTTTGAGGTGTTCGGTATGCTAAAATAAACTTTTGTGTCATTCAGGGACTAAAAGCGTCAAAAAGTGCAAAAGTTTGCATTTTCGCGCATAACTTACGTTCTGAATACATCCGGACATCCAAAAATTTATGTAAGCATGACTACATTATATTTTATGGTTCGCCTTAAGAAAAATCCATTCGTCGCGTCATTTGGATCGTTTTTCGCGCTTGTGCGCATTCCGTCGTAATTAAGCGAACATCGCGTTCGTACGGCCAAACGAACCGACATCCGATATATTTTTGAACACATTTTAAGTTCCCTATACTTTAACTTCATTTTAGAGCTTTGAAATGGGGTTAACGGGCCTTAAACGTGTCGAAAATGGGCTGAATGCATGACAGGGACCAAAAGTGTAAATCTGCCAAACTTAAGCCTAGCGGTGCGCTACACTTTTAGCGTAGCGGTGCGCTAGGGGTCTGCAGACCAGATGCAATGTACTTAACAGCCTGTTTTCAGCTGGATTAACCACAACCACACATTCCTAATTATCTAGTCATCTGATAAGGATGGATTTCCAGCCACCATAAGGTTCCGACAAGTGTACGGGTTGGATTCATGGCACGTTTTCCATGGAACGATCCTAACGGTTCGGGTATTCCTATAAATACCCAACCCACACAACCTCATTTTGCACAAGAATTCTGATTTGAGAGCTCTAAGTTGAAACCATTGTTTCATACCTGAGTTCTTGGATCGGGATTAGCATTCGGGGACCCTTCGTAAGTATTCCTTCGTTCTTTTCCTTATTTTTACTGCTTTTCGAGTCAGAAAGTCAAACTTTGTTTGACTTTCAGCATTGACCAGTAATGGTCAATGCGAAGTTCGTTTGAACTTCGCAACGTGAGTGTAATCACGTTGGTTATAGTCCCTTGGGACTATGCCTACTGATTACCACGTTGTCTAGGGTCGTAGGGTAAGCGATCTAATAAATCGATTATACCTTCGAACCCGACCCAGTTTGGTCGATCATTAGGATCCGACCAAATACATTAGGTGACCATAGTGTAGGGAATAACCTTCCGAGGTTATACCCTATGGTCACATCGTTTAAGTAGTTGTATGATAGGTAGTTTATATGCCTTAGGTAAATTACCAGAATACCCTTTTCATGTATAATTGGTAATTAAGCATATGTAACCTAAACTTTTGTCACATAACTAATTTTGTAACATGTTTAGGCATATAACACTTGTCATAGGACTAGTTAGGCGATCCGAACGCGTTCCACGCGAACGACGCGTTAAAGTAGCATAAGCTACCTAAACGGGTCGTAATGGGTCGTAGACACTTAGGTTAAGTTTCATTTAGTATGTAGGCTTTGATTAACCATATCACATGAGTTCCTACACTCATTTGGTTTACAAACCCTCATGCTACCCAGTCTTCCGATTTAGGTCCGGTTTATTAATGTAGTTACCTATATTAGGTGCCGTTTGATATTCCGCGATCTCTAGCATTGCTTGGTGGTTATCCTAAGACTTCTGAGCAATCTCAGGTGAGTACATAGACCCCTCTTTTACTGTTTTCCAAACTGTTTTGGGGTGGAACACATGTGCCTACTTGTTACTTTCCTGCTTTCCTGTTTTCACATCATATACTGCTATGTTCGTTAGTACATTATAGTACATGATTTCATTACATTTCATGCTATGTATTGCCATTGTGTGCATTACTTAGTACATCGTTTTACATGACATTTTGACATAGACATTTGACATAGACATTTCGACATAGACATTTTAACATGATTGACATTGATCATGTATTTCCCACAAAACATAACTTTGATTTAAACCAAGTTTTACTTCAATACTTTGTTTTTGTGCATATGGTTTAGTTGAGACATTTCACTTGCCATACATGGATATTTGACATAGACATTTGACATGGATATTTGACATAGACATTTGACATGGATATTTGACATAGACATTTTGATATGATTTACATCTTGACATGAACACTTTGACATATTACCCAATACATTTGACAATTGATTTAAACATAGACTTCTTACATTGGTTGGTTTGGTTTGATTAAATGATTAAGTAACGATGCGTGTGTAATATGATACAAGCATGGTGGATACGCCGCTGGTACTTCCTATATATAAGTGTTTGTATGGTATTACATATCATAGCGTTATTTGAATCATTTCAGTTTGAGACATAGAACATTTTATACAAATAACATACTTTTCACAAGACATTGATTTATAAACATCTTATCTTATGCAAACATATTTTACTTGGTTATTCATTTAACCTTACATTTATTTATACTTATCATCTGATCTTATCGATTTTCAAATGATTTACAAAACAAAGCAAATAACAAGGTTCATGACTAAACATTTTCTCAAACATAAGTCATGAAACCTATTTTCACAAAACCTATGTATCTCACAGGCATTTTTATGCTGACGTACCTATTTTCACATGTGTTTTTCAGGAGCTGTTACATAAGATGATCAAGATACACATAGGCAGACTTGGGCTTTAGTGACAATAAAAGATACAAGACTAGTTAAATATGTTGTATTTCTTGTTTGTTAAGACATTGTAACACTTTTAATCAATAAAACGAAACTTCAATTACCATGGATTTGAAACAATTAATTCTGTTACAACACTCCCCGACATTTCCGCCACGTTTTGTATGTTCTACGTGGTCGGGGTGTGACACGTTTGAACCCCGTTAACCTCATTTCAAGGCTCTAAAATGAAGTTAAAGTATAGGGAACTCAAAACATGCTCAAAAATATCTCGGATGTCGGTTCGTTTGGCCGTACGGTTGCGTTGTTCGGTTAATTACGACGGGAGTCGTAACGAACGCAAAAACGGTCCAAATTGCGCGACGAATGGATTTTTGACAAGCCAAACACTAAAGCATAATATTATAATGCTTACATAAATTTTTGGAGGTCCGGATGTATTCAGAACGTAAGATATGCGCGAAAGTGCAAACTTGTGCACTTTTTGACGCTTTTAGTCCCTGAATGACCCAAAAGTTTATTTTAGCACAACGAACCCCTCAAAGCTTATTTCTAAGCTATATAAAGGATATTTAAGGTGTTTTTAACTTATGGTCATGTTCCGGAATGTTCGTTACCGTTCAAATTGGCATACTTTCGCAGTTTGTTAAGTTTAGTCCCTATAAGCGAATTAACTTGTTTTTGCCATACCAAAGCCTTTAAAACTTATTTCTAAGTTATGTAAAGTTTATTTAAGGTATGTTAAGCCTATTTCACTATTCCGGAGTGTTCGTTGGATTAAACTGGTTATATTTACGCATCAGAGCGCGTATAACCCTCTAGAAAGCGATTTAAAGCTTAAAATCGAACAAGAGTTGATATGTGCAAACGATACACATATTTTTACAAATCCCAAGTATGAAATACAATATTTCATTGGTTTGTAATTTGTTTGATGGTTGAAGTGACACAGGTGTCACAAATCTCAACAACTTGGATAGACTAGAATACCCTTATAATAACCCACACACCTCCTTTTTTTTAGTTCAATCTCACCTATTTAATCTTAGCCCTTGATTATCTAATAGATGATCAAGATTACTTCATATCCTTCCTACATAAAACGTACTTCCTATTATATCCTGAACTTTAAAACATATAATTGAAAAGTAAACCCCCAATGATAAGAATTAATTTCTATAACAGTTCGTTTAGTTTAAACTAAGTCACTTATGTAGCTCTGATAATTAAAAAAAAATGTTTAAATATGTAATATGTATAATATGTGAAAGTATTACAAAATTAACAAAACAAATATATAAATAAACTAAATGGCTTAATTTCAATATATATATATATATATATATATAGAGTACATTACGGCTTAACGTACATCACATACGTGACCAAATTACGCACGTTATTTTGAAAATCACGCACGTTATAAACTCAACAAAACCTAATCACGCATGTTGAAACAAATAATCACGCACGTTATCACGCATGCCCCACCACCTAGTTCAAAAATCGCATCCCCTGTTCTATGATCTGAAACCACTATTACTGCCATCTGACTCTAATCAAATCAAAGCTTTGTCATGTTCATGCATCCTCTATTCTACGGTCTGAATCAAAGCTTGGTCATGTTTCTTCATCCTCTGTTCTACGGTCTGAATCGAGGATTGTCTATGTTTTCTTCATCCTCTGTTCTACGGTTTGATTTCGAGGGTCGATATTTTGATGAAACTTTTCAAAATCAACGATGGATTCGAACCCAATTCGATGAAATTGACCGAACAATAGCTAATTTGAAGTGAAACGAAAAGAAATTTGAACCCAATTGGATGAAATTGATCAAACCCAGGCTAAATGAAAATTTGATATAATCACGCATGTTACATGAAATAATCACACATGTTGGTTTTTTGAGTTTATAACGTGCGTGATTTTCAAATGAACGTGCGTAATTTGGTCGTGTACGTGATGTACGTTAACCTTCCTCTCCCTCTCTCTCTTTCTCTCTCTCTCTCTCTCTCTCTATATATATATATATATATAGGGTCAGGATTTAGGGAAAATGGTGAAAAGTGTGAGAACGCTTATGGATCGTCCGATCAAAACAATCTATGGACTAGATTGGCACGGTGGCGTTTTCGTAAATAACATCAATTTTATTAAGTGGACACGCTTCATTAAGGGTAAAAAGGTCTTTTACTGCTCAAATTCAAATGGCCAACTAAAATGAGAACACGCCATTCAAAACAAATAAAACGCCATTAATACAAAACTCCAAAGATTAGTGATAAAACGTGTTGGATATTACAGGAAGAAGAAACAAACAGTAACTAAAATTCAATTATTAACATTTATTAGAAGAAATTCCCTCCAAAAATACGCGCCAAAAACATCATTATATAAACGACGTTAAACATCACTTCCATAATCACTTCAATCCATCATTCTAAAAACCATCTTTTACCAAAACGCCAAGTTTAACCAAAACGCCAAAAATGGCAACCATCGTTTCATGGAGATACACTCTGAGAATCAGAAGATTCGTCTACGTTTTGACAACAGAAAGAGGGTGTATGTTAAGACAATCAAAGCAATTTTGAAGATGGAAGAAGAGGTACATAGGGGTATCCTATCGCTTGACATCCCTCTAGATAACGAATGTCATGAAGCACAAAAGCTTATGAGAAAATTAACAAGGAAATTTGGACCAAGTAAAGCAGATGGAAAAATGGACCCAGTCATAACATCATGGCGTTTTGATGAAGAAACAGACATGGTGACCGTTATATGTGACCACGGAGAGGAGGAAGACTACCTGCCTGAAAACATCATGACCAAGCAGGGGGTTGGGTTCATGGAAGAGTTGCACAATGCCACATGTTTGAACACAGATATGGACTTAAAAATGGAGTTGATGCAGGACATGTTCAAATGGAGGCTTCAGAATCTTCAACAACAAGAAGCCAATGAAAGTGAAAGTGAAAGTGATGAATTGGATGAAAGACTAGAAGAAGACTTCGAAGAATAAGACGAAGGAAGTGATGGTTACTTCTCAGATAAAGTACTTTCTGACGAGGATTTTTAATTTTTTTATAACATATATGAACTGTTGAAATCTACAAAAAAGCCTAATGAAGTTGGGAAACGCCATGGAGGAAAGGAAGTTATAATTACTAAATGTTTTTATTGAAATTGGGGACGCTATAAACGCCAAAATATTTACTATGCATGTGATCTAAAAAAACAATAAAAACGCCATGTATTTTTTGAATCTAACCGAACGCCAAAAAAATCAAGCGGTGTTATGAGACGAATTGAAAAAAAGAATATAAAAGTACAAAAAAGCCCCTCAGCCCTTCACTATATCGCGTGCCACGTGTTGGGCCAGGATCCGTTCTCCCCGTTCTCACACTTTAGGGCATTTTCTCCTGATCCCGTACCTATATATATATATATGTTTGTGTGTGTGTGTGTGTGTGTGTGTGTAATATTCAGTTTACCATTCACTTTTTTCTTCATTCCCGACCTTTTGACGCACCTTCACCTATTTCTTCTCCAATTAAACCCTAAGCTATACTCTCATGAAATGTTTCAATAATTATCTATGAAATCCTCTTTAAAATGGTATACGAAATCGAACGTGTTATGCTCTTGTGGTGCAGGTACTTGCATTCGGACCTCTTGAACCGATGAAAACCTAGGATGAAGATTTATTTATTGTGTAAGTGTTTGTTTATAGAGTAAATTATCCATCTTGTGCTTATTTAACTTGTCAAATCATGTGATACCATCAATTTGACCAACAGAAGGCCAATTATGGATGGATAAACTAGGATGATACACTCATGGGTCCCAGGTGTGAAAGGGTAATCCTTGGTTTGTTATGGTCGATTAACCTAAAAGAGGAATTGGCAAGGCCCAAAGCTTTGGAAGCTAGAAAATTGAAGATTCTTATAGGAATTAGTTGGTTGTTGTTCGTAATTTATGTCTTTACCTAGTTGGTTGTTATGAAAATTGAAGATTGTGGCAATATTTAATGTAATCTTTTGCTTGGTCGTATTTCAATGCAATTTCTTTTAATAACGACTCTCATTCTAGGGATATATTTTCTCTATTTCTATAAATTAGTTTGACTCCCATCTAACATTCTTCCATAAGACAAAATGAATCAAAAACCATGTAATAGTCAAGAATAAGGTGTTTTACTTATGCGGGAAGAAGAAGCACGAGGTGTGCAAAAAGAAAAAAAAAGCACGAGTTGTGCAGACAGAACAACATGATGTTAAGAATGAAGAGCACAAAGACTATGACCCTGATTTATTGAAAGACTATCACTCTGATGTATTAAAGGAGGCTTGGATTTTTATAATAGTCCCTAAAGAGAGGTAGAGGTGGATTAGCGTAATCCATACGATGGCGAGAAAAATTCAGACGGTTGCTAAGATGATGATTGCCATTTGAAATAAGTGTGAACTTTGATGTGTGATGTTTGGTTAGATATGTTTCTTACTTTGTTTGCACCATTGGAAATAAATGTCAATCTTTGTTTGTTTCACCGTGGGTTTCTTTATTGCCTTGTTACCACATTTTCACATTCAAAAAACATGCACATTGTTCAAAAACTAATACATAACATAACACATCTAAATTGTTCAACTAATGTGCTCGTAGAGTAACATGATTTCTATGTGCATATAGTGGGTTATATTGAAAATTATATAAGATTATGGTATTTATTTGTTCATATTGTGAATTTGCAGGGTTAGGTGGTGTTCGTAAAGAGTTTGGATGAAAACCTAAAGAAACAAGTCAAAACTAAGCAAAATAGTGTGATAGGGAAGCATCAGATCTTCAAACGGGCATATCTTAAGCTAGAAAATGAGTTACGGGTATGAATCTTGACTAACGAGATGAATCTAAATATGGGCTTTATGGGCCTTAATTTTTTTACGGGCCGTATAACCATTAAAAGGGTATGGGTCGTACTGACCAAAACGGGCTCAGATGCGTGAACTTTCTGCTCGTTTTTATTTATTTATATGTTCATGTTTTGATAGAAAACTTGGTGGAATCTTGTTCCCACCAAGCTCACAACTTAGTCTATGGTTGTGGGTTTGTGTTGAGGGGATTTCCATCAAAGTTTTGGGTTCAAACACCCATTTAAATTCTGTATATACATGGTTAATCAACGATGAAAACAAGCATAAGTCATCATCTTCCATATGATGAACTTGTGACTTGTGAAGTGTGAACAAATGGAAGCTTTGGCTTTCCAAACTAAGTTCCACTCCTTCATTTGAACCTTCTGAACACTCTTATGACTTGTTAGAATAGATTTATTTTCTTGTTATTCATGACCCTCCAACCATCTTCATGATTGTGTGTGTAGTGGTGAATCCTATAATGAGGTTTCAACCTCCATGCTTGACATACATGGTGCTACATGATAATACATGATTGGACTTAGTTTTAGGATGTTATTATTACTATATAAAATATAAGTAACTATATAAAACATGGTTGAGTTTGTGATGTTAATCAAGTTATGATTATATGTCATAAACCTAAGCTAACATATCAAAGATTCTAGGATACTTGTTATGATTCCAATGGGCAATTTGGGACCCATGAAACCACTTACTATGGTGTCATAAATGAGCTCTTAGAACTTAGATAACACTTTCATATACATACTTTTTTATACTTTAAATTCCAAGTCCGAATCCTTCCATTCTTAATCCATGAAACTTACACACCTTCGTTCACCCTTGTAGGGTGACTTGGTGTTCCATCCTCAACAACCAACTCTTCACAGTATTACCAAGTTTGAAGCTTGCAAAACCGTGAGTACACTTATCCCTTTTTGCTTTTACGCACTTTTGGGTTGTAACATGTTAACTTACCAAAATACACAAATTCACACAAACATACTTTATTCGCTCAATCGGCTATACATGCTATTTGTTATGCTTATGTTACATGCTAGATTACATACATGCTACTTGTCATTAACTTAGCTAGCCCATCTTAACATATATAGGTCTATGGAGCCCGTTGTGGCATTGTTAAGCTTATTATACATAAACGGTCTTGTTCACTTTTGTGGCAAGGGATGCACATATTCTCTTGGACACTCGGGTTTGACTCTTAGTATTGCATGCTAGTTTGACCTTGTATACAAAATTCCCATGTTGGATTCGAGTAATTCCTTTATACTTATGCTATGTATTTACAAACTTGTGTACTCGCCAATGCTTTGCGTTGAACCATATTTTTAACATGTTACAGGTTGATGATGATGCTCATGACGAATCTAGTAGGGACGACTTAGAAACACACTTGAAATACAAGATTTGATTATGTTAAACTTGTTGTAGTTTTGTCTTTTCAATGGTGTATTTGAATTTCTTTTGTTGTATTTGACAATTTATGATTATGAATTAAATCGGTATAAAACTTAATTATTGTCACATAATGTTATGAAGTCTTTGAGCAATCTCGTTCGTCTCACTCCGATGTTTCCGCCATCGGTTGGGGTGTGACATTGAAATTTATAACACTTCACCCTAGGTTTATCTTTCTCAAATTTACCCTTTCCCTCTAAACCAAGAAACCTCCTACTAGTTCTATTATAAAACTGATTAGTCTTGAAACTCAGTAGGGCAAATTGATAAAGAATATTAAACTCTTCTTGAACAATTGGATCCATAGGTTGTTGATCATACATCACAAGAGCCAGGTTTTGATTTCCAACACATGATGAGTTATTAAGTCCAGTAGTTATGTTAATAAATTGATCATAGCTCTGATCACTCCCATGGTTGGTTGATGATGATCCACCATGACTCATTAATACTGTGTTACCAAAAGAGGAATCATCAACAACTTTTCCTGATGACATCAACTTCTGTTCTGGTCAAGTTCTCTCTCAAAAGTAAGGAGTCTGCCATCAGTGGGTTTCTTAAGGACACTTACATTTGGTTGTTCAGTACTTGGTATAAAAGGAATATAAGGACTAAAACCCACAGACCTCCAGCAACCAATGTTCTACTAAGATAAGTGGTGACACATCCTTTGTTTCCATATCTTGAATTCATGGCAAACGAACATTGGAGGCTTATTTTCCGATCCAGTATTGTGACGATTATTAGTGATTGACATCTCTCTAAATTCTATTGAGTTTTTATCAGAAAATAGAGTATCAGAACAACTAAATGTTTTGATTGGTCTAATTCTTCTCCAGTCGTTTGATCCCTCAAATAGTTATCAATACGAGCTTAGTTTGTCTTATGAATCAATGTTTAAGTCAATTCAATGTAACCGACTCTGATACCAATTGTTGGATCTGAAAGTGTGTGTAGTGTATGTTTTTGATTAAATAGTTGAACAAATTTGAAAATTCAATCAAACAGTGATAATAAACACATCATCATAAACACAACTGGATTTGGGAATGATTGTAGAATAATTTCATATTATTCAACATGTTTTAATACAATCAATAAGTACAAAAGACTCCCCCACCATGTGCATTCTTTCACTAAGTTCTTCTGCTTTTTTCAGCTCTTAGTGTTACATTTTACAATTTGGGATTGGACTATATATAGTGGAGAGAACTGCCGATGATGTCACCATGAAAGCGACCCTAAATGATGTGTGCAAAATGCAACATATAAATTACATCAATTGTGGCATAAAACTAACCCTTTTTTAGTACTAATGTTGGAAAAAGTGTGCTTTTGTCTTCCTTTTGTATTTTCAGGATTAAATGAGCTCAAATTAACAAAAGAAGCAAAAAGACAACAAAATCTAACATAAATACAAGAAAAGGAACAAATGTGACATGCCCGACCCCACGACAACATCTTCCCAAGCAAAACAAGAAGACAGAAGACTGAACACGCCCCGTGCTCAGCCAGCACGGGGGCGTGCCCAAGTGTCAGCAGAAAAGACAAAGTGGTAGAAGCTTCTATTGTCCACCACGGGGCCGTGCTCAGCGGACACGGGGCCGTGGTCAACTATAAGATTCGCAGAATCCAGGCAAATCTTCATAGTACAAATATTCTTCTGCACACGGGGTCGTGCTCAGCGGACACGGGGGCGTGGTCAACTAATACAGACAAGCTGCATTAAATGAAGAAAGAGAGGATGTGGACACGGGGCCGTGCCCGAGCTTCTGTTCAGCCTATATATAGGAGTGCTTGGCTCAAGCTCAAACCATCCCTTGGCACACTACCTCTCTCACACTTCACCCACCACCCACCACCCACCACCACCATAACACCATCATCCACCACCATCATCCATTGTCCATCATAGAGTGTGTGAGTCGTCTCGGGATCCAAGATTGATCGTAAGAGTTCTTGACAATCAAGGCCATGTTTGCCTAAGTCTCTTACATCACTTGGTGAAGACAAGTCTCTAGTGTAATACTTTATATTTTTAATCTTTTCGCACTTTTTACTTGGTTTTGTATTAATAACTTTAATAACTAGTTTCTTATGTTGAAGGTGATTCTTCCTTATAGTTTGTCCGTGGTGTCTTGGCATTATTTTACTGTCTATATAAAATAAAAGATTTTCACCATTCATATCTCCACGGTCTATATGGAGGTATGTTGGCTACCTGGTCGGGGGTTAAGGGAACGGTTTGGTAAGAGTCTTGCCGTTGTTCAGCGATTAGAGATCCTGCAAGGGACCTGGGTCAAATTTAGTAGGACCTCCTTCAATGCTTAACGGTATTGGATGGCGGGGGTCCAAACTCTTTGATCCCCTCATAAGTTAAACTACTATTAATACTATAACCCGGCTATTTAGGACTGTATCCCTGCTGACTCAGACTACTTAGCCGAGGGTAATGTCACCTCCAAAAGAGGGGCCTACCATAATTTGTATTAATAACTTAATTAATTATCTTTCAATAATCCGACCCTTTAGGATTGTATCCTTACTGACTCAAACTACTGGGTTGAGGGTAACGTCACCTTCAAAAGAGGGGCCTACTACAGTAACTAAGATAATCTCTTAAATAAGTGCAAAAGTGCGGAAATAATCAAAGGTTACACTAAACACGAGTCGGAACCAAGTGATTCATCTTGTCTATCTGTTTTTACTTTTATTTTCATTTTCAGCATTTTAGTTAGTTTTTATTTTTCTTAGTTTAAAACATTTTTCTAAACTTTTTTATTTGATTAGACGTTGAGGATAAACCGGTACTAAAAGCTCTTGTGTCCTTGGACGACCTCGGTATCTTACCAACACTATACTACGCTCACGATGGGTGTACTTACCCATATGTGTGTTTAGTGTTAGTAAATATCGTGTTTTATAAATTTAAAACTTGGCTAAAAAGTGTTAAAAAGGGCTTAACATATACATTAAAAACTAATAACACTCACGCACATCAAGTTTTTGGCGCCGCTGCCGGGGACACAAGGATTTTAAGAAAGTTAGGAATCAACGGCCTAATCGTTTTTCATATTTTTCATTTTTTTAGGATTTTTTTCTTAGTTTTTCAGTTTCTGCAGAGCTCAGCACGGGCCGTGCCAGGTCGGACACGGGCCGTGCCCAGCATTAACACTAGCAGTTTTTATTTTCCGAGTTACAGAGAGCTGAGCACGGGGCCGTGTCGGTGCAACACGGGGCCGTGTCCAACTCCCAGTAACAGGGATCCGGAGAACAATCACTGTAACTCTGACCACGGGCCGTGTTCACTGAGCACGGGGCCGTGGTGAACCTTCTGACCAACATTCTTTTCTGTTTTTATTGCAGGACTTGGAACCTCGGCGCCACATTTGAACTTCCTACGTAGTGCATGAGCTCCAGTTCTAGTATAGACATAAAAGAACCTCTAGAAGAACCCGAACGCTTTCTCAGAAAAAGACTTAAAGCTAAAAATCAAGAGAAAGTTTCGGGGGACCCACTTCCAATGGCGGACCAACGTACCCTCATGGATTACCTACGGCCCACCATAGGTAATCTCGGCGCCGCTATCAATGCACCGAATGTCGAAGCCAATAACTTCGAACTTCGACCGCATTTGATACAAATGCTTCAAAACTCCGCGACCTTTCATGGGCTTGCGGACGAGGATCCCCTTCTACATATTACTATTGTTTTAGAAATATGTGATACCTTTCGGATCAATGGAGCATCAAATGACGCCATCCGCTTTCGAATGTTTCCATTTTCGCTAAAAGACCGAGCTAAGGCTTGGCTTAACACCCTCCCAGTTGGATCGGTAAATACCTGGGATGAACTAGCCCAAAAGTTCCTATATAAGTATTTCCCTCCTGCTAAAACAACTAAATTAATGACTGAAATTAACACATATTCACAAGAGGATGGGGAATCCTTATATGAAACTTGGGAAAGGTTCAAGGAGCTACTAAGAAAGTGTCCTCATCACGGTCTTGCGGTATGGCAACAAGTATCCACTTTCTACAATGGGTTGTTGCCACACACAAGACAAACACTTGATTCTAGCTCTGGGGGACTTCTAGGTAATCGTCGCCCAAATGAAATATACAATCAAATTGAGGAAATTGCTCAAACCAATTTTCAGTGGCACACTCTAGGGGTGAGCATGGTGCGGTTCGGTTCGGTTATTACCTATAACCGAAACCATAACCGCACATTGCGGTTATCAAAAAATCATAACCGTTCGGTTTTGGTTAATGCGGTTTCGGTTAATCGGTTATTGCGGTTAATGCGGTTTCGGTTCGGTTATAGGTCGGTTATTTTCATTGTTTCTAATGTTGGACTTTAAATGTGTGGGTCGAGCAAAATTAATGCGCAAACAATAAATATACGGTTAATCAATTATATTTCACTACCATATGCATACTAATTCCAAAACAAAAGTAACACGTGTAGTCACGTGTTATGTGGAAACATACATAAGAACACAAAGTGGTTTTTAAATTCGACACTTTTTAATCAAAACATAAAAAGTTGTAGTGCAATCTTCATCAAAGTTGGGTCATGGTTAAAAGTTAAAACATTCAAATACTTCACCAAAGATACATATTGATTAGGCCATGGTTAAGCATTTAAATACAAACTTAAAGACTTATGGTGCTACGGATTTGGCTATGTTTATTCGGTTCGGTTCGGTTATTTGCGGTTATGAAAATAAGAATAACCATAACCGAACCGCAAAAATAGGTTATTAAAAATATAAATAACCAACCCTTCGGTTATTTCGGTTATCGGTTATTTCGGTTCGGTTTTTTCGGTTATTTCGGTTACGGTTCGGTTAATTCGGTTGTATGCTCACCCCTAGCACACTCCCCGAGGTAATAAATCTATTGCCCCGGGCACCCATAAGGTTGATGAAAGCACTTCTTTACAAGCCCAAATCGAGGCCCTTTCTTCGAAAATCAAAAAGTTAGAAATGACAAAAACGGCCTCGGTTATGGCTTGTGAGGGGTGTGGTGGACCACATGAAAATTGGAGTTGTATGAAAGAAGTAGATGATCAAACGGAAACGGTAAACTACATTGATAATAAACCTAGGCCGTCGGGTCCACCAACGGGTACCTACAACCAAGGATGGCGTAACCACCCTAACCTTGGTTGGAGAGATCCCAGCAATAGTAGTAACCAACAATACCAACGAACTAACTTTCAACAACCACAAAATTTTTCTCAACAACAAGGTGGAAGAGAAAGGCTTGAAGATACTGTATCTCGCCTCATCTCCGACACCGAAAAGAAAAACTCGGATCGATTTCAGCAATTGGAATCGAATTTTAGAAATCAACAAGCTAGCATTCAAAACATTGAAAAACAATTAAATCAAATAGCTCAAAATTTCTCCGAGAGACCACAAGGCGCGTTACCAAGCAATACCGAAACCAACCCAAAGGCGCAAGTACATCTCATCACATAGAGAAACCGAACCGTGGGTCCCGAGGTGTAACACCTGTGCCTTCACGGCCATCAAACAAATACCAAACCAATGAAATATTATATTTCATACTTGGGATTTGTAAAAATATGTGTATCGTTAGCACATATCAACTCTTGTTCGATTTCAAGCTCTAAATCGCTTTCTGGAGGGTTATACGCGCTCTGATGTGTAGATATAACCAGTTTAATCCAACGAACACTCTGGAAAAGTGAAATAGGCTTAACATACCTTAAATAACCTTTACATAACTTAGTTATAAGTTTTGGAAGGTTTGGTGTGGTGAAATCAAAGTTTAATCGCTTACAGGGACTAAAGTTGACAAACTGCGAAAGTATGCCAATTTGAACTGTAACAGACCTTCCGGAACATGACCATAAGTTAAACATGCCATAAATATCCTTTGCATAGCTTAGAAATAGGCTTTGAGGTGTTCGGTATGCTAAAATAAACTTTCGTGTCATTCAGGGACTAAAAGTGTCAAAAAGTGCACAAGTTTGCATTTTCGAGCATAACTTACGTTCTGAATACATCCGGACATCTAAAAATTTATGTAAGCATGACTACATTATATTTTAGTGTTCGCCTTAAGAAAAATCCATTCGTCGCGTCATTTGGATCGTTTTTCGCGCTTGTGCGCATTCCGTCGTAATTAAGCGAACATCGCGTTCGTACGGCTAAACGAACCGACATCCGAGATATTTTTGAACACATTTTAAGTTCCCTATACTTTAACTTCATTTTAGAGCTTTGAAATGGGGTTAACGGGCCTTAAACGTGTCAAAAATGGCCAAAATACAGTTCAGGGACCAAAACTGTAATTCTGCCAAACTTGCACCATACGATGCGTATGGTATGTATACCATACGATGCGTATGGGGTCTGCAGACCAGGTGCAATGTTTAACAGCCTGTTTTCAGCAGGTTTAACCACAACCACATGTTTGCAACTTGCTTAATCACTAAGTTATGGAGCATTTGTGGCACCATAACATTCCGACAAGTGTACGGCCTTGATCATTGCCTCCTTTTCCAAGAAACGATCCTAGCGGTGGACCATTTCCTATAAATACTAACCAACATCACAACCAAAAACTCACACCTTTGAATCTGAACTTGCTCTCTAAGTTGTCGTGTTTAACACTTCATACCTGAGAGTGTTCGGATCCAAACCTTCCATTCTTGGACCCTTCGTAAGTATTCTTTCGTTCTTTTCCTTATTTTATTGTTTTATCGAGTCTGAAAGTCAAACTTTGTTTGACTTTCTGCGTTGACCAGTAATGGTCAATGCGAAGTTCGTTTGAACTTCGCAACGTGATTGTAATCACGTTGGTCATAGTCCCTTGGGACTATGCCCACTGATTTCCACGTTGTCTAGGGTCGTAGGGTAGGCGATCTAATAAATCGCCTATACCTTCGAACCCGACCCAGTTTGGTCGATCATTAGGATCCGACCAAACCCATTAGGTGACCATAGTGTAGGGAATAACCTTCCGAGGTTATACCTTATGGTCACGACGTTTAAATAGTTGTATGATAGGTAGTTTATATGCCTTAGGTAAATTACCAGAATACCCTTTTCATGTATAATTGGTAATTAAGCATATGTAACCTAAACTTTTGTCACGTAACTGATTATTTAACATGTTTAGGCATATAATACTTGTCATAGGACTAGTTAGGCGGTCCGAACGCATTTCACGCGCACGACACGTTAAAGTAGCATAAGCTACCCAAACGGGTCGTAATGGGTCGTAGACAGTTATGTTAGGTTTCATTTAGTATGTAGGCTTTGTTAAACCATATCACACGAGTCTCCACACTCGTTTGGTTTACAAACCCTAATGCTACCCAGTCTTCCGATTTAGGTCCGGTTTATTAATGTAGTTACCTATATTAGGTGCCGTTTGATATTCCGCGATCTCTAGCATTGTTTGGTTGTTACTCAAGGACTACTGAGCAATCTCAAGTGAGTACATAGAACCCCTCTTTTACTGTTTTCCAAACTGTTTTGGGGTGGAACACATGTGCCTACTTGTTACTTTCATGCTTTCCTGTTTTCATATCATATACCGACTATGTTTGTTAGTACATTATAGTACATGATTTCATTACTTTTCTGCTATGTATGTTGACTGATAACATGCTTAGTACATTGTTTTACATGACTTTTCTACTTTGTATGATGACTTTGCATACTTAGTACATTGTTTTATACTGCATCTCTGTTGCATATGTTCCAGTAACATATGGACACATGGTTTTATAGCTCTACCCTGTATGTTTACTCTAGCATACTAGGTACATTATCTTCATAAAACATGCTTACATTTTGGTATGACATTTGGTTTGTTTAAACTATACTATACATTCATTAACACTGATCATGCCGCTCGGTAGTAGGTAGTGGTACCATAGGACTTGACAAATCCCGTTCCAGACATCCCAGGGAAAGGGGATGAAAGGAATGACCGAATCCGAATACATATTCTCTTGATAACTCACTTTTACATAGTTATCCGTCTGTCTCAAGGCTTGGATGTATGAATTTTCACAATACCGCATAAATGTTCATATTCAGTATAGCATGCATATATCTTACAAAACATAACTTTGATTTAAACCAAGTTTTACTTCAATACTTTGTTTTGTACATTTTTACTTATGGTTTAAGTAGTCTAAATTTTACTTACCATACATATCATTTTGGTTATACATTACTTGACTACTTTTGGACTATAGACATTTGACATGGATATTTGACATAGACATTTGACATGGATATTTGACATAGACATTTGACATGGATATTTGACATAGACATTTGACATGGATATTTGACATAGACATTTGACATGGATAATTGACATAGACATTTTGACATGATTTACATCTTGACATGAACATTTTACATTGGTTGGTTTGGTTTGATTAAGTGATTAAGTAACGATGCGTGTGTAATATGATACAAACATGGTGGATACGCCGCTGGTACTTCCTATATATAAGTGTTTGTGTGGTATTACATATTGTAGCGTTATTTGAATCATTTCAGTTTGAGACATATAACATTTTATACAAATAACATACTTTTCACAAGACATTGTTTTACAAACAACTTATCTTATACAAATCCATTTTACTATGGTTATTCATTTAACCATACATTATTCACTTATTTATACATATCATCTGAACTCATTGTTTTTCAAATGATTTACAAAACAAAGCAAATAACAAGGTTCATGACTAAACATTTTCTCAATCATAAGTCATGAATCTTATTTTCACAAAACCTATGTATCTCACAGGCATTTTTATGCTGACGTACCATATTTTCACATGTGTTTTTCAGGAGCTGTTGCATAAGATGATCAAGATATACATAGACAGACTTGGGCTTTAGTGACAATAAAAGATGCAAGACTAGTTAATTATGTTGTATTTCTTTGTTTGTTAAGACATTGTAACACTTTTAATCAATAAAACGAAACTTCAATTGCCATGGATTTGAAACAATTAATTCTGTTACAACACTCCCCGATGTTTCCGCCGCGATTTGTATGTTCCACGCGGTCGGGGTGTGACAGAAAAGATGGTATCAGAGCCAATGGTTATAGGGAATTAGGTTATTAGTAATGCTTTGACCTAGTCTATAACCTTCTTAGGACCCTAACGCGAGTTTACTTGCGTTTAGTCATAAAACAATACCGTCGCCTATCCTTAGGCGCCGACCACAACAAGAACATAAATTTCAAAACCGCTTTGAAAAACTAATCATCTGTTCTAGGATGATTGATTACAAGGTTTTGAACTCTCTGTTATATGGTTTTGAACCCCTTCGAATTTTCAAAATCTCGACAAGGTTTTGAGTCTTAAATAATGTGAACACGTGCAAACTGGAAGGGTGAATGCCTGTATTCTGGGTTTTCTGGCTAGGCAAGCACTTCGTATACATCTCATCAGACGCGAGACCAGTTGTGCTTACCTGGGAATTCTTGGGATGAGTGTTCACTTATAGGCGAGCATGTCTTCGCGATACATTATTTTTGACCCATTTACTTTGATTAGTCACCGTCTCATTTGTTTGCCTTAGGTAACAAACAAATGATCGCAATCTTCATGCGTTATCATTCTGTTTTGATTGTCCAATAATCTTTCACCTGTTTCTCCCTATGCCTTTCTTTTTCTTCAAGAATGTCTCTTCATCACGATGACGCCCAGATATTTGAGCAAGCAGCCAAATTCGCTCAGCGAATAGGCGAAGTAGTCCTGAAGACTGTGGAATTAGCTACTGCCATGTATCATCTCCAGGATAAAGCCACTCAAGAGTCACCAAGACAGGCAGGACCTAGTCAGGTGACAGCACCATCAGCCAATAAACCAATCGAGGAATCAAAGACCATGGATGAACGATCCCCTAAGAAGTCAAAGAAGCGAAAGGCTTCTCAGAACTTCGCCATTGTCGCTCACAATGGTCAAGCCTTCCCCAACCAACCAGCTCAACCCCCTGCTAGGAAGTCATACAATGGAACTGCACTCTTGTGCAACCAATGTAACCTTCATCATCACCCTTGTGTGAAGTGCCGCAAATGTCAGATTTGTGGACTTATAGGTCATACAGCAAGGGTTTGCCCAACTACAGCTGTACCAAATCAAGCTGGCGACACTCCTGCTCAAGCTCGTTTCTCACGAGGGCTTTGCTATAACTGTGGCGAGATGGGCCATTTCCTAAGGGATTGCCCAAAGCTTGCTAAGGCAAATCTGACCCACGGATGAGCAGTTGGCCGAGTAGAAGATGTTGCTATCTTATGCTTTTGTTTCTTTCGTTTTCTTGATTGTGAAACAATCTGTCTCGTTCATAAATACAAGTAGTTGTTCACAGATTCTGATGTACAATTGTAGTTACATATGTGTAGGATTTTCCTATGATACCTACATCAAGGAACTATGTTCCTTACAAACTACTCTTGTGATTCTCTCTTTCAAATGATCGCTCGTGATTCCCTCGAACATTTTAAGTACTCGTTTCATTCTAAGAAACAAAGTACAGAAGATAAGGTGACATTATGAGTGATCATGCTTCTGCACATCAGTGCCTTTAAATCCTTGGTTAGATAACTAAGGGTGTTTTCAAATCTCATACCCATTACGTTTTAATTTTTTTTCAACATACACAGTACCAGTATTTCAAAACAATCTTCATGATCTCAAAACATTTCATATAGTTTGAAAACAAATTTTTCTAGATGCATTGTCTGTGTTATTTCAAAAACATTGGCCATGTTATCAAAACCAACCTTTCTAATTTCAAAATATTTCATATAGTCTAAAGACAATATTAACACAATACACTTTCATATCAAGTGCATGATTTCGAAAAGCATCATTCATGTCTTTCAAAAACCTTATACATAATTTCAAAATTCATCTCGCATGATTTTAAAACATTTTTATAAATATACTTACCTAGTACACCTACTTTATGATTTCAAAAAGTATTATATATAAGGTTTCAAAAACGTTAAACACACTTTTCTTAAAAGAACCCCATGCATAGTTTTCAAAAATATTTTCCTCATACATTGACTTAACCTTCAAAATTCTGCTTCATATGTCGCCTTGGCATATCTAGCATCTCAATTTCATAAGCATTTTTTTACTTCATGTTTTGACATAAGCACGTCCAGTGCAAGGTTTCAAAACATCTTCAACTTCTAAAATTCATATGGGATCTTTTTATCTTTACAATGAGATCCTTGTGGATGATTATCGTTCAAATCAGAGTCCTTAATTGGATTCCTTATATACCTAAATTCGAACATTTCGGTTCCTTATAATCGAAATCGAATTTTTTTTTTCTTTTAAAGATCTTGCTATCTTTATAGTTAGATTCTTGATAATATTTAAAGTACCAAATGAAATCCACGAGATGGGTTCCTAGTGTGCTTTAAATACATGTACTCTGTTAGCAGAACAAACTTCTAGTTAAACAATTTTGTGGTTATGTGACTATGTGTTAATTCATCTTATGTTTTCTTTTATGCATTTTTTTGTGTTTTTAATACTCTGGATATTCGTTATCCAAATCCTCGCAGAATCTTTCATATCTTCATATGAGAGATTCGTAGCAGGGTATTCAAAAGGTACTACCTTAAATCCTTAATGGGCTTCTATGTAATAGTTAAGACCCTTGGATTGATATAGTACTACTCCGTGATTCATTATAGACCCTTTAGTGGTCTAGTCAAAGGGATTGATTCACAATTTGGTTAAAAAGAATGACATCTAGTGATGTAGCTGGACAGACTCCTTGATAGTCTATTTAAATCATTTATTGATTTAGTCTAAAGGACTCTATGGCGGTCTAAGTCACGCTCATCACAGGATTGTTCATTTGGTTTTACCCTACACATTATAAAATAGACTGTGTGAACTGTGCAAGGAATTCTCTAATTATGGATGCGCACATAATTATGAAATTTAGTGCACAGAAATCCAGTAAGATTTATTATGTGAAGGAACCGATAGTGACAACAATAACAAAATGAGAACGATGTAATAGAGGCATGGTGGACGCACCAATGACGCTTCATATACTTGTATATAAGTGTCCCTCTTACATTGCAAACATAATGTTATTAAGGTTACTAGAAGTTCAAGAACCCTAACCAATGTTGTTTGATCTTTTCAACTTCATGTTTTAAACTCTCACAAGTTTCCTCTAAATAAATTTCGGGACGAAATTTCCTAAAGTAGGGGAGACTGTAACACCTGTGCCTTCACGGCCATCAAACAAATACCAAACCAATGAAATATTATATTTCATACTTGGGATTTGTAAAAATATGTGTATCGTTAGCACATATCAACTCTTGTTCGATTTCAAGCTCTAAATCGCTTTCTGGAGGGTTATACGCGCTCTGATGTGTAGATATAACCAGTTTAATCCAACGAACACTCTGGAAAAGTGAAATAGGCTTAACATACCTTAAATAACCTTTACATAACTTAGTTATAAGTTTTGGAAGGTTTGGTGTGGTGAAATCAAAGTTTAATCGCTTACAGGGACTAAAGTTGACAAACTGCGAAAGTATGCCAATTTGAACTGTAACAGACCTTCCGGAACATGACCATAAGTTAAACATGCCATAAATATCCTTTGCATAGCTTAGAAATAGGCTTTGAGGTGTTCGGTATGCTAAAATAAACTTTCGTGTCATTCAGGGACTAAAAGTGTCAAAAAGTGCACAAGTTTGCATTTTCGAGCATAACTTACGTTCTGAATACATCCGGACATCTAAAAATTTATGTAAGCATGACTACATTATATTTTAGTGTTCGCCTTAAGAAAAATCCATTCGTCGCGTCATTTGGATCGTTTTTCGCGCTTGTGCGCATTCCGTCGTAATTAAGCGAACATCGCGTTCGTACGGCTAAACGAACCGACATCCGAGATATTTTTGAACACATTTTAAGTTCCCTATACTTTAACTTCATTTTAGAGCTTTGAAATGGGGTTAACGGGCCTTAAACGTGTCAAAAATGGCCAAAATACAGTTCAGGGACCAAAACTGTAATTCTGCCAAACTTGCACCATACGATGCGTATGGTATGTATACCATACGATGCGTATGGGGTCTGCAGACCAGGTGCAATGTTTAACAGCCTGTTTTCAGCAGGTTTAACCACAACCACATGTTTGCAACTTGCTTAATCACTAAGTTATGGAGCATTTGTGGCACCATAACATTCCGACAAGTGTACGGCCTTGATCATTGCCTCCTTTTCCAAGAAACGATCCTAGCGGTGGACCATTTCCTATAAATACTAACCAACATCACAACCAAAAACTCACACCTTTGAATCTGAACTTGCTCTCTAAGTTGTCGTGTTTAACACTTCATACCTGAGAGTGTTCGGATCCAAACCTTCCATTCTTGGACCCTTCGTAAGTATTCTTTCGTTCTTTTCCTTATTTTATTGTTTTATCGAGTCTGAAAGTCAAACTTTGTTTGACTTTCTGCGTTGACCAGTAATGGTCAATGCGAAGTTCGTTTGAACTTCGCAACGTGATTGTAATCACGTTGGTCATAGTCCCTTGGGACTATGCCCACTGATTTCCACGTTGTCTAGGGTCGTAGGGTAGGCGATCTAATAAATCGCCTATACCTTCGAACCCGACCCAGTTTGGTCGATCATTAGGATCCGACCAAACCCATTAGGTGACCATAGTGTAGGGAATAACCTTCCGAGGTTATACCTTATGGTCACGACGTTTAAATAGTTGTATGATAGGTAGTTTATATGCCTTAGGTAAATTACCAGAATACCCTTTTCATGTATAATTGGTAATTAAGCATATGTAACCTAAACTTTTGTCACGTAACTGATTATTTAACATGTTTAGGCATATAATACTTGTCATAGGACTAGTTAGGCGGTCCGAACGCATTTCACGCGCACGACACGTTAAAGTAGCATAAGCTACCCAAACGGGTCGTAATGGGTCGTAGACAGTTATGTTAGGTTTCATTTAGTATGTAGGCTTTGTTAAACCATATCACACGAGTCTCCACACTCGTTTGGTTTACAAACCCTAATGCTACCCAGTCTTCCGATTTAGGTCCGGTTTATTAATGTAGTTACCTATATTAGGTGCCGTTTGATATTCCGCGATCTCTAGCATTGTTTGGTTGTTACTCAAGGACTACTGAGCAATCTCAAGTGAGTACATAGAACCCCTCTTTTACTGTTTTCCAAACTGTTTTGGGGTGGAACACATGTGCCTACTTGTTACTTTCATGCTTTCCTGTTTTCATATCATATACCGACTATGTTTGTTAGTACATTATAGTACATGATTTCATTACTTTTCTGCTATGTATGTTGACTGATAACATGCTTAGTACATTGTTTTACATGACTTTTCTACTTTGTATGATGACTTTGCATACTTAGTACATTGTTTTATACTGCATCTCTGTTGCATATGTTCCAGTAACATATGGACACATGGTTTTATAGCTCTACCCTGTATGTTTACTCTAGCATACTAGGTACATTATCTTCATAAAACATGCTTACATTTTGGTATGACATTTGGTTTGTTTAAACTATACTATACATTCATTAACACCGATCATGCCGCTCGGTAGTAGGTAGTGGTACCATAGGACTTGACAAATCCCGTTCCAGACATCCCAGGGAAAGGGGATGAAAGGAATGACCGAATCCGAATACATATTCTCTTGATAACTCACTTTTACATAGTTATCCGTCTGTCTCAAGGCTTGGATGTATGAATTTTCACAATACCGCATAAATGTTCATATTCAGTATAGCATGCATATATCTTACAAAACATAACTTTGATTTAAACCAAGTTTTACTTCAATACTTTGTTTTGTACATTTTTACTTATGGTTTAAGTAGTCTAAATTTTACTTACCATACATATCATTTTGGTTATACATTACTTGACTACTTTTGGACTATAGACATTTGACATGGATATTTGACATAGACATTTGACATGGATATTTGACATAGACATTTGACATGGATATTTGACATAGACATTTGACATGGATATTTGACATAGACATTTGACATGGATAATTGACATAGACATTTTGACATGATTTACATCTTGACATGAACATTTTACATTGGTTGGTTTGGTTTGATTAAGTGATTAAGTAACGATGCGTGTGTAATATGATACAAACATGGTGGATACGCCGCTGGTACTTCCTATATATAAGTGTTTGTGTGGTATTACATATTGTAGCGTTATTTGAATCATTTCAGTTTGAGACATATAACATTTTATACAAATAACATACTTTTCACAAGACATTGTTTTACAAACAACTTATCTTATACAAATCCATTTTACTATGGTTATTCATTTAACCATACATTATTCACTTATTTATACATATCATCTGAACTCATTGTTTTTCAAATGATTTACAAAACAAAGCAAATAACAAGGTTCATGACTAAACATTTTCTCAATCATAAGTCATGAATCTTATTTTCACAAAACCTATGTATCTCACAGGCATTTTTATGCTGACGTACCATATTTTCACATGTGTTTTTCAGGAGCTGTTGCATAAGATGATCAAGATATACATAGACAGACTTGGGCTTTAGTGACAATAAAAGATGCAAGACTAGTTAATTATGTTGTATTTCTTTGTTTGTTAAGACATTGTAACACTTTTAATCAATAAAACGAAACTTCAATTGCCATGGATTTGAAACAATTAATTCTGTTACAACACTCCCCGATGTTTCCGCCGCGATTTGTATGTTCCACGCGGTCGGGGTGTGACACGAGGATACCCCATTACCACCGGTTGAAAGAAGTCAACTCAGCCAAAGCACGACTTCCCCCGCGCCTCAACCAGAAAAGGCTTCTCCACCAAATCAAGAGCCCACCAAGACTCCTACGGTTCCATACCCCGGTCGGTTAAATCGTCAAAAGACCGATGAGCAATTCGCAAAGTTCGAAAATTTACTAAAACAATTGCATGTTAATATCCCTTTTATTGAGGTCCTAACCCAAATGCCTAAATATGCAAAATTTATGAGGGATTTCCTCACTCACAAAAGGAAAATTGAATCATTGCAATTAGTTAACTTAGGCGAAGAATGCTCTGCCTTAGTACTCAACAAACTCCCACAAAAGAAAATTGATCCCGGAAGCTTCACGATTCCTTGCTCAATCGGGGAATCCCCCATTCGTAATGCATTAGCCGATCTTGGGGCTAGCATTAACCTCATGCCCACATCAATGTTTAAACGACCCGGCCTAGGAACAATGAGCCCTACAAAGATGAGCATACAACTAGCCGACAGATCCGTCAAATTTCCACAAGGTATCGCTGAAAATCTATTGGTCAAACTTGACAATTTCATTTTCCCGACCGATTTTGTCATCCTAGACATGGAGGAAGACACCGATGTCCCTCTCATCCTCGGGAGACCATTTCTAGCCACCGCCCAAGCAGTGGTGGACATGAATGACGGAACACTAACATTGAAGTTTGGGGATAAGGAAGTGAAGTTTGAATGTGCAAGGAGAGTAGAGGACGAAGACCCGGCCAACTACATGAAGGTCATAGACTCAAGTTTGGATGACGCTCTCCGACGGTGTAGCATGGGATGCAAAACATCCCACTTGGGTAACATATGACCAGGCTTTGGGTCTAGCCAAGGACCCTTATAAACGTGGCGCACCACGGAGGCATTCCGCGGAACTATCCTTAGTTTAGTTTAGATTAATCTTTATGTTTTCTAGTTAGTTTTAATTTTCAGGAATAAAACACACTTGAGATGGCAAAGGATACAAGGGAAGCTTGAACCAGCACCCCATGCAGGAAAACAGGACCATCCGACAAAATTCTTCATTTACAGTAAGTTCGGCACGGGCCGTGTCCGCCCAACACTGCCCCGTGCTGCACAATCTGCAGAAATACCCAGTTCAGGTACACTGGACACGGGCCGTGTTCACCCAACACACCCCCGTGTCCAGGCTTCTGTTTCTCTTGATTTAATTTTGTTACTGGCACTTGAACACGGGGCCGTGCCCGGACACCACGGGGCCGTGTTCAGCGCTCAGTAACACAAAATTTTTGCTTTTTCACACCTTTTTACACATTCAATCAACCTAAACACTTATTTTTGGGACACATTGAGGACAATGTGTAATTTAAGTGTGGGGGGGGGGGGGGATGCTAAAACCTTGAATCTTGCAAGTCCTAAATACAAGCCTTACACAAAACTCTATTGGAACCGCTAATCACCCCGAATTTTTTCAATTTTTTTTACTTGTCTAGGTTTAATTCGGGAATTTCAAGTTCTAAAAATGTTATATTTTTACAAATTTACAACCGATAGCGTCGTGATAAAAAGAACCAACATAAGAAAATTATGAAAAGACATAGCAAACTTAATTAAAATTTGATTATATATACTTGTTCACATAAAAACCAATTCCCACAAAAGTGAGTTTTGAGCCTTTATTGAGCATACAAATACATATCTTTAAATTAAATGCTCATTTTTCGTTTCTTGTGTGAATAGCCGCTTGGTTCTTACGACTCTAGAACTTGCCATGACGATACATTCCCGGTCCTTACCAACTTAAACCCGAGTAAGTAAATGATGGAGACATTAGGACTAACCCTTTTTATTTCTACACCATTATTTTTCTTTTTTTTTACTACCTACCCAAAATCCCCCTAGTTAGCCCCTTTGAGCCTAAACCTTTTCATTTCATAACCCAAACCAAAAACCCTTTCACCCACCAAAACCTTTTTCATTTTTAACCCTTTGTTTTAGTAACTAGCCTGGTTTTTCATATGACTTTTTAAAAAAAAAATTGTGTTGATGATGAAGCAAAATAAAATAAACAAACAAGCTTATAAAAAATAACTTTGTTTGAATAATAGCTTCATCAAAATAAAAATTACAAAAATAAAAAGTCTTACGAAAACCGACGCTTGTTACGCTTTTCGCCCTTTTCTACTAACCACTAACCCAACCACCTACCTTTAACCCAAGCCTAACCCTTCACCCAAAAAGCCCTCTTGATATTTACAAAGATATATAGTTAAAAAAGAGGAGGATTGATTGCTTGGCAAGCCTATGGTAGGAGTAAGTTCCATGCCGCTCTCGAGTGATCCACCAAAATACATTTTCGGCCGAGTGTTGAGTGATCCCCCGTGAGGTATGTGAACTTGTATATAAATGAAATTTTAAAGAGACATGTTATGCCCTAATAAGTAATTTATCTTATGAAAAGTTTTAAAAAAATCATGACAAATAGGATTGTAAATAAATAAAAATAAAACTTAATAAAGAATCTTGGAAATTCCGATACTCTATGACAAGCCCAAAAACCTTATTTTCTACCCATTCCATTTGGGAGTGTAAAGCCACATTATAAAGAGTTTTGCTTGAGGACAAGCAAAGATTCAAGTGTGGGGGTATTTGATGTGTGCAAAATGCAACATATAAATTACATCAATTGTGGCATAAAACTAACCCTTTTTTAGTACTAATGTTGGAAAAAGTGTGCTTTTGTCTTCCTTTTGTATTTTCAGGATTAAATGAGCTCAAATTAACAAAAGACAGCAAAAAGATCAAATGAGCTCTAACATAAATACAAGAAAAGGAACAAACGTGACATACCCGACCCCACGACAGCATCTTCCCAAGCAAAACAAGAAGACAGAAGACTGAACACGCCCCGTGCTCAGCCAGCACGGGGGCGTGCCCAAGTGTCAGCAGAAAAGACAAAGTGGTAGAAGCTTCTATTGCCCACCACGGGGCCGTGTTCAGCGGACACGGGGCCGTGGTCAACTATAAGATTCGCAGAATCCAGGCAAATCTTCATAGTATAAATATTCTTCTGCACACGGGGTCGTGCTCAGCGGACACGGGGGCGTGGTCAACTAATACAGACAAGCTGCATTAAATGAAGAAAGAGAGGATGTGGACACGGGGCCGTGCCCGAGCTTTTGTTCAGCCTATAAATAGGAGTGCTTGGCTCAAGCTCAAACCATCCCTTGGCACACCACATCTCTCACACTTCACCCACCACCCACCACCACCATAACACCATCATCCACCACCATCATCCATTGCCCATCATAGAGTGTGTGAGTCGTCTCGGGATCCAAGATTGATCGTAAGAGTTCTTGACAATCAAGGCCATGTTTGCCTAAGTCTCTTACAACAATTGGTGAAGACAAGTGTCTAGTGTAATACTTTTTATTTTTAATCTTTTCGCACTTTTTACTTGGTTTTGTATTAATGACTTTAATAACTAGTTTCTTATGTTGAAGGTGATTCTTCCTTATCGTTTATCCGTGGTGTCTTGGCATTATTTTACTGTCTATATAAAATAAAAGATTTTCACCATTCATATCTCCACGGTCTATATGGAGGTATGTTGGCTACCTGGTCGGGGGTTAAGGGAACGGTTTGGTAAGAGTCTTGCCGTTGTTCAGTGTTTAGAGATCCTGCAAGGGACCTGGGTCAAATTTTGTAGGACCTCCTTCAATGCTTAACAGTATTGGATGGCGGGGGTCCAAACTCTTTGATCCCCTCTTAAGTTAAACTACTATTAATACTATAACCCGGCTATTTAGGACTGTATCCCTGCTGACTCAGACTACTTAGCCGAGGGTAACGTCACCTCCAAAAGAGGGGCCTACCATAATTTGCATTAATAACTTAATTAATTATCATTCAATAATCCGACTCTTTAGGATTGTCTCCTTGCTGACTCAAACTACTGGGTTGAGGGTAACGTCACCTTCAAAAGAGGGGCATACTACAATAACTAAGATAATCTCTTAAATAAGTGCAAAAGTGCGGAAATAATCAAAGGTTACACTAAACACGAGTCGGAACCAAGTGATTCATCTTGTCTATCTATTTTTACTTTTATTTTCATTTTCAGCATTTTAGTTAGTTTTTATTTTTCTTAGTTTAAAACATTTTTCTAAACTTTTTGATTTGATTAGACGTTGAGGATAAACCGGTACTAAAAGCTCTTGTGTCCTTGGACGACCTCGGTATCTTACCAACACTATACTACGCTCACGATGGGTGCACTTGCCCATATGTGTGTTTAGTGTTAGTAAATATCGTGTTTTATAAATTTAAAACTTGGCTAAAAAGTGTTAAAAAGGGCTTAACATATACATTAAAAACTAATAACACTCACGCACATCACTAAACAACCTATGATGTAACTGCCGGTAGTTTGCAAAACTGCTGTAAACTGCTGGTATAATGCCCTGCGTCCCTAAACTTTTAACTTTTGGCAAGTCTAGTCCCTACACTTTTGAGTCTTAACTATGTTAGTCTATTTTTGAAACTTTATGATACTTGAATCTTATGAAACTTTGAATCTAGACTCTTTGATAATTTGAAACTTGACTCTTGATGCTTGATACTTTTGAATCTTGATACTTGATTCTTGAAACTAGAGACTTGATACTTGAAACTTGATACTAGATATTTGATACTTGACTCTTGATACTAGATTCTTGACTCTTGAAACTATTGAATGAGACTCTTGATACTTATGGAATGAGAAACTTTGAAACTTAATAGCTAGCTTATGTAGACTCGAAACATGGAAACTTTTGTGTTAGTTATATAATCTTGTCATGGAATGATATTACACAACAATACTAAACCCAACTCTTAATCTAACTCGCAAAACGAACCAAAGGCGGAAAACTAGCCAAACGGATTGGACTGTCCAAACGGACGTCCGATCGGATGACTGTCCGATCGGATTATAACAACCCTCCAAAATAATTCTGACACCCTAAAAATATTTAGAGTCCCCCAATATGTCCAAAAATATACCCCGTATACGAAAACCGGTCTCTAATACCTTTATTTTTATAAAAAATTTAATTAAAAACAAAATTTAATGGGTCATCGCGGGGCGCGACAGATCCTTTGAGGGACGTCGTGGGGCACGACCGCCTGGCTACGGGGCCGTACCCAGAGCCGCCACGTGTCCTCACGCGTGTTAAACCTACCCCATGACCGGACAAGGCTACGGCCTAGGTACCCTACGTCGCGGGGCGCGACGGCCTTTCCTGTTTTCGTTGTGGGGCGCGACGCCCTGTCTGATCAGCCCTATAAATTGGATCGAGAGGCTCAGTTCACAAATCGTTCAAAAATCTCTCTCTCTCAAATTTCTATAGTGTAGGCACTATTCCTGAGCATTATACCCCCCTAATTAACGAAGTTCTGCCTCGTTGTAAGTATCATAACCCCCGGTTACGTATTAGATACGCTGCCCGATTGATCTAGGGTTCCGTAACGGCTGTCGTGGTTCTGCCCGATGTAGTCGTTGGAATGCCGTCTCGGGGAGGGTATTACTAATGTAAATATTGGGTTATTATACTAACGTGTGTGCATTTGTGTAATTAATAGATAATCACCAGGAAATCCTTAAGAAAAACCCTAAGACAGCAATGTGAGTAATATCCTTTTTGCAAACTGTTTTTACTAAACCTTAAATATTTTATATTATATTAAACAGTGATTGAGTATTTGTATTGTATAATTATCGTCGGTATGTTCGAGTTTTGTATACAAAATTTGTTACTACATTGTGAGTAGTAACATGACCACAAGTCGGGTTGACAGTACCGTGGGTGGTAATTAAGGTAGATGGAAACAAATGTAATTGCACGACCGCCCTCAATACTGTAAAATGGTTTTACCTGTCTTGATTGAACTGGGATTCAACACCAGTATTTCCCACTGACAAAATGTTTTTAAACGCGTTTCAGGTAACAAAATGTGAAAGCCAAATAGAAGCCAGCTGGACAGCACTGAAGGCTTGGAAAAGTGGCTATAAAGTTACCTAAAATAAAGAGATGTTTTATTTAAATAAAATAGGGTTTATCCCTATAAAAATATGTGTACTTGAACCTTGGGATTTTCCCATGTGTTTAATATTATAAAAGCGTGGTATTTTACTCTGATAAAATATTTCCTAACTACGGTCCTGATGTAAATTCCGCTGCCAAATTGATAAACACCGATACCACTAAAACTGGCCTCGGCCGCCCGTTCCCGGGTATAATAGGGGACGGGGGTTGCGGCAGAACGTGGTATCAGAGCTATGCCACTGATTCAGCCACAGAAGTGTTCTGCTGACACCAAGATATTATTCAAAATGTTAGGAAATTATTTACGGAACTACGTGCATATTTGATTTTATTATTGTGTGTTATTTGACTATCTGTTAGTTTACAGTATGAGCAACCAAGGACCTTCCGACGCCTACCGTCAGTTGTCCAGCTCACCTAGGGACGAAGGCACCCCTTCACAGCCTACCCTCTCAGGGTATTCAGCTGACAATGAAGATGGGATATTCGTGTTCAAGGCCTAATCTGAAGAGCCATTCCCTCCCAAGAAGAGAGGATGGTTCAGCAGAGGCGCGCATGAACGTAGGAAAAAGGATGAAAAAGTTACAACAGCAGCGAGCTTTAGCAGCCGTTAAGAGAGAAACAGATGCTCACACCCAGGATATGCTCAATAGGAGTCTAGCAAACTTTCATATTTTAGCAACTACAACTGCAGGCCCTAATTTAGAGAAACTCATAGCACCCCAACCATTACCACTGTTTCCCACACAACCAATGAAAATTGAAGTCAACTCAGAAAATCAAATCCCAATGTCTGATTTTGACCCCATTGAGATACCTAGAGTACCAGCACCCAATCCCTTAGACCCAGACTACGACCCGTGGTTTGACGACCATAGGGATTACCAACAACGCTACCCAATACCGGAGGAACCCATGCCAAACCTAGCAGCCTACCCAGACTTGGACCCTCTAGATCCCAACTATGATAACGACCAATACATCAGGGAAATTCTAGAGAACCCATACCCTTACCAAGAACTCATACCCCAGTTCCCAAACCCAGTACCTGCCCCTGCACCCCCAATGAGTGCAGAAAATGTGCAAGAACTCCGAACCTTTGGTGAGGAGATTTTAGAAGGTAGTGAGAGGATGAGGCAGATAGGAGAACGACTCGTCTGGAAGTATGACGAGCGTAATATGGAGTTCTGGATGAACCCATACCAGTAATAAAAATAATAATAATTATATAATAATAATATAATAATAATATATATAATATGTGTGTATGTTTGAAAAAAATCTAGATAATAGCAATAGATGCATAATAATATTGTAATTTTAAATTCCAGTTCCAGTTTGTATTAGATGCATAATATATAAGAAAGAGTAAAAGTCGCAATGTTCGACGATTTTGATCAAATATGCGTGTTGTGTGATCGTTTGCATTAAATATTATTTTGTGATATTAATATTTGGTAAATGTTTAAAATTCAGATGGACAACGAAGTGAACCAGGAAAACCAGAATAACCATAACCTGAATAACAATAATAAGGGAAATCAAGTGGATAACAGTGCTATCCAACACGTAGTGGCACAAGGGATTATAGATTCGATGCCATATATTATCAAAACGGTTAAGGAAGCGGATAATAATAAAAGTAATCATGGCAGTAAACGACCTACTGAACCTGAACACAACGTAAACAATGGACCCATACTTTAAGTGCCCATTCCCAAAAGAAGAAGAACCATGTCTTATGGTTGTTCTTATAAAGAATTCTGGTCTTGTTAACCAATGGAATTATCGGGCAATGAAGGGGCCGTTGCAGCTCTACGCTGGATAGAAAAGACTGAGGCAGTCTTAAAAATAAGCAAGTGCACGGAAGAGGATAAGATAATGTTTGCCTCCAATCTGTTTAAGAACTCAGCACTAGAATGGTGGAACACTATCCTCCAGTCTAGGGGAAGTGACACGATTTACAATATGGAATGGGAGGAATTTAAGAACATGGTGGAAAGAAAATTCTGCCTTCACAATGAAAAGGAACAGATAGCAAATAAATTCTTAAACCTTAGAATGACTGGAGTGGATAGTAAGGGTTACACTACGTTATTCTTTGAATATGCTAGAATAGTGCCAACCCTTGCATCACCAGAACCAGTATTAATCTCCCGTTACATCTGAGATTAATCAGTGAAATTAGGCATGTAGTCAAGGTAGCTAGACCTCAAACTATAGAAGAAGCTGTAGAACTAGCAAACACCTTGACTGATGAATTAGTGCGTACACGAAAAGAGGACCAGAGGAGGAACCTAGCTCAAAGGCTTACCCAAGAATTTCGTTATGGAAATTCCAACCGTGGGAAAAATGTAGGTTCTACCTCTGCACCTTATTGTAAGGCCTACAAGAAGAAGCATTCAGGAAGATGCTCCACCCATTGTAATTTACGCAAGATACCAGGACACAAGGAAGAAGATTGTAGGAAGAAACCTAATAATGGAATGTGCTTCAACTGTGGAGAAAAGGGTCACATCAAACCGAACTGTCCGAAACTAGTTCCAGCCATGAACAACAAGAATACTAAAAATGCTAGGGCATTTGTTCTGACTACGGAAGAAGCTAAGATGATTCCGGACGTGATAGCCGGTACGTTTTTTGTTAATGATGTTTTTGCTAAAGTATTATTCGACTCTGGTGCGAACCAAAGTTTTATTAATACTTTATTTTGCAAACTTCTCAATCAACCATTAACGAAACTCCCACAAGAATGTCTAGTAGAAACAACAAATGGGGAAACCATTAAGATTTCTGAAATCTTGCAGGGAGCAAGAATAGAATTTTTAAATCAAAAGTTTATTGCAAACCTTTACCCAATGAATCTGGCAGGATTTGATGTTGTATTAGGAATGGATTGGTTAATACCCAATAAAGCCAGTATTCTATGTGATCAAAAGTCAATCCAAGTAAATTCACCAAGGGGTGAAACGATCACAATTAAAGGAGATAAGCCCTCTAGATCCATGAAATTCATCTCTGTGATGAAAACAACAAGTTATGTAAGAAAAGGATCATTAGTGTATTTGATTTCTATAATCATTAACACTAAAGGAAAAGAATTAAAAGATATTCCAGTAGTATCTCAGTTTCCAGAAGAACTACCAGGACTACCGCCAGACAGAGAAGTTGAATTCAGGATTCAACTACTACCAGGGACAACACCAATTGCCAAAGCACCTTACCGTTTGGCACCTGCAGAAATGCAAGAATTGAAGAAACAGTTAGATGAACTACTGGAGAAGGGATTCATACAGCCAAGCTCATCACCTTGGGGAGCACCGATCTTATTCGTTAAAAAAGAAAGACGGATCAATGTGTATGTGAATTGACTACCGTGAATTGAACAAAGTCACGATTAAAAATCGGTACCCATTACCGAGAATCGACGATTTGTTTGATCAGTTGCAAGGAGCTCGATTTTTCTCTAAGATCGATTTACGCTCAGGATATCATCAATTAAAGGTACAGGAAGAGGACATTCCTAAGACCGCATTTAGAACAAGGTATGACCATTATGAATTTGTTGTCATGCCATTCGGTTTAACCAATGCCCCAGCCGCATTTATGGACATGATGAACCGAATATGTAAACCATATTTGGATAAATTCATAATTGTCTTTATAGATGATATTCTCATTTATTCTAAGAATATAGAGGAACATGCAGCGCATCTGCATGCACTTCTAGATTTATTGAGAAAAGAAAAGCTTTATGCAAAGTTTTCAAAGTGCGAGTTTTGGTTAGAAAAGGTATAGTTTCTTGGACATTTAGTCAATCATGAAGGAATTCATGTGGATCCCACCAAGATCAAGGCAATTACTAAATGGAAAACCCTTGAGTCACCAACCGAGGTTAGAAGTTTCTTAGGATTGGCTGGTTATTATAGAAGATTTATTCAAGATTTTTCTAGAATAGCCATTCCTTTAACAAACCTAACCTGTAAATCTGTTAAGTTTGAATGGGGACCGAAACAAGAAGAAGCCTTTAGAATTCTTAAGCAAAGACTAACCAATGCACCCATACTAGCATTACCAGAAGGAACTGAAGACTTTGTAGTCTCTTGTGACACTTCTAAGTTAGGTTATGGATGTGTATTGATGCAACGTCAAAAGGTTATAACTTACGCCTCTAGACAACTTAAGAACCATGAAGAGAATTATTCAACCCATGATTTGGAATTAGGAGCCATAATTTTTGCCCTGAAAATTTGGAGACATTACCTGTACGGTAGTAAGTTCACCATTTTTACTGATCATAAGAGTTTAAAATATGTCTTCGGGCAAAAGGAGTTGGACATGAGACAAAGACGCTGGATGGAAATTCTTAGTGATTATGATTGTAATATCCAGTATCATGTAGGAAAAGCTAATGTAGTGGCTGATGCTTTAAGTCGAAAGTATCATGAAAAGCCAAAAAGAGTACGTTCTCTTAAATTAAATCTACAGGTAGATTTAAATGAACAAATTAGAAAAGCACAAGAATCAGTAATCAAGGATGATACTGAAAAGTTGAAAGGAATGATTAAGGAATTAGAACAAGGAACAGATGGAATTTGGAGATTCCATAAGAAAAGAATGTGGATACCTAAATTAGGAAACCTACACCACCGTATATTAGAAGAAGCCCACAAGTCTAAATATACGATGCATCCTGGAAGTGATAAGATGTATCAGGACTTAAGAAAGAATTTTTGGTGGATATAAATGAAGAAAGATATAGCAACTTATGTTTCTAAATGTTTAACCTGTTCACAAGTTAAAGCTAAACATCAGAAACCCTAAGGTTTGTTGCAGCAGTTAGTGTTAGTGCAAACGTCTGTAGCTTCCGTCAGCATGAAGTCATGTTTTGTATATTTGTGTCTTTGTAAACAATTATGTTTGTATGTATGTTAGATTAAGCAGATCAGGATATGGGACGTTATTGTAAAAGTGCTGTATTTTGTTGGCTATGCCAGTCGATCGGACAGCCGTTCGATCGGTTATCCCAGCCGATCGGACAGGCGTCCGATCGGTCAGCAATGCCAGCCGATCGGACAGCATCACATGCTAGCCGATCGGACAACACTTCTTCTATCCTGACTCTGCCTATAAATACCTGTCCGATCAGGTCATTTGTAACTTTTGCACCTTTGACTCTCTAGAGAACTCATGTCAGTCTGACTTTCAGAGGAACTTTTGTACTTTCATGTACGTTGAATAGAAAGATCAGACAGTATTTTAGAGTTGAATACTTTGTCGTATATCTGTGGTTTGATTAAATGGATTCCGCACATTAATCAAAGCCGATTCATCTAGTTTCCTACGAACAGATCCTATACAAGGGACCTACAAGTGGTATCAGAGCTTCTAGGGAGCTAAATCGAGATCAACGACACTGAATTCACCGGAATTCGAGTTTTATTTGCCGATCAGAGTCAAATTTCACCGGAGATTTGACATATTTCTTCTCTTTCTACTCATTTCTTGCATTATTTCTTAGTTTGTCATCTTAAAATCAGAAAACTTAAAATTGAACGTGAATCCATGGTTAAAAATTGATAAAATCGATATCATTTGATTCGCAATCATTCAAAGTATAATCCTACCAAGTTTCATAATCAAATTCAACCTAAAACGAGATCAAATTCATCAAAAACCATGTTTAGCTGTTCATATGTGCTGACGTCATCCACTCGCTCGGACAGCTGTTCGAACGGATTGGATTAGTTAGTATTTGCTAGTTGCTTGCTGACATCATCAGTGTTAGCCGATCGGACAGTTGACCGATCAGACAACATTGTTGTTACGAGTTACCTTTTGCTTACGTCATATTGCTAGCCGATCGGACAGACGACCGATCGGACGGTAATTGATTACCTTTATATCCGATCGAACAGCTGATCGATCGAACAACTATCCGATTAAGTGATCAGTTTGTGTACTATTTGATCGACAGTCATTCGATCCAAGTGTTTTTGAAATCTGTAAAAAATTTTCTAAGTGTTTGTTGACTATTTCAGGCACGTGAAAGATGGACGAATTCATGAATCCTTTCAGTGATCAGTTTGCTTTCGCAGGCAATTCTGGAGATGATACTTCTAACACCCATGAGAACATGCAGAATGCAAAGAAAACTCTGTCGGATGCTTTAGGAGTGGAAAGTGCATACGGAACATATAACAAACCCCCAAAGTTGATGGCGATCGAAGAGTACAGTCGGTGGGCCAAGAAATTTGAAGAATGGTTGAAGGTATTTGCGTATACCAGCTGGAAAAGTCTAAAGAATGGATACAGTGATGGAGGGAAAAATGACGAAAATTTGACATCAACTGAAGAAATAGAAGTTTTTGTTGCCGAGCAAAAATGCATCGCGTTGCTGTTTCAATCTGTCCGAGAAGATATAATATCTTTGATCGAGTATAACAATTCTAAAGATTTGTGGAGAAAGTTAGAAGTGAAATGTTTGGGTAGTGCAAAAATAGTGAAAAACAAAAAGAAACTGCTAAGAAAAGAGTTTGATTTATTTGGTTGTTTAAAAAATGAATCAGTTTGTAAGATGATCGAGAGGTTTGGGCACTTGAAGTTGGAGCTGGCGAGATATGGAATTATCTATTCTCAAGAAGAGTTAGTTGACAAATTGTTTGACTCGTTGCCAGATGAGATGGATTGGCAATACTATGCGTTAATGCTGAAGAATACCATCAAGACTGAAGAGATGACAGTGGATCTGCTTATCGAGAGACTAGAGAGTCACGAGCTGGACATAAAGAAAACACACAAAGTCAATCACTCATCATATCAGCAGAATTTGGATCTGTATTATCCAAAAAGCATGATTCCCAAGAATACGTCTCCCAAGACAGCTTTTTCTGCTAATTCCAACACATCTAGCAAAGAGAGTGCAAGCAAAGAGAATGCAGACATTGGATTTCACAGTGGCTCTTCGTCAACTTCAAACCAATCAGCAGCAAAGAATTTATTTCAATGCAACATAGCTGTAGACTTAAAGAACGCTCAAAACTTCAGCGAGGAGTCTTCAAATCAACAGATGGTTTTCTTAGCTTCTGTGCTAGAATCGTATGAAAGTCTAGTGGCTGGGAAGATTGGCAACACCAACCTGACAAAAGAAGATTACGATTAGATAGATCCTGAGGAGATGGAACTGATCGACATAAGGTGGTGTATGGCCAGTGCAGTTCGTCGGGCACAACGTTTCATGGAGATAACTGGAAGAAAGTCTATTGGTGGACCATCTACCAAGTTGGGCTTTGACAAGTCAAAAGTGACCTGTTTCAAGTGTAAACAGAAAGGTCATTTTAAAAGAGAGTGTCGAAATGCTTATGCTGATGATTCTGAAAATCCGTTCAGAGAAGATTACTACAAGAAAGCGATATATCATCAGAATAAATCAGAACCGCCAAGAATGAAACAGATTGAGGATAACAAAGAGAAATCTAGAGCTCTTGCTGTGATCCATGACGATGAAGGTTTTGATTGGAGCGAGTTGTTGCCAGAAGAGAATGCAGTTGGATATGCTTTTATGGCAAAAACTGTTGAACCTGTTCCGTTTAAAGATAACAGAAATGAAGAAGAAAAGTATGTCAACAGAAAGATGATAGCTCAAAGCAGAATGATCAGAATATCTGACGTATACACTGAAGCAAAAAGGGCGAAGAGATGGGATCCAGACAGAGAATGTTATCTTGACCCCATGGGAAATATTGTTATTGACTATAAGACCCTTGATCTTGAAACCATAATTCAGCAAATTGCTGAAGAAGAAGAGGGTTGGCAAAGAAAATGGTGGGGAAGCAAAGAAGAGAAAGAAAACGAAAGAGAAGAAAAGTCAAAGAAGATTGATGATGGGATCATTGATACTTCACAGGAGTTGATAGCCGAAAACTTGGGAAAGATGGCTGATAAAGTGCTGGCTGCTAACGTACTTGAGGTAGACTCTAAATCCGTATCTGAGTCTAAAAGCCAGGTCAGTTCAAATGCGTCAACAAGTGCGTCAGGTAAGAAAATAAATGGTGACATTGACTGCAAAAATTGCATGAAAGAATGCAACGTTTGTGGTACAATCACTTATCTAAATGGTAAGAAAGTTGATGATCTGATAGCTAGAGTCCGAAGTGTTGAGGATCAGATCCTTAACCGTGATAAAATGTTGAAAGCCTCAAACGACAGATTAAAAGAATTAACTGACAAAATTGAAACTGATAAAATTAACATAGAAAGAGTTAGGAAAGAAAATGAAAAACTAATTCTTGAAAACCATCAAATTTCTGAAAGTTTTGAGAAGCTAAAACGCACAGTGAAAGATTCTGATGATAGAAATGGTAAAACATACAAAGAAAATTGTCAATTGCAAGGCGTTTTGAGGGTTAAAGAAGAGCTAATCAACCAACAACTGGATGAGATTGCTAAGATGAAACTTTAATTTCAAGAAGTTAAAATTGAAAATGAACGCATCCAGTTGAAGCTGAATAGTTACAACTCTGTAAGCTTTGTTTTACAACACATTGTTCCTAAACCCATTGGGAAGAACAAAGCAGGTGAAGATGTATATGCTGATGGAACTGGGGTGGGGTTTCATCAGGTTCCACCACCAGTTCTAAACAATTTCTCAAAGAAACAATCAGGGTTGGTTAATGATGAAACAAATGAGATAAAACTTCCAGAGTCAATTGATGTTACATTTTCTTCATCATCATCTGATGATAGTGTTCAAACTGAGATTGTAAAAGGCATGGCTGAAAGTGTTTTGGATAGTGATTCAGTTGAGGATAAAGAATGTTTTCTGGACAAATACATTCCGAAATCAAAATCCAAAAACAACTTAAATGATGAACCTGCTGTTGTGATGTATAAGATGGCGGGATCTGATAAGTTGTATTCGGATCTTGAATTTCCTTTAGAAAATGTGAATGTGGGAAAATTGAGAAATGTTTTTAAATTGATTGAGATTGATATATCAGAAATCGAAGGACTGAGAAATTCAAAGAGGCAATTAAATTTTGAGAAAGATAAAGCTTACTATAAAAAACCTGTCATTCCACCACGTTTTTCTAACAACAACCGAAACAAATGGTCGGGTGGATATCAAGGTGGTAAGAATTATCAGAAAAAGAATGTCCAGAACAAGAGATTTACTGAGAAAAAGGTGTTTGTGAACAGTTCAAGTTCACTCTCTGATGAGGAATCTGAGATTTTTTCAAAATCAAACAAAGAGTTCTTTGAAAAGAAGGCTTCACAGCCTCAGTCTGAAGGCACAAGTCGGGTAGTTGACACCCGAACATGCTTCAAATGCAATCAAATTGGACATATTGCATGAAAATGTAGCAACTTGAAGCCTAAGACTGAAGTTGTGATGAATTCAATCAAGAAAGATGTTGTGAAGGGAAAACCTCCATTGGTTGTTGAGAAAAAGGTTTTGAAAAATGACAACACCAAGATCAAATCTGAACCTGTTAAGAATCTGGTAACTAAAAATGACAAATTTTACAAACGGGTTGCATCACCTCAACAAACATGGAAGCCAAAAACTGTTGACAAGAAAGCAATTTCTCCAAAACCAAAGGTGTCTGAGACTGAAAAATCATCATCTTTAACCAAGAAGATGTTTGTACCTTTGGATTTATATGAGAAACAAGAAAAACAAAATTCAGAAAAGAAGTATGTGGTAAAGAAAGACCAACTATCTGGTCAACCTCAAAAAGACGAATTTTTCTTATTCAAAGAGGTTGAGGTTGGGTCTGCTGAAAGCTTAAAAATGAATGATAAAAACTTTCCGCCACTTTACACTACAAAAACTCACATTAATGTCAAGTTACCCGAGTCAAAAGAGGCTTGGGTAGCAATAAAATCTCACTAAATGTTTGTGATATGTGCAGGAGCTTCCAAGATCTGTTTCACGTTGGATTATGGATACTGGAGCTTCTCGGCACATGACAGGGAAGACAGCATTGCTGTACGATGTTAGAAATTTCAATGGAGGTTATGTCGGGTTCGTAGGTAACCAAGGTGGTAGAATTGTTGGTGAAGGAACGTTATCCAATGAGATTGTCACGTTTGAAAGAGTTAACTACATTGCTGAGCTGGAAAATAATCTACTGAGTATCTCGCGAATTTTTGTGACAGGATGTATACCACTCACTTCACAGACAAAGAATGTTTGATCTTAAAACCAGGATTTGTTATCCCTGAAGAATGGATTATCATGAGAGCGCCTAGAGTAAATGACCTGTATGTATTAGACATGAGTGTAGCAACTACAATAACGGGTCAGGCTCATTGTTTTGTGTCTAGAGCAACAGAGAAAGAATCACAGTTATGGCATCGCAAAATGGGCCATATTCACCTACGAAAAATGAATCATCTGGTGCATAATGATTTAGTTCTGGGTGTTCACATTAAAGGTTTTCATCTGGAAGGGGAGTGCATTAGCTGCATCAAAGGGAAACAGAAGAAAAAACACACCCTAAAAAGCAAGTCAATTCAGTATCAAGACCTCTGGAGAGACTTCAAATGGATTTATTTGGTCCTGTGAATGTCAAAAGTATTACAGGAGATCTCTACTGTCTTATGGTTACTGATGATTATTCCAGATTTTCGTGGGTATCATTCTTGAAAACTAAAGATGAGACTTTTGAAAGTTTGATGGCGTTGTTCAGAAAAATTGAAAATTTGTACCAAGCCCGTATCAGAAAAATCAGAAGTGACAACGGTACAGAGTTTAAGAACAACAGAATGGAAGAATTTTGTGATGAGAAAGGAATATTGCATGAATTTAGTGCTCCTTACACTCCATAACAAAATGGAGTAGCAGAACAAAAGAACAGGACACTAATCGAAACGGCCAGAACAATGCTTGCTGATTCAAAGCTACCAATCAACTTTTGGACAAAAGCAATGTCAGCCGCTTGTTATACTCTCAACCGGGTTCTCACAGTAAAGAAATTCAACAAGACGTGTTTTGAGCTGAAAAATCTCCGCAAACCTAACCTAAAGTATCTGGAACCGTTTGGGTCTCCCTGCAGAGTTTTAGAGCCTTTTGGGAAGTTTGGTCCAAAGAGCATTGAAGGATTTTTTGTGGGTTATTCTAGTCCACAAAAACGAGTCTTTGTTCCAAGTTTAAAGCGGATAATTGAAGCATACAATGTTGAATGTCAGGGACATACAATGACACCGCAGAATCCCGGCGACTCATGGCGTTTCAATTATGATACTTTGTGGGATTCCTTCGACATGGAGAAAGAACTAGAGTTCTTTGACGAGTTGGATATTCTTAGAGAGTATGAGTCATCACAAGAAAGGTTCCCAGCTGAGATTTCTAAATGTCAACGACAAACTTCAAATGATGATGAAGCAGGTCCAAGCAATGCTGGAGAACATAACGATATTCAACAAAATGAAGTTGCTCAGGATAATCAGACGGTAGAGAATGATAATCAAGAATCTGAAAACAGACCAATATTTGATCGTGATAATTCAGACTCTGAGGGGGAGCTAATCCGTTTTTCAAATTAAACTATTCTAGTCAGTGAACAAGTTGCTAATCAAAATGTCACAAATTTGGTAGGTGAGGTTGATGTTTCAGGCGATGTAATGCCAAGAACCTTTTCATATCATCCTGAAGAGTTAATCATTGGAGAGCTGCAATCAGGAGTCCGAACCAGACGACAAATCGATCAAGGGCTTACATGTTTTTATACAAAAGTTGCTCCTTTGCAAACTGAATTCTCATTGAGTTGTTTTATCTCGCAGATTGAGCCAAGGACTTATAAAGAGGCGCTTACTGAAGATTCTTGGGTCAATGCAATGCAGGAGGAACTGCGTCAATTCGAAAAGTTGGGAGTGTGGAAGTTAGTGGATTTGCCTGATGGTCATCGGAAGATCAATACCAAATGGGTGTTTAAATGTAAGAGGGATGATCGAGGAGTTATTATTCGCAACAAAGCTCGACTCGTTGTCCAAGGCTTCAGTCAGCAGGAGGGGATAGATTTCACCGAAGTATACGCCCCTGTTGCAAGACTTGAAGCAATCAGAATCTTCCTAGCTTTTGCTTCATGGAAAGGATTTAAAGTTTTTCAGCTAGATGTGAAGTCGGCGTTTCTCTATGGCAAAGTGAAAGAGGAGGTATATGTCGGATAGCCACCGGGCTTTACCGATGCAATTCACAAAAATAAAGTTTATCTCCTGGATAAGGCATTATACGGCTTACATCAGGCCCCGAGAGCCTGGTATGAGACTTTGTCTCAACATCTGATAGCCAACAACTTCATCCGAGGGAAGATAGACGCCACTATGTTCACAAAAGAAGTCGACGGGCATCTTCTGATAGTCCAAATTTACGTGGACGACATAATTTTCGGGTCTACAAATGAACAACTCTGCAAAGATTTTGAAAAAGTTATGAAGCAGAAGTTTGAAATGTCATCAATGGGTGAGATGAAGTTCTTCTTGGGGCTTCAAGTTGATCAACTTCCCAAGGGAACGTTCATACATCAAACGAAATACGTTCATGATGTTCTGGAGAAATTTGGGATGTCAGGAATGTCACCTATGTCCACCCCATTAGCGACGAACCATGGAATAAACCCTGATCTCACCGGAGAGAAGGTAGATGAAACGTTGTATCGCTCCATGATAGGTTCGTTAATGTACTTGACGGCATCAAGACCGGATATTATGTATCCAACCTGCCTCGTAGCTCGATTTCAGTCAAATGCTAGAGCCTCGCATATGGTAATTGTGAAAAGGATTCTACGCTACCTGAAAGGAACTCCATCTCTGGGGTTGTGGTATCCAAAAGTAGGCGATTTCACGCTCGAAGGATATTCTGATTCTGATTTCGGATGCTGCAAAGTGAACGCTAAATCAACAACAGCGGGGTGCCAGTTTTTCGGACCACGACTGGTCACCTGGCAATGCAAGAAGCAGACCTCTGTCGCTTTATCCACATGTGAAGCTGAATATGTATCTGCTAGCAGCAGCTGCTCTCAGATCTTGTGGATCCAGCAACAGATGCGAGACTACGGTTTGTAATTTCTTATCTCCCCTATCTTTGTTGATAATGAGGCAGCTATAAACATAACAAAAAATCCTGTTCATCACGCTAAAACGAAACACATTGAAATTCGTCATCACTTCATCCGAGACTGTTTCGAGACGAAGTTGATACGAATAGAAAAAATCCACACCGATGAACAAAAAGCTGACTTACATATCAAAGCATTTGACAAAACACGTTTTCAATATCTTTTGAAACTTAATGGTATGAAGCTACTATCGGATGCAGAGGAAATCATTGGCGTTGATGAAGGTACCACTGTAGATGATGTTGAAAAGCAATCTGCAATGGTTTGTCGAATTTTTACTTGTTTTGGTCTTTAGGGGGAGTTAGGTTATAATTTTAGAAAATATAAAAACAATAAAAAATTCCAAAACCCAAAAACATGATAAAATTCAAAAAGAGCTTGTGTAATATGGGAAAATGATAGTACATCAGCTAGACGGTTTCAGTACGCTAAAGAAATTGATAGTTTAAATGCGTTAAACAGTCTCACTGATGATGTGTCGATAGGTTTTTACACACTTAGTAGATTTGTTCGGGATATAAATCTAAATCTTTACTTGCATATTTCGTGGGGAACACTACTTGGATATATAGGTAACCCCTGAAATCTTGTTTAAAAGATTCCTTTTTTTGATATACTAGGTCTTTATACTCAAGAGATATCTGGGGTATTATTCCGGGACTTCTGCTGATTGGAAGTTCTGACCTAGTCCCCGAATAATACTTTCCGCAATGCTTGAAACATAGCATCACCCTCAGCATAAATGATAAGACAATAAAATTGCTTAGCAATGCTGTTGTAAAAAAAAAAGATCCTCTAAAGGGGACACACCCAAAAGTTGAGTCATGATCTCTCTGCTGAACGGTAGTTCTGACCTGAGCTCTCATGATTTTTCATAATTTATTAACCCCTTACAGATATCATTTGTGGTATACTCACCTGTAAGACTGAATATTGGGATCTGGATACGGGAGTATATTCAAGAGGTGGGACACACATATAAGTTTAAGTCTTTAAATCATCTAATCCATATCCTGGACATATTGAAATTTGTGTGAGAATTTAAAAGGATCAGTCTATCGACAATCTAAGTGAATTGTTTAATTGTTGTGTATGAAATCAAGCTTAACGGTACTTGTAACTTGTCGGTAGCTGATATGATTCCCTAACACGCTCACCAAAAATATGTTTGTAAATAGTTTACGTTTACTGCATTTCAGTTATGTATTTCATTTCTAGTTTAGAAGCTTTATTAAAAATCCCAAAAAGATTTTATATTTCTGTTTTATTTTCCGACAAACCAAAGCGGAAAGCTGATTTTCAGATTCGAATTGAAGGCAGGAAGTTTCTGGGCTGGATGTTGAGTTTGGAGCTAATCATGTGAATCATGTGGAAATGAAAAGTCAAATACAAGTTCATTAATTTGAAACTTATAATTTTCAGAAAAAGATTGATTAAAACATCAGTATGCTTTGTTTCGGGTCAACCAAGGTCATTAAGTTGGACTTGGTAGGAAAATTAAGTACCTAGGGTCATTAACTTGGACCTAGATACTTAAGTGGATTTTCAATCACTAAAAATTTCAAAAAGTCAAAATGTCAAAGTTTTGAGAGAAATAGGAATGCTTGGATCGGACAGCTGACCGATCGGACAACATTGCTAGCCGATCGGGCCGCACACCGACTCAATGAAACCTATAAATAGGAGGTCAAAGCTCAGTCAACACGGTTACATGGTCGATCGGCTGACCCTTCTCTCTCAAACTTTCATCTGATTTCTCATTGATTCCTGATTTTCTTTGGATTAGAACATTGTTTTGTTGGTTTGCACATCATTCATAATGCCAAAGGTAAGTTTTTCACATCCAAATCTATCATTTGTTATATATGTTCTTCATGTCGTCATTGTCAACGTCTTTAGAATCAGATCTAGGAAGTTCTAGCTATTTTTGTTGAGTTTTAAGCACAGGGTTTTGTTCGTAATATTATGATCTATAGATTTACCAGTTTAATTTGTGTCAATTCATGTTTATCTTGAATAGATCTGATGTTTAGTGGTTACGACAGTCGGCTAGGTTTTAGTGAAATTAAACCTTGTTTGGAACGAATTAGAAAATAATGAACACAGGGTTTTGATCGCGACAAGATTCTTCACATAGATCTATGTTCAATTTTTGATAATCTGCCTGAAAAAATTCTGAGTATGATTGTTCTTGAATGTTCTTGAATGAGATGCCAACTAATCGGACAACCATCATTGTGGATGTACAAGTATTGTTGCTTGTTAGGATAGCTTATGCCTTGGAATTTGTGTAACATCTGTGCCTCCACGGCCATCAAACAAATACCGAACCAATGAAATATTATATTTCATACTTGGGATTTGTAAAAATATGTGTATCATTCGCATATATCAATTTTTGTTCAATTCCAAACTCTAAATCGCTTTCTGGAAGGTTATACACGCACCAATGCATAAATATAACCAGTTTAATGCAACAAACACTCTGGAATAGTGACATAGGCTTAACATACCTTAAATAACCTTTACATAACTTAGAAATAAGTTTTGAAGGCTTTGGTATGGCAAAAACAAGTTAATTCGCTTACAGGGACTAAACTTGACAAACTGCGAAAGTATGCCAATTTGAACTGTAACAGACATTCCGGAACATGACCATAAGTTAAACATACCATAAATATCCTTTACATAGCTTAGAAATAGGCTTTGAGGGGTTCGGTATGCTAAAATAAACTTTTGGGGTCATTCAGGGACAAAAAGCGTCAAAAAGTGCACAAGTTTGCATTTTCGCGCATAACTTACGTTCTGAATACATCCGGACATCCAAAAATTTATGTAAGCACTAAAATATTTTATTTTAGTGTTTGGCATAAGAAAAATCCATTCGTCACGCCATTTGGATCATTTTTCGCGCTTATGCGCATTCCGTCGTAATTAACCGAACAACGTAACCGTACGACTAAACGAACCGACACCCGAGATATTTTTGAACACATTTTAAGTTCCCTATACTTTAACTTCATGTTAGAGCTTTGAAATGGGGTTAACGGGGCTTAAACGTGTCAAAAAACGCATCGAAAACCAAGTTTTGAGGTTGCAGGGACTGAAACTGTAAATCTGCCAAACTAGGTCCGTAAACAGGGGCCAGATGCAGCAAAACGTTTTTTTTCAGCTTTTAACAGCCCTTAACACTCTCCAAAGGCCAAGTGCCAAGTGTCAAACTCTTATGGTGGATGGCAAATGAGTTACCACAACTTTCCAACAAGTGTACGGCTTAGATCGTGCCCCCTTTTCCAAGAAATGATCCTAATGGTTGTCCATTTACTATAAATACCCACATACCCCAACTTCATTTCTCACTAGAATCTGATCATTTGTGCTCTAAGTTGAAACCTTTGTTTCATACCTGAGCTATTTTGATCTAGATTAGCATTCGGGGACCCTTCGTAAGTGTTCCTTCGTTCTTTTATTGCTTTTCGAGTCCGAAAGTCGAACTTTGTTGACTTTCTGCATTGACCAGTTTATGGTCGATGCGAAGTTCGTTTGAACTTCATAACGTGAGCGTGATCACGATGGTTATAGTCCCTAGTGACTATACCTACTGATTACCACGTTATCTAGGCTCAGTGACGAGCCGTAGTTTCGGTTAGAATACGTATTCTTGCGTATTTTGTAACCAAACTACTTGTGGGTATCAAGACCATTTGTTTTGATACCAAACCTGTTTTCTAAACTTAGTTAAGCATGTTTTAACATGCTTAGCTCGTCACTTTTAGTTTAGTGCTTATTTAGGGTCGTAAGGTAAGCGATCTAAACAATCACTTATACTTTCGAACCCGACCCGTTTGGTCGATCATTAGGATCCGACCAAGCACTTTAGGTGACCATAGTTTATAGGGAATAACCTTACGAGGTTATACCTTATGGTCGCTTCGTTTAAGTAGTTGTATGATAGGTAGTTTATATGCCTTAGGTAAATTACCAAAATACCCCTTTGATGCCAAAATTCATTTTAAACATATGTAACATAACTTTTGACATCTAAACTGATTTGACAACAATATTAGACATGTTAAGGCATATGTTACTTGTCATAGGACTAGTTAGGCGGTCCGAACGCGTTTCACGCGAGCGACGCGTTAAAGTAGCATAAGCTACCTAAACGGGTCGTAATGGGTCATAAGCACTTATGTTAGGATTCATTTAGTATGTAGGCGTTGTTAAACCATATTACGCGAGTTCCCATACTCATTTGGTTTACGAACCCTCATTCTATCCGATCTTCCGATTTAGGTCCGGTTTATTAATGTAGTTACCTATATTAGGTGTCGTTTGATATCCGTGATCTCTAGCATTGCTTGGTGGTTATCTTAGGACTTCTGAGCAATCTCAAGTGAGTACATAGACCCCTCTTTTACCGTTTTCAAACTGTTTTGGGGTGAAACACATGTGCCTACTTGTTACTTTCATGCTTTCACATCATATACATGCTATGTTCATTAGTACATTTATAGTACATGATTTCATTACATTTCATGCTATGTATGTCCATTTAGTTCATACTTAGTACATCGTTTCACATCACATCACATGCTATGTATGTTCATCTATTGTATACTTAGTACATTTGTTTTCATCACATGCTTACATTTTGATATGATATTTGGTTTGTATAAATGGAACAATACATTCATTAACACCGATCACGCCGTTCGTTAGTAGGTAGTGGTACCATAGGAATTGACAACTCCCGTTCCGGACATCCCGGGTAGGTGGGGATGAAAGGAATGACCGAATTCGATATACAGTTACAACAAGATAAACCTTTAATTTATTTAAGGGTTTATCGCCACAGTCTCAAGGCTTGGATGTATGCATTCTCACAATACCGCATAGATATTTGTATCAGTATAGCATGCATTTCCACAAAACATAGCTTTGATTTAAACCGTGTTTTACTTCAATACTTTGTTTTTGTGCATATGGTTTAGTTGATATATTTCACTAGCCATACATATCATTTTGGTTACACATTACATGATTTACATTTGACACATAAACATTATTGACATTGGTTACACATTACATGATTTACATATTGACATAGACATTTTGACATATTATTCAATACGTTTGGCAATTGGTTTAAACATAGACATCTTACATTGGTGGTTTGTTTGGGTAAGTGATTCGAGTAACGAGGCGTGTGTAATATAATACAAGCATGGTGGATACGCCGCTGGTACTTCCTATATATAAGTGATTGTATGGTATTACATATCGTAGCATTATATGAACCATTTCAAATTGAGACATATAACATTTTATACAAATAACCTATTTTTCACAATACATTGTTTTACAAACAACTTAAATTATACAAACTCATTTTTATATGGTTATTCATTTAACCATACATTATTCTCTTATTTATACATATCATCTGATCTTATCATTTTTCAAATGATTTACAAGACAAATCAAATTACAAGGTTCATGACTAAACATTTTCTTAAACAATAAGTCATGAATCCTATTTTCATAAACCTATGTATCTCACAGGCATTTTTATGCTGACGTACCTATTTTCACATGTGTTTCAGGATATGATGCATAGGATTTATCAAGATACACTTAGGCGGACTTGGGCCTTAGCGACAATAAAAGATGCAAGACTAGTTATTTATGTTATGTTTCTTTGATTGTCATGACATTGTAACTACTTTAATCAATAAAACAATATTTCAATTTCCATGTGTTATGAAACAATGATTCTGTTACAACACTCCCCGACGTTTTCCGCCACGTATTGTTGTTCTACGTGGTCGGGGTGTGACAGAAAAGTTGGTATCAGAGCTCATGGTTATAGGGAATTAGGTTATTAGTAATACTTTGACCTAGTCTATAACCTTCCTAGGACCCTAACGCGAGTTTACTTACGTTTAGTCATAAAACAATACTGTCACCTATCCTTAGGCGACAACCACAACAAGAACATAAATTTCAAAACCGCTTTGAAAACTAATCATCTGTTCTAGGATGATTGATTACTAGGTTTTGAACCCTCTATTGTAAGGTTTTGAACCCCTTTGAGTTTTCAAAACCTCGTCAAGGTTTTGGGTTTTAAATAATGTGAACACATGCAAACTGGAAGGGTGAATGCCTGTATTCTGGGTTTTTTTGTCTAGGCAAGCACTTCGTATACATCTCATTAGACGCGAGACCAATTGTGCTTACCTGGGAATTCTTGGGATGAGTGTTCACTTATAGGCGAGCATGTCTTCGCGATACATTATTTTTGACCCATTTACTTTGATTTGTCACTGTCTCATTTGTTTGCCTTAGATAACAAACAAATGATCGCAAATTCTTATGCATTACCATTCTGCATTATTTACCCGATGACGTTTCACTTGTTTCTTCCTATGTCTTTCATTTTCTTCTAGAATGTCTCTTCCTCTCAGCACCGGTCAAATGTCCGAGCAAACAGCCAAATTTGCCCAACAAATAGGCGATGTGATACTGAAGTCTGTGGATCTAGGCATTGCCATGTCTCGTCTCAAAAATGGAGCCACTCAGGAGCCACCAAAGGAAGCAGAAGCCAAGCCTTCACCTAAACCAAAGAAACGTAAGGCTTCAAGGAAACCCGCAGCAGTGGCACCAAAACAGGTAAGACCTAGCCAAATGACAGCACCACCAGCCAAGAAACCAATCAAGGAATCAAAGACCATGGATGAACAGGCTGGATCCCCTAAGAAGTCAAAGAAGCGAAAGGCTTCTCAGGACTTCGTCGTGGTCGCTCACAATGGTCGAGCCATCCCCAACCAACCAGCTCAACCCCCTGCTAGGAAGCCATACAACGGAACTGCACCCTTGTGCAACCAATGTAGCCTTCATCATCAGGCTAGTGTGAAGTGCCGCAATTGCCAAACTTGTGGACTTATAGGTCATACGGCAAGGGTTTGTCCAACTGCAGCAGTACCAAATCAAGCAGGACCCATCCGGGTGGCAACACAACCTGTTAAGAAGCAATACAAGGGAACAGCCCCAATATGCGACAAATATAAGGGACACCACTTAGCTCACCTACATTGTCGTCTGTGTGCATCATGTGGGCGACTCGGTCACCTGGCAAATGCTTGTCAATTTACCCCAAACCAAAGTGGTCCAAATCAACCCCAAGTCAACCCTACTCAAGCTCGCTTTCCGCCTGGATCGTGCTACAACTGTGGCGATACGAGCCATTTCAGGAACAAATGCCCAAAGCTTGCTAATGCAAATCCAACCCACGAATGAGCAGTTGGCTGATTAGAAGATGTTGTTGTCTTATGCTTTTGTTTCTTCTATTTCTTGTAATGTGAAACAATCTGTTTGATTATAAATAAATTGTTGTTCACAGTTCTGATATACGAGTGTAGTTACATGTGTGTATGACTTTTCCTATGATACCTACATCAAGGAACTATGTTACTTACAAACTACTCTTGTGATTCTCCCTCTCAAATGATCACTCATGATTCCCCTAAAAATTTTAAGTACTCGTTTCATTCTAAGAAACGAAGTACATGAAATAAAGTGAAATTATGAGTAATCGTGCTTTTTACACATCTGTGCCATTAAATCCTTGGTTAGATAACTAAGGGTAGTTTCAAATCTCATACCCATTACGTTTTGATTTTCTCAACATACACAGTACAAGTATTTCAAAAACAATCTTCATGATCTCAAAACATTTCATATAGTTTGAAAACAATTTTTTTCAAATGCATTGTCTATGTTATTTCAAAAACATTGGTTAGGTTTAAAAAAAAAAAAAACAATTTTCATAATTTCAGAATATTTCATATAGTCTGAAAACAATATTAACACAATATATTTTCTTATCAAGTGCATGATTTCAAAAGCATCATTCATGTTTTCCAAAAACCTTATACATAATTTCAAAAATTCATTTCGCATGATTTTAAAACATTTTTATAAATATACTTATCTAAAAACCTACTTTATGATTTCAAAAGTATTATATATAAGGTTTCAAAAACATTTTTAGAACCCCATGCATAGTTTTCCAAATATATTTTCCTCATACATTTACTTAACCTTCAAATTCTGCTTCATATGTTGCCTTGGCATATCTATCATCTCAACTTCGTAAGCATTTTTACTTCATGTTTTGACATAAGCACGTCCAGTGCAAGGTTTCAAAACATCTTCAACTTCTAAAATCCATATGGGATCTTTTTATCTTCACATTTAGACCCTTGTGGATGATCATCATTCAAATCAGGGTCCTTAATTGGATTCCTTATGTACCTGAATTCGGACATTTCGGTTCCTTATAATCGAAATCGAATTTCTCTTTTAAAAATCTTTCTATCTTTATAGATAGATTCTTGTAAATGTTTAAAGTGCCAAATGAAATCCACGAGATGGATTCCTATTGTACTTTAAATACATGTGCTCTGTCAACAAAACAAATTAACAAATAAACAATCTTTGTGGTTATACGACTATGTGTTTATTCATCTTATGTTTTCTTTTATGCATTTTTGTGTTTGGATACTCTGGATATTCGTTATCCAAATCCTCGTAGAATCTTTCATATCTTCATATGAGGGATTCGTAGTAGGATATTAAAAAAGGTACTACCTTAAATCCTTAATGGGGTTCTATGTAATAGTTAAGACCCTTGGATTATATAGTACCACTCCTTGATTCATAAGAGACCCTTTAGTGGTCTAGTCAAAAAGATTGATTCACAATTTGGTTAAAGGACGACATCTAGTGATGTAGCTGAACAGACTCCTTGATAGTCTATTTAGATCATTTATTGATTTAATTAAAAGGACTCTATGGCAGTCTAGTCACACTCATCACAGGATTGTTCATTTGGTTTTACCCTACACATTATAAAATAGACTGTGTGAACTGTGCAAGGAATTGCCAAATTATGGACGCGTACATAATTATGAAATTTAGTGCACAGAAACCCAGTAAGATTTATTATGTGTAAGAACCGATAGCGACAACAATAACAAAATGAGAACGGTGTAATGGAGGTACGGTGGACGCACCAATGGCGCTTCATATACTTGTATATAAGTGTCCCTCTTACATTGCAAGCATAATGTTATTAAGGTTACTAGAAGTTCAGAACCCTAACCAATATTGTTCGATCTTTTCAACTTCATGTTTTAAACTCTCACAAGTTTCCTGTAAATAAATTTCGGGACGAAATTTCCTAAAGTAGGGGAGACTGTAACATTTGTGCCTCCACGGCCATCAAACAAATACCGAACCAATGAAATATTATATTTCATACTTGGGATTTGTAAAAATATGTGTATCATTCGCACATATCAATTTTTGTTCAATTCCAAACTCTAAATCGCTTTCTGGAAGGTTATACACGCACCAATGCATAAATATAACCAGTTTAATGCAAAAAACACTACAGAATAGTGACATAGGCTTAACATACCTTAAATAACCTTTACATAACTTAGAAATAAGTTTTGAAGGCTTTGGTATGGCAAAAACAAGTTAATTCGCTTACAGGGACTAAACTTGACAAACTGCGAAAGTATGCCAATTTGACCTGTAACAGACATTCCGGAACATGACCATAAGTTAAACATACCATAAATATCCTTTACATAGCTTAGAAATAGGCTTTGAGGGGTTCGGTATGCTAAAATAAACTTTTGGGGTCATTCAGGGACAAAAAGCGTCAAAAAGTGCACAAGTTTGCATTTTCGCGCATAACTTACGTTCTGAATACATCCGGACATCCAAAAATTTATGTAAGCACTAAAATATTTTATTTTAGTGTTTGGCATAAGAAAAATCCATTCGTCACGCCATTTGGATCATTTTTCGCGCTTATGCGCATTCCGTCGTAATTAACCGAACAACGTAACCGTACGGCTAAACGAACCGACACCCGAGATATTTTTGAACACATTTTAAGTTCCCTATACTTTAACTTCATGTTAGAGCTTTGAAATGGGGTTAACGGGGCTTAAACGTGTCAAAAAAACGCATCGAAAACCAAGTTTTGAGGTTGCAAGGACTGAAACTGTAAATCTGCCAAACTAGGTCCGTAAACAGGGGCCAGATGCAGCAAAACGTTTTTTTTCAGCTTTTAACAGCCCTTAACACTCTCCAAAGGCCAAGTGCCAAGTGTCAAACTCTTATGGTGGATGGCAAATGAGTTACCAAAACTTTCCAACAAGTGTACGGCTTAGATCGTGCCCCCTTTTCCAAGAAATGATCCTAATGGTTGTCCATTTACTATAAATACCCACATACCCCAACTTCATTTCTCACTAGAATCTGATCATTTGTGCTCTAAGTTTATGGTCGATGCGAAGTTCGTTTGAACTTCATAACGTGAGCGTGATCACGATGGTTATAGTCCCTAGTGACTATACCTACTGATTACCACGTTATCTAGGCTCAGTGACGAGCCGTAGTTTCGGTCAGAATACGTATTCTTGCGTATTTTGTAACCAAACTACTTGTGGGTATCAAGATCATTTGTTTTGATACCAAACCTGTTTTCTAAACTTAGTTAAGCATGTTTTAACATGCTTAGCTCGTCACTTTTAGTTTAGTGCTTATTTAGGGTCGTAAGGTAAGCGATCTAAACAATCGCTTATACTTTCGAACCCGACCCGTTTGGTCGATCATTAGGATCCGACCAAGCACTTTAGGTGACCATAGTTTATAGGGAATAACCTTACGAGGTTATACCTTATGGTCGCTTCGTTTAAGTAGTTGTATGATAGGTAGTTTATATGCCTTAGGTAAATTACCAAAATACCCCTTTGATGCCAAAATTCATTTTAAACATATGTAACATAACTTTTGACATCTAAACTGATTTGACAACAATATTAGACATGTTAAGGCATATGTTACTTGTCATAGGACTAGTTAGGCGGTCCGAACGCGTTTCACGCGAGCGACGCGTTAAAGTAGCATAAGCTACCTAAACGGGTCGTAATGGGTCATAAGCACTTATGTTAGGATTCATTTAGTATGTAGGCGTTGTTAAACCATATTACGCGAGTTCCCATACTCATTTGGTTTACGAACCCTCATTCTATCCGATCTTCCGATTTAGGTCCGGTTTATTAATGTAGTTACCTATATTAGGTGCCGTTTGATATCCGTGATCTCTAGCATTGCTTGGTGGTTATCTTAGGACTTCTGAGCAATCTCAAGTGAGTACATAGACCCCTCTTTTACCGTTTTCAAACTGTTTTGGGGTGAAACACATGTGCCTACTTGTTACTTTCATGCTTTCACATCATATACATGCTATGTTCATTAGTACATTTATAGTACATGATTTCATTACATTTCATGCTATGTATGTCCATTTAGTTCATACTTAGTACATCGTTTCACATCACATCACATGCTATGTATGTTCATCTATTGCATACTTAGTACATTTGTTTTCATCACATGCTTACATTTTGATATGATATTTGGTTTGTATAAATGGAACAATACATTCATTAACACCGATCACGCCGTTCGTTAGTAGGTAGTGGTACCATAGGAATTGACAACTCCCGTTCCGGACATCCCGGGTAGGTGGGGATGAAAGGAATGACCGAATTCGATATACAGTTACAACAAGATAAACCTTTAATTTATTTAAGGGTTTATCGCCACAGTCTCAAGGCTTGGATGTATGCATTCTCACAATACCGCATAGATATTTGTATCAGTATAGCATGCATTTCCACAAAACATAGCTTTGATTTAAACCGTGTTTTACTTCAATACTTTGTTTTTGTGCATATGGTTTAGTTGATATATTTCACTAGCCATACATATCATTTTGGTTACACATTACATGATTTACATTTGACACATAAACATTATTGACATTGGTTACACATTACATGATTTACATATTGACATAGACATTTTGACATATTATTCAATACGTTTGGCAATTGGTTTAAACATAGACATCTTACATTGGTGGTTTGTTTGGGTAAGTGATTCGAGTAACGAGGCGTGTGTAATATGATACAAGCATGGTGGATACGCCGCTGGTACTTCCTATATATAAGTGATTGTATGGTATTACATATCGTAGCGTTATATGAACCATTTCAAATTGAGACATATAACATTTTATACAAATAACCTATTTTTCACAATACATTGTTTTACAAACAACTTAAATTATACAAACTCATTTTTATATGGTTATTCATTTAAGCATACATTATTCTCTTATTTATACATATCATCTGATCTTATCATTTTTCAAATGATTTACAAGACAAATCAAATTACAAGGTTCATGACTAAACATTTTCTTAAACAATAAGTCATGAATCCTATTTTCATAAACCTATGTATCTCACAGGCATTTTTATTCTGACGTACCTATTTTCACATGTGTTTCAGGATATGATGCATAGGATTTATCAAGATACACTTAGGCGGACTTGGGCCTTAGCGACAATAAAAGATGCAAGACTAGTTATTTATGTTATGTTTCTTTGATTGTCATGACATTGTAACTACTTTAATCAATAAAAGAAATATTTCAATTTCCATGTGTTATGAAACAATGATTCTGTTACAACACTCCCCGACGTTTTCCGCCACGTATTGTTGTTCTACGTGGTCGGGGTGTGACAATTTGTGCCTAAATGTGTTATCAAAGTTTAATTTGATTCATGTTCTGTATTGTGCTAGCCGATCGGTCAGCATTGCCAGCCGATCGGACAGCATTCTTACATTTCATTGAAATCTGTGCAAAATTGCCAGCCGATCGGACAGCTTTGCCAACCGATCGGACAACTTTCTCTACCCTTCATTGGTGTTCAAAACAACTGCTAGCCGATCAGACAGCATTGCCAGCCGATCAGACAGCATTGCCAGCCGATCGGACAGCATTGCCAGCTGATCGGTCAGCATTCAATCATACCTTGATGACTATTCAAAGTGACAGATGTGCCAACCGATCGAACAGCATTGCTAGCCGATTGGATAGCATCGCTAGCCGATCGGATAGCATCACTAGCCGATCGGACAGCATTGCTGACCGATCGAACAACTATTTCCATATCAAAACTCACAAGTTGAGCCAATCGATCGGACAGATATGTCAACCGATCGGTCAGCCATCCGGTTATTTAGTTCTATCATAAAGGGATTCTCAGTGTTAGAAAATTTCTTAAAATTTCCATCTTTCATCCTTATGTCTCAAAACCTGTGTAATTGATTTATAATGCATATCTTTAGAGGGAAGAGGAAAGGATACGGATAAGGGTCACAATGTATACTGTGTAATTGATGAGGCTAACACAGAGAATACGGTGGTTGAAAAAATGGCCAAATTCTTAAGAGAAAGCAGAGTTGCTAAGGCTTTATCTGACATAACTGTTATATATGAATCTCATGTAAGAGCCTTCTGGAACACAACTAGATATGAAGAAACTGATAAGATGATACACTCAGTATTAAGAAAGAAGGACAAAACGGGAAAAAATATAGATGTGGAGTTTAAGTTTGGTGTTGGAGACATTAGAAGAGTTCTAGACTTAAAAGATTCTGACGACGATCCAACAATCATGTCTGAACGTCTTGCTAAAGGAATGTGGTGCAGAATGGGATTCAATGGCCATATTAATGGAAAGATGACTAAGACAAGTTTCTTAAAGGCCTACAGATTTTTGATGCATTGCATGGTTCATTCATTGTTACACAGGAAAGGAGCATATGATGAAGTATCAGATTACATCATGAATATTGTCACAAGTTTGGTATTGAACTGACGTTACAACATTTCTCAAGTAATCTTTGAATATATGAAGGAGAAGTGCCAAAATAAAGGTGACATGTATATCATGTATCCAAGATTCATAATGATGTTGATAAATGATAAGTTCAAAAATCTTCCAAAAAATAAAAGTGACATTATGGATATGAGAAACATAACGACTGAGACCATTGCAAGAATCACCAAAGAAAATGATGCAAAAACGAAACAAATGATATGCAAAATCAAGAATCCAGACTATGTTGCTCCTGAGAATGACAAATGGAGACATGAGAACAATGATTCAGATAATGAAGATGTGAAGATGAGTGAGTTTAAAGAAAAGAATACTAGATGGTGGGTTGAGAAAGTAAAAGATGGGAAGAGAAAGAGAACTCCAAAGACGTACCCTGCAGTTTCTATTCCGAAGAATGTAGAAAAGGGTATAGTGAAAGGGGGAGTCATAAGGCAATTAGAATTTTAAATTGATTAAAAGTTTCTAATAAATCTGTCAAAATTTGTTTTTGCAGGGTCTTTTGGAGAACCGCAACAAAAGCTGATAGATGAAACAGTTTTGGAACCATCAGCAGTTATTCGAGAAGGAGCTGAGTTGTTATCACAAACTCTTGAAAGCTTTTTAAAGAAGAATGAGGATGTTGCTAAAGGTGTCAAAGGCAAAGAACCTGAAGGTGCTGTTCAAGATGTCTCAAGTGATGAAGATTCTGAAGCTATAGAATCAGAATCAGAACTTGATCCAACTACACTTGGCAGAGGTAAAGCACAACTCAAGAATAAGCCTACAAAGAAACAAAAAGCATCAGATGAGGAAGACACTTCTTTTGAACCAGATCAACCAAAGAAACAAATAAAGAAGCGTAAAGTTGTTCAAACTGGAGTTATTCCTAGAAGTGTGCGGGCAAAGAAAGGAGAAGCTAAAGCTCAAAAAGATCAAGGAGGCAAAGGCAAAAGGCATGCTGAATCATCAAAAGCTCAAGAACCAGAGGTTAAAAGGAAAGATGATAAAGATGATTATGTTGAAGTAACTGAGGGTGGAGTCTTTTCTTTAGAATTTCCGCCAATTCCAGAAAATATTGATATTCCAGAATCCTCACGTCCTAAAGTTACAGATGATTTCTTTGGCAATCTTCCACCTGCAACTGGAGTTTTTAGTGAAGATATTCCAGAAGATGATCATGACATGTTCAATAATGAAGCTGTAAAAGAATTGCTGAAGAAAGTTGCTGCTCTTGAAAAAGCTAAAGACAAAGCTGAAGCAGAACGTGATGTTTTAAAGAAGCAAATTAATCAGCTGATGAAAGCTCATGATCAAATAAGGATGGTGTTGATAGAAAAAGAGAATATGATAAACGATTTGAAGGATGACAACAGTAATAATTCTAAATTGGTTGAAGTTCTAACAGCAGAAATTTCTTCATTAAATGAGAAGATAAAGAATCTTTAGGATGTGAATCAGACGCTTAATCAGCTTCTCAGTGAAATGAGTGAAGCTACATCAAACGAAATGAAGGCAATGAAGTTGGAGATGGAAGCAATGAAAGCTGATAAGGTAATGAAAGACAATCAGCTAAACATGCTATATGCGGTTGTGGAAAGTCATCTGAAGATGGATGTTCATACTGCGTTCAATGAGATTGAAGTAAAAAGAGTCGAGGAAAGAAGAATGGAAAGAGAAAGTCGACTAGTTGAATATGCCACTCAAAAGAACAAAAGTGTAATTGAAGAAGTTCAAGAAGCTGGTGGGTCTTCTAGTCAAGTTGACATTGAAATGGTTGATGTAGATAATATTCAAGAACAAGTTGAAGAACAAGTTGAAGAGCAAGTTGTTGAAGATATTCTAGAACAAGATGCTGAAGATGAACATAATCAAAACTTTATGATAGTTGGTGAGTCTTCTCTATTCATTGATTCTGATGAAGTTTTTCGAAGAGTTGCTGCTATTCAAAAGAAGAGAAAGGCCAAAGAAGTGTTGTTGCTAGAATGGAAGACACAACAATTTGTTCTTGTTGGTAATGCTTCCACGGTGCCTTACAGTATACCGGAGATTGTTCGCAGAATGAAAATTAATGAAAGAAGAAAAGAAGCAAAGAAAGCACGTGGAGAAGAGGTTAGTGATTCTAATCTTGAAATGTTTGGTGAAGATGAAGAGAATGAAGATGAAATGATAATAAAGACGAGTCTGATGAAAAGAAAGATGATGATGACAAGAAAAACGATGATGATGATCAAGGGTCTTCTGGCTTGTTAATCAATAATCCTAATGTTCAAGAAAGGATTGAAGAGTTGATGAATGATGAAATTAACGAACAGGAAGATGATACTCAACATGAAGCCTCATCATCTGGAAAACAACATGCAGACCAGGTATTTCTAACAAACTCTACTGTTATCTACCTACATGATAAATATGAAGGTGAGATCGAGGTTCAGAAAACTAGAGCTGAAATGTTAGAAGAGTTGGGTTTGGAAGATGGAAAGTTCAAGTTTGATATTGAGGACGAGATTCCGCAGTCTCCAGAGAAAGATTTTGAATCAAGATATGCATATGAAGCTGATCATTATGATGAAGTTATTATTAAAGATGCTTCAGATTCATCTGATGAAGATACTGATTTTCATTATGCTGGAATTGATGAAACATTTCCGTCACTTGCTGAAATGTTCAAAGATAGAAATGAAGATGAAATCAGAAGGAAAATTGTTGAAAAAGTTTCTACTGAAGGTATTCCAGAAACAATTCCCAGAGAAATTCTTGCTGAAGAACGAAAAAGGTGGTTTAAAAATATGCCCAAAGAAAGAAAAACTCTTAGAGCTCTACAGTATTTCACACATGACAAAAATCTTTCATGGGGAGACATTCTGTCATGGGGATATCTTGAAGATCTTAAAGTCTATGCTTTCAGACGGGAAGAAGGAGTTTAGTATTTCGAATTTCTGTCAGATATCAGTTCTTTACCGTGGTGGGATATGGATGAGTTGGTGAAAACAAAGAATATCAAGCAGTTCTATTATGGTCCAGAAGTTAGACAACATGATCAAGATTTGTGGAACTACATCAAATTGCAAAAAAAGAATGGTTATCCTGATTGGAAGCCACAGTATCCGAAGCAGATTGTCACATTTCTAGAGAATAGTAAACAGGATATAACTTTGGATGTGAAGCCGCCTAGATGCTTGAAGAATATGCCTCTTAGAGCCATTGAGCAAGACTTCCATGATTTATTTCAAGGCTGGTTGTACAACGAAACCACAGCTGAGGCAGTTATCTCTCTGTATGATAAGTCCACGGGAAAATCTCGATGAATCAATATTCTGGATCCAATGTGGCTTGTTAACTGTTCAAAGAAGGATATCGATTGCTTGTTCTACAACAAGATCGCTTATGAAAAGAGAGACAAAGCTCAAGCACAACAATACCAAACAATTGTAGATGTTTGTTTTGCGCAAGACATCAATTCTGGAAGATACTGGAAGACAAAATGGAGAGATCTGGAGATTGACGAGTTTCTGAAAAAGTATAAGCGTGAACAAAGGTCTAAAAAGATTGTTGAAAGAGCTGCTGAGGTGGGTAAACGTAAGATGGGGATTGTGCCACCAACAGATCAAACGCCGATTGAATCAGAGGAGAACAAAATTCCAAAATGGGATTGGAAGCGTGATGGTGATCCAGTTTATAGAAACTGGTGGTTAACTGAAGGAAGGTATAAAAGACGTAGAATGTTAGAAGAAAAGGCAGAAAAGAGAAGACAGAGAGCTCGTGAAAGAAGACCCAACAGGAGGAATTAAAGACTATGCTGGAAGGAGCTACAGCTACATCCGAGGGGGAGTCTGTTAGTGCAAACGTCTGTAGCTTCCGTCAGCATGAAGTCATGTTTTGTATATTTGTGTCTTTGTAAACAATTATGTTTGTATGTATGTTAGATTAAGCAGATCAGGATATGGGACGTTATTGTAAAAGTGTTGTATTTTGTTGGCTATGCCAGCCGATCGGACAGCCGTTCGATCGGTTATCCCAGCCGATCGGACAACACTTCTTCTATCCTGACTCTGCCTATAAATACCTATCCGATCAGGTCATTTGTAACTTTTGCACCTTTGACTCTCTAGAGAACTCATGTCAGTCTGACTTTCAGAGGAACTTTTGTACTTTCATATACGTTGAATAGAAAGATCATACAGTATTTTAGAGTTGAATACTTTGTCGTATATCTGTGGTTTGATTAAATGGATTCCGCACATTAATCAAAGCCGATTCATCTAGTTTCCTACGAATAGATCCTATACAAGGGACCTACAGTTAGAAATGCCAGTTTGGAAATGGGAATTGATAACAATGGATTTCGTTACCAAATTACCCAAAACAAGAAAAGGTAATGATACAATCTGGGTGATTGTAGACAAGCTAACTAAGTCAGCTCTTTTCCTACCAATGAAGGAGACTTTCAGTATGGAACAATTAGCTAAGTTATATGTAAATTTGAAATAGTTTCATTACATGGAATTCCTTTATCATTTGTTTCTGATAGAGATAGCCGTTTTACCTCTCATTTTAGGACAAGTTTCCAAAAAGCAATGGGAATCAAGTTGAATCTAAGCACCGCTTATCATCCTCAAACGGACGGAAAAAGCGAAAGGACAATCCAGACAATGGAAGATATGCTTAGAGCTTGTGTAATTGATTTTGGAGGTAATTGGGACGATCATCTACCATTAATAGAATTTTCTTACAATAACAGCTATCACACAAGTATCAATGTTGCACCATTCGAAGCACTTTATGGATAAAAGTGCCGAACTCCAGTCTGTTAGGCAGAAATTGGAGAAAAGCAACTATCAGGACTTGAGATAGTGCAAGAAACAACCGACAAGATTGTTCAAGTCAAGGAACGATTAAAAGCAGCACGTGATCGACAGAAGAGTTATGCAGATAACAGGAGAAAACCGTTGGATTTTCAGGTAGGAGACAAGGTGTTATTAAAAGTTTCTCCTTGGAAAGGAGTGGTAAGATTCATCAAAAGGGGAAAGCTAAGCCCCAGGTATGTTGGACCTTTTGAAATTATTAGAAGAATAGGACCTGTAGCCTATCAGCTACAACTGCCAGAGGAAATGGCAGGAATACATGACGTATTTCATGTATCTAATCTCTAAAAGTGCTTAGCTGATGAATCACTGGTAGTACCTCTTAAGGATATAGAGGTAAATGAAAAACTCAAGTTTGTAGAAAGACCTCTACAAATTGAAGAAAGGAAAGTCAAGAATCTCAAACACAAGAGATTAGTTCTGGTCAAAGTAAAATGAGACTCCAAAAGAGGACTAAAATACACTTGGGAGCTTGAATCAGAGATGCAAAGGAAATATCCACACCTATTCCAGTAGACCTCGAGGACGAGTTCTAAAACAAGGTGGGGAGGATATAACAACCCTCCAAAATAATTCCGACACCCTAAAAATATTTAGAGTGCCCCAATATGTCCAAAAATATACCCCGTATACGAAAACCGGTCCCTAATACCTTTATTTTTATAAAAATTAATTAAAAAAAATTAATGGGTCGTCGCGGGGCGCGAGCGCCTGGCTACGGGGCCGCACCCGGAGCCGCCACTTATCCTCACGCGTGTTAAACCAACCCCATGACCGGACAAGGCTACGGCCTAGGTACCTTACGTCGCGGGGCACGACAACCCCTCCTGTTTCCGTTGTGGGGCACGACGCCCTGTCTGATCAGCCCTATAAATTGGATCGAGAGGCTCAGTTCACAAATCGTTCAAAAATCTCTCTCTCTCTCTCAAATTTCTATTGTGTAGGCACTATTCCCGGGCATTATACCCTCATAATTAACGAAGTTCTGCCTCGTTGTAAGTATCATAACCCCCGGTTACGTATTAGATACGATGCCCGATTGATCTAGGGTTCCGTAATGGCTGTCATGGTTCTACCCGACGTAGTCGTTGGAATGCCATCTCCGGGAGGGTATTACTAATGTAAATATTGGGTTATTATACTAACGCGTGTTCATTCGTGTAATTAATAGATAATCACCAGGAAATCCTTAAGAAAAACCCTAAGACAGCAATGTGAGTAATCTCCTTTTTGCAAACTGGTTTTACAAAACCTTAAATGTTTTATATTATATTAAACAGTGATTGAGTATTTGTATTCTACAATTATCGTCGGTATGTTGGGGTTTTGTATACAAAATTTGTTACTACATTGTGAGTAGTAACATGACCACAAATCGGGTTGACAGTACCGTGGGTGGTAATTAAAGTAGATGGAAACAAATGTGATTGTGCGACCGCCCTCAATACTGTAAAATGGTTTTACCTGTCTTGATTGAACTGGGATTCACTCACCAGTATTTTCCACTGAAAAAATATTTTTAAACGCGTTTCAGGTAACAAAATGTGAAAGCCAAATAGAAGCCAGTTGGACAGCACTGAAGGCTTGAAAAAGTGGCTATAAAGTTAACTAAAATAAAGAGATGTTTTATTTAAATAAAATAGGGTTTATCCCTATAAAAATGTGTGTACTTGAACCTTGGGATTTTCCCATGTGTTTAATATTATAAAAGCTTGGTATTTTACTCTGATAAAATATTTCCTAACTACGGTCCAGATGTAAATTCCGCTGCCAAATTGATAAACACCGATACCACTAAAACTGGCCGCGGCCGCCCGTTCCCTGGTAGAATACGGGACGAGGGTTGCGACACGGATGACCATCCGATCGGATAGCCGTTCGATCGAATGGTTGTCCGATTCAACGAGCTTGCACCGCCTCACTCCCTCTGCACTATAAATACCCCTGTCACATCACTTGATGTGACAGGCTACTCTGACCAGCTCACTCTCCGACGTTCTAAGGCACTTTTCTTCGATTTTCAAGCGATTCTTGTAAATTTTCTTCATGATTCTTGTACAACTTTCATCTTTACACATCTTCACACTTGATTCTTCATCAAAATCATACTTTTCACCGTGAAATCACTAAGATTTGGGCTCCTTGAGGGTGACGTCATCATGGTTGTTGGTACAACCAGCTATGTGATGTCATTCTGTCAAGATGTAGTCCAAATATAAGAGATTTCTACACATTTTACTACAAATCTTTACATAATCTAAGCATTTTCGGTTAATTTCATGCTTTTCTTAACTTACCTATTCAAACACGGTGAAATCTGGAACCAAAACAGGCCTTGGACTTGTTCCTTGGTCTGGAGTCGGCTCGATAACGGATTTCCACCAGAGAGATGACCAAATTACGGATCCGACATGAAACTTTGCCAAGAACAACCATCCGATCGAATGGGTTATTCCCATCTGATCAGACGAGCTGAACCATTAGTGGGTTTTTCGTTGTCTTGATACGTTACCTTGTCGTCTCCGTTAAACTCAAACTTAGAAATTTTACGAAGGTTCAAGGGAACAGGATCACAACAGCCGAATGATAGTCCGATCGGACGATCCTCCGATCGAACGACCATCCGACCGAGCGGCCTATTACTCGTAGCCTTCAACACTTAAACTATTTTGAAACAAAACTTTAACTATCAGCTTCCACTCGAACAGTCATCCGATCAAACGGTCCTCCGACCGGATGACCATCCGATCGAACGACTTGAACTATACTACAACAAAAACTTCAAAAGTTTGAAACAGTTCACAAAGTACACCACTGAGCGAATGACCCTTCGATCGAACGGTCATCCGTCCGGATGACCATTCGACCGGATGGGGTCCATCTAATCAGTAGGTCTTCCGATCGGACGACCATCCATTCGGATGGCCATCCGATCAGGAGATCTGTCCGACACTTTGCACGATTCAACCTTCTGTTCAACGCTCATACTGTTAAACTATAATCAGGCTGACTCTAGTGCTCCCTTCAATCCAATAGTCGGTGTCGATACTTAGCACCCACTATGAATATACTTGATCCCTTTTTGTTTTAAACACTTTTGGGATGCAACATGTATTCTATAAACTTGACACTTGACACTTGAAACTATTTGAAACTTACTCTATCCGCTGTAAACATGGAAACTTGATACTTGGAAAGTTGAGAGTTTTATGTGAACATGTAATCCTTGTGTGTAGTTCCGCCTTAACAATTGTAGCGCTATAGGGGTAATGCACCTCCCCGTTAGCCTTTGGGGTATTGTTAGGAGGAGACATTTTTGCTTCCCTTGAGTCTTGGGGAAGCGGTTAACGCATTGGAAACTTGGGCTATCACTTGGACTGCGTTTAATAGCATGGTGAAACTTGTTATATGTGTTTATGCTGGATATGAGTTTTGGAACATTTTAAACTATTATACTACTACGTACTCAAACTTGTATACTCGCCAACATTCTTTTTGATATATTTTAATACATGTTGCAGGTTGATAGTAGCCGAGGAAATGAGAAACTTGCTAGGATGCTGCTTAGAAACACATCTTAGTTAATTTTGAAGCTTTTGAACAATATTTGGGATGTTTTATACTTGATATTTGGTGGTTGTGAAACTTGATGCTTAGACAATGTTTGAATCTAATTAATCTATATTGAAACTATAGTGTTATGGAAACTCATGAATAATCTGAACGCTTAGTGCCGCACCCTGATGTTTCCGCCATCAGTTGGGGTGTGACATATTGGTATTAGAGCCATAACTACAGGGAATTAGGAAAAGTAGGAATGCTTTGCCTAGTCTATAGTTCTAGGAATCTTGACTCTTATCTGTTGTTTAAGACTTATGTACTCTACCGTACTTGCTTCCTAGCAACACATTTCTTGTTAAACTTACTTGCCTTTCCTAAGGCTGACACAATATACACTTGGATACTTTGAAAACGCTGCTGGCCAGTGTTTGCATTTTGCACGAGATTTACCCTCAAGTCAGGAGTGACATCCAAACCTTGAAGGGAAATTTCCATATTATATTCTAGTAGGTCTTATCTTTTGATAAGTACCGACGCTATCGGGGTACGATGTTGTCAAGTTAGAAGTGAAACTCGCATCTTGATAAGTAGTCCTACTCTTTGATTTTTCGGTCTCGCCAAAGTCTCGAAATTCCCAATCAATTAGGGACGTGTAATGATCGAAAGGATGAATATCGTAGGCCTAACATCAATGACGTATTTTTCTAAGTAAGTCAAGGTGCGTTGCCTCAATTCGAGAGGGGTTCGATTCACTTTGGTTAGTCGACGTTCCTCTACCCGGAACAATCCTATGTTTTATGAGCCTATCTTTTTATGTTATCTCGATTTTTTACATGTGGTTTTAAGCTTGATTCCTTGTTCGTTTCGAGACTTTTACACGAATCGCACATATCTCCGCAATCAAAAACAGTAATAATCATAATCTCTTAGGATCGAACTAAATTTATGAAGCTTTATTATGCTATGTGGAATCTTGGTTTAATTATGGGAAACATGATTGAATGCTATGCTATGTGAAACTACCTGTGTAATCTATGTGGAATGTGTTGTTGTGGGTAGCAAAACACTATATGTAACATGGCACCGAATGACGAGACAGAAGTAACATGGATGAAACATGGTGGATACGCCGCTGGTACTTCCTATATATTAGTGTTTCCGACATGTTACCAACTTTCATACCATGTGCCATGCGAAATTTGGTGTTTTGCAGACCGGTGATGAGAATGTTGAAACGTTGAGATATGTGAAATTACTTGCTTAATCTATGTGTGCCCTAATGAGAGTCATGGAATGTGTTGTCGTGAGTGGAAAAATATGATACGTAGCCTAGCACCGAAGGAAGAGACGAACGTAACATGATCGAAACATGGTGGATACGCCACTGGTACTTCCTATATATAAGTGTTTCTGACATGTTGCTGAACTTTCGTACCACGTGCCATGCGGAAGTCGTGGGTTTGCGGACTTGTGGTGAATGTTGAGTCTCTTGAATCATGTGAAACCTGTTGAACGTTTGTGATGTGTGAAACACTGAGTCTTTATGCAATCGTGTGTGAAAGTATATACTACGAGACTTTATGATCTAGACTTATACGGTCCTTTCTTGGATCTTTAGATGTCTTCCCGAAAACTATCCGACTCTCTCAAGAAAGCCAGAGCCAACTCTCAGAAGAAAATGATGTCTTTCATGGCCGATCAGATTGCTCGCATCGTGCCAAAGATCATCACTGAGATCCAGGGTTCAAACACTCCTCCCTCCTCTGCTGACTCTAAGACAGAGAAGCTAAAGCCTATGAAGTTCAGCTACAAACACTTTGTCTCTTGCAACCCTAAACCTTTCACGGGCAGTGATGGGGTGGCCGCAATGCTAGAGTGGTTCGACAGCATTGAGGCTACCTTCATTAACAGCGAGTGCCCAGAACACTTAAAGACTAGGAGTGCAACTGGCATGTTTCAAGGCAGAGCTCTGGAATGGTGGTCCAACGAGAGAAACATCCGCTAGAATGAAGAAGCTTATACTCTTCCATGGACTGAGGTGCGAGAATTGATGATGCTCGAATTATGCCCTGCCCATGAACAACTGAAGCTTGAGGAAGAGTTTTGGCACCTCAACCAGGTTGGAGATGACAACTTGGCTTATACTACCCATTTTAAGCAACTTAGCATATTCATACCTCACTTGGTTTCTACTCCGAAGCGCATGATAACCAAGTACATCAATGGGTTGCCTCCTGCCATGCGTGATTCGACTGAAGCAGCCCAGCTCGACACTATTGAGGAAGTCTACCGTCTTGCCACAAGTTTGAACAACAACCGTGTCCATGACAAACAGTTTGCTACTCCTGCTCCCTCGAAATCAGCGAACCAAGTTACCCAACAGCCCAGTGGCAACAGAAACAGGAACCGAAAGTCTCAGGGTTCTGGCTGCAACGCCATTGTCCCTGCTACGAATGCAAACCCTGCAGTCAATGCCATTATGCCTGCTGCTGCTGCTAACCCTCCTGCTCCAGAGAACAAGTAGTCGTACACTGGGATTCATCCCAAGTGTGCCACTTGCAATTTCCAACATCATGTTACCTCGGCTTGCCATCTGTGTACCAATTGCAATCGCTATGGTCACACAACTCTGTCGTCAAGTCAACCAAGCCCAGCAAGCAGCAACTCAGGCAGCTCTACCAGCTCCTCCACAGAACCCCAGACCAGTCAACAATGTTCGTGCATGCAACAAGTGTGGAGACACTACTCATCTCTGTAACCAGTGTCCCCAGCTAAACCCGGAGCAACAGCCAGCCGCTCGAGGATGAGCGTTCAATATCAATGCAACCAGGCTCGTAACGACAATCACGTCGTGAATGGTACGTTTCTCGTCAATAATCTTTACACTTCGATACTATTTGATACTGGTGCCGACAGAAGCTTTGTATCCGTAGAATTTGAATCTTTGTTAAACTGTGCACGCTCTAAGCTACCTAAGTCGTTTTCGGTTGAGATTGCCGATGGTAAGTGTATTCTAGTTGATTCTATTCTCAGTGGTTGTTCCTTGACTCTTAACGACCACGTTTTCACTATTGATATTATACCCATGCAATTGGGTAGTTTTGATGTCATAATCGGCATGGATTGGTTGCGTAAGAATCATGCCGAGATCGCTTGCCATGAGAAGTATATTCGTCTTCCTCTCCCGTCCGGTGATATTTTGCACGTCTATGGAGACCGACCTTCTAGAGGACTGAAGTTGATGTCATGCACTCAAGCGAACAAGTGCTTACGTAAACAGTACTTTGCCTTCTTGGCCCATGTGGTGGAACAAAAGGGCAAGGGAAAGAACATAAGCGATGTTCCAGTAGTGTGTGATTTCCCGGACGTCTTTCCCGAAGATCTTTCTGGTCTTCCTCCTCCTCGATCTATTGATTTTCGTATTGATCTCATACCTGGTTCGAATCTTGTCGCCAAGGCTCCTTACCGACTTGCACCTTCCGAGATGCAAGAACTATCTAGTCAACTGCAGGAACTGCTCGACAAAGGATTCATTCGCCCAAGTACCTCTCCGTGGGGTGCTCCTGTGCTATTCGTCAAGAAGAAAGATGGTTTGTTTCATGTGTGTTTCGACTACCGCGAACTTAATAAACTCACCATTAAGAATCGTTCTCCTCTCCCTCGCATCGATGATCTATTTGACCGACTAGAAGGCGCGTCCTGTTTCTCGAAAATCGACCTCTGATCTGGTTATCATCAGCTCTGTGTTCTCGAAGATGATATCCCCAAAACTGCGTTTCGCGCTCACTCACTACAAGTTCGTGGTTATGCCTTTTGGCTTGACCAACGCACCCGCCGTGTTCATGGATCTTATGAATCGTGTTTGTAAACCTTACTTGGATTGTTTTGTGATAGTCTTTATTGATGATATTCTTATTTATTCGAATACTAGAGCTGATCATGAACGCCATTTACGCTTAATGCTAGAACTTTTGCGTGGTGAACGCTTATACACTAAGTTTTCTAAGTGTGAGTTTTGGATTGATGAAGTACAATTCCTCGGGCACGTTGTTAGTAAACAAGGAATTCATGTTGACCCTTCTAAAATCGAAGCTGTGAAGAATTAGAGTACGCCTAAATCCGCATCTGAGATTCGTTCCTTCCTAGGATTGGCGGGTTATTACCGTCGATTCATCTCTGACTTTTCAAAGATCGCTGTTCCTCTTACTTCTTTGACTTAGAAAGAGAAACCTTTTGCTTGGGGTCCCGAGCAAGAGGAATCTTTTCAGACTCTTAAGAATCTTCTTTGTAATGCTCCTGTTCTTACTCTCCCTGATGTGAATGAAGATTTCATGGTATATTGTGATGCCGCGAACCGTGGCTTGGGCTGTGTGCTCATGCAATGGGACAAGGTCATCGCTTATGCCTCTCGCCAACTCAAAATACATTAGAGAAACTATACTACCCACGACCTTGAGTTCGGCGCAGTTGTTTTTGCGTTAAAGATCTGGAGACACTACCTATATGGTACTAAGTGTGTGGTTTTCACTGACCATAGGAGCCTACAACACATCTTTAACAAAAAGGAACTGAATATGTGATGTGCGTGAAGTGTGTTATGGTTTTAATGTTTATTTTAAGCCCTTTTACACTTTTTTAGCCAAGTTTTAAATTTATAATACACGATATTTACTAACACTAAACACACATATGGGCAAGTGCACCCATCGTGAGTGTAGTATAGTGTTGGTAAGATACCGAGGTCGTCCAAGGACACAAGAGCTTTTAGTACCGGTTTATCCTCAACGTCTAATCAAATCAAAAAGTTAGAAAAAGGTTTTAAACTAGAAAAATAAAAACTAACTAAAATGCTGAAAATAAAATAAAAGTAAAAACAGATAGAAAAGATGAATCACTTGGCTCCGACTCGTGTATAGTGTAACCTTTGATTATTTCCGCACTTTTGCACTTTTTAAGATATTATCTTAGTTATTGTAGTAGGCCCCTCTTTTGAAGGTGACGTTACCCTCAACCCAGTAGTTTGAGTCAGCAAGGATACAATCCTAAAGGGTCGGATTATTGAAAGATAATTAATTAAGTTATTAATGCATATTATGGTAGGCCCCTATTTTGAAGGTGACGTTACCCACGGCTAAGTAGTCTGAGTCAGTAGGGATACAGTCCTAAGTAGTCGGGTTAGAGTATTAATAGTAGCTTACATATGAGGGGATCAAAGAGTTTGGACCCCCGCCATCCAATACCGTTAAGTATTGAAGGAGGTCCTACTAAATTTGACCCAGGTCCTTGCAGGATCTATACACTGAACAAGGCAAGACTCTTACCAAACCGTTCCCTTAACCCCCGACCAGGTAGCCAACATACCTCCATATAGACCGTGGAGATGTGAATGGTGAAAATCTTTTATTTTATATAGACAGTAAAATAATGCCAAGACACCAAGGACAAACGATAAGGAAAAATCACCTTCAACATAAGAAACTAGTTATTAAAGTCATTAATACATAACCAAGTAAAAAGTGCGAAAAGATTAAAAATAAAAAGTATTACACTAGACACTTTGTCTTCACCAAGTGATGTAAGAGACTTAGGCAAACATGGCATTGCTTGTCAAGAACTCTTACGTTCAATCTTGGATCCCGAGATGACTCACACACTCTATGATGGACAATGGATGATGATGGTGGATGATGGTGTTATGGTGGTGGTGGGTGGTGGGTGAAGTGTGAGAGAGGTGGTGTGCCAAGGGATGGTCTGTACTTGAGCCAAGCACTCCTATTTATAGGCTGAACAGAAGCTCGGGCACGGCCCCGTGTCCATCCTTCATCTCTTTCTTCATTAATTGCAGTTTGTCTGCATTAGTTGACCACGCCCCCGTGTCCACTAGGCACGCCCCCGTGTGCAGAAGCAAATCTGTACTATCAAGATTTCCCAGATTCTGCGAATCTTAGAGTTGACCATGGACCCGTGTCTGCTGAGCACGACCCCGTGGTGGGCGATAGAAGCTTCTACAGCTTTGTCTTTTCTGCTGGCACTTGGGCACGCCCCCGTGTTCACAGAGCACGGGGCGTGTTCAGCCTTCTGTTTTCTTGTTTTGCTTGGGAAGATGCTGTCGTGGGGTCGGGCATGTCACGTTTGTTCCTTTTCTTGTATTTATGTTAGATTTAGCTGTCTTTTTGCTTCTTTTGTTAATTTGAGCTCATTTAATCCTGAAAATACAAAAGGAAGACAAAAGCACACTTTTTCCAACATTAGTACTAAAAAAGGGTTAGTTTTATGCCACAATTGATGTAATTTATATGTTGCATTTTGCACACATCAATATGCATCAGTGACGATGGGTGGAATTGCTTAACGACTACGACTGCGAGATTCGCTATCATCCTGGTAAGGCGAATGTCATGGCCGATGCTCCTAGTCGTAAGACTCATGTTAATACTATCCGTTGCTTTCATATCTCTAGCGAACTTCATACTTGTATCCGTGAAGCTCAGTATTCATCAGCTAATGAAGGTAGTCTAATCGTTGAAGTACGATGTGCTTCTGTTGACCAACTTGAAACTAAGTCTGATAGACTTCAATACTATCTTAATCGCATATGGGTACCAGATCACGACAATCTTCGTGAGCTCATTATGAATGAGGCTCACAAATCTCGATACTCTATTCATCCATGTGCTAGATGTTGGCCTGGTATGAAAAAGGACATTGCGGCATACGTCTCGAAATGCCTTACTTGCACGAAAGTAAAGGCGGAACATCAACGTCCTTCAGGTCTTCTTGAACAACCCGAAATCCCTGTTTGGAAATGGGATAGCATTGCTATGGACTTTATAACTAAACTACCCCGTGCACCCGCTGGTCATGATAGTATTTGGGTAATCATTGACCATTTGACTAAATCAGCCCACTTTCTTCCTATTCGCGAAGATTACAAAGTGGAGAAACTTGCTCGAATCTATACTGATGAGATCATATGCCACCATGGCATACCTCTTGACATAATCTCTGACCGTGGTGGTCGCTTTACTTCACGTCTTTGGCAAACTTTTCAGTCCGCTATGGGTTCTCACTTAAATCTTAGTACGGCCTTTCATCCTCAAACGGATGGACAGACCGAACGTACTATTCAGACCCTAGAGGATATGCTCCGTTCTTGTGTCATCTACTTTGGTGGTAACTGGGATGTACATTTACCATTGATTAAGTTCTCGTACAACAACAGCTATCATTCCAGTATTCAGATGGCTCCTTTCGAAGCTTTATATGGTCGCAAGTGCCGATCTCCTTTCAGCTGGCATGAGATTGGTGACAAGCAACTTACTGGCCCTGAGATCATTCAAGAGACAACGGATAAGATTCTTCAGATCCGTGATAACTTGATCAAGGCTAGGAGCAGACAAAAGAGCTATGCTGATAAAAGGCGTAAGCCTCTGGAATTTGATGTTGGAGATCGAGTACTGCTCAAAGTATCTCCCTGGAAGGGGGTGGTTCGTTTTGGTAAGAAGGGAAAGCTCGCCCCTCACTATGTGGGTCCTTTCACGATACTCGAAAGGATTGGCAAGGTGGCGTACCAACTCGACCTGCCACAGGAACTTAACAATGTACATCCGGTGTTCCACGTATCTAATCTCAGGAGATGCTTAGCCGAGGAGGAACTGCAGGTTCCCCTCGAAGACTTGCAAGTAAACGAAACTTTACATTTTGTGGAGAAACCGATTGAAATCATGGACCGAGGTATCAAGCAATTGAGGCGCAACAAGATTTCCATAGTTAAAGTACGATGGGAAGGAAAGCGTGGCGCCGAATTCACTTGGGAACTCGAGAATGAGATGAAGACCAAGTATCCGCAGCTCTTTGAGCAGTCTTCCTCTTAGATTTCGGAGACGAAATCTCCTAAAGGAGGGGAGACTGTAACGCCCTGCGTCCCTAAACTTTTAACTTTTAGAAAGTCTAGTCCCTACACTTTTGAGTCTTAACTATGTTAGTCTATTTTTGAAACTTTATGATTCTTGAATCTTATGAAACTTTGAATCTAGACTCTTTGATACTTTGAAACTTGACTCTTGATGATTGATACTTTTGAATCTTCATACTTGATTCTTGAAACTAGAGACTTGATACTTGATACGAGATACTTGAGACTTGACTCTTGATACTTGATTCTCGACTATTGAAGCTATTGAACAAGGCTCTTGATACTTATGGAATAAGAAACTTTGAAACTTTGAAACTTGACACTTAATAGCTAGCTTATGTAGACTCGAAACATGGAAACTTTTGTGTTAGTTATATAATCTTGTCATGGAATGATATTACACAGCAATACGCAACGAAACTCTTAATCTAACTTGCAAAATGAACCAAAGGCGGAAAACTAGCAAAACGGATTGGACTGTCCGAACGGACGTCCGATCGGATGACCGTCCGATCGGATAGCCGTTCGACCGAATGGCCGTCCGATCCAATGAGCTTCCACCGCCTCATTCCCTCTGCACTATAAATACCCCTGTCACATCACTTGATGTGACAGGCTCCTCCGACCAGCTCACTCTCCGACATTCTAAGGCACTTTTCTTCGATTTTCGATTCTTGTAAGTTTTCTTCAAGATTCTTGTACAACTTTCATCTTTACACATCTTCTCACTTGATTCTTCATCAAAATCATACTTTTCACCGTGAAATCGCTAAGATTTGGGCTCCTTGAGGGTGACGTCATCATGGCTGTTGGTACAATCGGCTATTTGATGTCATTCTGTCAAGATCTAGTCCAGATCTAAGAGATTTCTACACGTTTTACTACAAATATTTACATAATCTAAACATTTTCGGTTAATTTCATGCTTTTCTTAACTTACCTACTCAAAACACGGTGAAATCTGGAACCAAAACAGGAGTAGGACTTGTTCCTTGGTCTGGAGTCGGCTTGATAACGGATTTCCACTGGAGAGATGACCAAATTGTGGATCCGACATGAAACTTTGCCAAGAACAGCCATCCGATCGAACGGGGTGATTCCCATTCGATCAGACGAGTTGAACCATTAGTGGATTTTCCGTTGTCTTGATACGTTACCTCGTCATCTTCGTTAAACTCAAACTTAGAAATTTTACGAAGGTTTAAGGGAACAGGATCACAACAACCGAATGATCGTCCGATCGGACGATCCTCCGATCGAACGACCATCCAACCGAGCAGCCTATTCCCCGCAGCCTTCAACACTTAAACTATTTTGAAACAAAACTTTAACTATCAGCTTCCACTCGAATGGTCATCCGATCGAACGGTCACCCGACTGGATGACCATCCAATAGAATGACTTGAACTATACTATAACAAAAACTTCAAAAGTTTGAAATAGTTCACAAAGCACACCACTGAGCGAATGACCCTTCGATCGAACGGTCATCCGTCTGGATAACCTTTCGACCGGATGGGGTCCATCTAATCAGTAGGTCTTCCGATCGGACGACCATCCATCCGGATGGCCATCCGATCAGGAGATCTGTCCGACACTTTGCACGATTCAACCTTCTGTTCAACGCTCATACTGTTAAACTATAATCAGGCTAACTCCAGCGCTCCCTTCAATCCAATAGTCGGTGTCGATACTTAGCACCCACTATGAGTATACTCGATCCCTTTTTGTTTTAAACACTTTTGGGATGCAACATGTATTCTATAAACTTGACACTTGACACTTGACACTTAAAACTATTTGAAACTTACTCTATCCGCTGTAAACATGGAAACTTGAGACTTTTATGCTATGTGAACGTTTAATCCTTGTGTGTAGTCCGCCTTAACAATTGTAGCGCTATAGGGGTAATGCACCTCCCCGTTAGTCTTTGGGGTATTGTTAGGAGGAGACATTTTTGCTTCCCTTGAGTCTTAGGGAAGCGGTTAACACGTTGGAAACTTGGGCTATCACTTGGACTGCGTTTAATAGCATGGTGAAACTTGTTATATGTGTTTATGCTGGATATGAGTTTTGCAACATTTTAAACTATTATACTACTATGTACTCAAACTTGTAGTAACACCTCGCAAAATCATGTCCAATACAATGATGACATGTGTCATAAACCCTGATCATGTAAAAAGATAACTTTAAGGGACTAAAATTGTCAAACAGTTTAAAGATGTAAGTGGAAGGATCAAAAGTGTCAACATGCCAAACTTGTGCCTCCGATTGACTTCACACGATGTTCGCATTCTTTGATGGATAAATTGTCGGACACAAGAAGCCGTTGTGCTTAAAATCAAGATTTTGCAAAGCATAGGGGTTAAACATGTCAACATGTTAATTTTTACCTCTGAGTGACCTTTTAACAATCCCAAGACTATGTAATATTTTATTTATACTCTCACGAATATCGGACAATGAATTCGTGGAGTTTCGATGTAAACAAGTGATTAAAGTTGTAGTTAAAAGCGTCAACGGTTGAAATAAGACCTTTCGGGTGACCTCGTAACTAACCAGAAGCTTAACGATGTTTGTTTTGTGACCCAAGACCCTTAAAAGTTAACTTTGGGGGTTAAAAGTGCAATAAATGAAAGATAAATCAAGTTATAAAGGACAAGGGGCTGAAAGTGCAATTTATCATAGTTTGTAACCGGAATGGTGGAGCTTCGCGGGGGGCATAGACCTTCTCTGAAGTCTACGCGGGCCGCGACTAAGGCACCAGCGACCAAAAACTGGACAGCTGCATGTTGCAGCCTGTCCACCGCCATTCCATGAGTTCTGAATGATACCAGGGGCCTGTAAACGGTTTTTACTGACATGGGGACACTTGTAAACATCTGGTGACTCCATATAACAGCTGCAATGATCCTAGAACTCTCCAATTTCCTATATAAAGAGCCTTGTTGTTCATTTGTTCATGCACACTTAAAATTTTCACTCTCAAACACTTCTCTGGAGCATCCTGGTCATCTAGGAAGCTTTCTCAAGTTTAATCTTCGTGCTAAGGACCATTGTAAGTGTTCTTAGCTTCTGTAGTTAAGGTTTGATTAGCTTAATGACCGAAAGTCAAGGATATCGTAATTATACTTTGACTTTGTGATTAATCACTAACATTCCGGCCATTATTCGAATTGAAAGTGGCTATGTTTTGGTAATTAAGTAGGTGATAAACCCTTAAAAGGGCACCTTCTAATTATCACGTTATCTCAGTCAATTGTCGGGTCAATGCAACAAGTCAAAAAGTCAAAACAGTCAACTTTTCAAAATATAATTAAAACTGATAATGCAGAAGTTATGAAACATTTTTTGACACTTAAATAACTTGGTATATATTATAAGAACATGTTTAGAAATGTTCAACCCGACAATTCTGAGTTTAGGCTCGGTTCGCAACCGAAAGTCGCAAAAGTAGAGTTTTGCTTTGACTTTCAGTTCTGACCCGAATTAGCTTAGTTTAGTTATGCCTTAGGGTTCCTTTGTGACCATATTATGTGTTAGTATAACCCTCTGAGGTGATACTACATGGTCCCTTAGAAGTCAGAGATTAATTGCATGTTCCGTTATTTGCTTAAAATTGACTAATATGCCCTTATGTTATTAAAACGAGATTTTTAAAAATGTGAGAGAGCAAAAAGCTTTATTACTGATATATAAGTATGTCACAAAAATTTGACATCAGTTTCTGGTCTCAAACTAAAGTTATGCAAGATATCGTAAAATGAAACTTTTTGTTAATTAAATAGCATTTTTTAGCATAAATCATGTTTAAACCCAAATTTTGGCACCAAACCCATTGCCTACTGTTTTGATATAATTTTTAGGGATTTTTGTAATTTTTGGTCAAATTTTATACAGGCCATAACATAAAGTTCTTGCATAAATTCGGTAAATGAAGATATTACCCTTTTCATTCATAAAATGAGATTAGCACATGAGTAACATGCCAAACCTTTTTCTACTGATTTTATATATTAAATAAAATATTTTAAACAAGTTGAGGCTGATAAAAAAACTCAGATTTCCTTAAACATTTCAAATATCATCAATTATCGACTTTTACGCAAATTAGGCGCATAGTATGGTTTAAAACCATATTTAGCACGTAAGACATGATACCTACAGATTTTATAAATAAATTTTAATAATTTCACAGTAAGTATAAGTCTTGAACTCAGACTTCCAAATTTTACCTCAAAAGCATATGGAAATGACCAAAATGTCCCTACGGTGCATAGTTTGGCCATAAATGATTAAACACACATATGTATGACAACTTACTGATGTAACAAGATAAAATAAATATTTTTACTGAATGTTTTAGACCAGAACCTCAGTTTATGTTTAAACCTATTTTATAAACTTTAAAATGACCAAAATACCCTTACGGGACTTAAATTGGTCTTAAATTCATTTGGGGCATAATTGTTGATATCCTACTGATATCACAATATATTTGAAGCATAATAACTTATGGAATTTTTACTTGACTCATCCGGTTACCCGTTGTGCCTATACGCGTTAGGTACAGTTTATGTAACTAGTTTGCATAAATTAGCCGAAACGGGTCAAACCTTATCATTTTTACTTCAAAATCCAGAATGTATTTAGTTTACCCATTTTATACAAGTTTTCATACTTGTCGGGTCTAAATCACATTCCAATCCGGTCACCGCTTAATCGAGCGTTTCGTGCCATAAACTTTTCTTTAAAACTAACCGGTCTAAGTTACAACTTAAACAAGACCCGTTAGGAATCTAATAGGTTAATAAAACCTTCGTTTCAGATTGAGAGCCCCGGTAGAAGGATTTGCACTTGTTTGAGTAGGATTTACGGCTGAGAATACAAATTTTACATTTTAAGCTCAGGTAAATACTTTTAACTTATTTTCCCTTATACGGGCTTGGGATACGCTAAAATATTACTGCTTGGTCGGGTGTAGAAACTTTTTAATCGAATATGGTTAAATTGCATAATCCCATTTTAATCAGTGTTGCTTGATAACAAATAACATTGGGGGTTAACAACCGTGTCCTGGATATCCTAGGCTCATTTAAAAAGCGTAAATGGCCATGACTTAAGCACGGGGTGTAGGCATACACCTGTCAGTTGCGTATGTAAAAGATATGCTCATTTGCTGGGGTGACCCACTGTGAGATTATATTTGTGGTGTGTTGGTTAATCTTGTTCGGTTTTTATACCGGCCCTAAATGTTGGACAAACATGTAAATCTGATATAAGATTGTTATTAATATAATTATCCCAAGTTATAAAATGTTTGTGCCTTGTGCATTTAAACCAATTTTCATAAATGTTTTCAAAAGAGTCGGTTAATTATATTTACCAGTGTAAACTGACGTATTTTTTCCAAAAAGACTAAGTGACAGGTACTGTACGTAATTGGCTGGGAGCTCGGGGCGTTAATAAAGAATCTTGCAAGTTCTGAACGTCTAAAGTCTGTTGAACAATATTTATATTTCTGTTTTAAGATCCGCCTGTGGATCCACTTACAACCGTTTATATAATGTTTATTTATACTTTGAATTTTGGTTTGTAATATTATTTTCATCCAAGACTTCTGCTGTGCATTAAACTGTATATATTTGACTATGACGATATCGACTACGTCACGATACTCCCCGATGGGCCCACCAGTAATACGTGGAAATAATGGGGTGTGACAGGTTGGTATCAGAGCCAACATTGAGGGAATTAAACACTAGCCTTTTGTGTTTAATCTTAATGACACAGTTGCACATTCCTTGACTTCCGAGTCTAAGCAAAAGACCTAGGATTAATCCTAATCTTAATTGGTTTATATCATTTTGTTGTTTTTCTTGTTTTGACAGGATCACAAACAAACATGCCACCAAGAGTGAGAGGACGTGGAGGACGAGGAAAAGCACCGATCTTAACTAGGAACGATCATGAAGCTGGGCCATCTCACCGGCGCACACCATCCGCATCACTCGACTCCAGCCCACACGAAGACTGGAGGACCTACCTGGAGCCCGCGAGATGCTCTGTCTCGTTCAGCTCCTCACCATCTTACCATCATTCATTTGGGCCGCTTCAGGATGAAGAGCCTCACGATTCACATCATTCTTTCATATCTTTGCAGCGTTCGGGTTCACACCATTCCTTCCAGAATCCAACACCCTATTTTCAAAGCCGGTTCAATCCGATGAACCAAATCGAAGAACCAGAGGGTCAAAACCCTTTGGGACCAGCTGGCCATTTCCCTGAGTACAAAAACATGGATGTGGACGATGATCCAGATCCTGAGATGCCACCATCTGGGACGCCGACGCATTCCATCGAGATTTCTAGCGGATCATCTTTTCATGGTTCGCCTTACAGGGGCCCTGATATCTGGGACGAAAGATGGGCTTCATACAAGTGGGAGTATACTCCCCCTCACCGCAACTCGCCACCACACCAGAAGGTCCCTTCTGAGGACCCACGTTTTCAGGCGGTCACGCCGCCGCCACCACCAGTACCAGAATAGCCACCCCCTCCAGAACCATCGAGGCGACGAAGAACTGCACAGATGTCCGTGTGTGGGGGTTTCCATTTCAGCACCCCCCAACACTCCAGCAACAGCAACTACCCGCTGCTCTATGAAGACCCGTAAATGGGTGGGCCTTCAAATGCAGTTTCTGAAGTCGACTCTGCACCAGTCGCACCTACACCGCCCATGGGTTATGAAAACCCAATTCCTTCTTACCCAGGTGCAGCTGGGTACTACCCATTTGAGCAACAAGCTTACTCGGGTTATAATTACAACAATGCACCTGCCGTCGACCCATACGTCAAGGCAGCAAACTTCAATGCTCTCCACCCCGGACCCTTTCCAGCTACGTACCCAACTGGGTACCCTGCATATGGGTATCAATACCCACCACCTCCTTAACCTCAGCAGCAGCAGCCGCCTCAACCTCAAATCCAGCAACCACAGCAGCAAGAAATTCTCCAGAGGCTGCAAGAGGTGGAACAAAGGGTAGATGAAGAGCGTAGAAGAGAGATTATTAGAAATCCCTATTTATTGTTTTGTAATTTTAAATTTCAATTAAGTCCCTGCGTGGACATTTTATTTATGTATTTAGTCCCTGCGTGGACTTGTCTTCGTATTTTAATCCCTGCGTGGACAAGTTATTTGTTAAAAGACCCGTTTAGGGCATTATTGTAATGTTTAGGACTTATTATGAAGTTTCCTTTTTAAAATATCAATTCAATTTTAATTGATCTGCCATTAAAACTCAAAAGAAAATCTTAAAGGTATAACCTAGCCTATATGTCATTTTAGACATGGCCATGATGGTAAATCTTTTTTAAGATAATAAATTCTTGTTAACACCTAAGAACGTGTTAGCACTCTTGACAAAATGTGGTTCGAGAAAATCACACTAGTCATCCTTATATTGGAATCTTCCAATTTCCTATCTAGCCTAATGATCTAGAAATCATGGCTTATATCATCAATGAGATGATCTTATTATAAACATCCATTAGTGATGCAGTGCCTACGGGCTACACTTATTGTCCAATAAGACAAAAGACAGTTGTAGTCTATGACTCCCTGTCAAGAAAAGGTGATGAACTATGTTCAAACCTTAATGCCTCGATCCTATAAGATCATGGCTTATAAATTAAAACTGTCCTCGTGACAAGGCCTTTTGTGCCACCTTTAAAATCATTTATAATTTATAACTGGGATAAATTATAATAAAAGGTTTAAAATAAATCCGATTATCAAATTAACCAAATATGGTCTATTTATACCATGGTTAATGAATCACCGGAAATGATGATTCCATAATAAACCTCTAAACAAATTATTGTCAATTGTTTTCTAGCAAACAAGCTTCAGCATGCCTGAATCAGACGAGGTTAAAAGTCATCCCAATATGAGGAATGACAATACCAGAATGAATATAACGGGTGCAGACCTACAAGAAATGATAGATAATGCTGTCACCAGAGCTATTGACAGACAGTTCAAAGAACCAAGTAATACCCACACTAAGACACAGACTGTGGCTCATTCAAGGCCCCCTTCCAAAATACATACATCTCATAAGAACGATTCACATCATTCGTCGAATCAGAAGAGTCTCCTATCCAAACAAATTGTGTTAAATCAAGAACCACGCTCAAAGACCTGCTCTTTTAAGTACTTTGTCTCTTGCAAACCAAGGGACTTTACAGGTGAAAAAGGTGCCATTGACTGTATGTTATGGCTTGATGAGATGGATACTGTAGTGGATATCAGTGGATGTGCAGAACAGGATATTGTGAAGTTTGTTTCACAATCGTTTAAAGGAGAAGCCTTGGCATGGTAGAGATCGTTGATCCAAGCCACGGGGAAAATCCCGCTTTATAACTTGACATGAGATCAATTTGTGGCACTAATCAAAGAAAACTTTTGTCCTCAGCATGTGGTAGAGAAGATTGAGACAGACTTCTTGACCCTGGTCATGAAGAATTTAGATTGTCAAAGGAAATGTTAAAGCATCCAGGCCTACCACTTATAGGTCCGTGGTGGATTTGTACTTATCCCTCACTCTAGATGCAATCAGGAATAAGTCTGTTGAGACTTTCGATGAGGGAAAGAGGAAAAGAGAAGAGGAGAGCTCTCATCGTTCTGACAAGAAGAAAAAGGGGAATTTCGAGCATAAGAAAGGGTCTAAGTTTAAGAAAAACTCAAATCAGTCTGATAACAGACCTAAGTGCAAAAATTGCAGAAAGCGCATTCTGGAAAATGTACGATCGACCCACATGCTAAACTTTGTAGAATTTGCAAGACCAAGGGTTACAAGACTTTAGAATGCAAGGAGTTAAAGAACGCAACTTGTTACAACTGTAACGAGAAAGGGCATATCAAAACAAACTGCCCAAAACTTGCAAAGAAGCCTGAAGAGGCCAAAAAGACAAACTCACGAGTCTTCCAGATGAACGCCCAGGAGGCAGTACAGAATGATAACGTTATAACAGGTACTTTCCTCATTAATGATGTTTACGCTAGAGTTTTGTTTGATTCTGGCGCAGATAAGTCATTTGTAGACAATAAAATTTGTAAACTGTTAAATCTGCCTGTTAAAACTCTAGACATAAAATATGAGGTAGAATTGGCCGATGGTACCTTAGAGACTGCTTCAACAATTTTAGATGGATGTTTCATATCCATTAAGAACCACTCTTTTCCGTTGTCTTTGTTACCAATAAAGCTGGCAGGATTTGATATAGTTATTGACATGGATTGGTTATCTTTTAACCGAGCTCAAATTGCATGTGATAAGAAGCAAGCGGTTATCAAAACTCCTTATGGTGAATCACTTACAATTCAAGGAGATACGCAGTATGGATTGCCTAAACAAGTATCTATGCTTAAGGCATCTAAGTGCTTGAAGAAAGGTTGTGTCATTTACATGGCACAGGTGACCACAGATGAGCCAAAGCCCAAGATCGAAGACATCCCTGTTATTTCTGAGTACTCGGACGTGTTCCCTGAAGAACTACCTGGTTTACCTCCCGATAGACAAGTGGAATTTAGAATTGATACCATTCCTAGAGCAGCACTAGTCGCACGAGCTCCTTATCGTTTGGCACCAACTGAGATGAAGGAATTAAGAACACAGTTGGATGATTTGTTGGAGAAGGATTTTATTCAACCTAGCTCGTTTCCTTGGGGAGCACCTATTTTTTTTGTGAAAAAGAAGGATGGCTCAATGCGTCTATGCATTGATCATCGCGAGCTGAACAAAGTTACAATCAAGAATCGATATCCATTGCCCAGGATCGACGATCTGTTCGATCAGCTGCAAGGGGTAAGTTACTTCTCAAAGATTGATCTGAGGTCAGGTTATCATCAGTTGAAGGTCAGAACCGAAGATGTGCACAAGACTATGTTCAGAACAAGGTATGGTCACTACGAGTTTTTAGTGATGCCTTTCGGGCTCACTAATGCACCTGCAGCATTCATGGATATCATGAATCGCGTTTGCAAGCCATATCTAGACAAATTTGTCATTGTCTTTATTGATGACATACTTATTTATTCAAAGAGTCAAACCGATCATGAAAAGCATCTCCGATGCATCTTTAAACTTCTGCAACAAGAGAAGCTCTATGCAAAGTTCTCTAAATGTGAGTTTTGGCTTCGAGAAGTCCAATTCCTTGGGCATGTAATAAGCGAGTGTGGTATCCAGGTGGATCCCGCTAAAATTGAAGCGATTATGAATTGGAAAGCACCAAAAACACCTACAGAGATTCGCAGCTTCTTGGGTCTAGCAGGATACTACAGGCGTTTCATCGAAAACTTTTCAAGGATTGCTGCACCTTTAACTTCGTTAACACGCAAGAATATAAAGTTTGATTGGGGACCCAAACAACAAGAATCCTTTGAGATTCTTAAGCAGAAATTAAGCAATGCTCCTGTGTTGACATTGCTAGAAGGGATAGAAGAGTTTGTTGTTTATTGCGACGCATCGCACACACGTATGGGTTGAGTGCTTATGCAGAGAGGCAAGGTTATTGCCTATGCTTCACGTTAATTGAAAGTGCACGAAAAGAACTACACCACCCATGATTTGGAATTGGGTGCAGTTGTATTTGCACTAAAGCTTTGGAGGCATTACCTATATGGAACCAAGTGTGTGATTTATTCAGACCATAAAAGCCTTCAACACTTGTTTAACCAGAAAGATCTCAATATGAGGCAGCGACGCTGGATGGAAACATTAAACGACTATGATTGTGAGATACGCTACCATCCTGGCAAGGCAAATGTGGTCGCTGATGCCTTGAGCAGAAAGGAAAGGATTAAACCAATAAGGATCAACGCGAAAAGCATTGAATTGAAGAACAGCTTGAATGAAAAGCTGTTAGCTGCTCAAAAGGAAGCTATAATGGAACCTAACTTTCCGAATGAGAAGTTAGGCGTAACTGCTGATCAATTGTCATATGGCAAAGATGGAATCCTAAGATTGAATGGTCGAATCTGGGTTCCAATTTATGGAGGACTTAGAGATGTAATCCTTCAAGAAGCCCATAGTTCCAAATATTCGGTACATCCGGGCAGTGATAAAATGTACCAAGATCTAAAGGTAAATTATTGGTGGATAGGTTTGAAGAAATCTATAGCCACTTATGTGGCTAAATGTCTGACATGCGCACAGGTTAAAGCCGAGCATCAAAATCCGTCAGGTTTACTACAACAGCCTAAACTTCCCACTTGGAAGTGGGAAATGGTAACTATGGATTTTATCACTAAGTTACCAAAGACGAAACATGGGAATCATACGATATGGGTTATAGTCAATAGACTGACGAAGTCAGCTCATTTTATACCCATAAAGGAGACGCATAACTCCGATAAACTAGCCCAGCTATATGTGGATGAGATTGTATCTCTCCATGGAGTGCCAGTATCCATTATCTCTGATAGGGATACAAGATACACATCACATTTTTGGAAAAGCTTTCAGCAATCTCTAGGTACTCGTTTGAATTTCAGTACTGCTTATCATCCTCAGACGGATGGGCAAAGTGAGCGTATGATTCAAACACTTGAAGACATGCTTAGGGCTTGTGTTATTGATTTGGGAGGAAGTTGGGATAAACATCTTCCTTTGATTGAGTTTTCATACAACAATAGTTATCATTCGAGCATTCAAGCCGCGCCTTTTGAGGCTTTGTACCGAAGAAAGTGTAGAACGCCAGTTTGTAGGGGGAAGTTAGAGAAACCCAACTGACAGGACCTGAGATAGTCCTTGAGATGATGGATAAGATTGTTCAAATCCGTGATCGTTTGAAAGCTGCCAGGGATAAGTAGAAAAGCTACGCAGACAAGAGGCGTAAACCTCTGAAATTCGAGGTAGGTGATAAAGTATTACTCAAAGTTTCACCTTGGAAAGGAGTAATGAGATTTGGAAAAAAGGGCAAACTGAGCCCAAGATATATTGGACCATTCGAGATTATCGAATGTGTCAGAAGTGTGGCCTATAAGCTAAATCTACCTGAAGAGCTTAGTGGAATTCATAACGTGTTCCACATCTGCAATTTAAAGAAATGTCTAGTCAACGAGTCGCTAGCAATGTCTCATAAGGACGTGCAGATTGACGAAAGCTCGAAGTTTGTTGAAAAACCTTTGTCGATCGAGGATCGACAGGTTAAGAAGCTTCAAAGAAAGAATGTGCCTATTGTGAAGGTGAAATGGGATGCCCGTAGAGGCCCAGAATATACGTGGGAAGTTGAATCCACGATGAAACAAAAATACCCTCATTTATTTCAGTAAATCTCGAGGTCGAGATTTCTTTTAAGGGGTGAGGATGTAACACCTCGCAAAATCATGTCCAATACAATGATGCACGTGTCATAAACCCTGATCATGTAAAAAGATAACTTTAAGGGACTAAAACTGTCAAACAGTGTAAAGATGTATGTGGAAGGATCAAAAGTGTCAACATGCCAAACTTGTACCTCTAATTGACTTCACACGATGTTCGTATTCTTTGATGGATAAATTGTCGGACACAAGAAGCCGTTGTGCTTAAAATCAAGAGTTTGCAAAGCATAGGGGTTAAACGTGTCGACATGTTAATTTTTACCTCTGAGTGACCTTTTAACGATCCCGAGACTTTGTAATATTTTATTTATACTCTCACGAATATCGGATAATGAATTCATGGAATTTCAATGCAAACAAGTTATTAAAGTTGTAGTTTCCAAGAAGTAGGGGTTAAAAGCGTCAACGGTTGAAATAAGACCTTTCGGGTGACCTCGTAACTAACCAGAAGCTTAAAAATGTTTGTTTTATGACCCAAGACCCTTAAAAGTTAACTTTGGGGGTTAAAAGTGCAATAAATGAAAGAAAAATCAAGTTATAAAGGACCAGGGGCTGAAAGTGCAATTTATCAAAGTTTGTAACCGGAATGGGGGAGCTTCGCGGGGCAAGTAGACCTTCTCTGAAGTCTACGCGGGCCGCGACTAAGGCACCAGCGACCAAAAACTGGACAACTGCATGTTACAGCCTGTCCACCGCCATTGCATGAGTTCTGAATGATACTAGGGGCCTGTAAACGGTTTTTACTGACATGGGGACACTTGTAAACATCTGGTGACTCCCTATAACAGCTGCAATGATCCTATAACTCTCCAATTTCCTATATAAAGAGCCTTGTGTCACACCCCAAAAACGTCGCTGCGGAATATAAAACGTAGTGGAGACGGAAGTTGGTGCCCATTTATATCTTGATGTTTGATGCATTATAGTGTTGGACAATATTACTTATTTAAAACATAGATTTTAAACTTAACATCCCAAAACACGACATTACCATGACAAGATAAAGTTGTCTTTTGATCCTCACGAATCTTATTACATTGTCCCAGAAAGTTTAAAAGTCAGTCCAATGTTTTAAGTGACAAAACATGCATCAACAAACACAAGATACGCCATAATTCCCGAAGCCAAACTCAAGTACCTGTAGAACACGTTAAAATCAAGTGGCAACACAAAGGAAGGTGAGTTCACATATTCACATACAAACAGTTCATTCTAAAGGAAAACTTTCTGATTATGTGTTTATTTTAAAACATCCATATAATTTTTAGAAAGTCCATTTTACTTCCTTAATAAAATCCATGGGTCATCCGTCGCAGTTCAAAAACCCGACAATAAAGCTCTTACCCATGTTTTGTATATTAAATTCACGGCGTCAATTTTCAGACTCGTATGTTAGCTAGACAATACGAACTATATATTTACCATGCTGGGATAATCAATGCTAGACAATAAACAGAATCTAAATTCGTCGCTTGACTTGACACGGGGCGACCGGTCACGACGGGGTTGTCAACCTGATAGATCTACCAACAATTCCTCGCGTGCAATACTTAAATGATTAAACGACATCATGGGCGCAGGGTCCATTTTGAGACCAATATGATGTCTCCCTCACGTACAATATATATATCCTACTAATATGACAAATTTAATACACGAAGTTGTACGAATCCCCTGAATCCCCTTCCCTTGAGACCAGGTCGGCATCTGTCCCAACTTTACGGTCTGTTTCACCTCGGAAACACCGTGCCATCCCAATTTCCTCCAAACGTTCATTCATCAAAAATGTTTTACCTCGAAACGTATGACTTATCAAACTCCATATATTTTCAACGAAAATATACATTTTATATTAAAAGGTATGTTTTAATCCAAAAACATTATTAAACCCTTTTATTGGCGCGTTCTACCCCCAAAATATATACAAAGCAGTAAAAAGAGGGGTTTAGTGACACTCACCTTTGGGGGCGTATTTTAAATAGCGCAATCCCAGAGATTAATTTCTACGCGTCCTAATATATATATATAGGAACGATTTTTAAATCAATATTCATCACAAAAATCCTAAGTTTCTCCGTTTCTTAGAATTGTCACATAACTTTGAGATTTTCTCGAAAAATCATCGTTTTTGATTATGTTGGCACGTTGATATATAAATATATATATATATATATGAGTCCATATATATATATATATTTAATATTTTTGTGACTTGAACGATTTTATTGGTGACCATTATCATGTAAAGCCTTTAACACTCCCGTTTATACGTAATATATCTACGATTTGCGCGTCGTAATATATATGCATAAATGTACACATAAATTAACACCGTAACACACGTAATCTCCTAAAATTATCTATTTTGTCATTTTTAAGGCAAGCATACATAAAATATCTTATATGTATCAAATTTCATGTTCGACAAACAAGTTACACGTTTAACACGATTTTACCGTTTCTACCACATAAAACACACAAGTGTACACGCATAGTATAAATTTTCCACTATCATGTTAACACTTAACATATTTTCACATAACAAATCTTAACACATAAGGTTCACCCAAAATTTACCCATACTAGTGTTTATTGAAAAATGCGTATTTTAGCGATTCGGTAACGTTTTCGGGCGTTAGAAGTCACGTATGACCAACCAAACACCAAGTAAACTTAAAATTAGTTAAAATACTTATTTTTAAACTAAAAATATCAGTTTACTTACTGATCTAAATCAGTTTCATAAAAATCGTTCGAAAAGCCGATTTTTGACAGTTTTAACGAATAATTTTGCGTTAAACGTTTCTATAACCATCCCAACTCGAAATGACTTGATATTTTAAAAAAATACATGTTATTTACTGATTAAAATAGTGATCATAATCAGATTAGTTCTGTTTTTGTGTAAGTCACATAAATCATGCGATTTCACGTATTTTACAACTCCTAATGCACCAAGTACAACATGCAAGACTAGTACACATTATAACAAAGTTTTATATCATTAAACACTTCAAAATAATCATATTTTAGTGTTTATAATCTGATCAAAAATCATTTTTATCAAATCATTTTTAAATCATCATTTCATGCTTTCATATCATCATGCATGTTCATGTATGTGCATCCAATGTGTCACACCCCGACCACGTGAGACAACGAAACGTGGCGGAAATGTCGGGGAGTGTTGTAACAGAATTAATGTTTCACAACCATGGAAATTAAAGTTTCATTTTATTCATCAAACAAGCGAGTTACATTGTCTTTAAACGAGAAACAAAGAGTACATAACATAAATTAACTAGTTCTTGTCTCGTTTTAAGTCACTAAGGCACAGGTCCGCCTAAGTATGTCTTGATAAGTCCTATGCATCATCTCCTGAAAACACATGTGAAAATAGGTACGTCAGCATAAAAATGCCTGTGAGATACATAGGTTTTGAGAAAATAGGATTCATGACTTATGTTTGAGAAAATGTTTAGTCATGAACCTTGTAATTTGCTTTGTCTTGTAAATCATTTGAAAAACGATAAGATCAGATGATATGTATAAATAAGAGAATAATGTATGGTTAAATGAATAACCATGTAAGATGAGTTTGTATAAGATAAGTTGTTTGTAAATCAATGTCTTGTTAAAAGTATGTTATTTATATAAAATGTTATATGTCTCAAACTGAAATGATTCAAATAACGCTACGACATGTAATACCATACAAACACTTATATATAGGAACTACCAGCGGCGTATCCACCATGCTTGTATCATATTACACACGCCTTGTTACTTAATCACTTACTCAAACCAAACTACCAAAGTAAAATGTTCATGTCTAATGTAAATCATGTAATGTGTATCCAAAATGTAAGCATGTGATGAATAACAAATGTACTAAGTATGATGAACAATGCAACAAATGGACATACATAGCATGTGAACTGTACTAAGTATGCAACAATAGACATACATAGCATGTGACGTGAAACAACTGTACTAAGTATGCAACAATAGACATACATAGCATGTGACGTGAAACAACTGTACTAAGTATGCACACAATGGGCATACATAGCATGAAATGTAATGTAAAACATGTACTATAAATGTACTAATGAACATAGAAAGTATATGATGTGAAAGCATGAAAGTAACAAGTAGGCACATGTGTTCCACCCCAAAATGTTTGGAAAACAGTAAAAGAGGGGTCTATGTACTCACTTGAGATTTCTCAGAAGTCCTAAGATAACCACCAAGCAATGCTAGAGATCACGGATATCAAACGGCACCTAATATAGGTAACTATGTTAATAAACCGGACCTAAATCGGAGGATCGGATAGAATGAGGGTTCGTAAACCAAACGAGTGTGGAGACTCGTGTAATATGGTTTATCAAAGCCTACATACTAAATGAAACCTATCCTAAGTGCTTATGACCCATTACGACCCATTAAGGTAGTTTATGCTACTTTAACGCGTCGTGCGCGCAAAAGCGCACTCGAGACGTCTAACTAGCCCTATGACAAGTGTTATATGCCTAAACATGTTACATAATCAGTTATGTGACAAAAGTTTAGGTTGCATATGCTTAATTACCAATTATACATGAAAAGGGTATTCTGGTAATTTACCTAAGGCATATAAACTACCTATCATACAACTACTCAAACGATGTGACCATAGGGTATAACCTCGGAAGGTTATTCCCTATATGCTACGGTCCTAAAGTATTTGGTCGGATCCTAATGAACGACCAAAATGGGTGATGGGATTGAACCCTATCAGAGGAACAGATAATTAAAGCCAAAATTGGATCAGAGCAGTGGATCCAGAATAAGCAGACGATTACAGTTAGTTCATGCAAATCTCTCCCCTTGAAAGTGGTTTTGTATCTGCTGACCTCCTATCTGCTGATCTTACTAAGTGCTGACTTACAACTGCTGCTTTGCATCTACTGACCAATGTCAAAGACTGATGGAAGACCAAAGCACTGCTGACTTAATCTACTGCCTTGAGTCAAGTACTGCTGATCCGGACAGGCACTGCTGGGTTCACAACAGTGGAAGGATGCAGCAGCTGTTTAAGTGTCTTTTATGTAAAGAAATGTAATAGCAGTAGTTTGTACATCAGAGTTTGTATAGATCAGAGGTTAGAGTTTGTTAGGAGGTTAGATGTCACTTTCATGGTGACGTCAGCTAAGATGCTCAGTGGTTTGCAAGTGCCTATAAATAGTTCAGTACTTTGTACTGTTCTATCAGCTCTTTCACAACATTGTCTTCTTTGCACGAACAAACTACTGAGCTCTGGCTGAGGGGGAGTTTGCATTCATTCATCAATCATTGTAATCGTTGTTGAAACAAATTCAATCTTTCGATTCATTGTGTAAAGATGTTTGATTAAAGTATTACTCTCGTTTGATTGTATACAAAGTTTGTTTTCATCTTAATTCCGCTGCACAACTCTTTCATTTTCATCTAAATTTCAAATGAAAATACAATAAAAAAGAAACTCAGATCCAACAATTGGTATCAGAGCTTGGACAGTCAAATTTGATTTAACAATCATTTTGACGTAAATAGTTCAGCTCATAACAGTTGATACTGATCGTTTGTTCGTCCGTTGAAAAACAGAGCAAGGATTAATCACCATTAAAGTTGATTTCTCAGTGTCTGTAAAACAACAAGAATGACGTCACAATCTAAAGATGATAAAAACAACATCGGCTCGCTTTTTAAACCACCTATGCTAAAAAGAAATGAGTACAACATCTGGCAGAGGAGGATGGGTCACATCCTCGCTCAATAAAGCACAGGTTGTTGGAAGTCTGTCATTTATGGTCCCCATGTTCCTTTAGTGCCAAGTGCTGAAGATGCTAAAAAGTTCGTTCCAAAACCAGTTGAAAATTATACCGAAACCGACTTTCAAAAGATCGAACTAGATGCTAAAGCGTTTAGCATCGTAGCATCAGCGCTGCCCAATGAGATATATGCTGGACTGTTACACTGTAACAGTGCCAAAGAGTTATGGGACGCACTTAAGGAACAGTTTGGGGGAACTGAAGAAGTCATAGAAAACAATAGGGAAATCCTGAACCAACAGTATGAAACATTTTGCTACGTTAAAGGCGAATCACTAACGCAACAATTTGAGCGTTTCAGTTGTCTCATCAGTGAACTGAGGCTTGTTAACACCACTTTTACAAACTCAACTCAAAATAGCAGGTTCCTCAGGTCACTGCCAGAAAAATGGGACACCATAGCTTTTGTCACTCGAAATTCACCTGAATTCAAGGATCTGACCTTGACTCAACTCCACGGTCGACTCCTGACCTACGAAAGGGAGTTGAACCAGAAAAGGAGGTTACAAGAGTCAGGAAAAGTTACCGATGACTACACTTTCGGTAATACTGCTCTTCTGGGTCAAGAAGAATCTGGGAGCAGTGGTAAGGATCAGGGTTATGATCACTTCATTGACATAACTGCTGGTGCAAATTTTAACAACCCTGATCCTCACTCTGCTAGTTATGCATTCACTGCAAACGAAAACCAGATGTCAGACAATTTAAGTTTTGAACTAAATGATTTGCAACATTTTGATCCCACTGATTTAGAGGAAATGGACATCCTGCACCAACTGGCTTTGCTAAGTGTTAGAACTAGCAAGTTCTACAAAAGAACAGGGCGAAAATTCCCAGGTTTGCATGGGAATCTAAGAGTTGGGTTGGATAAATCGAAAATCAAGTGCTACAAGTGTAATAGGTTGGGACATTTCGCTAGGGAATGTAGGAGTCAAACTACTGGTCCCATAATTACTCATCCTAGCTCAAATCCTAGACCTCAAAACCAAAGCACTGTGCACTATGCCCAATATGCCCCAGCAGCTCAAGTGAACACTGCTCACTATGTTGCTGCCCCTGTGCCAGTACATTATGTCCAAACTACTGTTCCACAAATCCAATATGTTCAAACCCCTGCTCCACAGGTACAAGTGCAACCTGTTGCACCTCAAACCACTGCTCCAGCAGCAGCACAACCAGATCAACAAAGTTTTTTCACTCAAGGGTTTGTTGACTGGAGCAGTATGCCTGAAGACCTTAATGATGAAAATTTTGCACTCTATGCTTCTAATGATTCTTCTCATGATGAGTTTTGTTTGATGGCATTAGAGTCAATACAGGAGGGGGTTGAAACTGAGGAGGAACAGCAGAGCTTTGAAACAGTGGAAGAGGTGACTGAAGCAGTGGTTACTGCTGTAGCTGGTGAACTACTGTTGGGAGAAAGTTCAGGTTCCCTGATTGAACCAATGACAGATCCATGGTCCGAAGAGGACAAATAAGAAGAGAAGAAAGAAAAGGCTGGTGAAAAAAAGGTGAAAGCTGATGATGAGGAAGATCATCAATGTGATTGTGCAATGATGGCAGCTGCCAAGGTATCTCCTCAAGTTCTTGAAAAACTGTGTTCTGACAATTGCATAATTGCTTTTGCTAACATTAAAGAGGTGAATGAAAACCTTCGGGATAAAATCTTGTCTGATGAGGTCAAATTTGAAAGGTCTTTAAAAGAACTTAAAAACAAATTGACTGAAAAAGAAAAAGAGAACAGCTGTCTAAAAGAAGAGCAAAGTATAACCAAAACCCAACTTCAAACTATGGTAGAAAAATACCAAGTTTGCAAAAAGGAGTTGGAGTCCGCCCAGATTACTTGTGAAAGATGGGTGGAATCCTGCAAAGGATATGAGGTTATGCTTGAAAAACAGAGAAAAAGCAATGTGAAATTTGGGGTTGGCTATAGAAAACATGATGATGAAAACACTGCTTTTGAAAAATCTGTTCAAACCACTGATGTAACCACTGAGTTCAACCCCACAAACAAGAATGACCAAGAAGTGAAAATCACTGACAAACTTGGTAACAAAATCACACTTGACAGACCAATGGAATCCTCTACTTTTGAGGAGCTTGAAGAATACCAGTTTAAACCAAAATGGTCTGATGAGTGTGACATTCTTGAAAATTTCAAGCCAATGGACTTTACATCAACTGATGGTGTCAAGGCTCCAAAAGCTAAAGTCATACCTCTCAAGGACATCCCAGCAGTGGTTAAAACCTCTGCTGCAAAGGAGTCTGAAAAGAGAAAGAAGAAAGAAAAAATTGATAACTTGTTTTGTGAATTCTGTGAGAAAAGGAATCATCTAACAAAAGATTGTTTCCACTTAAAAGCTTATGATTTAAACAGAACAAGTGTCATTGTTTCAGCTGAAGGTTGCATTGTCTGTGGTAAAACAAACCACAAAACTCAAGCATGTGTGTATCTCTAAAACATCCTTGAGTCCATCATCATCATCAACATCTGTCAAATTCACCAAGAAACAACCACTGTTTGTGCCAGTTCAAACAGCTGTTACAAAACAGCTGAACCAAACATCTGTCAAAAGAGATGTTCAGGTTACTGATGCACCCCTTGCCAATCAGTTCAGAAAAGGCAGAGAAAAACAGTCTTACCAAAGGATTCCTCACGTTTATGAAGCCTACAAAAGGCCCTCTAAACCCAAAATGAACAAGCATCCTTTTGGTTATCAGCAGATGATTGGTCAGGACCCACAACAGTGGTTAGAGAAACACTGTCCTAAAACAGTTCAAACTCCTGACCTAACCACTGTCCATCATTCTGCATCCATCCCAGACACTGTTGAGACCCCATCCAAAGCCTTGTTGGCTTTGGAGACCTTAATGAACTAATCCTTTTACTTCATGTGCAGGGAGCTTCTGCATGCTTTGATAGTCTTTGGTATGTAGATAGTGGAGGCTCCAGGAACATGACAGGATGTAAAGCCCTCCTCAAAGACTTTAAAATCCATGGAGGGGGTGATATATCATTTGGGAATAATAGTAAAGGAAAAGTTCTGGGGTCGGGTACAGTGGAGTCTGGAAAAGTAAAATTTGAAAATGTCAATCTGATAGACAATCTAAAATTCAATCTTCTGAGTGTGTCCCAAATGAGTGACAAGGGATTTGGGCCATTCTTCACAAAAGACTGTTGTAGGATTGTTGGACCAGAAATGGTCAAAAAGATTGAAGCAATAATCAACTCTGGTCAAACTAAACTTATCTGTTCTCAGCTGCCTCTAACAAAGAGACAGAACTTTGGCACAGAAGGCTGGGACACACAAATCTTAAGACAATCACAGAAATTTCAAAAAATGGTTTGGTGAGAGGCCTACCACAAAAATTGTTTTCATGTCCTGAACATTGCATTTCCTGTTTAAAAGGAAAACAGCATAAAAGTTCTTACAAGTCCATTGAAGAGTCCAAAACAACCCAGTGTTTGCAAATGCTACACATGGATTTGTTTGGCCCAGTTCAAGTCATGAGCCTCAAAAAGAAAAGATATTGTTTGGTTATTGTTGATGACTTTTCTAGGTTCACATGGACTTTCTTTTTGCACTCAAAAGATGAAACTGCAGGCATTTTGCAAGACTTTGTAATACAGGTTGAAAAGCAATTTGACCTTCCAGTGAAAAGCTTCAGGAGTGACAATGGCACAGAATTCAAAAATAGGGAGTTGGATGCCTTCTGTGTGAAGAAAGGGATTGTAAGGCAGTACAGCATCCCTAGAACACCAGAGCAGAATGGGGTAGTGGAAAGGAAGAACAGAACTCTGATTGAGGCTGCCAGAACCATGCTTGCAGATTCAGGTTTGCCATTAACTTTCTGGGCAGAGGCAGTAAACACTGCTTGCTATGTTCAGAACAGAGTTTTAATAAACCCCAGGCACAAAAAGACTGCCTATGAAATTCTGTATAAAATTAAACCACTGATCTCATATTTCAAAGTGTTTGGTTGCCCATGCTTTATTTTGAACTTAAAAGATTCCATTTCAAAATTTGCAGCCAAAATTGATTGTGGTTATCATCTGGGATACTCAACCACTGCCAAGGCCTACAAAGTGTTCAATACACGGACCAAGGCAGTGGAGGAGACTTTGAATGTTAAGTTCAATGAACTCTCATCAATGAAAATCCCAGCAAACCCTGCAGATCTGTTTGATCTTGAAAAATTTACTTTTGAAAATACTGCTGTCAAGACTAACAGTGCAGGTCCATCAGAGGATACAACACCAGACTATGGGTATGAAATCATCATTCCTCAAAGGTCTGCCACAAAGGGAAAAGCACCAGCTGTTCAAAACAGTTGTCAAAGCTCAACCACTGCTACCTCAACAGTTGTTGACCAAAGTAGCTCATCAACCACTGCTTCCACATCCTCAAACACTGCTGACAAAAGTCCTCAAACAGTGGATAAAAGTCAGCAGTTGTCCACTTCATTACCTCCTATTCCACCACCTTTTGAAGCTACTGCTGGATCATCAAAGTCCCCAGCAGTGGTTAGCTCAGATAATACACATTTGCAGCCTTCACCAACCAATGCCATCATACCATATCAAGGAGATTTAATCTTCTTGAGATCTCATCCACCTGATCAAATCATTGGCAACATAAATGAAGGGGTACTCACAAGAAGTCAAACCCAAAACATTTGTCTTTTTGCTGGTTTTCTATCACTCCATCAGCTAGTCAAGTACCAAGAGGCACTGAAAGACAACAGCTGGGTAGAAGCCATGCAAGAGGAGCTCCAACAGTTTAAAAGACAACAAGTATGGGAGCTTGTACCACTGCCAGAAGAGGTTAGTCCCATTGGCACAAAGTGGGTCTTCAAGAACAAAACTGATGAAAGGGGTATTGTTGTCAAGAATAAAGCCAGGCTTGTGGTTCAAGGTTACAGACAGGAAGAGGGGATTGATTATGATGAAACATTTACCCTTGTTGCAAGATTGGAAGCCATTAGACTGTTCCTGGCCTTTGCTGTCAACCACAATATGAAGGTGTTTCAAATGGATATCAAAAGTGCTTTCCTCTATGGTACAATTCAAGAAGAGGTGTATGTTTGTCAACCTCCAGGTTTTGAGGATCCATTTTATCCAGATCATGTCTACAGGCTAAACAAAGCCTTGTATGGCTTGAAACAAGCACCAAGGGCCTGGTATGAAACTCTTTCCAACTTCCTACTCTCAAATGGTTTCAAAAGAGGTACCATTGATAAGACATTGTTTTTAAAATGGAGAGGGAAGGATTTAATGATTGTCCAGATTTATGTGGATGACATTATTTTTGGAAGCACATGTAACTCAATGTGTGAAGAGTTTAGAGAACTCATGACAGCTGAGTTTGAAATGAGTGCTATGGGTGAGCTACAATGCTTTCTTGGTCTCCAAGTACAGCAATTGCAAAATGGAACTTTCATTCATCAAAGCAAATATGCTGAAGAACTTTTAACCAAATTTGATATGAATGATTGTAAACCATGCAGCACACCCATGGCAACAAATAAGCTGGTCATGTCTGATGAAAAGGATGAGCTGATTGACCAAACACTTTATAGAAGCATGATTGGGTCTTTATTGTACCTAACTGCATCTAGACCAGACATCATGTTTGCAACATGTGTCTGTTCAAGAAGTCAATCAGCTCCCAGAAAATCAAATCTCATTGCTGTAAAAAGGATATTCAGATACATAAAAGGTGCTCCCACACTTGGTATCTGGTATCCAGCTAATGGGAACATCAAGCTTTCAGGTTTCTTAGACAGTGACTTTGCTGGATGTCACACCACAAGGAAGTCCACATCAGGAGGGTGCTAGTTTCTAGGTGATTGCTTAGTCTCATGGCAAAGCAAAAAGCAAGCAGCTGTTTCAACATCCACTGCTGAAGCTGAATACATTGCTGCTGCAAGCTGTACAGCCCAACTCCTGTGGCTTCAAAATCAGTTACTGGATTTTGGTATCACTGCCTTGAAGACACCACTCATGTTGGACAGTCAGGCAGCAGAAAATATCATCAAAAATCCAGTTTCCCATTCAACCACCAAACACATCGACATCAGACATCACTTTGTGAGGGATTGCTATGAAAAAGGTTTGATTTCTCTGCATCATGTCCGAACTAAAGACCAGCTGGCTGATGTGCTCACAAAAGCACTTGATACAGCCACTTTTGAAAGCTTGGTCTCTAGAATTGGGATGCTGAACATGGAATAACAAGCAACACCTTGTTTTTCTATGAATAAAAGCAACAAAATGTTTTCAGAAAATCAAAACTCCATCCTTAAAAATAGCTAGAAATGAAAATTTTTCATTAAAATCCTTAAAAGTCTGCCATTAACCACTGATTGTTCAAAAGTATGCTCTACTTCAAAAGTTTGTCCACTGCTGAAAGTCAACCCCTCCTCTCTCATTACTTTGATAAACTCTGTTGTTCAAAAGCAGTGTCTTATCCACTGATATGCTATCCACTGATAGTGAAAATCATCCACTGCTTTCATACCACTGCCTTCATCAGTCCCTATCACACAAGTACTGTCCTTCACTTTCACCAGGGGTTGTCACATGGGCAGTACATATTGGTCAGACCTTTTGTAACGGCTGCCACCTCAGCATTCACTTTCTTCCCTATAAAATTCCCCACTCACCACCAAAACAGGGTTTTACTGTCGAATTGAATTCTTAAAAAATTCTCTTCTCAAAGCAGTTTTTCTTCTCATCTCTCACAAATTTCTTCGATCATTCATCTTCAAAATGACAAAATCGAAGTCATCTTCAAAACCCTCATCCAAATCATCTTCGAAAACAGCCTCTCAAAAGGCAATCTCCACTGAAATTCCACATAAGCCATCTCACAATCTCCTGGGTCTTCTCACAAAACCAGGAACCACCAAAGTTTTCGATTCCATCATTGATCTCATGGCAAAATCAAAGTACAAAACTTTGTTCACTGCCGATGCACCAATCTATTTGGCGACCCAAAGGGAGTTCTGGAAAAATGCAACCCTTGAAAAACAAGGAGACACTGCAACCACCATAAACTCTTCGATAAAGGGTAAAGTTGTCCAAATCACGCCACAATCCATTTCAGAGGTCTTTCAACTCGGTGATCAGGAAGTAAAATTTCTTTCACTAAAAACGAGTTACAAACTGACTTCATTGAGAGAGGGTATGAAGCCACAATGATGAAGAAAATTACCTTAGAAAAAGGTTATTTTCCATCTGCAACCAGATTTTTATTTCATACCCTCCTACTATGTGTTTCAAACAAAACCACTTCTTTCAATGAAATCCCTTTAAAGATTCAAAATCTGGGATATGCAATTCTTCAAGGAGAAAATTTTAACTATTCTCGGGAAATTTTTAAAGATTTGGTTAATAATGTTGAAACAAAATCATTCTTACTGTTTCCAAGGTTTTTAAGTTACTATTTTGCAAAGAAATTCAGTAAGGATGATTTAGCTGTAATAAAACAAGGTGATTCTACTCAAATAAACAGTTTAACAACTGAAACTTTTTGAAGAATGTTAGCACCTTGCAAAACACAAGCAGAGTTGCCTGAGCAGATTTTAGCAGTTACAACTGCTCCTCAGGTATCTGCTGCTGAGCCCACTGCTCAAGGTGATCAAAGCAGCAGCACAACTGTTTTGAACCCCACACCTAAAATCACCAAAAAGCCAACAAAAAGAAAAACACAAAACCCCCCAAAACCATCAAAAAGGCATCTCTGGAGGATGAGATACCAGAGCTCCTGCCAGTGACAACACAAAAGTCACAAGAAACCACTGCTGCTACTTCCTCACAGCAGTTGGTACAAATATCTCAACCCATAACCGAAACTCCTCCTGTTTCTTCACAAAAAGAACAGGTTGTACAAATAGGGTCTCCACATCATGATGCTCTGGAAACACTCGTTTCTATCATCCACAGTCCAATGCCCGGGACACATCCTCTTTCTACACCAATCATCACATCCACAATTCCCTCACCAATAAAACCACTGTTGGATGCAATTGATTTGAACCAGGCATTAACCAGTCCTTCTCAATCACCTGATAATGAGAATATACCTCAACAACTGACTGGGTCTGATGTATCAATCTTTGCTAACCCACCAACACAACCTGAGGAGGCTACACCCCATGAGTTACAAGTAACTCTTGGTGGTAATCCAAGTGAAGCAGCCACTACAACTGTTGAACCTACAGGTCTACAGTTGGACAGTGGTTACATTAATAAGACTTCCTTGGAGGCAATTCCTTTTATAGTACCTCTGTCAACCACCAGTGGATTTATTTATCCTACTGGCAACATCAAAAGGTTGTCAAGTGTTGAAGGAAGAAGACCCCAGTACCAAGAAAAAGGGGCATCAGTGGTTAATGTTTGGAGTATACTCCCTACATCTACCACTGATAAAACCACTGCTAGTGGGAAATCAGATGATCCCATTGACTTGGGTGATGGTTTAAAGTACCAGAAATTGACGGATCGTATTGCAAAGCTTGATAACTCTGTTGCAGAACTCAAAGATATGCTACAACAGGTGTTACAAGTTCAGAAGGTACAATCAACTGCTGTTCCACCTCAAGCACCTGCTCCACAAAGGGCACCTGCTACAAATGAGCTCTGGAATCTATTTCAATCTTTTCTCCAACAACAAGCACAATTAGCAGATCAGCAACATGAAAAACATGTACAACAGCTGAGAAATGCAATGGAGTCAAGGTTCAAGAACACTCAGGCTGATTTAAAGGCTCTCAAAACTCAGATCTTGCACACCACTGGCACTGCTCCTCCAATAGTACGCTACATTTATCAAATCCCAGAAGATAATGCCAAAAAGGGGGAGAAAATTAAGGAGTGGAAAAAAAAGGGTATAGAGGATGGTCTCTATCTTGAACCAGAAAATTCAAACATGACCAAAAAGATCCCTTTGCCAGATGGCAGCAAGAAAATTGATGTGACAACAAATGCACTAGCAGAAGCAGTTGCAAGTGTAAAAAGGGATAGAGAGGCCAAAAGGAAAGCCAGGGTGGACAGAATGGATCATCCAGATCAGGGTACTTCTGGGTCAAAGGATCATGAAAATCCTGTTGAGGAAAATAAGAAGCCTACTAGAAAAGTAAGGCAACCCAAATCCATTCCAACCAGACATTCAAAGTCTGCTAAAAAACCACCATACAAAACAGCTGATGCAACAGGAGTTACAAAAACTACTGCTTGCCAAACAGTTGTTCCATCAACACACACCACTTCAACACACACAACATCCACTGTTTTACCATCATCACCACCAAAAACAACACCTGCTGACATACAGCAGAAGACAGCAGATGTTATAACATCTGTTGTAATGACAACAGTGGTTGAAACACCAGTTGTTTCAACAGCTGTTAGTCAATCACAATCCACTGCCACTACATCTACCACCACTATTCCATCCAAAACATCATCAGTCCCTCCCACAAAAAGGAGAAGACTAATTCTCAAAGATGATGACAATTCACCACCACAAACATCTTCAAAATCTTTAGCACTTGTCACATTTCCAAAACCTGTTCCTCTCTCTTCAGTTAAAATGTACAAGCCCTTACCTCCTGCAGGTGTTCAATTTCCTCTTGAATTAGTAGCTGTTAGAGAAGAAATAAAATCTTTTTACTTTGAGGATGACCCTGCCAAAAGGAGTTTGCCATCAATAAAAGGATATCCCTGGCCTAAAAATGTTGATGAATATTTGGAAATCAAGGCCAAGCAAGCAGAGGATATCTCAAAGAAAAACACACAAGGGAAATCTGATAAAGAAATTGCACAGAGAAGTCAATATTTGCTCACACAAGTCAGATCCCTAGAGCAATTTGCAAAAAATATTAGTCAACAAATTTCTGAAAGAGCAGCTGAAACTCTGAAGAAAGACTACATTGAAAGCATTATGGCTCACAAGAAGTACAAAGGAGAGAGATACATGTACAAAGAGTGGACTATTCCTGAACTTGAAAATGAAGCAGCAAGAATTCAAGACATGATAAAAAGGAAAGTCACTCACACTCCTCCTAACTGGGCAAAGTTTAGAAAGAATGTACCTGACAAACAGGAAGAGCTGAGGAGAATGAAAGAGGAACTGGTAGCAGCTGATTATGGAAACAAAAGACAAGTTGCTAGATGGAAAGAAGATGTGGTCAGGGCTACTTACAAAAAGTTGGAACAATTAAGAAAGAAAGATCCCACAGTTCCTCAAAAGACTGACTATCCTGAAGCAGTGGTTTCAAAAAGACCATCAAAGCTGCAAATCAGGAGATCCACAGCTCCAGTTGGTGCTGCCATCTACAAAAGAAGGCCACAGAAACAGCTGATTGCTGAAACCATCAAAGAGTTAATGGAAGGTGAAGACCTTGGAAAAGAGGGTATAAAGAAAATGATCATGGAAACTCTTGGTTTGGATCAAACTGCAAGTACTGCTCAGCCAGTCATGAATAGGCCAGCCTCTCCAAATACTTCTGCAAATAAACATCTCCCAAGAAACCCACCAGGCTCAAAAATACAAAAGTGGGAAACTGACAAACAGACCTGCGTATTGACTTTGCTCAGGTCTGGTGGAGAAGTGGAGAAAATATCAAGGGAACAAGCCCTTGGCCTGAGTCTTGAAGATTTGCAGGATCTCCTTGATCTTCCACTTAGCAGGGATGATGAAGATACAAATGCCCTAGACTTTGAATTACAATTTAAAGGTCAGATAAGGGAGCTGTTGATGAGGCAATAAAGAATTCCACAAATAATGAAGAGTTTTGGCATTATCTATTCCAGGGGGAGATTGTTGGGATTGAACCCTATCAGAGGAACAGATAATTAAAGCCAAAACTGGATCAGAGCAGTGGATCCAGAATAAGCAGACGATTACAGTTAGTTCATGCAAATCTCTCCCCTTGAAAGTGGTTTTGTATCTGCTGACCTCCTATCTGCTGATCTTACTAAGTGCTGACTTACAACTGCTGCTTTGCATCTACTGACCAATGTCAAAGACTGATGGAAGACCAAAGCTCTGCTGACTCAATCTACTGCCTTGAGTCAAGTACTGTTGATCCGGACAGGCACTACTGGGTTCACAGCAGTGGAAGGATGCAGCAGCTGTTTAAGTGTCTTTTATGTAAAGAAATGTAATAGCAGTAGTTTGTACATCAGAGTTTGTATAGATCAGAGGTTAGAGTTTGTTAGGAGGTTAGATGTCACTTTCATGGTGACGTCAGCTAAGATGCTCAGTGGTTTGCAAGTGCCTATAAATAGTTCAGTACTTTGTACTGTTCTATCAGCTCTTTCACAACATTGTCTTCTTTGCACGAACAAACTACTGAGCTCTGGCTGAAGGGGAGTTTGCATTCATTCATCAATCATTGTAATCGTTGTTGAAACAAATTCAATCTTTCGATTCATTGTGTAAAGATGTTTGATTAAAGTATTACTCTCGTTTGATTGTATGCAAAGTTTGTTTTCATCTTAATTCCGCTGCACAACTCTTTCATTTTCATCTAAATTTCAAACGAAAATACAATAAAAAAGAAACTCAGATCCAACAATGGGTTGGGTTCGAAGGTATAAGCGATTTATTAGATCGCTTACCCTTACGACCCTAGACAAGCACAAAACTAAAAGTGACGAGCTAAGCATGTTAAAACATGCTTAACTAAGTTTGAAAACAAGTTTGGTATCAAAACAAACGGTTTTGATACCTAAGAGTAGTTTGGTTACAAGATACGCACGAATGCGCATTTTGACCGAAACTACGGCTCGTCACTGAGCCTAGACAACGTGGTAATCAGTAGGCATAGTCACAAGGGACTATAACCATCGTGATTACGCTCACGTTGCGAAGTTCAAACGAACTTCGCATTGACCATAAACTGGTCAATGCAGAAAGTCAAACAAAGTTTGACTTTCGGACTCGGAAAGCAATAAAAGAACGAAGGAACACTTACAAAGGGTCCCCGTATGCTAATCTCGATCCAAGTAGCTCAGGTATGAAACAATGGTTTCAACTTAGAGCTTCTCAAATCAAGATTCTTGTGGGTTTTACAAATGAAGGCAAGGGGGTATTTATAGGATTCGTAGAGCCGTTAAGATCATTTCTTGGAAACCGTGCTTTGATCTTGGCCATACATGTGCACACATGGTTTTGTAATACCATATGCACTCAATACCAGCCCATAGATTCCCCAAAACCATGTGCAAGAAGTGGAACGGACCAGATTCAATGTTTCTGCCCAGATGAGGTGCTCGCGTAGCGCCACTGGTAAGGCATGAAGTGCTTGCGCTACGCTAGCATGTGCCATATTCAGAAAAGTTTCAAAAATGGCAGAAATGGTCCCTGCAGCCCGTTTAAGCTATTTTCGATGCGTTTGAACCCCGTTAACCTCATTTCAAGGCTCTAAAATGAAGTTAAAGTATAGGGAACTCAAAACATGCTCAAAAATATCTCGGATGTCGGTTCGTTTGGCCGTACGGTTGCGTTGTTCGGTTAATTACGACGGGAGTCGTAACGAACGCAAAAACGGTCCAAATTGCGCGACGAATGGATTTTTGACAAGCCAAACACTAAAGCATAATATTATAATGCTTACATAAATTTTTTGAGGTCCGGATGTATTCAGAACGTAAGATATGCGCAAAAGTGCAAACTTGTGCACTTTTTGACGCTTTTAGTCCCTGAATGACCCAAAAGTTTATTTTAGCACACCGAACCCCTCAAAGCCTATTTCTAAGCTATATAAAGGATATTTAAGGTGTGTTTAACTTATGGTCATGTTCTGGAATGTTCGTTACCGTTCAAATTGGCATACTTTCACAGTTTGTCAAGTTTAGTTCCTATAAGCGAATTAACTTGTTTTTGCCATACCAAAGCCTTTAAAACTTATTTCTAAGTTATGTAAAGGTTATTTAAGGTATGTTAAGCCTATTTCACTATTCCGGAGTGTTCGTTGGATTAAACTGGTTATATTTACGCATCAGAGCGCGTATAACCCTCTAGAAAGCGATTTAAAGCTTAAAATCGAACAAGAGTTGATGTGTGCAAACGATACACATATTTTTACAAATACCAAGTATGAAATACAATATTTCATTGGTTTAGGATTTGTTTGATGGTTGCTGTGACACAGGTGTCACAGTCTCCCCTACTTTAGGAAATTTCGTCCTGAAATTTAATTCTAGAGGAAACTTGTGGGGACGACGGTGATGTTTTCGCTTTGAATGAACCCCTTGAACCCTAAGTAGAACTCTGGGCCATGATAGGGTTCTTAGCGAAATTGTCAATCCCTCAAAGTGAAGTCCTTGTAGCAACAAAACATGGAGTTTCAAACTATGGATAGGAGAACGTTTCCCATGAAGACTTATCATAGGAAACTTAAATTCACGATTGGGAAGTGTAAGATAAAATGACATCGGTCAAAGTCCAAGACTTCTCCCGTATCATTACTCTTGCCACTATTGGTCTTTACACATGACAAAACTTCCTGTGGTTTCTGTGCACTGAATTCCATAATTATGTAGGCCTCCATAATTACGTACTTCCTTGCACAGTCCGCACAGTTCATTTCATAATGCGTATGGGAAAAAAAATCAAACGAATAATCCTGTGGTGATTTAACTTGACTGCAATAGAGTCTCTTTAACTAGGTCACCAAAGGATTAGATCAACGAACAATCTCTTCAGCTAAACTACCCAAGAGAAATATTTAACTACATCGACGTAGGATGTCTTTAACTAGATTGTCGAACCAATCTCTTCAACTAAACTACCCAAGAGGAATATTTAACTACATCGACGTAGGATGTCTTTAACTAGATTGTCGAACCAATCTCTTCAACTAAACTACCCAAGAGGAATATTTAACTACATCGACGTAGGATGTCTTTAACTAGATTGTCGAACCAATCTCTTCAACTAAACTACCCAAGAGGAATATTTAACTACATCGACGTAGGATGTCTTTAACTAGATTGTCGAACCAATCTCTTCAACTATATCAACACATGTTGTCCTTAAACTTTGGAATAGTACTTTATAATCCAAGGGACTTAACTACAACGTAGAAGTCCATTAAGGATTTAAGATAGTACCTTTTTGAATATCCTACTACGAATCCTTCATATGAAGGTATGAAAGATTCTACGAGGATTTGGATAGCGAATATCCAGTGTATACAAAAACACAAAATGCATAAAAGGAAAGACATGATGCATAAACACATAGTCACATAACCACAAAATTGTTTATCTAGATCTTTAATTTGTAAGTTTTGTTTTGTTAATTACGTACATGCATTTAAAGCACACTAGGAATCCATTTCATGGATGTCATTTGGTACTTTAAACATTAGCAAGAATCTAACTATGAAGATAGAAAGATCTTCCAAAAATTCGATTTCGTTTTCAAGAAAACGCAATATTCGAATTAAGGTACAATAATTTTGAATATACGGAAATACCCTTAGGTACCCTATTAAGAATTTATAGTGGTACTTTGGGTATTCGTACAGAGTTGTAACTTGCGCCTTGTACTTCGTTTCCTTGGAAGAAACGGGTACTTTGGATTTCCGTGGAAAATGCAAGAGATAATAAAATGGAAGAAATTACGGGGTAGTCTGTTCTTCAAGGAATACGGTTCCTTGATTGTCGGTATTGTAGAGGATACGTTGTTTATACATGCCATCACATTTGTACATTGCAAGCAATGTAAAATAAAAAGATTTATTTATAAACAACAACAATTGTTTCATGAACCTTGACTACAAAAGAAAATAATACATAAGGCTTGATTATTTCTAAACACATTGTCTTCTAGTCGGTCCGATGCTCATCCCTGCGCTGGATTCACATTAGCAAGCTTTGGGCAATTTCTTCGGAAATGGCCCATCTCGCCACAGTTGAAGCAAGGACCTAGTGGAAGACGAGCTTGAGCAGGATTTACTTGAGGTTGGTTTGGACCACCTTGGTTTGGGGTAAATCGACAAGCATTTGCCAGGTGACCGAGTCGCCCACATGATGCACATAAACGACACTGTAGGTGAGCTAAGTGGTGTGCATTACATTTGTCGCATATCGGTGCAGTACCGGCATAAGGTTTCTTTGCAGGAGGTTGAGTTGGTTGGTTGTGGGTGTTTTGGTTGGGTTGAGCAGCAATCGCACAATTCTGCGAAGCCTTACGCTTCTTAGACTTCTCAGGGGATCCAGTCTGTTCATCCATGGTCTTTGATTCCTCGATTGGCTTCTTGTCACCCTTTCGAAAAAGCTTACGTTTCTTGATCTGAGATTCAGTCAAGGTTGCAGCTAGCTCAATGGCCTGCCTAACCGTAGTGGGGTTACTACCAGTAACAATGTCCTAAACTGAGTCAGGGAGACCATCAATGTATTTTTCGATCGCCTTATCCAAAGGCGTAACCATGGTAGGACACAACAGGCTCAGCTCCTCATATCGATCAGTGTAGGCTCGATGTTCACCGCTGTCTTGCTTAAGATCGTCGAATTCCCTTTCCAAGGCCCTGATCTCGTGACGAGGACATAATTCCTTCATCATCAGTGCTCGAAGTTCTTCCCACGTTTGGGCCAGTGCCACTTCGGCACCCCTATCTCTCACCACACCGTTCCACCACGTCAAAGCTCGCTTCTCAAAGACACTAGATGTGAAATCTACCTTTCGCTCGTTTGGACATTGAACATGCCTGAAGGTGCTCTCTAGACTCTCGAACCATGGCAGAAGTGCAGTCGCTCCTTGAGACCCAGAAAACTTTGATGGCTTAGCCGAGTTGAACATCTTGAAGTTGCAGAGGGCATTATTGTTGTTGAGAGCTTGGTGACATTGGGCAACGATGTTCGGGATTGCAGCAGTTATTTGCTGTATAATGACAGCTGCCAGATCTTCAATAGATACCGGATTTTCGCGTCGTGGAGGCATTCTAAAAGGGGAAACAAGAGAGAAAACAAATGAAATGGCATTGGGTAAGAATAGGATGTTACAATTACCGACCAAAATCATGGGTAATGGTCATTTGTTTGAACCATGAAGCAAACAAACAACACAAAGGCTGAGTCAAAGCAAATAGATCCTCATAATGTATCGCGAAGACTTGCTCGCCTATAAGTGGACACTCACCCCAAGAGTTCCCATGTAAGAGTGACTGGTCTGATTATGTGGATTTGTACGAACACTCTAGCCTTAGACAGAAAACCCAGGGTACATGCATCCACTCTTCCAGTTTGCACGTGTTCACACTATTTAGGACCCAAAACTTTAACGAGAGTTTTGAAAACTCAAAGGGGTTCGAAACCTTATAACAGAGGGTTCAAAACCTTACAATAGAGGGTTCAAAACCTAGTAATCAATCATCCTAGAACAGATGATTAGTTTTCAAAGCGGTTTTGAAATTTATGTTCTTGTTGTGGTCGTCGCCTAAGGATAGGTGACGGTATTGTTTTATGACTAAACGCAAGTAAACTCGCGTTAGGGTCCTAGGAAGGTTATAGACTAGGTCAAAGTATTACTAATAACCTAATTCCCTATAACCATTGGCTCTGATACCATCTTTTCTGTCACACCCCGACCACGTGAGACAACGAAACGTGGCGGAAACGTCGGGGAGTGTTGTAACAGAATTAATGTTTCACAACCATGGAAATTAAAGTTTCGTTTTATTCATCAAACAAGCGAGTTACATTGTCTTTAAACAAGAAACAAAGAGTACATAACATAAATTAACTAGTTCTTGTCTCGTTTTAAGTCACTAAGGCACAGGTCCGCCTAAGTATGTCTTGATAAGTCCTATGCATCATCTCCTGAAAACACATGTGAAAATAGGTATGTCAGCATAAAAATGCCTGTGAGATACATAGGTTTTGAGAAAATAGGATTCATGACTTATGTTTGAGAAAATGTTTAGTCATGAACCTTGTAATATGCTTTGTCTTGTAAATCATTTGAAAAACGATAAGATCAGATGATATGTATAAATAAGAGAATAATGTATGGTTAAATGAATAACCATGTAAGATGAGTTTGTATAAGATAAGTTGTTTGTAAATCAATGTCTTGTGAAAAGTATGTTATTTACATAAAATGTTATATGTCTCAAACTGAAATGATTCAAATAACGCTACGACATGTAATACCATACAAACACTTATATATAGGAAGTACCAGCGGCGTATCCACCATGCTTGTATCATATTACACACGCCTTGTTACTTAATCACTTACTCAAACCAAACTACCAAAGTAAAATGTTCATGTCTAATGTAAATCATGTAATGTGTATCCAAAATGTAAGCATGTGATGAATAACAAATGTACTAAGTATGATGAACAATGCAACAAATGGACATACATAGCATGTGAACTATACTAAGTATGCAACAATAGACATACATAGCATGTGACGTGAAACAACTGTACTAAGTATGCAACAATAGACATACATAGCATGTGACGTGAAACAACTGTACTAAGTATGCACACAATGGGCATACATAGCATGAAATGTAATGTAAAACATGTACTATAAATGTACTAATGAACATAGAAAGTATATGATGTGAAAGCATGAAAGTAACAAGTAGGCACATGTGTTCCACCCCAAAATGTTTGGAAAACGGTAAAAGAGGGGTCTATGTACTCACTTGAGATTGCTCAAAAGTCCTAAGATAACCACCAAGCAATGCTAGAGATCACGGATATCAAACGGCACCTAATATAGGTAACTATGTTAATAAACCGGACCTAAATCGGAGGATCGGATAGAATGAGGGTTCGTAAACCAAACGAGTGTGGAGACTCGTGTAATATGGTTTATCAAAGCCTACATACTAAATGAAACCTATCCTAAGTGCTGATGACCCATTACGACCCATTAAGGTAGTTTATGCTACTTTAACGCGTCGTGCGCGCAAAATGGCACTCGAGACGTCTAACTAGCCCTATGACAAGTGTTATATGCCTAAACATGTTACATAATCAGTTATGTGACAAAAGTTTAGGTTACATATGCTTAATTACCAATTATACATGAAAAGGGTATTCTGGTAATTTACCTAAGGCATATAAACTACCTATCATACAACTACTCAAACGATGTGACCATAGGGTATAACCTCGGAAGGTTATTCCCTATATGCTATGGTCCTAAAGTATTTGGTCGGATCCTAATGATCGACCAAAATGGGTCGGGTTCGAAGGTATAAGCGATTTATTAGATCGCTTACCCTTACGACCCTAGACAAGCACAAAACTAAAAGTGACGAGCTAAGCATGTTAAAACATGCTTAACTAAGTTTGAAAACAAGTTTGGTATCAAAACAAACGGTTTTGATACCTAAGAGTAGTTTGGTTACAAAATACGCACGAATGCGCATTTTGACCGAAACTACGGCTCGTCACTGAGCCTAGACAACGTGGTAATCAGTAGGCATAGTCACAAGGGACTATAACCATCGTGATTACGCTCACGTTGCGAAGTTCAAACGAACTTCGAATTGACCATAAACTGGTCAATGCAGAAAGTCAAACAAAGTTTGACTTTCGGACTCGGAAAGCAATAAAAGAACGAAGGAACACTTACAAAGGGTCCCCGAATGCTAATCTCGATCCAAGTAGCTCAGGTATGAAACAATGGTTTCAACTTAGAGCTTCTCAAATCAAGATTCTTGTGGGGTTTACAAATGAAGGCAAGGGGGTATTTATAGGATTCGTAGAGCCGTTAAGATCGTTTCTTGGAAACCGTGCTTTGATCTTGGCCATACGTGTGCACACATGGTTTTGTAATACCATGTGGACTCAATACCAGCCCATAGATTCCCCAAAACCATGTGCAACAAGTGGAACGGACCAGATTCGATGTTTCTGCCAAGTTTTTGCCCAGATGAGGTGCTCGCATAGCGCCACTGGTAAGGCATGAAGTGCTCGCGCTACGCTAGCATGTGCCATATTCAGAAAAGTTTCAAAAATGGCAGAAATGGTCCCTGCAGCCCGTTTAAGCTATTTTCGATGCGTTTGAACCCCGTTAACCTCATTTCAAGGCTCTAAAATGAAGTTAAAGTATAGGGAACTCAAAACATGCTCAAAAATATCTCGGATGTCGGTTCGTTTGGCCGTACGGTTGCGTTGTTCGGTTAATTACGACGGGAGTCGTAACGAACGCAAAAACGGTCCAAATTGCGCGACGAATGGATTTTTGACAAGCCAAACACTAAAGCATAATATTATAATGCTTACATAAATTTTTAGAGGTCCGGATGTATTCAGAACGTAAGATATGCGCGAAAGTGCAAACTTGTGCACTTTTTGACAGTTTTAGTCCCTGAATGACCCAAAAGTTTATTTTAGCACACCGAACCCCTCAAAGCCTATTTCTAAGGTATATAAAGGATATTTAAGGTGTGTTTAACTGATGGTCATGTTCCGGAATGTTCGTTACCGTTCAAATTGGCATACTTTCGCAGTTTGTCAAGTTTAGTCCCTATAAGCGAATTAACTTGTTTTTGCCATACCAAAGCCTTTAAAACTTATTTCTAAGTTATGTAAAGGTTATTTAAGGTATGTTAAGCTTATTTCACTATTCTGAAGTGTTCGTTGGATTAAACTGGTTATATTTACGCATCAGAGCGCGTATAACCCTCCAGAAAGCGATTTAAAGCTTAAAATCGAACAAGAGTTGATATGTGCAAACGATACACATATTTTTACAAATCCCAAGTATGAAATACAATATTTCATTGGTTTGGAATTTGTTTGATGGTTGAAGTGACACAGGTGTCACACAATGCACTCATACAACATCAACATCATTACTTATGATCTAATCATACTCAAGAACATATTAAATCCATGTTATTACAAATTATAACCTATATCATCCATCATCACATAATAATTCATACATAATGCAAGTGTTCTTACATTTATGAGTATATGACTAAAAATTACATGCATGCATACACATATACATACACGAAATTTATATACTCACATGAACTTCCAAAAGTTCACTTTTTATCATGTTACTTTCAAATCTTGAAACCCTTTTTAAAACATTCCTTTATGACATATTTGATTCTTACATGCATCCTATTTTTCAAGTAACATGTTTATCATAAATCTTTCAATCAAAATCAAAACACAGTCATTTACACACACACATATACCTAAGGCTACACACACATACTTATTCATCCATTTTTGTTTCATTTGAAAACTCATTTGTTTTAGTTTTAAGTTTTGTGAATTTTCTTAAGAATCTAGAGAAACTTTTCACTATCATTTTCATCACCAAGAATCAAGAACATGTTTAAGAAAATAGTTTTTATACCTTCAAGATTCAAATGATTTTTTGAATGAAAAAGATGGTGTGAAACTTGTTCTAGCTTGAATCTTCTTGAAAACACCTTTAAACCTTCAAATGAACTTGAAATCTCCTTGAAATGGATCATGTAGGAGTATGGATCTTCAAAATTTTCAAAAACTTAGTGGGTGTTTGTGTGTAATCAGCCGTGAATCAAGAGAGAGAGAGAGTGAGTTGGTGTGATTTTTGAAATGTTACTTGGATTATGTGAAGTTTGCAAGATATGAGAAGATTCTCAAGAACGCATAATCATCACCCACCAAATTTTCATCCAATAAATGGAAGGGAGAGGAGAGAGAAGGTGTTGCATGGCTGCCAACTAACATCTTTTGTACCACATTACTCACATATGTCGTGTATATATACATATATATACAAATCTAGACCAAAAACTGGTATTTTACTGGATACCGGGTATTTTATCTAGTGTTTTAATCCCGTTTTAGTGCGTTTCAAATTATTTTTATCATTCTATAAAAATAATCACACAAAATTATTACTGAAATTATTATCAGTTGCCTTGACTGGCTGCGTTGACGATATTTTGTCTAATGCGCGCAGTATCGCGCGGTACGCGCTCAAACTCGAAAAATAGAGTTTCTTAGCGTTTTAATTTACTTTTCCCCATGAATATGATTAAAATTATTATTCTAATCATAACAAAAATTATTATTCTAATCATAACAGACTATTTTTAGGATTTGAACACTGATCGGGTGGTCACCGACGTTCGTTTCGCATTTTAACCGTTACGCGATAAGCGTTAATTTTATCGTTGCCAACATAATTTTTACCAAGGTTTAAATTTACCAACTCATTAAATTCCACATATAAACATCATAATTAGTCAAATGCAGCCTTTTATCTATTCACAACACGTGTTACAATTATACGGTACGGCCTGAAAAGCCGGGTGTCACAGTCTCCCCCTGTTTAGGAAATTTCGTCCCCGAAATTTTTACTCTACAGGTTTTGTTTTCGCCCTAGGTGGAAACAGTAAAAACAAACTTGATGAATATGGTTTTGTAGTTTCTGCTACGAAACTTTGATTCTTACGAAGAATCTTCGTAGACCTATATTTCATACATTCTTATTTCCAAATCTCACGTCTCAACACTCTCTACCTTTTCCAAGGTTCAATATTTACAAGCAATTAATCAAGAGGATTAAGTCAAAATTCCGCCATTTCGGGTTTATCATACGTATATTTACATATACATTACCTTGTACTTGAGATAGTCTGAGTCTACACACGATTGATTCAACTCGAGATGGGCTCTCGAAAGTATCAAATCTCATAAACTCGTTTTCTTTCCTCCTTGCATTCATTTCAGATATCCACAAATTGCATAACCAATAAATCGCATGTACTACTAGAATTTTGTTATCGCCTCTCCGGTTATCTACATAACCCTTCTAGCCATCCGCACTACTTCTACGGTACTTCGATAAACTTCCGTTTATCGCCTAAATAAATCTCTACAAGAATAAAATCAGTGTATTATCCCTTATACACTTTCTCAAACTGAACACATGCAACACATCATGTACACCACTCAATCCTTATGGTAGCTTGAGCCTATAAGTGACTGATCCAACTCAAGATGGGCTCTTGAAATGACCTAATCATTGCGGCTCAGCTTTTCTTTCTTTGCTAACTTGTTAACATCATTTTAAGGTAACTCCTTCAATAGAACCAAATCTTCGATCTGAATTCGCAATAGTTTCCTTCAATTGTCCATGAAATCTTTCTGTCGATCAGTTGGTGACTTTTATCCTTCCCTCGATCTAGGCAAATCCTGTCGCTGGTTTCCTAGATAAACTAGGGTCTGGTTAATCGTCTCTTGCCACATTAGTTTAACAAAGTGGCGATCGACACTTCCATCCATACAAGGCTTCAAACTAAGTAACTTACATACTAGCGTGATAACTTATTATTGTAGGATAACTCTACCAAGGGCATGTGAGTATCCTAACTGTAACATCTGTGCTTGTAATCATTGTGAACAGTTCAATTATCAATAAAACAATGTTATTTGATCCCAATGTTTGTTTGGTTATGTTTTACATTTTTCGTGTTTTGACTTTTGTCCAATTTCAAACTCTATATCACTTTCTGGAGATTTATACGCAAACTGGTGCATAAACGTAATCAGTTTAATGCGACAAATACTCTGGAACATCAACATATACTTAACATACCTTAAATAACCCTTACATAACTTAGAAATAAGTTTTGAAGGCTTTGGTATGGCAAAAACAAGTTAATTCGCTTACAGGGACTAAACTTGACAAACCCGAAGCTTTGTAACGATTAATTATGCTCACTAGAATGCATGATACAAAATTTCATAAAGTTTCGTTATCGTACGAGAAAGTTATGATCAAATCCGTGTACAAGGGGTTAAAGCGTCAACGTTGAAGTTTAGGACCTTTCGGGTAACAATAAAGTTAACCGAGGACTTAACAAAGTGGGTAAATATCTTGAAGCCCTTATATGTCAAATTAGGGGGTTCAAATTGCAAGAAATAAGTTAGTTGACCTTTCGGAAGGGCCAAGAGACGAGATGCAACAACTTGAAAACGTTTTTGCCTGATTACAAGACTGAGGCGGGCCGCGTAAAGGTTAACATGACTTTACGCGGGCCGCGTCGGACCATCAGAGGCAGAAACTTTTAACAGCTGCCTGTTCTCGCGCATATTCGACCTTTAAACGATTTTTCTCATCTTGGATGGCCCCTAAACGACTCCTAGAGCACTAGGGACACTTGTGGGAATGTTGTGGTCAGTTGTAGACTTGTGTGTCAACATTTTGTGGTGTTGAAATCACTATAAAAGGCCAATGAGTTGCAAGCTTTCTTCACACCTTCACTTCTGCATTTCTGGAGAATTTCTGGAGCACAAGACTTCTCTCAAGTGATCCCTGGTCATTCATAGGACTCTTGTAAGTTTGCCTAACCTTCCTTAGTTTAGTTTTTGCCTAGTTATAGCTTAAAAGTCAAACCGTCGTAATTAACGGTTGACTTTAAGATTAATCATTAATGGTCCAGTGATTAGTCGAATCAAAAGTAGTTATAAGTTGATAAATATGTGGGTTATAAACCCTTAAAAGGGTTCCCCCTGATTCCCACTCTAACTAGGTCAAAAGTCGGGTCAAACTTGCTAATAAAAAGTCAACAGGATACTTAAATTCTAATTTATGCATAATTAGGAATGTAGAACATATACAACCTGTTTGATCATTATTATAACTTGGTAATTAGTGTAAGAACATGTCTAAACATGTTCAACCCGGCAATTTCCTGTTTAGACCCGGTTCGGAACCGAAAGTCGCATAGTTTGACTTTTGCTTTGACTTTCAGTTCTGACCCGTTTAGGCATGTTTTAGAAATGCCTCAGAGCTTTAATTGGACTAGGTTACATACTAGTATAACCCTCTGTGATTATACACCTTGGTTCATTAGTTATCCAATTAATATGCATGTTTCCGTTAATTGCTCATATGTTGACCATTATGCCCTTTTTACCTTAAAACGTGATTTTTGAAAATGTAAAAGAGTAGAAACCTTTGTTACTGATATATAAACTTGTACCCAAAATTTGAGATCAATTGGTGGTGTAGATTGAGAGTTATGCTCATTAGCGCAAAATGAAAGCCTTTTGTTAATTAAATGGCGTAATTAGCGTATAGCCTAGTTAAGCCTACATTTTGATATTAAACTTATTACCCACTGATGTTATATATTATTTTGGGATTTTTGAAGATTTTTAATTAATTTTAGGCTGAGCATAACTTATAGTCGTAGGCTAAATCCGGTAATTGTCGGTTTTGCCCTTACGGGCTATAAAATGAGTTTTACATATCTAAACGACTCCAAACCTTTTGCTACTGATTAGGTATGATAAATAAATTATTTTAAGCCTTCTGGAATAATAAAAATATCAGCTTTATGTATATAACCCAGAAACAGCTCCTAATCGCCTTTCTAAGCGTTTTTAACGCATAGTATGTACTAGACTATTTTTAAACATACAAGGGTGATACCTACTTATGTTTTAGGTAAATTATAATGTTTTAACAGTAAGCAAAAGTTGTTTAACTCAGACTTCAGTTTTGAACTTCACGGCTTATGTGAAATTACCAAAATGCCCTTGCGGTGCATAGTTTGTGTTTAAATACGTTTCGGGCATAATGAAAGACATCTTACTGATGTCACAACATATTTGAAGCATATTAACTTAGGAAACCTGTATATGGCTCTTACGGATACCCGTTACGCTTATTACGCGTTCGGTTCGGTTTATATAACTAGTTTACATAAATTAGCCGAAGCGGGTCAAACCTTATCGGTTTTATCTCAAAATCCAGAATGTGTATGAAATACCCATATTAAACAATTCTTCAAACTTGTCGGGTCTAAATCACATTCTATCTGATCTTCCGATTTAGGTCCGGTTTATTAATGTAGTTACCTATATTAGGTGCCGTTTGATATCCGTGATCTCTAGCATTGTTTGGTTGTTACTCAAGGACTACTAAGCAATCTCAAGTGAGTACATAGACCCCTCTTTTACTGTTTTCCAAACTGTTTTGGGGTGAAACACATGTGCCTACTTGTTACTTTCATGCTTTCCTGTTTTCACATCATATACCTGCTATGTTTGTTAGTACATTATAGTACATGATTTCATTACATTTCATGCTATGTATGCCCATTGTGTGCGTACTTAGTACATCGTTTTACATTACATTTCATGCTATGTATGTCCATTGTGTGCATACTTAGTACATTGTTTTACATTACATTTTTGCTATGTATGTTGACTGATAGCATGCTAGCACATTGATTTACATGACTTTTCTGCTTGTATGTTAACTTAGCATACTTAGTACATTGTTTTCATATGACATGTATACAACTGCTATAACATTTGGTTTGCACAAACGAGACTTATATATGTTCATTAACATTAGCTACGCCGCTCGGTAGTAAGTACTGGTACCATAAGACTTGACAAATCCCATTCCTGACATCCCGGGTTTGTTTGGATGTAAGGAATGACTGAATCCGAAAACATTTCTTTTGATAACCTTGACTGAAAGGGTTATCCGACTGTCTCAAGGCTTGAATGTATGCGTTAACTTACCACATAAATGTTTGTATCAATGTAACATGCATTACTTTGCAAAACATAACTTTTTGATATATTCAAAATACTTTGTTTTGTACATTTCTACATTTGGACTATGTGACAATACTTTACTTACAATACATAACATTTGTTACACATTACTTGACTACATTTGGAATTTTAAACATTTGACGTGGCTTATACAAGGACTTTTTGACAATTGGTTTAAACATGGACTTTATACATTGGTGGTTTGTTTAAGTGATTTAAGTAACGAGGCGTGTGTAATATAATACAAGCATGATGGATACGCCGCTAGTACTTCCTATATATAAGTGTTTGTATGGTATTACATATCGTAGCGTTATTTGAATCATTTCACTTTGGGACATATAACATTTTATATAAATAACATATCTTTCACAAGACATTTCTTTACAAACAACTTATTTTATACAACTCATTTTACTTGGTTATACATTTAACCACACATTATTCTTTTATTTATACATATCATTCGATCTTATCGCTTTTTAAACGATTTACAAAACAAAACAATTTACAAGGTTCATGACTGACTTTTCGTAAACAACTTTTTCTTAAACTTAAGTCATGAATCCTATTTTCACAAAACCTATGTATCTCACAGGCATTTTTATGCTGACGTACCTATTTTCACATGTGTTTTCAGGAGCTTTTGCATAAGATGATGATCGTGACACTAGGGCGGACCTGTGCCTTAGAGACATAAAACGAAGATAGACTTAGTTTAATTATGTTATGTACTCTTTGATTCCTGTTTAAAACAATGTAACTCTTATGTTGATAAATAAAATACAACTTTGTATGCCATGGTTATGAAACAATTAATTCTGTTACAACACTCCCCGACGTTTTCCGCCACGTTTTGTATGTTATACGTGGTCGGGGTGTGACAGAAGAGTTGGTATCAGAGCCAATGGTTATAGGGAATTAGGTTATTAGTAATGCTTTGACCTAGACTATAACCTTTCTAGGACCCTAACACAAGTTATCTTGTGTTTAGATCTTAAAACATGCACATCACCTATCCTTAGGTGATTATCAAAACAAAAAACCAATTTTTTTCCGAAACGATTTTTGAAAAACAATCTTCTATTTTTGAATAATTTATTACAAGGTTTTGAACCCTCTATTGTAAGGTTTTGAACCCTTCCAGTTTGATTTTTGGCCTTGTGCCTTTCAAATTTTCAAAATCTCATCAAAGTTTTGGGTTCTAAATAGTGTGAACACGTGCAAACTGGAAGAGTGAATGCCTGTACCCTGGGTTTTCTGTCTAAGGCTAGAGTGTTCATACAAATCAACATAATCGGACTAGTCACTCTTACCTGGGAACTCTTGGGGTGAGTGTTCACTTATAGGCGAGCATGTCTTCGCGATACATTATTTTTCACCCATTTACTTTGATTAGTCACTGTGTGTCGTTTGTTTGCTTGGTAATGCGGACAAATGACCACCATCTTTTCTTTTGTTAATTTTGTTTCATCTCATTCTCTTCATCCAACCATCTCACTCATTCCCTTTCATGTTTTCCTCTTTTAGAATGCCTCCTCGACGCGAAAACCAGATAGCGACTGCCGAACTGGCAGAAATCATTGCGCAGCAGATGGCTGCTCAATTCCCAAACCTCTTTGCTCAATGGAACCAAGCCAACAACAACAACAATGCTCCATGCAAATACAAGGATTTTAACTCGGCTAAACCACTCAAGTTTAGTGGTTCTGAAGGAGCGACTGGGCTTCTTCAATGGTTCAAGAGCATTGAAAATACTTTTCGCCACGTGCAGTGTCCTGACAATCGCAAGGTCGAGTTTTCTTCGAGTGTGTTTCAGAAGAGGGCTCTCACATGGTGGAATGGGGTTATGAGAGACCGTGGTGCAGAAGTTGCTCTAGCACAAACATGGGCCGAACTTAGGGCCCTTATGATGAGGGAGTTCTGTCCTCGTCATGAACAGCGAGCGTTGGAGAAAGAGTTTGATGACTTAAAACAAGACAGTGGCGAGCACAAGGCATATACTGACAGGTTTGAGGAGTTGAGTCTGCTTTGCCCGACTATGGTTACCCCACTCGACAAGGCTATCGAAAGGTACATCGACGGCCTACCTGACTCAGTACAAGACATCATTACTGGTAGTAACCCTACCACACTCCGTCAGGCGATCGAGTTAGCAGCGACATTGACTGAGTCGCAGGTTCGAAAGGGAAAGCTGCATAAAAAGGGTGACAAGGGTAAGAAGCAGGCATCTGACAAGGGAGATAGCAAGAAAGGTCAAAACAAGAAGGGAAAGAATTCTGGAGGGTCTAGGAAGCGGAAGGCTTCCCAAAACTATGCCGTTACTGCACAGGCCCAAGCTGCACCAAATCAGCCTGCGCAGCCACTAGCCAAGAAGCCTTATCTTGGCAATGCACCTTTGTGCAACAGGTGTAACGACCATCATCAACCACACCTCCAGTGTCGTCAGTGCACCAACTGCGGAAGATCTGGTCATCTTGCCGCTACTTGTCGCATTCCTGTTAACCAGAACCAGGCAGTTCAGAACCAAGCCCAACAAGTTGCTCAGCCTCTTGCTCAACAACAAGGTCAAGCTGCACGACCTCATTTTCTTCCTGGTTCGTGCTACAATTGTGGGGATCTGACCCACTACAGGAACCGGTGCCCAAGGCTAGCCAACCAGAACCAGAATCCAAATCAGAATCAGGCTCCGGCTCGAGGTCGAGTCTTCAACATGAATACTCAAGAGGCACAAGCAGACAATGAAGTGGTGAATGGTACGTTCTTTATTAATAATCAGCCTGCATCTGTTCTTTTTGATTCGGGTGCCGATAAGAGTTTTGTGTCATTGTCTTTTGAGCCATTTCTTCGCGTGTCTAGAACGAAACTAGGTAAACCTTTGACAGTAGAGGTTGCTAGTGGTGAACCCATCGTTCTTGATTCTGTTCTTCGCAACTGCCAGTTGAACCTTAACGACCATCTTTTTTCCGATCGACCTCACGCCTATGCAACTTGGAAGCTTCGACGTCATTGTGGGTATGGATTGGTTATCCAAGCATCACGCAGAGGTAGTTTGTTTCGAGAAGATCGTTCGTGTGCCGCTTTCGACAAGTGAGATCCTACAGGTTCAGGGTGAGAAACCTTCTGGTGGTCTCAAACTCATGTCTTGTTTTAAAGCTCGGAAGTATCTGCGAAAGAACTATGTGGCCTTCTTGGCACATGTTACCGCAGATAAAGGCAAAGGTAAGTCTATCCAAGATATTCCTGTTGTTCGGGATTATTCTGAAGTATTCCATGAAGATTTACCTGGTCTACCCCCAACACGCCAAGTAGAGTTCCGTATTGATCTCGTACCTGGTGCAAATCCCATTGCGAGAGCTCCATATCGTCTTGCACCGTCTGAGATGCAAGAGTTGTCTAAGCAGCTTCAGGAGCTCTCTGACAAAGGTTTTATCCGTCCTAGCTTTTCACCTTGGGGTGCTCCCGTTCTTTTTGTCAAGAAGAAGGATGGATCCTTTAGGATGTGTATCGATTATCGTGAGCTTAACAAGCTTACCATCAAGAATCGATATCCCCTACCGCGCATAGACGATCTCTTTGATCAGTTACAGGGCGCTTCTTATTTTTTGAAGATTGATCTACGTTCCAGATATCATCAACTTCGGGTGCATGAAGAAGATATTCCCAAGACGGCGTTCCGCACTCGTGGTGGGCATTATGAGTTCACAGTCATGCCATTCGGTTTGACTAATGCTCCTGCTGTTTTCATGGACTTAATGAATAGGGTCTGCAAGCCTTATTTGGATCAGTTCGTCATTATTTTTATTGACGACATCTTGATATACTCTAAGACGCGAGCTGATCACGAGCAACATCTTCGTCTTACTTTGGAACTCCTAAAGAAAGAGCAACTTTTTGCCAAATTCTCCAAGTGTGAATTTTGGCTTAAAGAAGTTCAATTTTTAGGACATATTATCAACGAACAAGGTATTCATGTAGATCCCTCCAAGATCAGTGCGATTAAGGATTGGGATACGCCTACTACTCCTACTGAAGTTCGTTCTTTTCTTGGTCTAGCGGGTTATTACCGCCGCTTCATTGAAAACTTCTCAAAGATTGCAGTTCCTCTAACTGCTCTAACTCAGAAGAACAAACCCTTTGATTGGGGATTCAAGCAAGAGGAAGCTTTTCAACACTTGAAGCAGAAACTATGTGACGCGCCTGTTCTGACTTTGCCTGAGGGCAATGATGATTTCGTCGTTTATTGCGATGCATCTAAATTGGGTCTTGGCTGTGTTCTGATGCAAAGGAACAAAGTCATAGCATATGCATCGAGGCAGTTGAAGATACATGAGAAAAACTACACCACTCATGATCTTGAGTTGGGTGCAGTTGTCTTCGCTCTTAAGATCTGGAGACACTATTTGTACGGTACAAAATGTGTGGTCTTCACGGACCACAAAAGTCTTCAGCATATCTTCAACCAGAAAGAACTCAACATGAGACAACGACGTTGGGTGGAGCTTCTAAACGACTATGACTGTGAAATTCGCTACTATCCTGATAAGGCGAATGTCGTAGCCGATGCATTGAGTCGTAAGGAACGTACTAAGCTTCATTGTGTACGTGTTCAATCTGTTATTCAAGCTCGATCTGATATCCAAGCCCGCATTTCTCAGGCTCAACAATCTTGTGTTTCACAAGGTTTAATGGATAAGGAATTTCCCTATCACATAACACCTGATCTGGAACTGAAGGACAATGGATCGTACTACTTCATGGACCATTTGTGGGTCCCAAGCCTAGATAACCTTCGCACCTTGCTTATGGATGAAGCCCATAAGTCTCGTTATTCTATTCATCCTGGCTCAGATAAGATGTATAAGGATCTTCGTATTCATTATTGGTGGCCTGGTATGAAGAAAGACATTGCCTTATACGTATCAAAATGCCTTACTTGTCTTAAGGTTAAGGCTGAACATCAGCGTCCTTCTGGTTTATTGGTGCAACCAGAGATCCCAGTTTGGAAATGGGAAAACATTACTATGGATCTTGTTACCAAACTTCCACGCACAAAGAAAGGTCATGATGCCATATGGGTAGTCGTTGATCGTCTTACTAAGTCAGCACATTTCTTGCCAATCCGTGAGGATTTTCCTGCTGACAAACTTGCTAAAATCTATGTGGATGAAATTGTAGCTCGACATGGTGTTCCTTTGAACATCATTTCTGACAGAGATGCTCGTTTCACTTCTCATTTTTGGAGAACCATGCAATCTGCTATGGGGACCCAACTTAACCTGAGCACAGCTTATCATCCGCAAACGGATGGTCAATCTGAAAGAACAATCCAGACTCTGGAGGATATGCTTAGAGCTTGTGTGATCGACTTTGGTGGTAGTTGGGATTCACATCTTCCGTTAATTGAATTCTCCTACAACAACAGTTATCACACCAGTATCAAAATGGCTCCTTTCGAGGCTCTCTATGGTCGAAAATGTCGTTCACCAGTCTGCTGGAATGAGATCGGCGAGGCTCAACTTACTGGACCTGCCCTCATTTTAGAGACAACTGACAAGATTAAGAAAGTTCGTGATAACCTTCAGACAGCTAGAAGCCGTCAAAAGAGTTACGCGGACCCAAAACGCAAGCCCTTGGAATTTCAAGTCGGTGATCGAGTATTACTTAAGGTCTCACCTTGGAAAGGTGTGATCAGATTTGGAAAGAAAGGAAAACTTGCACCTAGATATGTTAGACCATTCAAGATCGTCGAAAGAATCGGTAAGTTAGCCTACAGACTTGAGTTACCTCCTGAACTTGGAAATGTTCATCCGACTTTTCACGTGTCCAATCTCAAGAGGTGTTTAGCTGATGAGAACCTCCACATACCACTTGACGAAATTCGTGTCGATAAAACACTGAAATTTGTCGAGAAACCTGTGGAAATCATGGAACATGAAGTCAAGTGGCTTAAAGGCAAGCGCATTCCTTTGGTCAAAGTTCGCTGGGAAGCTAAATGTGGACCCGAGTTTACTTGGGAACGCGAAGATCAAATGAAGGCGAAATATCCGCATCTTTTCCCACGAGTTTCCTCTAAATAAATTTCGGGACGAAATTTCCACAAGTAGGGGAGACTGTAACATCTGTGCTTGTAATCATTGTGAACAGTTCAATTATCAATAAAACAATGTTATTTGATCCCAATGTTTGTTTGGTTATGTTTTACATTTTTCGTGTTTTGACTTTTGTCCAATTTCAAACTCTATATCACTTTCTGGAGATTTATACGCAAACTGGTGCGTAAACGTAATCAGTTTAATGCAAAAAAATACTCTGGAACATCAACATATACTTAACATACCTTAAATAACCCTTACATAACTTAGAAATAAGTTTTGAAGGCTTTGGTATGGCAAAAACAAGTTAATTCGCTTACAGGGACTAAACTTGACAAACCCGAAGCTTTGTAACGATTAATTATGCTCACTAGAATGCATGACACAAAATTTCATAAAGTTTCGTTATCGTACGAGAAAGTTATGATCAAATCCGTGTACAAGGGGTTAAAGCGTCAACGTTGAAGTTTAGGACCTTTCGGGTAACAATAAAGTTAACCGAGGACTTAACAAAGTGGGTAAATATCTTGAAGCCCTTATATGTCAAATTAGGGGGTTCAAATTGCAAGAAATAAGTTAGTTGACCTTTCAGAAGTGCCAAGAGACGAGATGCAACAACTTGAAAACGTTTTTGCCTGATTACAAGACTAAGGCGGGCCGCGTAAAGGTTAACATGACTTTACGCCGGCCGGGTCAGACCATCAGATGCAGAAACTTTTGACAGCTGCCTGTTCTCGCGCATATTCGACCTTTAAACAATTTTCCTCATCTTGGATGGCCCCTAAACGACTCCTAGAGCACTAGGGACACTTGTGGGAATGTTGTGGTCAGTTGTAGACTTGTGTGTCAACATTTTGTGGTGTTGAAATCACTATAAAAGGCCAATGAGTTGCAAGATTTCTTCACACCATCACTTCTGCATTTCTAGAGCATTTCTGGAGCACAAGACTTCTCTCAAGTGATCCCTGGTCGTTCATAGGACTCTTGTAAGTTTGCCTAACCTTCCTTAGTTTAGTTTTTGCCTAGTTATAGCTTAAAAGTCAAACCGTCGTAATTAACAGTTGACTTTAAGATTAATCACTAATGGTCCAGTGATTAGTCGAATCAAAAGTAGTTATAAGTTGGTAATTATGTGGGTAATAAACCCTTAAAAGGGTTCCCCCTGATTCCCACTCTAACTAGGTCAAAAGTCGGGTCAAACTTGCTAATAAAAAGTCAACAGGATACTTAAATTCTAATTTATGCATAATTAGTAATGTAGAACATATACAACCTGTTTGATAATTATTATAACTTGGTAATTAGTGTAAGAACATGTCTAAACATGTTCAACCCGACAATTTCCTGTTTAGACCCGGTTCAGAACCGAAAGTCGCATAGTTTGACTTTTGCTTTGACTTTCAGTTCTGACCCGTTTAAGCATGTTTTAGAAATGCCTCAGAGCTTTAATTGGACTAGGTTACATACTAGTATAACCCTCTATGATTATACATCTTGGTTCATTAGTTATCCAATTAATATGCATGTTTCCGTTAATTGCTCATATGTTGACCATTATGCCATTTTTACCTTAAAACGTGATTTTTGAAAATGTAAAAGAGTAGAAACCTTTTTTACTGATATATAAACTTGTACCCAAAATTTGAGATCAATTGGTGGTGTAGATTGAGAGTTATGCTCATTAGCGCAAAATGAAAGCCTTTTGTTAATTAAATGGCTTAATTAGCGTATAGCCTAGTTAAGCCTACTTTTTGATATCAAAATTATTACCCACTGATGTTATATATTATTTTGGGATTTTTGAAGATTTTTAATTAATTTTAGGCTGAGCATAACTTATAGTCGTAGGCTAAATCCGGTAATTGTCGGTTTTGCCCTTACGGGCTATAAAATGAGTTTTACATATCTAAACGACTCCAAACCTTTTGCTACTGATTAGGTATGATAAATAAATTATTTTAAGCCTTCTAGAATAATAAAAATATCAGCTTTATGTATATAACCCAGAAACGGCTCCTAATCGCCTTTCTAAGCGTTTTTAACGCATAGTATGTACTAGACTATTTTTAAACATACAAGGGTGATACCTACTGATATTTTAGGTAAATTATAATGTTTTAACAGTAAGCAAAAGTTGTTTAACTAAGACTTCAGTTTTGAACTTCACGGCTTATGTGAAATTACCAAAATGCCCTTGCGGTGCATAGTTTGTGTTTAAATACGTTTCGGGCATAATGAAAGACATCTTACTGATGTCACAACATATTTGAAGCATATTAACTTAGCAAACCTGTATATGGCTCTTACGGATACCCGTTACGCTTATTACGCGTTCGGTTCGGTTTATATAACTAGTTTACATAAATTAGCCGAAGCGGGTCAAACCTTATCGGCTTTATCTCAAAATCCAGAATGTGTATGAAATACCCATATTAAACAAGTCTTCAAACTTGTCGGGTCTAAATCACATTCTATCCGATCTTCCGATTTAGGTCCGGTTTATTAATATAGTTACCTATATTAGGTGCCGTTTGATATCCGTGATATCTAGCATTGTTTGGTTGTTACTCAAGGACTACTAAGCAATCTCAAGTGAGTACATAGACCCCTCTTTTACTGTTTTCCAAACTGTTTTGGGGTGAAACACATGTGCCTACTTGTTACTTTCATGCTTTCCTGTTTTCACATCATATACCTGCTATGTTTGTTAGTACATTATAGTACATGATTTCATTACATTTCATGCTATGTATGCCCATTGTGTGCGTACTTAGTACATCGTTTTACATTACATTTCATGCTATGTATGTCCATTGTGTGCATACTTAGTACATTGTTTTACATTACATTTTTGCTATGTATGTTGACTGATAGCATGCTAGCACATTGATTTACATGACTTTTCTGCTTGTATGTTAACTTAGCATACTTAGTACGTTGTTTTCATATGACATGTATACAACTGCTATAACATTTGGTTTGCACAAACGAGACTTATATATGTTCATTAACATTAGCTACGCCGCTCGGTAGTAAGTACTGGTACCATAGGACTTGAAAAATCCCATTCCTGACATCCCGGGTTTGTTTGGATGTAAGGAATGACTGAATCCGAAAACATTTCTTTTGATAACCTTGACTGAAAGGGTTATCCGACTGTCTCAAGGCTTGAATGTATGCGTTAACTTACCACATAAATGTTTGTATCAATGTAACATGCATTATGTGACACCCGTGTCACTGCGACCATCAAACAAATGCCAAACCAATGAAATATTGTATTTCATACTTGGGATTTGTAAAAATATGTGTATCGATTGCACATATCAACTCTTGTTTCGATTTCAAGCTCTAAATCGCTTTCTGGAAGGTTATACACGCACTGATGCGTAAATATAACCAGTTTAATGCAACGAACACTCCGGAATAGTGAAATAGGCTTAACATACCTTAATTAACCTTTACATAACTTAGATATAAGTTTTGGAAGGTTTGGTGTGGTGAAATCAAAGTTTAATCGCTTACAGGGACTAAATTTGACAAACTGCGAAAGTATGTCAATTTGAACTGTAACGATCATTCCGGAACATGACCATAAGTTAAACACACCTTAAATATCCTTTACATAGCTTAGAAATAGGCTTTGAGGGGTTCGGTGTGCTAAAATAAACTTTTGGGTCATTCAGGGACTAAAAGTGTCAAAAAGTGCACAAGTTTGCATTTTCGCGCATAACTTACGTTCTGAATACATCCGGACATCCAAAAATTTATGTAAGCACTAAAATATTTTATTTTAGTGTTCGCCATAAGAAAAATCCATTCGTCACGTCATTTGGATCGTTTTTCGCGCTTGTGCGCATTCCGTCGTAATTAAGCGAACATCGCGTTCGTACGGCCAAACGAACCGACATCCTAGATATTTTTGAGCATATTTTGAGTTCCCCATACCTTAACTTCATTTTAGATCCTTGAAATGAGGTTAACGGGGTTCAAACGCATCGAAAATCGCTTAAACAAGGTGCAGGGACCATTTCTGTAAAATCTGCCAAAACAGGGGCCTAGCGTGACGCGACGGGCCTTAGCGTCACGCGAGCCCCCTTCTGGACCAGATTCCATGTTTTTAACAGCGGGTCCCAGCTGTTTGATTCTCAACCACACATTCTCAATCGTCTAGTCAGCGGATAAGAACCTAATTTCAGCCACCATAAGGTTCCGACAAGTGTACGCCTTGGATCATGGCACGTTTTCCTTGAAACGATCCTAACGGTGGACCGAAAACTATATATACCCCATACCCCCCATTGCTAAAATCACTAGAATTCTGATTTGAGAGCTCTAAGTTGAAACCTTTGTTTCATACCTGAGTTCTTGGATCGGGATTAGCATTCGGGGACCCTTCGTAAGTATTCTTTCGTTCTTTTCCTTATTTTACTGCTTTTCGAGTCAGAAAGTCAAACTTTGTTTGACTTTCAGCGTTGACCAGTAATGGTCAATGCGAAGTTCGTTTGAACTTCGCAACGTGATTGTAATCACGATGGTTATAGTCCCTTGGGACTATGCCTACTGATTTCCACGTTGTCTAGGGTCGTAGGGTAAGCGATCTGATGAATCGCTTATACCTCGAACCCGACCCAGTTTGGTCGATCATTAGGATCCGACCAAATACATTAGGTGACCATAGTATATAGGGAATAACCTTCCGAGGTTATACCTTATGGTCACATCGTTTAAGTAGTTGTATGATAGGTAGTTTATATGCCTTAGGTAAATTACCAGAATACCCTTTTCATGTATAATTGGTAATTAAGCATATGTAACCTAAACCTTTGTCACATAACTGATTATGTAACATGTATAGGCATATAACACTTGTCATAGGACTAGTTAGGCGGTCCGAACGCGTTTCACGCGAACGACGCGTTAAAGTAGCATAAGCTACCTAAACGGGTCGTAATGGGTCGTAAACACTTAGGTTAAGTTTCATTTAGTATGTAGGCTTTGTTAAACCAAATGACACGAGTCTCTACACTCGTTTGGTTTACAAACCCTAATGCTACCCGATCTTCCGATCTAGGTCCGGTTAATTAACGTAGTTATCTATATTAGGTGCCGTTTGATATCCGCGATCTCTAGCATTGTTTGGTTGTTACTCAAGGACTTCTGAGCAATCTCAAGTGAGTACATAGACCCCTCTTTTACTGTTTTCCAAACTGTTTTGGGGTGAAACACATGTGCCTACTTGTTACTTTCATGCTTTCCTGTTTTCACATCATATACCTGCTATGTTCGTTAGTACATTATAGTACATGATTTCATTACATTTCATACTACGTATGTCCATTTTGTGCATACTTAGTACATTGTTTTATACTGCATCTCTGTTGCATATGCTTATCCAGCTTATGAACACATTATACTACATATTGAACCGTTGTAATTATTTGACTATGTGAACCGTTTATAACTATGAACCGTTTGTATCTGTGAACCGTTGTATCTGAGAACCGTTGTATCTGTGAACCGTTTGTATCTGTGAACCGTTTGTAACTATGAACCGTTTGTATCTGTGAACCGTTGTATCTATGAACCGTTAGTATCTGTGAACCGTTGTATCTGAGAACCGTTGTATCTGTGAACCGTTTGTATCTGTGAACCGTTTGTATCTGAGAACCGTTTGTATCTGTGAACCGTTTATATCTGTGAACCGTTTGTATCTGTGAACCGTTTGTATCTGTGAACCGTTTGTATCTGTGAACCGTATTTGACCATACATAAACATTTCTACTATTGTTAAACATTACTTTGGTGGTTTGGTTTGATTAAATGATTAAGTAACGATACATGTGTAATATGATACAAGCATGGTGGATACGCCGCTGGTACTTCCTATATATAAGTGTTTGTATGGTATTACATATTGTAGCGTTATTTGAATCATTTCAGTTTGATACATATAACATTTTATACAAATAACATACTTTTCATAAGACATTGTTCTACAACCAACTTATCTTATACAAACTCATTTTTACATGATTATTCATTTAACCTTACATTTACTTATACATATCAACTGATCTTATCGTTTTCAAATGATTTACAAAACAAAGCAAATTACAAGGTTCATGACTAAACATTTTCTCAAACATAAGTCATGAAACCTATTTTCACAAAACCTATGTATCTCACAGGCATTTTTATGCTGACGTACCTATTTTCACATGTGTTTTTCAGGAGCTGTTGCATAAGATGATCAAGATACACATAGGCAGACTTGGGCTTTAGTGACAATAAAAGATGCAAGACTAGTTAATTATGTTGTATTTCCTTGTTTGTTAAGACATTGTAACACTTTTAATCAATAAAATGAAACTTCAATTGCCATGGATTTGAAACAATTAATTCTGTTACAACACTCCCCGACATTTCCGCCACGTTTGTATGTTCTACGTGGTCGGGGTGTGACAGAAAAGATGGTATCAGAGCCAATGGTTATAGGGAATTAGGTTATTAGTAATGCTTTGACCTAGTCTATAACTTTCTTAGGACCCTAACGCGAGTTTACTTGCGTTTAGTCATAAAACAATACCGTCACCTATCCTTAGGCGACGACCACAACAAGAACATAAATTTCAAAACCGCTTTGAAAACTAATCATCTGTTCTAGGATGATTGATTGTAAGGTTTTGAACCCTCTGTTATATGGTTTTGAACCCCTTTGAATTTTCAAAATCTCGTCAAGGTTTTGGGTTTTAAATAATGTGAACACGTGCAAACTGGAAGGGTGAATGCCTGTATTCTGGGTTTTCTGTCTAGGCAAGCACTTCGTATACATCTCATCAGACGCGAGACCAGTTGTGCTTACCTGGGAATTCTTGGGATGAGTGTTCACTCATAGGCGAGCATGTCTTCGCGATACATTATATTGACCGATTTACTTTGATTAGTCACCATCTCATTTGTTTGCCTTTGGTAACAAACAAATGGTCACAATCTTCATGTGTTGTTATTTTCTTTTGACTATCTTCGGCTTGTTTCCTCCTATGTCTTCCATTTTCTTCATTATACCTTTTCATTTCAACAAGACTCGAGTGTCCGGACCAGGTGCTACAACTGCTCAACAAATAGGCGTCGTACTCCAGAAGACCGTTAATTTAGCTATTACCATGACTCGTCTCAAGGATGAAGCCGTATAAGGGAACTGCTCCTTGGCGCAATCAATGTCACTGGCATCATCTGAATCAAATACCCTGTTACAAATGTACCCACGGTGTACGATGGAGACATTTGGTTAACATGTGCTGCTTTGCTGTTCAAAGCAAAGCAGTTACAAACCCTGTTGCTGCTTAACCTTCAAGTTCTGCTTCATATGTCGCCTTGGCATATCTAGCGCCTCAACCTCATAAACTTTCTACCTTGTGTATCGACTTAAGCACGCCTAGTGCAAGGTGTCGGAACACTCTCGTTACACAAACTCCAAAAATCCATGTAGGATCTTTCTATCCTCATAATTAGGTCCTTGTGGATAAATATCACTCAAATCGGAGCCCTTAATTGAATTATTCGTATGCCTTAATACGTACATTACGATTCAATAAGGACAAAGCCGAATTCTTATTAAGATCTTTCTATCTTCATAGTTAGATTCTTGCTAATGTTTAAAGTACCAAATGAAATCCATGAAATGGATTCCTGGTGTGCTTTAAGTATCCGCGTCCAAAGATAACAAATTAATAAACAAATTAAACAACTATGTGATTATGTGTTCCCTTTTATGTTTTTGGTGTGATCCAAATTCTTGTCATTCAAATCCTCGGAGAATCTTCCATATCTTTGGGTGCTATACTAAATCCTCAACGGGCTTGTACGTAATAGTAAAGACCCTTGGATTATATTGTACCATTCCATAATTAGACCCTGAGAGGTCTAGGTAAACAGATTGATCCAAAAATATGGTTAGGAAAATCATGTGATGATATAGCTGAAAGGACTCCTTGGTGGCCTAATTTAAAAGGATCCTTTGTTGATCTAATTAAAAGGACCCTATGGTAATCTAGTCACACTCATCACAGGTTTGATTATCCTCCCCACAAACATTTCAAGACAAGTTGTGCGGACTATGCAAGGAATTGCATAATTATGGATGCATACATAATTATGGAATTCAGTGCACAGAAACCACAGCGAATTTTGTCATGTGTCTAGAGTCTATTCCGTTCATTTTTGTTTCTGAAGATGTAAAATGACTATTCCGTTCATTTTTGTTTCTGAAGATGTAAAATGACTATTCCGTTCATTTTTGTTTCTGAAGATGTAAAATGACTATTCTGTTCATTTTTGTTTCTGAAGATGTAAAATGACTATTCCGTTCATTTTTGTTTCTGAAGATGTAAAATGACTATTCTGTTCATTTTTGTTTCTGAAGATGTAAAAATGACTATTCCGTTCATTTTTGTTTCTGAAGATGTAAAATGACTATTCTGTTCATTTTTGTTTCTGAAGATGTAAAATGACTATTCTGTTCATTTTTGTTTCTGAAGATGTAAAATGACTATTCTGTTCATTTTTGTTTCTGAAGATGTTGTGGAAAATGACTATTCTGTTCATTTTTGTTTCTAAAGAATGCCTGTTGAAAATAACTCGGTTCATTTTTCATTTCTGAAAAATGTTCGTTAAAGAGAAATTACAGGATTACGTCTTGTTCATCTTTGATGGTTATTTAACACAAAGTCACAAATAGACTCCTACGAATTAATTTCGGGACGAAATTTCCTAAAGTAGGGGAGACTGTGACACCCGTGTCACTGCGACCATCAAACAAATTCCAAACCAATGAAATATTGTATTTCATACTTGGGATTTGTAAAAATATGTGTATCGATTGCACATATCAACTCTTGTTTCGATTTCAAGCTCTAAATCGCTTTCTGGAAGGTTATACACGCACTGATGCGTAAATATAACCAGTTTAATGCAACGAACACTCCGGAATAGTGAAATAGGCTTAACATACCTTAAATAACCTTTACATAACTTAGATATAAGTTTTGGAAGGTTTGGTGTGGTGAAATCAAAGTTTAATCGCTTACAGGGACTAAATTTGACAAACTGCGAAAGTATGTCAATTTGAACTGTAACGATCATTCCGGAACATGACCATAAGTTAAACACACCTTAAATATCCTTTACATAGCTTAGAAATAGGCTTTGAGGGGTTCGGTGTGCTAAAATAAACTTTTGGGTCATTCAGGGACTAAAAGTGTCAAAAAGTGCACAAGTTTGCATTTTCGCGCATAACTTACGTTCTGAATACATCCGGACATCCAAAAATTTATGTAAGCACTAAAATATTTTATTTTAGTGTTCGCCATAAGAAAAATCCATTCGTCACGTCATTTGGATCCTTTTTCGCGCTTGTGCGCATTCCGTCGTAATTAAGCGAACATCGCGTTCGTACGGCCAAACGAACCGACATCCTAGATATTTTTGAGCATATTTTGAGTTCCCCATACCTTAACTTCATTTTAGATCCTTGGATCATGGCACGTTTTCCATGAAACGATCCTAACGGTGGACCGAAAACTATATATACCCCATACCCCCCATTGCTAAAATCACTAGAATTCTGATTTGAGAGCTCTAAGTTGAAACCTTTGTTTCATACCTGAGTTCTTGGATCGGGATTAGCATTCGGGGACCCTTCGTTAGTATTCTTTCGTTCTTTTCCTTATTTTACTGCTTTTCGAGTCAGAAAGTCAAACTTTGTTTGACTTTCAGCGTTGACCAGTAATGGTCAATGCGAAGTTCGTTTGAACTTCGCAACGTGATTGTAATCACGATGGTTATAGTCCCTTGGGACTATGCCTACTGATTTCCACGTTGTCTAGGGTCGTAGGGTAAGCGATCTGATGAATCGCTTATACCTCGAACCCGACCCAGTTTGGTCGATCATTAGGATCCGACCAAATACATTAGGTGACCATAGTATATAGGGAATAACCTTCCGAGGTTATACCTTATGGTCACATCGTTTAAGTAGTTGTATGATAGGTAGTTTATATGCCTTAGGTAAATTACCAGAATACCCTTTTCATGTATAATTGGTAATTAAGCATATGTAACCTAAACCTTTGTCACATAACTGATTATGTAACATGTATAGGCATATAACACTTGTCATAGGACTAGTTAGGCGGTCCGAACGCGTTTCACGCGAACGATGCGTTAAAGTAGCATAAGCTACCTAAACGGGTCGTAATGGGTCGTAAACACTTAGGTTAAGTTTCATTTAGTATGTAGGCTTTGTTAAACCAAATGACACGAGTCTCTACACTCGTTTGGTTTACAAACCCTAATGCTACCCGATCTTCCGATCTAGGTCCGGTTAATTAACGTAGTTATCTATATTAGGTGCCGTTTGATATCCGCGATCTCTAGCATTGTTTGGTTGTTACTCAAGGACTTCTGAGCAATCTCAAGTGAGTACATAGACCCCTCTTTTACTGTTTTCCAAACTGTTTTGGGGTGAAACACATGTGCCTACTTGTTACTTTCATGCTTTCCTGTTTTCACATCATATACCTGCTATGTTCGTTAGTACATTATAGTACATGATTTCATTACATTTCATACTACGTATGTCCATTTTGTGCATACTTAGTACATTGTTTTATACTGCATCTCTGTTGCATATGCTTATCCAGCTTATGAACACATTATACTACATATTGAACCGTTGTAATTATTTGACTATGTGAACCGTTTATAACTATGAACCATTTGTATCTGTGAACCGTTGTATCTGAGAACCGTTGTATCTGTGAACCGTTTGTAACTATGAACCGTTTGTATCTGTGAACCGTTGTATCTATGAACCGTTAGTATCTGTGAACCGTTGTATCTGAGAACCGTTGTATCTGTGAACCGTTTGTATCTGTGAACCGTTTGTATCTGAGAACCGTTTGTATCTGTGAACCGTTTGTATCTGTGAACCGTTTGTATCTGTGAACCGTTTGTATCTGTGAACCGTATTTGACCATACATAAACATTTCTACTATTGTTAAACATTACTTTGGTGGTTTGGTTTGATTAAATGATTAAGTAACGATACATGTGTAATATGATACAAGCATGGTGGATACGCCGCTGGTACTTCCTATATATAAGTGTTTGTATGGTATTACATATTGTAGCGTTATTTGAATCATTTCAGTTTGATACATATAACATTTTATACAAATAACATACTTTTCATAAGACATTGTTCTACAACCAACTTATCTTATACAAACTCATTTTTACATGATTATTCATTTAACCTTACATTTACTTATACATATCAACTGATCTTATCGTTTTCAAATGATTTACAAAACAAAGCAAATTACAAGGTTCATGACTAAACATTTTCTCAAACATAAGTCATGAAACCTATTTTCACAAAACCTATGTATCTCACAGGCATTTTTATGCTGACGTACCTATTTTCACATGTGTTTTTCAGGAGCTGTTGCATAAGATGATCAAGATACACATAGGCAGACTTGTGCTTTAGTGACAATAAAAGATGCAAGACTAGTTAATTATGTTGTATTTCCTTGTTTGTTAAGACATTGTAACACTTTTAATCAATAAAACGAAACTTCAATTGCCATGGATTTGAAACAATTAATTCTGTTACAACACTCCCCGACATTTCCGCCACGTTTGTATGTTCTACGTGGTCGGGGTGTGACACATTACTTTGCAAAACATAACTTTTTGATATATTCAAAATACTTTGTTTTGTACATTTCTACATTTGGACTATGTGACAATACTGTACTTACAATACATAACATTTGTTACACATTACTTGACTACATTTGGACTTTTAAACATTTGACGTGGCTTATACAAGGACTTTTTGACAATTGGTTTAAACATGGACTTTATACATTGGTGGTTTGTTTAAGTGATTTAAGTAACGAGGCATGTGTAATATAATACAAGCATGGTGGATACGCCGCTAGTACTTCCTATATATAAGTGTTTGTATGGTATTACATATCGTAGCGTTATTTGAATCATTTCAATTTGGGACATATAACATTTTATATAAATAACATATCTTTCACAAGACATTGCTTTACAAACAACTTATTTTATACAACTCATTTTACTTGGTTATACATTTAACCACACATTATTCTTTTATTTATACATATCATTCGATCTTATCGCTTTTTAAACGATTTACAAAACAAAACAATTTACAAGGTTCATGACTGACTTTTGATAAACAACTTTTTCTTAAACTTAAGTCATGAATCCTATTTTTCACAAAACCTATGTATCTCACAGGCATTTTTATGCTGACGTACCTATTTTCACATGTGTTTTCAGGAGCTTTTGCATAAGATGATGATCGTGACACTAGGGCGGACCTGTGCCTTAGAGACATAAAACGAAGATAGACTTAGTTTAATTATGTTATGTACTCTTTGATTCCTGTTTAAAACAATGTAACTCTTATGTTGATAAATAAAATACAACTTTGTATGCCATGGTTATGAAACAATTAATTCTGTTACAACACTCCCCGACGTTTTCCGCCACGTTTTGTATGTTATACGTGGTCGGGGTGTGACACTAACTTTCTTCGAAACCCATCGTACACGCTTTCAATATTTCCTCCAACGGTTTGAAAAGCTTCCTTCTACTTTTCTGCCCAATCAATTCCCCTTTCCTTTTAGGGTTATTAGCGTCGAAGGCTGCACTAATTTAGGGAAATTCTTAATAAATCTCCGGTAGTACCCAGCTAGCCTCATGAATCGTCATACTTCCGACGGGGCCTCTGGCGCCTCTCAATTCTTGATCGCTTCGATCTTAAACAGATCCACATGTATACCTTCCTCACTTATGACGTGTCCGAGTAAATGAACTTCCTGAATTCAAAATTTATATTTAGAGAACTTGGCATACAACTTCTCTTCCTTCAACAACTCTAAAATCAACTTCAAATAATAATCATGGTCTTCTTTGGTTCGCGAATCGATAAGTATATCGTCAATGAATACTGTCATGAATTTATCCAAATAGGGTTTGCATACCCTGTTCATGAGATCCATGAATATAAATGGTGCATTAATGTAGTCAAAAGGCATGACTGACAACTCGTAATGGCCATATCGTATTCGAAAAGCAGTCCTCGGAATATCTTCGTCAGCAACCTTCAACTAACGATATCCTGATCGTAGATCGATCTTCGTGTAGTAGCTGGATCCTTGTAGCTTGATCGAACAAATTGTCAATCCTTGGTAAATGGGTACCAATTCTTGATAGTCAATTTGTTTAGCTCTCTTAAATCATCACACATCCTGAAGGATCCATCCTTCTTCCTTTTCAACAAAACAGATGCACCTCAAACGAAAAGCTTGATCGAATGAAACCCTTGTCTAATAGCTCTTGAGGTTGATTCGACATTTCTATCATCTCAGACAGTGCTTAATCTATAAGGAGATTTTGCAATTGGTGCAACACCGGGTACCAGATCGATTCAGAATTCGATCTATCTCGCAGGGGGCAATCCAGGTAAGTCTTTTTAGGAAAACTTCTGGATAATTGCGAACAATAGGAATCTCTCTGATATTCCTACATTTGGCCTTCGTATCCACCACGTTAACAAAGAATGCAGGATAGCCTTTTCACAATAACTTGAGCATCCTCACAACACTGACGACTCTCAATCATCAACACTCGACACTCGACTTGGTCGGTTTCCGCGATCAACTATCACCTCTCTACCGTCATCAGGACGAGATATCCTAGCTAACTTCTTCTAGCGATAGCCCCCACTTCGCTCTTGGATAATCAATCCATTCTCACATCTGCGTCAAGGCTCCCCAGCTCCACTGGAAATAAATCGACACTAAAACTACGATTACCTAACTAAATACTACAACCGCAAATGACCTCGCCAGTTTCCATCAACTTACCAATTGCTAGTTCTATCGGGCACTTTATACTTAGCTTACTTGTCATAGAACACAAAAATGGTTCAAAGGTTTTCGAGACAAAACTCAAGTCAGCTTTGGTATTAAAAGTATGAACATAGATTGGTTTTTGATTCGAAACATACTAGTAACAGTAGTGGAACCATCACGTGCCTTCCCAGCACTCATCTCGAAAACTTTGCCCTCGGTATTCTGACCCTTCATTTCCGGACAATCTCTCCTGAAATGTCCTTGCTTACCATACTCGTAACATCCCACGAGTGTATCCCCCCCCCCCCTCTGATGTACTCTTAGCATAGCACTCGCGAGTCATGTGTCTAGTCCGACCACATCTGACGCACTTTCTCCGCTCATCCTCGTGAGTCTTCCTCTCAGAACTACTCCTGGCATCATCCTTTCTCAAACCTCTAGAGTTAACCACATATGCTTTCCCCGAACTGCGTTTCTCATCACCCTTGTCATCGGTATCTTTTCTCAAACTCTCAGACTTTCGCTTTCGCGAATCCCCAAATCTAGGCTCGGAATGCGGAATTATTTGAATGGTCGATCCGCTGTGACGGCCCGACATCGCGCATACCATTGCCAAATCATTGCATAGGGTACCAGTAAATGATCTTGGGTTACAACCCTGGATTGTTTTATGTGTACATCTATGTATTGTACACAAAGTTAATGAAAAATCAGAATTACGCTCCGATTATATCATAACACAGGGACTACTAAAACTTTCAGATCATTATATCACCTGAAGGGTTTCCGATTCTGTGTCCTACCAAAACCATGCCCATGAGCATCACGTCCACGTTCCTGGCCATTATTTTGGTTAGCATCGCGCTGTTCCATGGCAATATTAACGTGTTGGGCTATGAGTTATGCCAACTCTTCCAGGGTAATAGATAGTCCAGAATCCCTGTCTCGCTTTTGGCGGCATTTCGTTGTTTCCAGTGGCGAAGCTTGAAGTTTTCGTCGGGGGGGTCGAAAACGTATATACCCAAAAATTTCTATAGAACCGGGGGTCGAAAACGTATATACCTAAAAATTTCTATACGAAAACTACATGTACAACACTACTGAGCAAAAAGTTCGGGGGGTCAGACGCCCCTCTCGGCCCCTTAAATGCTACGCCCCTGGTTGTTTCTATTATTACAACATAATATCAACATAAGACGATATCCAAAATAATTCATTCATTAAATGCCAGTGGACCAAACATTGCGCATGTATAATATCCACATATTAATGAGAAAAAATTTTCAAACCAAAAAGGAACCCATTCAATATTTATACCAGAATTTTACAAGGCTCGTTTTTAGTACTAAGACTAATCAAAATTCGGCGTGTCTACATCAACACCCGCAACAAGTCTATATGAAATTTCCTCCTAAATATTTGAAAATTTAGCATGCAAACCATAAATAGGGTTCATCAAATGAGATAATCAAAACAACGACAGAAACAACCAACAACTAACGCTTCAATCCCTGGAAGTCCAACATCTTCCTAACAGGCTCTTCTAGCTCATCATACTAGTCCATCTGCCCCTCTAAGTCTTTCATCTTGCCCTTCGTCGTCTCCAAGTCTCCGCATAACGTGACGAACTGACGATCGCAGTGAGAGCGATTGACCCAATTCCCTTTCTGCTTCTTCAAAGCGTTACTGTCTCAACTCTCGAAGTCGATGCAATCTCTCCAATGGGTCGAGTCCTCTTCCTGCGGTGAGTGTAGACTAAAAGAGGTGTAGCAAAACACGTGACTCGAATAGCAGAACAAACGATTCTGTAACGACGGGCGAAAGAATCTCAAGTGTAGGCTCGACAGTATCAGTGAGCAGGACTACTAATGGCTCTATAGGCCAAGACGTGACATATCGTTACCGTACAAAGTAAGTGTGTGATCAATATGAATAGTAACACATAAGGCCTAAATAAACAGAAAATCACGCATGCACGTAAACACATAAGGGTTTTCATACATGATAAAATTTTCCATGTTTATTTAAAAATCTTGGCTTCGAGAATTTTGGACTTTAAATCTCAAAATTCTTCTGTTGAAGTCTACTGTTTTCCTCCGAAAACATCTAGTTCGCTAACCACCATTGGCTCTGATACGAACTTCTGTCACACCCCAAAAACGTCGCAGCGGAATATAAAACGTAGTGGAGACGGAAGTTGGTGCCCATTTATATCTTGATGTTTGATGCATTATAGTGTTGGACAATATTACTTAATTAAAACATAGATTTTAAACTTAACGTCCCAAAACACGACATAACCATGACAAGATAAAGTTGTCTTTTGATCCTCATGGATCTTATTACATTGTCCCAGAAAGTTTAAAAGTCAGTCCAACGTTTTAAGTGACAAAACATGCATCAACAAACACAAGATACGCCATAATTCCTGAAGCCGAACTCAAGTACCTGTAGAACACGTTAAAATCAAGTGTCAACACAAAGGAATGTGAGTTCACATATTCACATACAAACAGTTCATTCCAAAGGAAAACTTTCTGATTATGTGTTTATTTTAAAACATCCATATAATTTTTAGAAAGTCCATTTTACTTCCTTAATAAAATCCATGGGTCATCCGTCGCAGTTCAAAAACACGACAATAAAGCTCTTACCCAAGTTTTGTATATTAAATTCACAGCGTCAATTTTCAGACTCGTATGTTAGCTAGACAATACAAACTATATATTTACCATGCAGGGATAATCAATGCTAGACAATAAACATAATCTAAATTCGTCGCTTGACTTGACACGGGGCGACCGGTCACGACGGGGTTGTCAACCCGATAGATCTACCAACAATTCCTCGCGTGCAATACTTAAATGATTAAACGACATCATGGGCGCAGGGTCCATTTTGAGACCAATATGATGTCTCCCTCACGTACAATATATATATATCCTACTAATATGACAAATTTAATACACGAAGTTGTATGAATCCCCTTCCCTTGAGACCAGGCTGGCATCCGTCCCAACTTTACGGTCTGTTTCGCCTCGGAAACACCGTACCATCCCAATTTCCTCTAAACGTTCATTCATAAAAAATGTTTTACCTCGAAACGTATGACTTATCAAACTCCATATATTTTCAACGAAAATATACATCTTATATTAAAATGTATGTTTTAATCCAAAAACAATATTAAACCCTTTTATTGGCGCGTTCTACCCCCAAAATATATACAAAGCAGTAAAAAGAGGGGTTTAGTGACACTCACCTTTGGGTGCGTATTTTAAATAGCGCAATCCCAGAGATTGATTTCTACGCGTCCTAATATATATATAGGAATGATTTTTAAATCAATATTCTTCACAAAAATCCTAAGTTTCTCCGTTTCTTAGATTGTCACATAACTTTGAGATTTTCTCGAAAAATCATCGTTTTTGATTATGTTGGCACGTTAATATATATATATATATATATATATATGAGTCCATGTATATATATTTTTAATATTTTTGCGACTTGAACGATTTTATTGGTGACCGTTATCATGTAAATCCTTTAACACTCCCGTTTATATGTAATATATCTACGATTTACGCGTCGTAATATATACACATAAACGTACACATAAATTAACACCGTAACACGCGTAATCTCGTTAACTTATCTATTTTGTCATTTTTAAGGCAAGCATACATAAAATATCTTATATGTATCAAATTTCATGTTCGACAAACAAGTTACACGTTTAACGCGATTTTACCGTTTCTACCACATAAAACGCACAAGTGTACACGCATAGTCTAAATTTTCCACTATCATGTTAACACTTAACATATTTTCACATAACACATCTTAACACATAAGGTTCACCCAAAATTTACCCATACTAGTGTTTATTGAAAAATGCGTATTTTAGCGATTCGGTAACGTTTTCGGGCGTCGGAAATCACGTATGACCAACCAAACACCAAGTAAACGTAAAATTAGTTAAAAACATTTTTTTAAACTAAAAATATCAGTTTACTTACTGATCTAAATCAGTTTCATAAAAATCGTTCGAAAAGCCGATTTTTAATCGTTTTAAAGCATAGTTTTGCGTTAAACGTTTCTATAACCATCCCAACTCGAAATGACTTGATATTTTAACACAATACATGTTACTTACTGATTAAAATAGTGATCATAATCAGATTAGTGCATTTTTTGTGTAAGTCACATAAATCATGCGATTTCACGTATTTTACAACTCCTAATGCACCAAGTACAACATGCAAGACTAGTATGTGACAACTGTCACTTTTCCGTACATTCCGTACACTAATTCAATAGTAATTTGTGCTTTAATAACTGTGCATGATCTAGTTTACAAGAAAAATGAATTCATGATTACCGTTATATACATACAATGGCATTTCATGATTATCGTTGCTACATGCAACATGATATAGTTCTAATGATGCACATAACAGAATTGGCACCATTATCAGACAAACTAAAATGCTGACGAAGTTCAGTACATAGACAGACAGTGTTTTGAGGCCCAGTATGAGCCAGAGACTAAGTGATACACTAGTATAGTGTGTAGGAAAGTAAGGAATACAAAACTGCTTTTCTAGGTGATAGATAAAGTGTCGGAAAGTGCCTAAAAGCCCCTATAAAGTGCAGAATTCTGCATAAATCAGCAAAAATCAGCATTTTAATAAGTTTATTACATGCAAAAATATGGCAATATGGTCCTGAATGCTTTCCTAAGTGTCGGGGATTAAAAGCGTTACAAATGGGTACATGAAGAACACTAAATGGAATAGTTTGACACATTAACGAACCGGTATCTAACCGAACAATCGGACATTACCCGAAACACCAAAATTATACTAGAAGCACTGTTTTATTATTTCTGAGCTAGTTATGATCCCCGAATACCCTAACACCCACTAAAAATATCAAGTAACTAACACTTATAACTAATACTTGGATTTGGACTTTAACTTAACTAGATGTTGGAATTTACACTTGGACCCCCCCCCCCCACATATAAGTGGATGGTCATGTGACCCCACCATGATCCTCCAAAATCTTGCAAAGATTACCTAGATTTCCTTAGATCTTCCATGATCTTGCAAATCTCCATAAATCTTCCATGATCTTGCTTGGATTCTCCTAGATTTACTTAGATATTATAGTGTACTTTGAGGATTATAAGTAGCCATCTTCTTCAACACTTCTCAACACACACAAAACCTCCTTCTTCTTCCCCTTGTCTACGGCCCAAACCACACTCACACCATCATCATTTTTCATCCACCATCCAAGCATTCCAAGATCATTCCAAGGTGTTAGAAGGTGATTTATGAAGCTTCGTGCTTGTAGAACTTGAAGGACCTCCATCAATAGCTTTTATCCACTCCATTTTCATCTTGTGTTCTTCCCTAGCTTAGAGCTAGTAGTAAGATCCTTTTAACCTTTGATACTTCTATTTTTAGTTGGTTAAAAGATATATTATGTGGTAAATCACAAGAACACTAAAAGTCATAATCTTGATTCATGAACATAAAGCTTACATATGATGAAATAGTGATGAAACTATGTTGTTTAGTGTATGTATGATGTTTGCTTGTTATTTACTAGAGATTGTGATGTTGATCATCATATGGAGCTTGCTAGATTGTGATTAAACACGTGATCTAGCAAGTTAGAGGAAGATTATGTGATGAAATAAGATAATCATCTTCTTGTGTAAACATGAACTTGATGAATAAAATGATTTCTTGACAAATAATAAACAAGGTGAGTTGGTAGTCTTATGGATCCAAGATTTACAAATGATTTTCCAAGAGAACCAAGTTCAAAATATGATTTTTAATTGAACTTGATTCTTACTTAAACCTACACTATTTTTAGTGGAAAAACAAGTGTATAAACACTTATGAAACAAGAAGATCTAATAAATAAACATTTTTGTAAAATATGTTTACAAGTTGTAAACACCTAGTTTATTTAAGAATGAGATTTTTAGAGGAATAAACACACTTTAAAGGGCAACTAAACCCACTAAACACTTTACCAAGTTACTACAAGTTTTTGTGAAAGATCAAGTTCATGTTATTATGTAAATTGAATAGTTTTTGCACTTGGTAAGTGTAAGATGTCTAGGGTTTGATTGTGATTGATATGATGTTTTTTTGAAAAGAAAATGATATGCTTTATTAGCATGGACACCTCCATTTTCAAAGGAAATTATGGCGAAATTTTCTAAAAATACAAACACTTAGAAAAATATTTTCTAAACAAATATTTACAAGTATGTTTTAACTTTGGTTTCCATATAAACTATGCAGTGGATTTTGTTACAAAAAAATACAAATATTGGAGGTTGGTTTTTATTAATAAAAATGGGTGAATATATATTTAGAATATATATTTATAAGACACTTGTGTGAATATTTGTGTACTTTGTGAAATAGTTATGTTATTTTAGGGTAAAATAATATAACTTAACAAAAAAATACCAAGAACTCACAATCCCAAAATAATATCAAAGATCACAAGAAATGAAAATATGATTTTTGTAAATATTACAAAGTTGTATCATATTTTGGCAAGGAGAAAATATATTATTTTCGGAGGTAAAAATATATTTTCTTAGTATATTTAGAAGATACATTATTTTCGGGACAAAATAAGTTCAAATATATTTTCTTAAGTAAGACTTGAAAATACATCATTTTGGAAACTACAAATACAAGAATACGAATAAACATGTATGAAATACTCCCATCATTGGGAAGGAAATACTTGAGAAGTATTGATACAAAAATATTGTTTGACAATTATTCCAAAAATTAAGAGAAAAATGCCCGGATAGTCCCTGTGGTTTCACCTTTTTTCACCTATAGTCCCTATCTTTCTAAAACTACTTGAATAGTCCCTGTGGTTTTCCGTTTTGTTCTCGGATAGTCCCTGGGTCTAACTTCAGTTACTTTTCTCTGTTAAGAGGGGTGTGAAATGACAAAAATACCCTTTCTTAAAAGGCCAAACCATAGGGACTATCCGGGCATCTTCTTCATTTTTATTTATATAACCCCACCACCACACTTCATCTTCAACCTCCACCCACCATCACCCTCCTCCACCCTCCACCATCACCGGCCGCCGCCGGTCTCCGCCGCGCAGAACCACCTGAAAACAGCAAATATTTATATGAAAAGATGTCGATTCAGCAAACCCAAATCACCTAAAATCACCCAAATTACCGAGAATCAGTAAACCCAAATCACCTAAAATCGGTTTGCCAGAAAAGATGTCGATTCAGCAAACCCAAATTACCTAAAATCAGTAAACCCCAATCACCTAAAATCAGTAAACCCAAGTCGCCAAATCACCTGCAAATCACCAAATCACCTAAAATCAGTTAACCCAAATCACCTAAAATCAGTAAATCCAAATCACCAAAATCACCTGCAACCCCATCGGCTCCGTCAATGTGTTCTGCGCTGGAATCGGTTTCAGAAAAGATGTCGGAATCAGTAAACCCTTGACGGAATTCTTAGTTCAGAATCAGTAAAACCTTGACTGAATCGACGGTGGCGGTGGTTTAGGTGGTGGTGGCTTGATGATGGTTGTATAAGGAGGGAGAGGGTGGATCAATGGTGGTGACGGTGTTGAGAGGTGGGTGACGGTGTTGCTGGTGGTGGTGGTAGGTGTGTTGATGACAGGTGGGGTGTTGGAGGTGGCGGGTTGATGGTGGTGGCGGTGACAGGTTGATGGTGGTGGCGGTAGCGGGTTGATGGTGGTGGCGGTGACAGGTTGATGGTGGTGGTGGCGGGTTGATCAATGGTGGTGAAGGTGTTGAGAGGTGGGAGAGAGAGATCTCTGTGTGTGAGAATGGTAGAGAGAGAGAGGAATAGAGAGAGAAGATAGTTGTGTTTATATATATAAAAGAGAAAGATGCCCGGATAGTCCCTATGGTTTGGCGTTTTAAGAAAGGGGATTTTTGTCATTTCACACCCCTCTTAACAGAGAAAAGTAACTGAAGTTAGACCCAGGGACTATCCGAGAACAAAATGGAAAACCACAGGGACTATTCAAGGAGTTTTAGAAAGATAGGGACTATAGGTGAAAAAAGGTGAAACCACAGGGACTATCCGGGCATTTTTCTCAAAAATTAATTATAATTTAAAGTTAAAATAATTATTATTTTAACAAAAAGTTATAACTTGGAATAACAATGAAGACATAAAAGAAACGTAACTAAAAAACGTGAATACTAAGGCAAGGCACGACCCGCTCGTCTAATAGACCCTAGTACATTGTAGGGAGTTGTGTTTGATGAGGAAATTTTAGTTACGAGTACTGAAGACGTAAACCAGTGAGTTCATGCTCCCCCTTTTCTCTTAAATGTTTTCGGTTTTATAACTCTCGGGGGGTGAAATACATGTTACGAATGCTTAAACGGTATGAAATACTAGATCATGTGAGCATAGACTTAATATTGAAATGCCATTAATACTTAATTAGGGACGAGGGTTAGATCTAACGGGTACGGCCGAGCCCCACTCATGGTCCTCGTGTGATCACTTGAGTGCTTCGGTGTCCCAGTCGAGGGAAATCGACATAGTCAAGGGAAATTGACATAGTCAAGGTAAATTGACATAGTCGAATGGAAATTCGAGATAGTCGAGGGAAATCGACATAGTCGAGGGAAAATCGACAAGGGTATAAGCCTACTCATTTCGAGTGCTCCCTATGTCCTCACATGCCTTAATGTCCTTGTAGAACATTTATTTGATATATACATAAATGCTTTTGATACCTGTTTCAAAGGAGTCTCTAAAAGGTTTACAAGATTACAAGTACTCACATAAAACGCATGAACTCGCTCAACTTTTGTTGATGTTTTCCAAAATTACATGTATTTCAGGTGACAGGATGGATCTTGGGCGCGGGTGTCGTAACTAGAAGTGGACTTCAAGTTTAGATGTCATCCACCTTTGTTGGTTTGTAACCTAGTCGAAGGTTGTGTTTTAAAACTTAAATAACCGGTGTTTGTAATACTCAAGTTTTATGAATGGATGAACATCGTTTTGATCATGTAGTTGTTTATTACGATTGAATGCAATGATATTAAACCAGTCACACATCATACGCTTCCGCAAAAGTCAGGGTGTGACAGTTTGGTATCAGAGCTTCGATTGTAGTGAACTAGGATTCCTTCTCGAGTCTACACTACAATCACTAGAACTCTCTCACAAAAACATTTTTACAAAAGGAAAGGTTTTTCATTGCATTCACGTAAGCGTCAAGATCCATGAGTCAAATAAATTTTCAAAAAGAGACAAGGCAAGGACATTAGTAGGGAATACCACAAAATAAGGTGCCAACTAAGGCATAGTCTACACAAGTTAGACTTGCCAAAGACAAAATGACCCCCCCCCCCCAGAGGATAAACAAGAGTTATATGTGATATGATGCATCAAATTGCCTGTTTATGCTAAGTAACATATTTGTTTACTGATATATACATACGAATAAGTGTACGGAATAATTATTGACGTGAATAAGATACTTTCGACTCCGACTCCTATTATTGTACTTATCCGCACGATGAAGCTATCGACCTCGCGTTCATTGCAAAGCTCATGGCTGGAGTGATTACCAAACGAGATAATGAGCTTGCGTCCGTAGGAAATGGCTGCTCTTCTCCCTCGATCGTGAAGGTGCCTAACTACGGTAGTAACGGCGAGGCAGAGGCGACAACCTTGAACGAATTCTTAATCAACGGGACGAGATCCCTGCGGCTTTTGTGAAGCAAGATTGACGACATACTTGACCAGAAAAGGAAGATGAAGTATTCACCTTGTAGGTGCCCCTCCAACTACCATGAATCCTCCTTATTCCTACTTCGTTTAATCATCATGCCTATTCGCGCGTAACGATAACGAGTGTTAGCGCATGGATAACCGCAATGGTCATTTTCATGTCAGAGGTATAAGGACAGTAGTGTCCCCTCTTTGATTGATCATCTGCTTGGACGAGGGAAAATTGGGGTAATTGTGCAAGACGGTTTATTATTACGGGGGCCCACGTAATAACAACTTGTAGTGCATGGGAATCCTGGTGGACTCTGCGGGTCAGGTTAATGATCACCATCCCTCCAAAAATAATCTATAGGTGTTCACACCTTCATCTGGTAGAACAATACATAGACCATTGCTTTAGCACTTTATAAAGTAGGAAACATGTCTTGCCTACTTCGTGTCTGACACTTCTACCCGTGTATGAGACATTTGGGAACCGATATTTAAGCAAGTGAAGATGGATAACATTCAGAATGATCCAGTGACGTTACACTCTCTATCACCCCTACATAAACAGCCCCCATCTCAGGGAAAGTATACCCGTCTTGTGAAGCTAAAGACCAAAGAGAGCTAACGTAGGAGGAAAATCACCACTACCTTATGAAAACTCAGTAATTGTTTCCTCACTCGTACATTGTTGATTATATAAGCATGTGATATTGGGTGATTACATGATTGCTTAAGGTACGATGTGCCTCATAGACAATTATGGAATGTTGTCTAACTTACCTCATACCTTTTGACAGAAGAGAATGCCGCCCAGATGTGACACAAACACCAGTACATTACCAAGGACAGAAGCCGAGCTTCAAGAAAGAATCTCACAGGCAATAGCACGACATGAAGCCCTCCGCTCCGAACACAGCGGTGGCACTTCCGGAAATAACCCTCCAACTGGCTGCACCTATAAACAATTCCTGGACTGCAAGCCATTGAATTTTGATGGCACAGGAGGTGCCGTTGCATTTGTTCATTGGGCAGAAAAGACTGACTCTGTTCTAAGAATGAGTAACTGTTCACCCCAGTAGAGTGTTACCTTTATCTCAGGGTTGTTTTTGGATGGCACACTCTCCTGGTGGAACCTTCAGGTTCAGACCCTTGGTGCAGATGCTGCTTATGCACTGAGCTGGGACGAGCTCAAGGAAATGATGGAGAAGAAATACTGTTCTAGGGCTGAAATTCAGAAGCTTGAGGTGGAGTTCTGGAATTTGAAAATGGACGGGCTGAAGATTTCTGAGTACGTCCAGCGATTTCACGACTTGTCTAGGGTCGTCCCCTACTTAGTCAAGCCGGAATTCAAGAGGATTGAACGATTCATTTGGGGACTTGCACCTCAAATTAGGAGCATGGTTACTACCTCAAAGCCCTCGACCATCGCAGAGGCTATCGATTTGAGTGTCACTCTTACTAAAGAAGCTCTGCGCATGGGAAAATTTTCGGAATCTGAGGATAACAAGAAAGAGACTCACGTGGAGTCATCAGGAAACAAGAAGAGGAAGTCTTCAAACCTAAAGGTAGGCACCCAAGTCGGCTATGGAAGCTCTAAAGCTAACAAAAGAAAGGAAGTGAACCCGCCGCATGGCAGGAAAGCTTATGGAGCCACTAATAAGGCTGGTGGTAAGGTCTACTTGGGGACTAAGCCGAGGTGCAAGGAATGCAATTTTTACCATGAAGGTCAATGTCTGAGGCCTAAGTGTGGGAAGTGTGGAAAAGAAGGGCACAACAAGGACGCCTGCTGGGCGAAGGATCCAGATGGAAGAGATAATGGTAGAGTACCAGGTTGCTACAGATGTGGTGAAGCAGGACACTTTAGGAAAGATTGCCCTAGGAAGAAGCAAGCAAGGAAGGGTTTTCACGATTGAAACTCGTGAAGCACGCCAGGATCCAGATGTGGTTACGGGTACGTCCCCTATTAACCAACCTTATGCCTCCATTTTTTATTAATACTGGCACCAACTTTAACCTTGCATGCGTAGAACCTAAGAAACTGCTTGACCTAGTTTCGAGTAGAATAAACGTCTTGTATTCTTTAGAAATGGGCATATAGAAGGCTAGTTTAAGCAGACGAAGCGACTAAGGATTATATTTTGGGAGCTCAGAAGGCCGGAGCCTTCTATTACCAATGACTTGGGGAGTCATGTTGTAGTAGTCGGCATGGATTGGATATCCAAGGATAGAGCTGAAGTTGTTCCTTATAAGGGAAATCAGTCGCATCCCTTTTGCGAATGATGAAACACTTATAGTACGCAACCTTCTTGCATTAGGTGCAAGGGTACTAGACCGTGGGTCTGCGACATCTCTCATTGATCGAAGAGACACAGAAGCGCCTCCGAGTAGACTGTAGAGCCTTTCTAGCTCATGTTGCCGATAGGAAGGCCTAGGAGCTGGAGCTAGAAGACAACCCGTGGTGGAGGAATTCCCAGAAGACCTTCCTGAAGACTTGCCAGGAACACCTCCACAGCAACAAGAGGAGTTTAGGATGAACCTAGTGCTAGGAGCGGCAGTAGTGCCGAATGACGCCTTACCGACTAGCCTCGTTTGAGAAGCATGAGCCTCCTATATAACTGTAAGAGCTGCTAGACAGAGGGAATTAAGGACACGAGAAAAAAGTTGACAGTTTCCACTTTGCATCAATTCCAGAGAATTGGATATCAAGGATTGGTATCCTTTGCCAAGGATTGATGACATGAACAGACCAATCGTCAGTTACCACTCAAAGATCAACTTGAGGACAGGATGTCCTCAACTGTGAATATAAGAAGGAAATATCCCTAAAATGACCTTTAGGACTCGCTTCGAGCGTTACGAGTTCCTTCTCGTACCGTTTGGCTTAACACATGCATCGACAGTATTCATGGACCTCATGAATCGAACGTGTAAGCCATACCTGGATAGAACATGATTATATTTATTGACTACATTCTTATATGGCCAACGACCAAGGAAGGTCGTGAACAACATCTGCAATTTATCTTGCAACTCTTGGGGAAAGAGCAGTTATGTGCTAAGATGTCGAAAAGCGGATTTCGAATTCGCGAGGTAAGAACTTTAGGATACATGGTGGATAAGAATGAGATTTATGCCAACCCTGCAACCAAGAGCTAAGGAGTTAGAGTTGCAATTATGTGACGCTTCTCGACAAAGTCTCGACTGCGCGTCGATGCAACGAGACCACGGCATTGCATACTCGTCACGTTGATTAAGGGATCATGAGAAGAAACCTTGATCTAGATACAGTAATTGCGCGCCACAAACTTGACGTCATTACCTGTAAGAAAACGCTGCACGACCCTTACTGATCACAAGGTTTGCAGCACACCGTTGATCGTAAGAACTTAAATATTAACGAAGAAGGACTGAGCTACTGGACGATGCAGACTGTATGGACATGTTACGTACTTGTGTGATAAACTTTGATGAAAAGTTGGAACACTCACTTACCCTTAGTGGAGTTTTCCTCCAATAGTATTTATCACACCGCTGTTTAAACAACTTCGTGTGAAGCTTTAGATGGAACATAATAAGTCGATCCCCGTTGTGTTGAACGGAGACCAGGGATAAACAATCTACTGACCCGAGTTGGTTCAGGAAAAATTAGAGGCAAGAATGTTAAGATATGTGATCATATCAACACAGCCCGCATAATACAGAAAGATTGCGCCGACGAGCGGCAGAAATCGTAGGAATTTGAGATAAGAAGTATGGCTTTAATGGGAACCTCGCCTCGAGAAGGCGTGGTGCGATTTGGAAAAGTGAAAGATTGGATCCCCGGTATATTAGACCTTTCGAGATCCTGGTAGGGATCGGAACCATTGCGCACAAGCTGAAACTTCCAGAAAAGATCAGTAGTAATCGAGACACATTCCATGTGTCAAGTCTTTAGAGGAGTCTAACTCAAGGAACAATCGTTGTTCCCACAAACAAGATTCACGTCAACGACAAACTCAAATTTACTATAGAACCTGTTAAAGGTTGCGGACTGAAAGTCCACAAAACACGGAGGAGACATAATTGACTTACTTGAGTACGTTAGAATTCATATCATGACCCAGAGCTACATGGGAACATGAAGGCAAATTTTATATCTAAGTGACCACATTTGATTCACAACTCCCCTGCAACCGATGGCATCGCTTGAATTTCGGGATGAAATTATTTTAACGGGGGGAGACTGTGACAACTGTCACTTTTCCGTACATTCCGTATACTAATTGAACAGTAATATGTGCTTTAATAACTGTGCATGATCTAGTTTACAAGACAAACGAATTCCTGAGTACTGTTATATACATACAATGGCATTTCATGATTATCATTGCTACATGCAACATGATATAGTTCTAATGATGCACAGAACAGAATTGGCACCATTATCAGACAAACTAAAATGCTGACGAAGTTCAGTACATAGACAGACAGTGTTTTGAGGCCCGGTATGAGCCAGAGACCAAGTGATACACTAGTATAGTGTGTAGGAAAGTAAGGAATACAAAACTGCTTTTCTAGGTGATAGATAAAGTGCCGGAAAGTGCCTAACCCCCCCCCCCCCCCCATAAAGTGCAGAATTCTGCATAAATTAGCAAAAATCAGCATTTTAATAAGTTTGTTACATGCAAAAATATGGCAAAATGGTCCTGAATGCTTTGCTAACTGTCGGGATTAAAAGCGTTACAAAGGGTACATGAAGAACACTAAATGGAATAGTTTGACACATTAACGAACCGGTATCTAACCGAACAACCAGACATTACCCGAAACACCAAAATTATACGAGAAGCACTGTTTTATTATTTCTGAGCTAGTTATGATCCCCGAACACCCTAACACCCATTAAAATATCAAGTAGCTAACACTTATAACTAATACTTGGATTTGGACTTTAACTTAACTAGATGTTGGAATTTACACTTAGACCCCCCCCCCACATATAAGTGGATGGTCATGTGACCCCACCATGATCCTCCAAAATCTTGCAAAGATTACCTAGATTTCCTTAGATCTTCCATGATCTTGCAAATCTCCATAAATCTTCCATGATCTTGCTTGGATTCTCCTAGATTTACTTAGATATTGTAGTGTACTTTGAGGATTATAAGTAGCCATCTTCTTCAACACTTCTCAACACACATAAAACCTCCTTCTTCTTCCCCTTGTCTACGGCCCAAACCAAACCACACTCACACCATCATCATTTTTCATCCACCATCCAAGCATTCCAAGATCATTCCAAGGTGTTAGAAGGTGATTTATGAAGCTTGGTGCTTGTAGAACTTGAAGGACCTCCATCAATAGCTTTTATCCACTCCATTTTCATCTTGTGTTCTTCCCTAGCTTAGAGCTAGTAATAAGATCCTTTTAACCTTTGATACTTCTATTTTTAGTTGGTTAAACGATATATTATGTGGTAAATCACAAGAACACTAAAAGTCATAATCTTGAATCATGAACATAAAGCTTACATATGATGAAATAGTGATGAAACTATGTTTTTTAGTGTATGTATGATGTTTGCTTGTTATTTACTAGATATTGTGATGTTGATCATCATAAGGAGCTTGCTAGATTGTGATTAAACACATGATCTAGCAAGTTAGAGGAAGATTATGTGATGAAATAAGATAATCATCTTCTTGTGTAAACATGAACTTGACGAATAAAATGATTTCTTGACAAATAATAAACAAGGTGAGTTGGTAGTCTTATGGATCCAAGATTTACAATTGATTTCCCAAGAGAACCAAGTTCAAAATATGATTTTTAATAGAACTTGATTCTTACTTAAACCTACACTATATTTAGTGGAAAAACAAGTGTATAAACACTTATGAAACAAGAAGATCTAATAAATAAACATTTTTTGTAAAATATGTTTACAAGTTGTAAAACCTAGTTTCTTTAAGAATGAGATTTTTAGAGGAATAAACACACTTTAAAGGGCAACTAAACCCACTAAACACTTTACCAAGTTACTACAAGTTTTTGTGAAAGATCAAGTTCATGTTATTATGTAAATTGAATAGTTTTTGCACTTGGTAAGTGTAAGATGTCTAGGGTTTGATTGTGATTGATATGATGATTTTTGAAAAGAAAATGATATGCTTTATTAGCATCGACATCTCCATTTTCAAAGGAAACTATGGCGAAATTTTCTAAAAATACAAACACTTAGAAAAATATTTTCTAATCAAATATTTACAAGTATGTTTTAACTTTGGTTTTCCATATAAACTTTGCCATGGATTTTGTTACAAAAAAACACAAATATTGGAGGTTGGTTTTTATCAATAAAAATGGGTGAATATATATTTAGACTATATATTTATAAGACACTTGTGTGAATATTTGTGTACTTTGTGAAATAGTTATATTATTTTAGGGTAAAATAATATAACTTAACAAAAAATACCAAGAACTCACAATCCCAAAATAATACCAAAGATCACAAGAAATGAAAATATGATTTTTGCAAATATTACAAAGTTGTATCATATTTTGGCACGGTGAAAATATATTATTTTCGAAAGTAAAAAAATATTTTCTTAGTATATTTAGAAGATACATTATTTTTGGGACAAAATAAGTTCAAATATATTTACTAAAGTAAGACTTGAAAATATATCATTTTGGAAACTACAAATACGAGAATACGAATACACATGTATGAAATACTCCCATCCTTGGGAAGGAAATACTTGAGAAGTATTGATACAAAAATATTGTTTGACAATTATTCCAAAAATTAATTATAATTTAAAGTTAAAATAATTATTATTTTAACAAGAAGTTATAACTTGGAATAACAATGAAGACATAAAAGAAACGTAACTAAAAAACGTGAATACTAAGGCAAGGCACGGCCCGCTCGTCTAATAGACCCTAGTACATTGTAGGGAGTCGTGTTTGCTGAGGAAATTTGAGTTACGAGTACTGAAGACGCAAACCAGTGAGTTCATGCTCCCCCTTTTCTCTTAACTGTTTTCGGTTTTATAACTCTCGGGGGTGAAATACATGTTACGAATGCTTAAATGGTATGAAATGCCTATGAAATACTAGATCATGTGAGCATAGACTTAATATTGAAATGCCATTAATACTTAATTAGGGAAGAGGGTTAGATCTAACGGGTACGGACGAGCCCCGCTCATGGTCCTCGTGTGATCACTTGAGTGCTTCGGTGTCCCAGTCGAGGGAAATCAACATAGTCAAGGGAAATTGACATAGTCAAGGTAAATTGACATAGTCGAAGGGAAATTCGACATAGTCGAGGGAAATCGACATAGTCGAGGGAAAATCGACAAGGGTATAAGCCTACTCATTTTGAGTGCTCCCTATGTCCTCACATGCCTTAATGTCCTTGTAGAACATTTATTTGATATATACATAAATGCTTTTCATACCTGTTTCAAATGAGTCTCTCAAAGGTTTACAAGATTACAAGTACTCACATAAAACGCATGAACTCGCTCAACTTTTGTTGATGTTTTCCAAAATTACATGTATTTCAGGTGACAGGATGGATCTTGGGCGCGGGTGTCGTAACTAGAAGTAGACTTCAAGTTTAGATGTCATCCACCTTTGTTGGTTTGTAACCTAGTCAAAGGTTGTGTTTTAAAACTTAAATAACCGGTGTTTGTAATACTCAAATTTTATGAATGGATGAACATTGTTTTGATCATGTAGTTGTTTATCACGATTGAATGCAATGATATTAAACCAGTCACACATCATACGCTTCCGCAATAGTCAGGGTGTGACATAGTAAACTTTATGACAAAGTTTTATATCATTAAACACTTCAAAATAATCATATTTTAGTGTTTATAATCTGATCAAAAATCATTTTTATCAAATCATGTTTAAATCATCATTTCATGCTTTCATATCATCATGCATGTTCATGTATGTGCATCTAATGCACTCATACAACATCAACATCATTACTTATGATCTAATCATACTCAAGAACATATTAAATCCATGTTATTACAAATTATAACCTATACCATCCATCATCACATAATCATTCATAAATAATCATTCATACATAATGCCAGTGTTCTTACATTTATGAGTATATGACTAAAAATTACATGCATGCATACACATACACATACACGAAATTTATATACTCACATGAACTTCCAAAAGTTCAATTTTTATCATGTTACTTTCAAATCTTGAAACCCTTTTTAAAACATTCCTTTATGACATATTTGATTCTTACATGCATCCTCTTTTTCAAGTAACATGTTTATCATAAATCTTTCAATCAAAATCAAAACACAATCATTTACACACACACATATACCTACAGCTACACACACATACTTATTCATCCATTTTTGTTTCCTTTGAAAACTCATTTGTTTTAGTTTTAAGTTTTGTGAATTTTCTTAAGAATCTAGAGAAACTTTTCACTATCATTTTCATCACCAAAAATCAAGAACATGTTTAAGAAAATAGTTTTTATACCTTCAAGATTCAAGTGGGTTTTTGAATGAAAAAGATGGTGTGAAACTTGTTCTAGCTTGAATCTTCTTGAAAACACCTTTAAACCTTCAAATGAACTTGAAATCTCCTTGAAATGGATCATGTAGGAGTATGGATCTTCAAAATTTTTGAAAATTTAGTGGGTGTTTGTGTGTGATCAGCCATGAATCAAGAGAGAGAGAGAGAGAGTGAGTTGGTGTGATTTTTGAAATGTTACTTGGATTATGTGAAGTTTGCAAGATATGAGAAGATTCTCAAGAAAGCATAATCATCACCCACCAAATTTTCATCCAATAAATGGAAGGGAGAGGAGAGGAGAGAGAAGGTGTTGCATGGCAGCCAACTAACATATTTTGTCCCACATTACTCACATATGTCGTGTATATATACATATATATATACAAATCTCGACCAAAAACTGGTATTTTACTGGATACCGGGTATTTTATCTAGTGTTTTAATCCCGTTTTAGTGCGTTTCAAATTATTTTTATCATTCTATAAAAATAATCACACAAAATTATTACTGAAATAATTATCAGTTGCCTTTACTGGCTTCGTTGACGGTATTTTGTCTAATGCGCACAGTATCGCGCGGTACGCGCTCAAACTCGAAAAATAGAGTTTCTTAGCGTTTTAATTTACTTTTCCTCATGAATATGATTAAAATAATTATTCTAATCATAACAAACTATTTTTAGGATTTTAAAACTGATCGGGTGGTCACCGACGTTCGTTTCGCATTTTAACCGTTACGCGATAAGCGTTAATTTTATCGTTGCCAACATAATTTTTACCAAGGTTTAAATTTACCAACTCATTAAATTCCACATATAAACATCATAATTAGTCAAATACAGTCTTTTATCTATTCACAACACGTGTTACAATTGTATGGTACGACCTAAAAAGCCGGGTGTCACACCTTGTTGTTCATTTGTTCATGCACACTTAAAATTTTCACTCTCAAACACTTCTCTGGAGCATCCTGGTCATCTAGGAAGCTTTCTCAAGTTTAATCTTCGGGCTAAGGACCATTGTAAGTGTTCTTAGCTTCTGTAGTTAAGGTTTTATTAGCTTAATGACCGAAAGTCAAAGATATCGTAATTATACTTTGACTTTGTGATTAATCACTAACGGTCCAGCCATTATTCGAATTGAAAGTGGCTATGTGTTGGTAATTAAGTAGGTGATAACCCTTAAAAGGGCACCTTCTAATTATCACGTTATCTCAGTCAATTTTCGGGTCAATGCAACAAGTCAAAACAGTCAACTTTTCAAAATATAATTAAAACTGATAATGCAGAAGTTATGAAACATGTTTTGACACTTAAATAACTTGGTAAATATTATAAGAACATGTTTAGACATGTTCAATCCGACAATTCTGAGTTTAGGCTCGGTTCGCAACCGAAAGTCGCAAAAGTAGACTTTTGCTTTGACTTTCAGTTCTGACCCGAATTAGCTTAGGTTAGTTATGCCTTAGGGTTCCTTTGTGACCATATTATGTGTTAGTATAACCCTCTGAGGTTATACTACATGCTCCCTTAGAAATCAGAGATTAATTGCATGTTCCGTTATTTGCTTAAAATTGACTAATATGCCCTTATGTTATTAAAACGAGATTTTTGAAAATGTGAGAGAACAAAAAGCTTTATTACTGATATATAAGTATGTCACAAAAATTTGACATCAGTTTCTGCTCTCAAACTAAAGTTATGCAAGATTTCGTAAAATGAAACTTTTTGTTAATTAAATTGCATTTTTAGCATAAATCATGTTTAAACCCAAATTTTGGCACCAAACCCATTGCCTACTGTTTTAATATAATTTTTATGAATATTTGGAATTTTTGGTCAAATTTTATACTGGCCATAACATAGAGTTCTTGCATAAATTCGGTAAATGACGATATTACCCTTTTCATTCATAAAATGAGATTAACACATGATTAACATGCCAAACCTTTTTCTACTGTTTTATATATTAGATAAAATATTTTAAATAGTTAAGGCTGATCAAAAACTCAGATTTCCTTAAACATTTCAAATATCGTCAATTATCGACTTTTACGCAAATTAGGCGCATAGTATAGTTTAAAACCATATTTAGCACCTAAGACATGATACCTACAGATTTTATAAATAAATTTTAATAATTTCACAGTAAGTATAAGTCTTGAACTCAGACTTCCAAATTTTACCTCAAAAGCATATGGAAATCACCAAAATGCCCCTACGGTTCATAGTTTGGCCATAAATGATTAAACACACATATGTATGATATCTTACTAATGTAACATGATAAAATAAATATTTTTACTGAATATTTTAGACCAGAACCTCAGTTTAAGTTTAAACCTCTTTTATAAACTTTAAAATGACCAAAATACCCTTACGGGACTTAAATTGGTCTTAAATTCATTTGGGGCATAATTGTTGATATCCTACTGATATCACAACATATTTTAAGCATAATAACTTATGGAAATTGTACTTGACTCATCCGGTTACGCGTTGTGCCTATACGCGTTCGGTACGGTTTATGTAACTAGTTTGCATAAATTAGCCGAAACGGATCAAACCTTATCATTTTTACTTCAAAATCCAGAATCTATTTAGTTTACCCATTTTATACAAGTCTTCAGACTTGTCGAGTCTAAATCACATTCCAATCCAGTCACCGCTTAATCGAGAGTTTCGTGCTGTAAACCTTTCTTTAAAACTAACCGGTCTAAGTTACAACTTAAACAAGACCCATTAGGAATCTAATAGGTTAATAAAACCTTTGTTCCAGATTGAGAGCCCTGGTAGAAGTATTTGCACTTGTTTGAGTAGGATTTATGGCTGAGAATACAAATTTTACATTTTAAGCTTAGGTAAATACTTTTAACTTATTTTCCCTTATACGGGCTTGGGATACGGTAAAATATTACCGCTTGGTTGGGTGTAGAAACTTTTTAATCGAATATGGTTAAATTGCATAATCCCATTGTAATCAGTGTTGCTTGATAACAAATAACATTGGGGGTTAACAACCGTGTCCTGGATATCCTCGGCTCATTTAAAAAGCGTAAATGGCCACGACTTAAGCACGGGGTATAGGCATACACCTGTCAGTTGTGTATGTAAAAGATATGCTCATTTGCTGGGGTGACCCACCGTGAGTTTATATTTGTGGTGTGTTGGTTAATCTTTTTTATACCGGCCCTAAATGTTGGACAAACATGTAAATCTGATACCGGCCCTAATTGTCCCAAGTTATAAAATGTTTGTGCCTTGTGCATTTAAACCAATTTTCATAAATGTTTTCAAAAGAGTCGGTTAATTGTATTTACCAGTGTAAACTGATGTATTTTTTCCAAAAAGACTAAGTGACAAGTACCGTACGTAATTGGCTGGGAGCTCGGGGCGTTAATAAAGAATCTTGCAAGTTCTGAACGTCTAAAGTCTGTTGAACAATATTTATATTTCTATTTTAAGATCCGCCTGTGGATCCACTTACAATCCTTTGTATAATGTTTATTTATACTTTGAATTTCGGTTTATAATATTATTTTCATCCAAGACTTCTGCTGTGCATTAAACTGTATATATTTGACTATGACGATATCAACTACGTCACGATACTCCCTGCCGGGCCCACCGGTAATACGTGGAAATAACAGGGTGTGACACTTGTATACTCGCCAACATTCTTTTTGATATATTTTAATACATGTTACAGGTTGATAGTAGCCGAGGAAACGAGAAACTTGCTAGGATGCTGCTTAGAAACACATCTTAGTTAATTTAGAAGCTTTTGAACAATATTTGGGATGTTTTGTACTTGATATTTAGTGGTTGTGAAACTTGATGCTTAGACAATGTTTGAATCTAATTAATCTATATTGAAACTATAGTGTTACGGAAACTCATGAGCAATCTGAACGCTTAGTGTCGCACCCCGATGTTTCTGCCATCGATTGGGGTGTGACAGCTGGACAGTCAAGTAAAACACTGTTACATTGAAACTATTGCTAAACTAAGAGAAAACAATTGGATTTCCAAAATTGCTGGAAGGGTTCCAACACTTTTGGAATACGTTAACTAGTTGACCCAAAACTTTGACAATCCAGTACTTTGTTTTGTGTTTTCCAGTTCTTTGACTGTTCCAGTAGTTTGAGTTGGTTGTCTGAGAAGCTTTCGGGGGGGGGGGGGTTATGGACTCTTAAATTTACTTCAACATATTCCATCAGGCAGGAAAGATGGTTCCCTTGGGTTTTGGCTTTCATTATCAGCAGATCTTACATAACCCAACAATTTTATCCAAAACTTTCAAATTTGTGGGTAGACAAAGTACTTAGGTAGTTTCGTACCGATATCTTGACCCACATGAAGCTCTATAACCAAACCAAACTAACAAATTCACATGAGATAATTAGATTATCTGCTGATTCTTGAGCATGATTGCACAAGGATCCGTGGACAACGCTACCCTCTTGATAATCAAGGCTTCCCTCATGGGGATACGGTGTGACAATTGTTAAATTTGCATGTATCCGTACAATAATTAGACAATGATTAAGTGCTTAATGACTGTGCTGATTTACAATTAATTACTTGAATTGCTTTCTGATTATTGTTATCATACATACATGTGCATCACATATTGCTCAATGCCATATCATTATTGCATGCAACACTTATTGATTCAAATGATGCACGAAACAAAGTTAGCACAGTTATCAGACAAATCAGAAAAATGCTGACAGAGTTCAGTACATAGACAGACATGGTATTGAGACACAAACTGAGCCAGAAACCAAGAGTTACACTAGTATAGTGTGTAGGAAAGTAAGGATCATAAAACTGTCTTCCTAGTGATAGTTTAAGTGCCGGAAAGTGCCTAAAACTCACACAAACTGCAGAATTCTGCAGAATTCAACAAAATTCAGCATTTAAACAACTAAATATCATGCGGAAATATGGTTAAATGGTCCAGAATGCTTTCCTAAGTGTCAGGAATCAAAACTGTCACAAAAGGTAACATAAAGCACACTAAACTACGTAGTTTAGCACCTTAACAAACCGGTAACCAACCGAACAACCGGACACTACCGGAAACACCAAATTTTCACTAAAAGCATTGTTTTATCATTTTCGAGCTAGTTATGGTCCCCGAACATCATACTATATAACATCCTAGTAACTAAACACCTAACTATAGCACTTAGATTTCAACTAAATAACCTAACTAACAATTACACCCTAATCTATACCCCCTCCTATTCACGGCCAACAAGCATGGCCCACTATTGATTTTAGTTGATTATTAAAATAGATCTTGTCTACAACTTTTTATAACATATGAACCATTAGACTTAACATTGTTGGAGAATTATAAGTTAAACTACAAGTCCTTCACCTCTCATTCTTTCACAACATAACACACTCACTTCACTCTCTTCTCCTCTCCCACTCTCGGTCGTGAACCACCCACACACCACCATCATCATCATTCAACCTCCAACCATTTTCAAGGCATACAAAGGTGTAAAAAGCATAACAAGGAAGCTAGGAGCTCTTGGAAGTGGACGGACCTCTCATACAAGCTTTTAACCACCTCATTCATCATCTTCATCTTCTTGTGTTCATCCCTAGCCTTGAGCTAGTAGTAAGATCATTCTAAACTCCATTTTACATCTTATTTAGTTGGTTAAAGAATGATACAAGTAGCTTAACATGAAGAACACTAATGATCAAGAACATGAAACTTAAACATAAGCTTAAAAATCATAATAATACATGTTTAGTGTATGTGTTAGTATTGATTGTTGATTGTTTGTGTTAATGATGTTAAACATCATATGAACTTGCTAGATAGTGATTAAAGACATAATCTAGCAAGATGAGAGGATGACTATGTTATGATCATCCTTATGTGAAACATGAACTTAAAAGATTAAATGTTTTCTTGAATAATGATGATCAAAGTGTGATGAGAGTCTTGTAAATATGTGATTTCAAGAATAATTTTTCAAGAAACCAAGTTAAAAATACAAGATTTACATAAACTTGGTTCTTAAAGAAATTAACCACATTTTTAGTGGTTAATCAAGTATAGAAACATATATTTAACAAGAAAAATTCAAGAAGAAATATTTTTAGAAAATCAATCTACAAGTTGTGAAGATCTAAATTCTTCAATAATGATGTTTTTTAATAAACAATCATACTTTAAAGGGTAACTAAGCCTACTAAACACACTAGTAAGTTACTACAAATTTTTATAAATTTTCAAGTTTATGAAGTAGTGATTATGGCTTGATTTTGGAAAATTGGTAAGTATTATTTGATTTGTTGTTGATTGTGATGATTTATAAAAGAAAATGATATGCTTTGAAAGCATGGAAACCTCCATTTTTAAGGGGAAACTATGGCAAAATTTTTCTAGCAATTTAACACTTAGAAAAATATTTTTAAACAAATATTTACAAGTATATTTTAACCATGAATTTTCATATAAAATTTGCCATAATTTTTATTACAAAATTACAAAATATTGGAGGTTGGTTTTTGATAATAAAAGTGACTAAATATATATTTAGGAGAATATATATATTTAGATGTCACCATGTGTGTGATTATTTGTATATTATGTGTATTAGTTATATTATTTTAGGACTTGAAATAATATAACTCACCAAAATACCAAAAATTATAATACAAAATATTACCAAAATTCCAAGAAATAAATATATAATTTATACCCAAAATATTGGATAAACCGAACAAGGAATATAACTTACATAAATATTCTGGAAATAAATTAATAAGTATATTTTGGTAATTGGTATTTTGGACACCAAGAGAACAAAAATATTATTTTTATAATTATTACCAAGATATATCATATTTTTGACAAGAAGAAAATATATTATTTTTTGGTAAATAAAAATATATATGTTTTCTTGAAATTATTAGAAGATATATTATTTTTGGGAGAAAATATATATATATATTTTCTTAAATAAACTGAGAATATATTATTTTTGGGTGAGAAATGGATTTATAAATATTTTCTAAAGATAATCTTGAAAATATATTATTTTTGAGATTTATATGAAAATATAAATATTTTTGCCAAGGGAAAAATTATAAATAATTTTTCTATGAAAGTTTCCTTAAAATATATATTTCGAGAATATATATATTGGTGAATTTTTATTAGAAATAATATTCCGGAAAAATTAATACAAAAATTAAGTATAAGAATACTTAATAAACACGATAAAAATACGTATTCTCATACGTATAAATACACCGAAATACGCCACCGATACTTGGCAAAAATACACAAGGTTAAGAATACGAGTATGAATACACCCATCCTTGGGAAGTTATACATGTACAAATACACAAAAGTGTCAAGTTAAAATATATTATTTTAACTAATATACCAAAAATTTAATAAATATAATTTAAGTTAAAATATTTATTATTTTAACAAATAATTATATAACTTGGAATAATGTTGAAGACACAATGAAACGTAACTCAAAGACACTAATTAAGACTAAGGTCAAGGCACGACCCACCCGTTTAATAAACCGTAGTGCGTTGTAGGTAGTCGTGCACACAAGTAGCAGCTTTGGGTTACATTGGATTCAAGACGCAAGATTGTGAGTTCATGTCCCCCTTTTCTTGTAACTGTTTTCGGTTTTATAACTTCGGGGGTGAAGTACATGTTACAAATTGTTTACAAACGTTTACATATGGTATGGTTAGCTAAGAAATGTACTGCTAGATCATGTGAGTGGTGGGTACAACGCTTAAGACCATTAATCCTCGTAGTAGGACCGAGGGACATGAGTGATAGATTTATTTGGGTGTTGCGAGCCCCACCCATGAGGACCGGGATTTGGCCCATAAGGTGACTATGTCTTCCAGTCGGAATCCCGGTACAAAATCCACTAGGATTGAGCCTTCCTGCATCACGTCACACATATTAATGGCCTTGTAAACCATTAATTGATCTATTTCCTTGTTTGCTTTCATACCGGGTTTATAAAACATACATACTTACAATGATTACAAGGTTTATTCGTGCACACATAACACATGAACTCGCTCAACTTTTGTTGATGTTTACAAACGACATGTATTTCAGGAAACTAAGTATGGATCTGGCGGGCGCTGAAGTTTTCAAGTCATGTCTCTAATAAAAGATGTCATCCGAAGTCGAAGGGTTTGGGTTATGTATTTTATCTTGGATAAGATACATGGCTCAAAGCCTAGTTTGTTAGTGCCTTTTGTCAAGTCCTTATGGAACTTAAAACTTTGTTGGTGTTGTATTTTGAACATGAAATCTGTGTTTGGGATTTGAAAACATTGTTGTTTGTAATGTTTTGAATCAATCTATGGATGAACATCTTGGGTTTTATCATATAGTTGTTTGTTATGGTTGAATGCAATGATATTAAGCAAGTCACACATAATCAAGCTTCCGCAAAAGTCAGGGTGTGACAAACGGTCCAGTACTACTCTCCAAAGGAAGCAGTTAATCTTTAGAGGAATCCAACCCAACTAGGGTATAGGCCGTATTTTGATAATTTTAACACTTTAATCATATTCTCTCCTCAGATCTTGAATCAAAAGGTTCCCAATTCCTTCCCTTGCTAAAGCCATCTATTGCTATCGTTATTCACGCTGCAACCATTAAGAATCTGCACGCATGAGAGCCATTCCAACTAATTCTACCCCTACAAAAGTTCTCTTTGACTGCCCCTAAACCATTTGATACACCCATTCGAAACCAAGTAGTGGTCCTGTACCTTGCAGTATTTTTTTGAATCATATGCGGAAAGGACATGATAGTAGGTCATTATTTAACGGACGATCTCCAACCCATTTATCCAACCAAAATAATGTTTTATTTCCTTCGCCTAATCTGATCTGCAGCCTTTGATTTAGTGTCAATCCATTGCCCCTTGAAAGGATCTTAATTCCCAATACACTTCCACACCCACCCCATTCAACTACCCTAATGAATGGTCGTATTGACTCTTTCCCAAAGTTGGTCGCCTTCGTTCTTGAATCTGGACCTCCATTTAACCAACAAAGCACTATTAGCAGCCTCTAGACTTCCAAATCCTAAGCCACCCTATTCCTTAGGAGCCACAACTTTAAACCAAGGAACACATCTTGTATCGTTTGGTCAAATTGATGTTACTAAATTTTGTATAAATAAAAATGAATCTACATATTTTTGTGACTTACAAAATAACTTTGTAAAACAAACTTAAATAGTTTGATGAACTCGTTCATGAGTAAATAAGGGGTTGTTTGACAACATCTGAATGGTTAAGTGCTGAAACAGTAAGAGGCCTGAACCATTAAGTGCTGAACCAGTAAGAGGTCTGAACCATTAAGTGCTAACCATTAAGAGCGTGTATAATGCTTAACCGCTCAGAGGCAAATGTCTGGCCAATTCAGATTAGAGGTCTTAACCATTCAGACTCTTTATAAATCTTAACCATTCAGAGGCAAATGTCTGAATCATTCAGACATCTGCTCGTGAAACAAACAGTCTGAACCATTAAGTATTGAACCAGTAAGATGTCTGAACCATTAAGAGCCTCATTAAGAGGTAAACAAACATCCCAAGTCAAAATTATATATGTTTCAAACAAAATCAACTTGGGATAAAGTAATAAATAATAATTAAACTTTAACTAGATGAGAGTCCCCGCGATGCTGGGGGCTCCAAAATGTGTTGCTAAACATTTTTGCGAACGGAAATTCAACTCGTACTTAAAATGCGTTGCCAGAATTTTTTGCGAGCAAACAAAAATTCGGTTCGTATATAAATTGGTGCTGTCTATAAAAAGTAAATTTTTAACGAAAATTCAGTCAAGTTAAATTAAATGGTGCATGAACATTTTTCTCGAGCGTACAAAATAATTAGTAAAGTTAAGATAAAATTATGCATTTTTATCCAATTCTATATACAACTTCTTTGATATTTAATAGGTAAATAGAACTCCTTCCAAATTTATAAAAGTCAACTACATAGAAGATATATTTTATCTATGGCAGCCATGGTTGTAAAAATACTGACTAGTCTCCGATTAGTCGCCATTTAATCACTAATCGGAGGTTCACCGATTAATGGCCGATTAATCGTTAGGCGGTCAATGGCGGTCCTATTCTAGCCAAAATTTTGCCAGACGCCGGCTAAATTTCGACCAAACCTTATAAATTTCTTCCAATTACTTAAAAAATGGGTCAATGAGGGGTTAAAGCATGCCTACTTTAGAAAACTACATATAAAATCTCGATCCGATTAATTCCAATTAATCCCTATTATTCCGATTAATCGCTAATCGGTACCCCACCGCCCGACTAGCGCCTAACGATTCTTACAACACTGTTGGCAGCCTTATGCTTCTCGTCAGTCAGTCACGTGCTTGCCCACCTTTACTTAAAACACCTCATTTCATTAAAACCACTACCAATTTTTTTTCCAACAACCATACATAGATTGCAACCATCAATATAGACACTGGCCCCAACTCCGACGAGAGACACGCCATTTCTGGCAGTCTCACGGAGTTGAAATGCAACCCATTGCCTCCGCTCCTTTTAAGTTTCTCTCTCTATTTCCAGCGAGAGACACACCATTTTCGTCATCGCGGTTCACAAAAAAGCACAACTCAGTGTCGCTATGGCTGCAACCGGAGTTGACATGCCAAATAGCAGGCACTATCATCGCCCAAATCCCAAGAGGATTCAGGGGAGAAGCACTCGATCATTGTCACACCCCCAAAATCCACCATGCGGAGTATCACCGCTTGGAGGCGTGACATGACCAGGATCGAGCCACCAATCATATTGAACAACATAATTAAGTAAATAAAACCAAACACAATACGATTGGTGACCAAAAGGAAGTAAACCGATTTTAGGTTAACAGCGGAAGCATAAAACATAAGTTCAAAACATAAGTCCATAGTTCATAAGTTTAAAGTCCAAAACGTAGGTTAAATAAGTTTATAAAGTTTATTCATTAAGTACGGGACATATCAGTTCGCATCCCACAACGACCACCTCCATATGCAAGCTCCATAGCATCTAATGACCTGCAAAGCATGTAATAACGAGTCAACAACAAAGTTGAGTGAGTTCATGGTTGGTTATCCATTTTAGAGTTGTTTCCAAAAACATAGTTTAATCTCATTCGGCTATCCAGCCGTGGGGGTTACCCCATAGTTCGAAAACGTTTGTTAGTTAACCATCCCATGTCCACCTTCCCTGGCTATCCAGCCCGGCACTTTGGTCGTGGGGAGCTACCCCAGTATTTTAAACTACCAGACTCGTTTATCATATCGACTACTAACAAAAATCAATTGTGCCCTAGCGTCGGTGTTCTATCACCACCGACGTGCCATAGTCCATTAGTACACACCCGTCCAACTGGCACGGTGTGAGGTTTGTTAAACCTAATAGCGCTATTAACTAATGACCCGCTCGCCATAGCCTCGACGATTAAGTCGATACAAAAAGGGAGGGACTTCGCTGATAGAGTTCTAGTCCAGTAAGTCTAATACGTCCCAACATGACGAGGAATTTACATTCCTGAACACGTCTCAAAGGACGAGGAATCCCTATTCCTGAACCCATTCCCATTCCCACCGGGAATTACCATGCTTTGTAGAAAAGTGTGAACTCACCTCCGTTTGCTCGGTTAGATTCTCAAATATAGCTAACAGTCAAGGTCGGTCAATCACGTCCTAGTATGATTTACCAGTTAGTCATTTAGTGGCTTACAAATAGAGCACAAAGTTTCTACACATATCTATCACATAGCATGCATTACTTTAACTGTTTATGCCCGTATATATACTTCCCATCCATTCCCCACTCATAAGCAAACATACGATAGTGCACGTAACACATATAACATGTTAGATCATTCACAGATAGCATACTCGACATTTAGACATGCAAGTCAAAACTTATGTCATTTCAGCATTAATATTCAAAACCGGCTGTTTTTGGACATTTTAATAAATAGTTAACTTATTCCAAAAATTCCCAAATTTTTACCGAATGTCTTAAACGTTCCAAATTTTATTGTGTAAAAATATCGGGGTCCGGTTCATTACCAATATTTTATAAAAATTCATTTTCCGGACTGAACTCAGATTTATATTTTTCTGACCACAGTCCACGGGATAATTTATTAAAAATTCATCGAGCGTCCGATTTACGAAATTCCAGTGGGGTAATTACAAATACATCGGTGGTCATCTACAGTACAAGTTTCAGGATCCAACTCTACACAGAACCCGAGTTATGACAGAAAACAAAACATATATTTTCAGCAGAAAAATGCAGCTCTTGTTGCTGTTACGAAATGACGCTTTAAAAATAGTAAACGAAGTCCAAAAATTATGATTCCGGTGCCATTAGAACCGTATTTGATAATAACACGTTTTAGACTCAAAATATCAGTTTTTCATAGAGTTTATGACCTGTTTACAGCCAACTGAAGTTGGCTGTAAAACCGGGACAGATTCTGCTTTCACTCTTTAACTTCCTAGTTCGTGTTCGATTGATTTCCGTTAGCAAGTTTATTAATCACAACAACATTAAACATCAATACTAACCAGCAAAACATCAGATAATCAACCAAGAATCATAACAAAACTAGTTTCAAAAGTTTTACACTAACATTCATTCATTAACCACCATGTTTATTATTTTTAGTGGACTTATAGTTTTGAACTCTAGTGTTCATGATTTTTATCCGACAAAATTCTTATTAACCACTTTAGACAAGCTTAAGAAGGTGATTAGAATCACTTACTACTAGCTCGTGGCTAGGAAAGAAACTAGACGAAAAACGGGTGGTTAAAAGCGTCGTAGAGAGGTTCTTGGCAATCCGTAAGTTCCGGGCTTCCTCGTATGAGATCCTTCACACTTGAGTGCACTTGGAGTAACTTGAATGAAATTGAAAAGTGGGTGTGGTGTGGCTTGTGTGGTCGGCCGAGAGTTCAAGAGAGGAAGAGAGTTGTGAATTTTGTGAAGTGTTTGAATGGATGGTAATGGTGAGCTCTTGGTTTTAATTTATAAATCATTTAACATAGTTAACCATAGGATAAAGTGCTTACTAGATATGAGACATGTAGGATTATTATAATCAACTTTGTAAGTGGTTGTCCCCTCATGGGACCGAATTCGTTGGGGGGGGGGGGGGGGTAATTGGTTCAATTTCAACTAATTATTTAAGTACTAGTTAGCTTATCTAGAGATTAAGATAGGTTATTTAGTGTGTTATTTATTATAATGGGTGTTAGGGTATTCGGGGACCCTAGCTGGCTCAGAAAAAGAAACACGATGTCATTGTCAATAATTTTATGTCCCGGGTTAAGTCCGGTTGTTCGGTTGGATACTAGTCCGTTAAAGTGCTAAATTAATTCGTAACGTGTCCTATGTATATATTTTTGTAACGTTTTTAATTTCTAACACTTAGGAAATCATAACGGACTATTTAATGACTGTTCTGTACATTACTAGTGTGTTAACATGCGCATGTAAATATAACACAGATATCAGGAAGCAGTTACGTAATTCCACACAGTCGTCAAGCACATTAATTATTATTAATAAATTGTACGGAATACATGGAATTATGAGGGTTGTCACATTCTCCCCCTGTTAAGAGAATTTCGTCCCGAAATTTAGCGCGTGGTTACTGAGGAAGCTAGTTAAGTTGCGTTGTTTTCCTGATTTTCCTGGGGTGTCACATCATCCCCCCGTTGATTTGGAATTTCGTCCCGAAATTCTGCAGTAGCTTCAGCCTCAGTAGTGTTTGTGTTTTTCTTAAACAGCTGGGGATACTTGAGTTTCATTTGGTCTTCTCGTTCCCAGGTATACTCTGGGCCACGACGAGCATTCCAACGAACTCGGACCAGAGGTATCCTGGTACGCTTGAGGATCTTAACATCTCGATCCGTAACCTCTACTGGTTCCTCGACGAATCGCAGCTGGTCGTCGATAGTGAGTTCCTTAAGAGGAACTATGAGGGTCTCATCTGACAGACACTTCTTCAGATTTGACACGTGGAATACGTTGTGAACTCCGCTGAGTTTTTCGGGTAGATTCAACCTGTAGGCTACCTTGCCAATTTTCTCAATGACTTCGAATGGTCCGACATAACGCGGATCGAGTTTGCCTCGTTTGCCAAAGCGGACTACACCTTTCCAAGGTGAAACTTTGAGTAGCACTCGATCCCCAACCTGGAGCTCGAGTGGTTTTCTTCCCTTATCAGCATAGCTTTTCTGACGGTCACGAGCTGCCGCCATTCGCTGTCGTATCTGAGCAATTCTCTCGGTGGTATCTACCACAAGTTCTGGGCCAGTGATTTGGCTGTCACCAACTTTTGCCCAACAGAGAGGTGATCGGCATTTGCGTCCGTACAATGCCTCGAACGGAGCGGCCTGAATGCTGGTGTGGTAGCTATTGTTATACGAAAACTCCTCTAGTAGGACGTGCTTTTCCCAGCCATTACCAAAATCGATTACACATGCCCTAAGCATGTCTTCAAGGGTTTGGATGGTGCGTTCAGATTGCCCATCCGTCTGTGGGTGATAAGCGGTGCTCATATCTAAACGTGAGCCAAAAGACTTGTGCATAGCTTGCCACAGTTCAGAGGTAAAGCGCGCGTCACGATCATATATAATAGAGGTTGGCACTCCGTGCCTTGACACCACTTCTTTTAGGTAAATGTCTACAAGAGTAGAAAACTTATCCGTTTCTTTAATGACTGTTCTATACATTACTAGTGTGTTAACAGGCGCATGTAAATATAACACAGATATCAGGAAACAGTTACATAATTCCACACAGTCGTCAAGCACATTAATTATTATTAATAAATTGTACGGAATACATGGAATTATGAGGGTTGTCACAATCATCATCTCACCTTCAAAACCCCAAAAACAACAACCGTGTACAGTTGGTCACCATCATCGACGACGAAACGGTCATCGGTGATCGGTTGGTAACACCATAGAAACCGAGAGAGCAAGGCGGTGTAAAGCACAAATGAGGAAGACACTGGAGCCTATGGGTTTTTTAGCTTTAAACAGTTGTATAGTGAACATAAAAGTGAACAACATGAAAGCTGGCAGGGCACGTATCCCATATGTTCATTTGTATCAGACCACAGTTTGCTTAATACCATTATACCACCCTCATTGCAAATGTTACAACTACTAATGCCTATAAATGTTGCTTAAAAGTTTAAAGGCTAAGAAACATGGCAAAAGATGAGAAAAAGCATTGTACTACTCTTAATAAACAAAATACAACCATCAATGCCTAATAATGTATCTAATTTATAGTATCTAATATTGTTCTAATAAAGTCAATTATATATTTATTACTAACTATAAAAAATTCTAAGTTTCATTATTATTACATCATTGTAAGTTATTTTTTACGAAATGAATAACTTAAATAAAAATAAATAGACAACTTAGCAATTATTTAGCGTGATTTTTTCATCACAATTACCTTCTATTTCAAGTTAAAGTAAAAAAAATACTATTTACCAAATAGTAATAAAGTTTATATATGTTGTACACAGACACTTAGTTTCTAAAAAATGAACTATAATAAAAATCATTCACGTTAACTGAACAGTATTAAAACATGGGCAACTTTAATAATTAAAATGGATATGTCACACCCCCAAAATCCACAAGCGGAGTATCACCGCAGGAGGCGTGACATGACCAGGATCAAGTCACCAATCATATTGAACAATATAGTAAATTAAATGAAAGTTCAACCACCCAATATAATTGGTGTTCAAAAACAAGTTAACCAAATTCAAGTTAAACAGCGGAAGCATAAAATGTAAAACCAAAACATAAGTCATAAGTTCATAAAGTTTAAAATGGCACCCAACGGTCCATGTCCCACAACGACTCCTCCTGCTCGTGCAAGCTCCATAAATACCTAACGACTTGCAAGGCATGTAACAACGAGTCAACAACAAAGTTGAGCGAGTTCACAATTGGTTGTCCATTTTAGTTGTACAAAAATCCATAGGTTGCTTTGATAACCACAAGTTACCCAATTCCTTGTTTCCCAAACCATAATCAGTGGGGGCTACCCCATGTTGTAAACCACTAGACTAGTTATATATATCGGCGTCCTTCCCAACCGAGGACGGAGGTACGTATTAACCGAGAATACGCAGGTTTAGTGTAGGCGTCCTTCCCAATCCGAGGACGGAGGTACGTATTCTTCCCAATCCGAGAATACGCAGGTTTAGTGTAGGCGTCCTTCCCAATCCGAGGACGGAGGTAAGTAGTCTAGTAGTGGTGAATATACAGGTTTCGTCTTAGCTATTTAATCTCATTACCAACCCACCGGGAATCCCATGCCTTAAGAGTGTGAACTCACCTTAGATTGCTCGGTAGTTAGTATGGTTATCCTAAACTTGGTCAACTGCGTCCTATAACGGTTACCACTAGTTAGGACCGTTTGTAAATGAATCACGTATTGTACACATGTATTGAGTAATCATGTATCACACATATTTCACAATAGTGTACAAACAATAAGTAGTTTCACACATAAAACATATTTCCAAATAGTGTGTGAGTAGGATCTTTTTAAGTGTACAACTGGGCCAAAGGATGGGGTTCCAATAGTGTGCGATCATCATGTTATAATTCCTAAATATTTCAATTTCTAGAGTTTGCATCGTGGTGCAATCATAACCGGACTTTTCGTGGCCCAACTAACATGCATACGATCTGTCAATACATTCGGCCCAGACTAGTGTGTGAAGCCCAATCAATTTATATGATATTTACTCCATTTAATTGGCCCAACACAAATCACTATCATTCCTTAACATTAATAATCCCTAGTAGTAACAAGCAATACAGCGATTTCATGTATAACCACAACCACTTAACAGGCTACCCCCTAGAAATCAATAATAGCAACATCTTTTATTAACAGGGATCTCAAACAGCGATTTAGCAACTCACAACACTTTCACATCGGACCACTTTCGTTTATCAGTTCCATCCTATAGTAACAAGCAATACATGTTCATGGAGCATCATGATCATTATTTAACATTAAGCATAACATTAATTTTTAAACCGATTATCCATTCATTAGATGTAAACAGGAACAATCAAGTAACATAAATCATGCAATGATAAACACATCAGTCATGCAATAATCATATGTCTATCAAGGATTAACAATAAATCAAGAATTGAATGACTATAAGTTTATCCACAAATAAATAAACACAATGAATCAACAATTGAATAAACATGACTGAACTAACCAGAAGATTAATATACGCTAGGCACAAAGGTTGATCACTAAGAGCAAGAGGCTTCGACCAGGGGGGGGGGGGGTCTACTGCCGCAAGAAATATTGGGGAAGGTAGGGTTTAATTTTTGAGTGTGAGATCATAAACATTACATGTTACGTATACATTAATTAATATGAATTAAAAGGGTGTGGGCGGTGGAACATAGGTGGGCCGAGACTAAAACAATTAAAGGAAAAGGGTAGTTTTGTTGGGCCGTGAATATGGGAACAAGGAGAAATGGAGAATGGATGGCATAATCCATTTTGCAGCAACTTTAGTTTATATGTATTATTATTTTTTTCCAATTAACTAATAATATAATAATCAACTAATATAAATGTTTAATATTCAATCTATGGTTCCGGCCTCGTAAGTTCCAAGCTACGCGAGTGGGTTGAATCGACACGCAAGACAGACAATTTGGTTCAACAGTTCGGGTCGGTTCAACGTGATATGGATAAAATATGATTAATTCATCAAACAAAATTAGTATATGATTTGATTAATAAAAACAAAATAAACGGTTTTTACCTAGGAGTTACGGGTTGTCACATTGGATATAGGCCTCTAATAATCTTATTAGATCTTATTGGTCATTGGCACTCTCACTTTTTTTTATTCTCCATGACAGTCACACCTTCCAACTATTTTTCCTTCATCGGGCCTCAGTTAAAAAGACTTAACGGAGTTAAGGTTTTTTCCGAATTACAAACTGACATTTTAGGGCTTTTGATCAGAACGATGATATGAGTCTATTGATGTAAAACCTACCTCGAAATGGCGCTCCAAACAACTTGATTTTTGTTAATTGGAAGTTAAAATACCCGAATTAAAGCACTTTTTCATCGTTTGGAGCACAATTTCAACATAAGGTTTACATCATTCGACTCGTATCCTCGTTCTGATCAAAAGACCTAAAACGCCAGTTTGTAATTCGGAAAAAACTTAACTCC